>JAWNLN010000012.1:772500-1465000 GCA_035042305.1 Drosophila glabriapex
TTGGTCGTGCGACACTGCTGATGCGAGGGCTGAAACATCATGCAATTCTCGCGCTCGATTTGTTGTTTCGAATGGATGAATGAAGCAAATGGGCGAATGTAACAGCTGCTGGTTAATTAATATATATATTTTTTTGTAATTACCAAAGTTAATGTTAGAAAGTTGTTTTATTGTTATTATTGCTAAACACAGCTTGCCATTGTTTGAAAAATGACTCATTTTCTGGCATATAATTAGAAGTAAACTGCAAAATTAATGCCCCTGACGTGCAAAAATCCTTACGACCACTAACAATGGGCTAACTGGACTCTGTCTCTGAACGCTACGATCCGTAATTGGCCCAAAGCACGCAAACTCCACCCGTGTCTCTCCCACTCGCTCGCACTCAGCTCCCCAAAACGCCGTGCTGTCTGTGCGAATCAGAATCAGAGAGGGAGAGAGAGAGAGTCATCTGACCGACTGACTCACTCAGTGAACGGTGAATTTGATTGTTGTTGTTTTTGTTGTTGTTATCATTTTAAGGCGAACAGCAACTGGTCAACAACAAACTAAAGTTCGCATTATTATTATTTAATGCAGTTGCAGTTGCACACTATTCAATTAAATGATACTCGCGATTTAACTGGCTGTTCACTCTTCGTTTAGCAGTTTCCCAAATGATCTCATTAGTTGGGCTCAATCAAATTTAGCGTTTCTAAATTAATTTGTAGGTGACCCAAACATGATGATTGAATAAGTCACTCATTAGATGAATCAATCGCAATCCCTTTAATTTAAAAAGCTATTCACACTCAAATTAACAAAACCAATGACGATTTTATAGTTAATGTTTAAAGTACACGTGAAAGCATTATAGGCTCAAAGTAAAAAGCAAATATTTTCCAGATTAAATAAAAAAACATAATAAATGAGATTTAACTTCTTGAGTCTATAGATATAATCGATATTTTTCAATCAATTAATTGTGCATCTCATGCTGCATTTAAGAAATTAGGCTCATGTTTCTAGCTGAATTAGTTTTATTTGAATAAACCTTGTTAATTGCAGACTTCGACTTCAAGAAATGTAATGTAACGTTTTAGGTATTAAATGAAGAAATATTTAGCCATATCTGTTCCGAAAATATCTTACATTTCGGAATATCGAGATTACTAAAATTGACAATGTTTGTATTTGATTTAAGAAAAAAATTAATTATTTTTTGATTGGCAATTACAATGTGACGATGCACATCGATGCTTGATCATTTTGCTGCTGTTTTTCTACGCTTGGCGTCAAGCCGTGTTTCCAGAAAAGAAGGCTTTTACCCGTTTCCGCAGCTGATTGAAATTGCATTGTTGTTGCCCTTAAATTGTATTTGTTGCGCTGCATATAATGTCAAGAGAGAGAGAGAGAGAGGGAGGGATAGAGAGGGAGAGTGACATAGACAGCATAAAACATTAAGCATAGTGACGCTGCATTAAAAAATTATGGCGAATTTAACGATGCTCAGTTGCGAGATGAGAGCGAGGAGCGCTGCGTGGCAGGGAGAGGGGTGCGTAAGCTCTCGCCAAAATGATTGTGTTCGTTGACACTGCTCGAGTTGAGATGAGCGCGTGACTGTGTGCGTGAGTATGTGTGTGTGTGTGTGTGAGAGAGAGAGAGAGAGAGATGAATAGTGTGCAAAAGTTGTGATTTACATTTGAAAGTTTTCAATTAAGTTGTGTTTTTTACTTTACCTATTGGGTCAGACAATTGCTAATAATTATAGTTTTTTAATTTACACTTAACTTTTTTCGATATATATATATATATTATATTTTGTGGAGGGATTTCTTTCTATGTTCTTGACAATCTGTAAAAGAGACTTTGTTTTATTGTGGCTTTTCGGGGGAAATATTCAACTTAATTGAAAATCAGCATTAACATCACGCGCTCATCTCCAGCTACACAACAACTAAAGCGTGAATCATCGCGCCTTTCTCTTTTCCTTCTTTGCTTCGCTTTTCATATATATATATGTATGTATATATATATATATATAGATGGTGTGTGTGTGTCCTTTTTGATTCAGCCGGTAAACAGTTGTTAAAGATATGCTGTGGTTGCCGTGTGCACAGTTGCAATAGTCACGCACTCATCACTAACTACAAATGTTTAAAGTGAATTTACCATTTCCCCGCACCCCGCACACCAACCCACCCACACAACAATCACTTTACTAGCCATTATTTAGTGTTGTGCTTATCATCAGTGCGTAAGCGTAACTTTAAAATATTTGTGGTGTCCAGTGAAAAAGGTAATTGACACCATAAAGCCGAGCAAAGCTACAGCTGAACAGAGAGAAACGCAATTGCGTGTGAGAGTGAGAGAGAGGGAGATAGAGATGGAGAGCTTGGGCGAATGACGAGAGCGAATCGAAAGCGCAAAGTGAAAAAGCTGAAAGCATAAATACAAATCTGGCAACGTCATCAACGTCATTGACATCATCGAGGCTTATTGGTTACGCGAAGTCAAAACCCAAAACACGCGCCACATAAATGTCGTTTGATTATTCTTGTTATTGTTGTTCTTGGTGGTGTTGTTGTTTTTGTTTGTTTGATATAAACAGCAAGTCGCAACGAACTGCAACATCAACAGCAACAGTAACATTTGCCTGCTGCATTTTAATCAATTCCAATCAGTCGCATTTCGCTTTTGAGCTTTGGCTTTGGCGGCTGTGGGCACCGATTTCTTCTTAGTGTGTGTATGTGTGTGTGTGCTCGAGCGTGTTGTGTGTTGTGTGTTTCGTTTTCGCTCGTACGCAAAATGTGACGTCAGCATTATTTATTTTTAACCCATCTCATGCGTTGCATTTTACGTGAGTGTCTCTTCTGCTTTTGTCTGTACGAATTAAAGCAAAATGAGTGCGCAAACAGCAGCAACAATAGCATCAGCATCAGCTTCAGCATCAGCATCAGCATCAGCAGTGAAAACAGTTAATATATGCCATGAGAATGGAAGGGATTGGAAATGGAATTGAGAATGTGAGTGCGAATGCGAATGCGAATGAGAATGAATAAATATGAATATGAGTGGGAGGGAGAGACGAAATGAGGGAGCGGAAGACTGACTCGACAGGTGAAGCTGTCAAACTTATGTATGTATGTATATATGTATGTGTGTGTGCGTGTAGTGTGTGTGTATATATAATTGTGTATATATGCATATGCATATACAGCATTGCCAGTCTTGTAAATGACCGAATGAATTTACCTAGCCATTCTCATCAATACCATTCACCTACAACGCCCCCCCCCCCACCCACCATCACGCTTCCCCCCTACATTTTTAACAGCTTTGTGTGGATTATCAGCTACCAGTAATTTGATAATACAAACGTTTGGCGTCGACATGTCATGAATCTAATACACTTGCACATATGTTTGTATGTATGTATGTACTGTACTGTTGCACACAAATATACACACATGCATAATACATACAGAGGTGTTATCAGTTTGGGGGGCCGGTTATCAGTGTTGTTGTATGTATGTTTGTATGCATGAACAGTGCTGTTCAGCTTCGTTGTGGCTCAGTTGTGGGTTGCGAATGGCATGTTAAATATTTACATGCAAAGCATTTACATGTAAGTGAACAGATACATATATACATAAATATATATATATATATATATATATATATATATATATATATATACAGAAATAGATAGCAGCTAGATAAGATCCAGGATGCGGATGAGAAACCTTATGAGTCAAGAAATGACCACATCAAAAGCTGACTGATTGATTAGATGGCCAAATTGATCGATTAGCCAGTTCCAACTAAATAAAATATGACAATTTTACAGTACAGAGTGATACAATTATAACGGTCAGAAATTCTAATTTGCTATGTATTACAAACTTAACACTTTGATATTATTGACATTTTTCTATATTTTTATTTATTTTTTCAGAGACTTTTCATTGGTTTCATGCGAATGAGCAATATTTCGCACATTCTTGAATTTCTTCAGAATGTGAAGTTGTTGCCGAATTCCTCTATCTGTTTGATCCAATACCACTACTAGCTAAATCTGTTCGTTAATTATTCAGACATTAAGTCACGCCAGAAAGAGACGCCATCAATTATAGCACGCACTTTAATTGTTATTTAAAGTCAGACAATTATTAAAAAATAAACCTCTTTGTCACCACAATTACTTCATTAGGTGGATGAATGGCTAGAATATTTTGTAGGTTTTCGGCCGTCACCTAATGAAATAATTATGATGATAAAGACGCTTTAGGGTTTTGAGTCGATTGGACTCCAGTCCTAGGCATGACTAATTTTCGCTGTGTGTGTGGCCCATAAATAAATATCTGTCTACATTATACACTTATCACAAATACCGAAATGGCAATTATCTCTGTTTAAACAGGGCACGTTTGAGGGAACTCCTCGCACTGAATTTATTACCATTGATAGCATTCAATTGGTTAACAAACATATATATATATTTATATTAGTGTATATGATATCATTATAGTTTTACGCAATGATCATAACAAATAAATAAGATAAGAAATGTGAAGTGTGTCAGCTTTGTGATCCGGTTCATCCAATTCAAAAGTTCGGCTCTTGGTCTTAAACTGGTACGTCAGATATCTTATGATATCATATACCTCCAGTATACCTCTTGACAAAATAAATGAAGCGCCAACATGAAAATATGTTCATAATTTGCTTTACCATCCCAGAAATGGTTCTTGTACAACAGCAAAACCAAGAACAGAATATAGACCACATATAGATGAGTAGTAAAGTCAAGTATATAAATATATATTGAATATATATATATATATATATTGAAATAGAAAGTTCATCTATAAAAAACGTTTTTTTTAGAGTAGTCAGCAAAGATGTGCAACGACTGGTTAGGCAAGTCTGCATTTTATATGTAAATAAATTGGTTTTCATTGTGTTGTTGTTGTTGTTGTCGTTGTTGTTGTTGAGGGGTGCAAAAGGGAGTAAGCACCTTGAAGAGAGAGTCATTAAGTGCACACTTCTGTGTAGTGGTCGTGCCGCACTAAAAGACCAAACACCAACCCAACCCGCCCCCAAATCATATTTTACCTGTTGTATTCGGTGTTGCTGCTGCTGCTCCTGCTGCTGTTGTTGGTGTTGCCGTTGCTGCAATTGCTGACTAATAACAATGAAATTCTCCACGAAGAAACAACAAATTTTGCGTAACGGCTACAAATTTGTAATTTTTGCAAGCCGCTTAATGAGATGTTTTAACAGCAATATATATGTACATAAATCAAAAATACACACCAAGACAACAAAAAAAAAAAAAAAAAAAAAACAAATAAAGAGCGTGAAAAAAATAAACTGCTTTTGTTGTTGTTTTTGCTGTTGTTGTTTCCTTTCATAAGCGTTTTGCGCTGTCGTTTTGCTTGTTGTTGTTGCTGTTGTTGTTATTTTTGTTTCTGTCGTTGTTTTTGTTGTGTTTCGTTTTCTTTGCTTTGCATTGCGTTGCGATTACGTCAAGATTTTTGTTGTATTGCCGATTTGTATTTGATTACAATACATTATATGTTCATCTATATAATATAGTGTGTATATTTAAATATATATGCACATATATATATATATATATATGTATGCGGACAACAACAATTGTTCTCGTTAACCGTTTGGTGCTCTCGCACTTTAGCTGAGCGCGAAAGCGTGAGCGAGAGAGCAGCTATAATTATTACTTGCTTAATTTTTTATACGCGAAAATATTTAACAACACATTGAAAAAAAGCACATGCACATGCACATAGACACACAGATACACGCACACATACACACAAACACTCACGCATTCGCACACTATCAAATGAGCTGTTGTTGTTGTTGTTGCTGCTGCTGTTGCTGTTGTGGTACTGTTATATTTTTTTGGCGCTCAAATGTGTGAGCACTGCCTCTTCTTCTTATTCTTTAATGGGCAGCACTCGTCACCTTTTGTTGTTGTTGCTTCTCTCTCGATATTTGTAGTTGTAAACGTTGCTGCTACCGGCGCTCGATGACGCGACGACTGCGCGACCGACAACTGAGTGTTGTTATTGTTATTGTTCTTGCTGCTGTTGTTGCTGCTGGTCCTGTTATGTGTACATACATATGTAGCTTATGTATTGTTGCGATTATAATTGTTGTTGCTGGTTTGGGGGACTGCTGCTGCTGCTGCTGCTGCTACTGCTGCTGCTCGTCACCGCTGCTGCCTCTGACGCCTCTTTACGTAGTCAAACTGAAAAGCAATACTGACGACGTTGACTGACTAAGCGGCAACGACACGACCACGACTACGACTACGACTACGACGACCATGTACACAAACATACAAACATACACGCTACGTCGACGTCGAAGTCGAAGTCGTCGCAGCCGCACACGTCACCAGTCAGGCAGCCAGCAGCAACAGCTAGCCAACTAGCAGCTAGCAGCGCCACTATTAGTGCTGAGCGCGTGCTCGTGCATTCGATTAATTTGTTGCGGCACGCACGAAAAACAACAAACAATCCACAAAGAGTTGACGTTTATTTCTTTCTAACTTTAATTAATGAACTTTAATTCATTTGTGGTTAGCAAGCAATGAGCGTGTTTCAATAATGTCTCCGAGTCGTGATTAAAATACTTGTCACGCGTTCATTTCAGTTGCAGATGCGTACTTGACTACATTCATATGTATATTTAAATAATTTTCTCTCTCTCTATATATATATTTGTATATGCATAAGCATGTTTACATACATATGTACACATAAATAAGTATGCGATTGTGTGGTTCTTTGGCTGTTTCGTAATTGGCGTACTTTGTTATGTAGTATTTACACACATACATATATACATACATACATACATACATACATACATACATACATACATATGTATAAGCTGCAGCAGCAGCAGCAATAAATAAAAAAATCAAGCGAAACAACATCAAGAACAACATCAACAACAACAACAAACAATAATAATGGCAAAGCACGAGCGTTAAACGTTATCGTGGCCACGTCAAAGTCACGACGCTTCACGCTGACGTCGATGTCTAGTCGGCGTTTCCACACTCACCTTTCCCAATCTGAATCTCTCGCTATTTTGCTCTTGTCTGTGCATCTGTCTCGCTTGCGCTCACTATTGCTGTGGTGGGCACTTACTCATGCAGTGCGTCGATAAGCACACACGGTCGAAATATTTTTAAATACCTAACGCAAAAGTCCAATTCAACATATGTATGTGTACATATGCATATTATTTGCATACATATCTACACACATACAGATAAACATACATACATACATACATACGTGTATTGCTCACCACACAAAGAAAGAGAGGCGCATGCACAGCTGACGACGACATGTGTGTTATGTGCCGTTATCGCTTTCTGCCGCTTGTGTTGTGTTCCCTGTGTTTCTTGTTGCTATTTAGCGCACAGTTATGGCGTACGACGCGGCAGAGGCGCGACGGCGACTGTGACGCAGCCTGCTGACTCGCTTGCACACACACACACGCAGTGTGAACACTAACTCGCTCGCACATGCGTGTGAGCAATTCCAGCTGATTGGCGAACAAATTAATGTTGCATACTTTCAGGCATACGATAACATTAAATAAATCAAGCAAATTGTGTTTTTTCAGGTTATTGCGCGGTATTTGAAAACTGTTTATAGTCCTTGGGCTATGCTATAATATTAATATTGCATATTGACATTAGCATTTAATTAGTGCGGCATTAAGGACAGTACGTGAAAAATAAACAAAACTTAAAATTCCCGCTAATCAATTGCTGTTAATCAGCTCAACGCTTTGTTTTTCATTTTCAGCACATTGCAGCTGTGAGTTGACTGGAATTTCTTGTTCGCATATAGCTAAAATCGGTAAAACGAACAGCAGCCGCAACACAACACAACACAATACAATGCAACGCATAAAATGTAGTGGAAATGGCATGAGCAAAATTCAGGCATTTGTAACGAATTTGCAAAACAGTCAACACCAGTCGGCAAACAGAGCTAACATTTCAATTTGGCCTGCTAGGCGTATGCGTAATGTAACAATCAATGCTAGCGCAGGCACCCACCCACACACACACACTCACACACACCCACACCTGCCTAAATATAAACTTGGTTGTTGATACAGTTGACGCAGATATATTGAGCATTTTACGTATGTGTTTTTGCTGGTATGCTGGCCCGGCATACATGACGTATGCTTCATAGGCATTGCATAAATTACGCATACGCAGCGTACTATTGCGTATCAGCTAGCTTTGCGTGTGCAACTGACAACGACAGCTTCTGCTAAAAAAAAACGAATGTCACCGGCAGCAGCCAATTCGATTTCTGCCCAGCAACCCTTTTCTGTTTTCTTTTTTTTTTTTTTGTTACAGTCAAGCTGCGGCAGTAATGTGATTTGAAAGTGAGCTGCTGCTGGCATTTATTTAAGAGAAAATACGCAGGGAAGCGTAAAGCGGCGTACCTAATACATTTAAGGCCAAAAGCTGCCACCTAAGCAAAGCGATTCCATTCGCCCACACGCGGCCATCAGCCATCATTCTGAGGCGCTAGGAAATCCATGCCCGCTGCCATGACGTCCACAGGTAGGCAAACAAACTTTCCACCCAGACTAGACAACAGTCACGGCCACAACCAGAATGCGAACGAGCGGAGAAGTAGTAAAACACACAGTAAAAATAAAAAAATGAGTACAGCTCGGAGAGCGACAGCAATAAGTACGAATTATAATAATGCTGTCAAAATCTACCCGCAGCGCAATACTCTGTTCCCAGTGTATTGCTGTTTGCAGTTGAGCAAATTGGCATAGCTTTAATATATATTTATAAATAAAATAATAAAAAATAAATAATAGTTGTGCTGCTTCTTCAATTTTGTATGACTCCTTTTCGTGGTCTCTTCGATTACTTGGTCCTCGAAACCCAATGCAGACATTCTTACATGCTACTGTTGTATAAAAAACCTGTGAAAGTTGAAATTGTTCTCAAGGAAATTCAATCAGTTGTTAAAGTTGAGCAAAAGGATCCTTTCTAGAAGAAATATTTTTTGATGAAATTATGCGTTACTTTGTAGGAAAATAACTAGTAATTGAAAGATAAATGCAGAAATTTAAGATTTTATTTTACTTTAAATACAATAATTTGCATTTGAAAACTATTAATTAACAATCGAATAATATAAGCAGATTTTACAAAGCTCTCTTTACCTTAAAGATCAAATCAAACAATTGAATTTCTAATTCGATGTTGTACTAGAAATAATGTTACCAAGGCAATAACAGACTTGGAATGAAATTGAAAGCAAATACTGCACAAAGTCCATTTACTCTAATTTCAATTCAGTGCAGAGTATGCAGAGATGCCGAGAGAAGCAACAACAAAAGGATCAACTGCACTGAGTGTGTGTGGGTGTGTGGGTGTATGTTAATGTTTGTGAGTGTGTTCACGTGCAGGAAGTGTGGTATGTCAATAGAATATGGTGGGAATGGTGGGGTCAGGTCAGAGAGGGTAGGTGTACGTGTATTTGCAAAAGGCCAACAGCCGTTGGCCAATAGCCAACAATCAGAGCCCGGACTTGGTGAGAAGCCAAATCGACCCTCAAACTAAGCACTCCCCATCGCCATCCAGCTGTTTAGCTGAATAGCTGGCAAACAAATTCATTGATAACCTCTTTGAGCGCATCCCATATTTGCCGTTGCTAGGCAAACATGCAATAAGCTTTTATGGCAATTGCACAAAGAACACAAATGCGAAAATCTCAAATATTTCATTCATTGATCTGCTTTTTAAACCGCACTTTTCAATCGACAACGTCGAACTGGATGCGCTAATACATTTTGTTCCCTTCTTTTTCATTTGATTTATTTATAAGTCGCTTTCAATTATAATCATATATTGGATTTACATAGAAAGGAACTATGCATTTTTGTGCTATGCATATCATGATAAATTTATTATTCTAATTAATATCAATCTTTTGCTTTTGTAACTGCTTTCAAATTTTGGGATTTTACCAAATTGGCTTAAAGTTCAAAGCGGAAACTTTATCGAATCCAGCCTTTTACAGATTGTAATGAAAGGTTTTATGACTTGTCTCTCAATTTGACGACTCATCTGAATTTTCTGTTAAATTTGAAAAACAAACTAAAATCTTCTGCAGATGTTTTCATTTGATGCGCTTCTTTAAAACAGCCAGAATTTCATCTGTGATTTCCTTATTATGCAAAGCAACACACACACACACACACACACACACACACACACACACACACACACACACACACACACACACACACACACACACACACAGTCGGTTGCGTGGTGTTCTAACTGTTATACACCTGGGTGAACAACTCTTCGGGTACAGAAGAAATGCAGAAATTGATTTGACGCCTGGCAAGCAAAAGTTAAACTGTCATCCACAGGCCTGCATGTGGTATATATGTATATATGCTTCTATGTGTGTGTGTGTGTTTGTCTGTTTGCTTAGTGTTGCTACGCGACAACTTGTTGCACGTCTCATAAAGGCGATAAACGACAATGTTGAAACGAAGCTCGACTTAAGTTGCGAATGGAGTATTTGCACTTGGAGGGGTAAACGTGAAGGAGGCGTGCATCAGACGTGAGCCCCTCACAAGTGCATATACAGAAAGAGGATTTGTGCAAACACACACACACACACACACACACACACACACACACACACATATATATATATATATATAGCAAATAAATGTTGCAAAATTTATGTACAAAATGAGAACATTTATTCCGAATTGAGCTCTTCGCTCTGTTCAAGTACTTCTATATAGTTTAGTTAGTTATATATATATATACATATATATATATATATATATATATATATATATATATATACATATCTTGAAGTCGCAATTTGTTTAATTAAGAAAGTTTTGCGTCTCACAGCCGAACAAACTTGACCACCTTGCGGCTGCTCTTGCGCAGGAGGACCTTGCCCAGCGGTTGGCCGAATCCTTCGTATTGCTGGTAGACATGGAGGCCGCGCACCACCGTTGCATGCACCACACCGTTCAGCCTTTGGCCCGCATAGGGCGTGGCTGTCGCTTTGCTGGCCGTGTACAGCTCCTCGGCCGTAACGGTAAACTGTTCATCCGGATTCCAGATGCAGAAGTCGGCATCGTAGCCCTCAGCAATGCGTCCCTTAAATCTGGACAGACCACACAGCTCCGCCGGTTGCCAGCACATCAGCCGGTGCACATCCGCCAGACTCAGCGGCTTCTGCTCCTTGTTGTCCTCGTGCTGTCTGCTGCGCGTCCACACAATGGGCAGACTCAGCTGCAGCGAACTGATGCCCGGCCAGGCGTTCATAAAGTTGCCACGTCCACGACCATAGGTTAGACAGCGGGCGCCCGGCGTGGCCGCGGAGTGATCGCTGGCTATCATCAGCAGTCCATCGTCCGGCTGGTGCAGTGCCTGCCACAGGCCTGCCTGATTGGAGCGCTCTCGTATGGGCGGCCAGGTCTTGAACTCGGTGCCACAATCGGGCACGTCTTCGGCACAGAGTGCCAGATAATGTGGACACGTCTCGGCGCTCAGCTGAGCACCCGCTCCCCGTTGGCGGCAATCCGCCAGCAGAGGCAGTGCCTCCGCGCAGCTCAGATTCATAATGTGGAAACGGCGCTGTGGATTCTGTGTGGCCAGTCGGCAGATTAACTGCACCGCTGACAATTCCATGGTGGCGGGTCGGGTGGCCAGAAAATTGGCATAACATTTCGATGAGGTCTCATCTGGCAACACTGTCGCCTGCCGCAACTCTGGCAACTCTGGCAACTCTGCGTGAAACTGCAGCGACAATGGATTGAGTTAAATACATATTCAAGATCGAGTTTCTATATATTTTTATATAGTTACCGCTATAACTGCTTCGACTTCTTGATCCTTGAGCTGCTTGAGCGCATCTGTTAGCTGCGGCTCGCTGATGGCCGCAAACTCATCGCTGACGGGCGGGGCGCTGCCACAGAGTGTACACTGTAGTCCGACTACGCCGGCGGCGAGCAGCGGCGCCAGCTGATCCCCATTGCCGGGCACCAGGCCGCCCCAGAAGCCGACATCTATGTAAATCTTGCCACGGGCAGTTGACGTCTTTGCTTTCAGCGCCTGCACGCTGCAAGTGGTTGGCGTGGCATTGCTGCGGGCGTTACACTGTAGAAAGGTGTGTGTGTGTGTGTGTGTGTGGGGTGTGAACGCCAAACAGCATAGACAGTTACTCACGTGGGTCGATCGATGATGGTGGTGAAGCCGCCGGCAGCAGCCGCCTTAGTGGCCGACACAAATCCCTCCCAGTCCTTGCGGCCGGGCTCGTTAATGTGCACATTCGCATCGATTAGTCCCGGCATCAGCACCAGATCCCCAAAATCATAAACAGCCTCCGATTCCGTGTTGTACAGGTAGCTGTTCACCTCCTGCGATGTGCGTAGCACTGAGACAGAGATAGAGAGAGAGAGAGACAGAGAGAGAGTGAGGAACATCAAATGATAGTAAGCAAATAGATATGTGGCTATCTATCTCTCTCTTTCTATCTCATTCGCTTTCTGCAGCCCAACTCTGTCTTCTTCTATATCTTTAAATGTCCACATCTTTATGCCTCTGTCACTCTTTAATTGGTGCATGCCTCGAAAGAGATTCTGCTAAGAGCCATGCTCAATGTGAGTCGAATGCTCTGCACAATAAATGATGCTTCTAGAATTTGGTCAACGTTGACAACGTTCGTGCATAATAAAAGAATTGAAATTCCCCATCTGACTGATGATTTGGTGGGCGTGTCTCACACGCATTAGAATTCATTGTTCAAGTTCAACAAGCAGCATTTGTTTATATTCTACATTGTTAGTTACGAACTATTGAGATATATGCGAAAAACCATAGCACTTCATCAGAAGATGTCTCCAAGAAGAGCACAATCTGGAGAACTGTGTAGTTCTATACATCATTCGCTAAGAGATTGTCAATTGCACAGCTGTTTAGATAATAGTACACCTCCGTCTCTCTCTCTCTCTCTCCCGCTCTCTTTTTCTCTCGTTCTCTTTCTATATTTATATATCTAGCGAAGAGCAACGTAAAACTAACAAAACCAAACAAGTGTCAAACATATGCTCATCAGCAGATAGCACACATTACATATATATATATATATATATATATATATATATATATATACACAAACACATACGTAATAAATAAATAATAAGTTTCGCTTACCGCGCCGAACGATTCCTTGGGTGTCCACAACAATGCCACCGTGGAGGGGCGCCTCGTGGCTGCCATCGCCCAGGTAAATGCGCCGGCTGAGGAACAGCAAATCCATTAAAGCGATCTTTTCGCATCGGCAACCAAGAGAAGACTGAAAATTCCGAAAATTACTTGGCTATTTCTGTGCGAAATAAAGAGATCAAGACTGTCTTTCTCTCTCTCTCTCTCGCACTCTCTTGACATCCATCTCGATTGCATTGAATTGGATTGCGAACTTTTAAAGCTTTACAGCAAGCAAACAGAGAAGATACAACAAGAATTTAATTGCGGCCAAAATTCGACCTAATCAAATCTCAAGTGTGTGTGTGTGTGTGTGTGTGTGTGTGTGTTTGTTGATATATACATGTGTCCGAATCTAACTTTTTTATTGAGTGCTGGACACTTATTATTTGTTTTTTTAGTTTTGCCTTTTTTCTTTACTTGAATTTGTTGTGCTTTTGTTTGGGTGCGTGTTCTAATTTGGCGAGCATTTGGTGGCGCTACCCAGCGGAAGCTTTTCGCTTGTTTCTTTAAATTGTGCTTTTTTGTTATTGTTGGTTTTTTCTGCTGCTTGTTTGCAGTTGAGCTGTAAAAATTGGAAGGCAAAGCATCAAAACGAAAACGAAAATGAAACCGAAAACGAAAACGAATCGCATCGAGCGAATACACAAAACACGAACACGAACACGTCGCTCCGCTTGCATGTGTGTGTCTCTGTGTGTGTGTGTGCGTGTGTGCGTGTGTGCGTGCTTTCCCGAATGCATAAGCCTAGAGCCGAATGGCAAATGAAGTTCCACTTGTTGTTGCTGGCGGCGCTGCTGCAGAGGGCTCGGCGTTGTTGTCGACACTGTTGCGTCTCTGCTGTGAGATACACACGGATAGGAAAAGGCCATGTCCTTAACACCAACACCAGCATGCCGACGAGGCTGCAGCAGCCGAAACAACAACAATGAGAGTCAAGGCCCACCAAAACCGGCCCCATCATCAAATAGAAATTGAAGCGATTTGAGTTCGAAATGCCTTCCTCGTTCACATCTTCGTCGTCCTCGTCGTACTCTTTGTCGTTGTTGTTGTTGTCGTCGTCGTCGTCGTTTGGCATTGTCCTTGCCATCGTTGGCTGTGTCGTCGGTTCGTCTCGCAGTGGCCATCGTTAGGCGCGTCATTCTCGTTCTCATCGTCGTCGTCGCTGGCAACAGAACTCAGAGTTGGCGCTGCCGTGCGCCGCATCCTAAACTTCACTCCGCTCTGGGCAGCCTCGCGACAACCAGTTGAAGTTCTCTATTGAGCAGCTACCTTGACGCCGAATCTTCCAGTTCAAGTTTAAATCAAATTCGAATATTAATCCAAATTAATTCACTTTAATTGAACGTTAATTAATCCAATTGGCCGTACAAATTCGAAATTAAACAAACCAAAAACAAAAACAAAAAACAAAAAATCAAAAAAAAACAAAGAGAATCAAACAAAACAAGTATTTATTCAAGTGTGTAATTCGAGTTTAACGGTTAATCTCGCAGTGAATTGGTTCCAACGGTGAGCGCAAAAATTTCAAATGTCGTTTCTTATATGGGTTTGCCCATGGCATTAAATACTTACATGACATCAAAGTTACAATTTTTTTGCATTTTTTTTTAATGTTGTTCAGGCCATAAATTCAGCAAACGCTTAATAACAAAAGACGAGTGACAAGAAAAACTAATTCGTAAATACAGAAATACAAAAGAGTATATATTAATTATGATAATATATAAATAAAGTTGAAATTATAAATAAAACACGTATTTGCCTTGCATTTAGGGATATTGTTCGTTGTCCCTTTTTATCCCCAAAAATTATATTACAAACATTTTTTATTGGATTTGTAAAGCTGTGAATTTTACTCATAACCAACATTTTACATACGCATTTTTTTTTTATGAGTCGAATATATCTATATATATATATTTTTTAAGCATTTGATTTATCAGCCTGCATCCCTTCGCGAAGTATTAAAGCACACACTTTTTAAGCTCATATTAAAAATGAATTATTATGTGAATACTTATTTTAAGCAGCTTAATGCTCTCAATCTGATGTGAATATGTTATTCTCGTATATAGGTGTGACCTTTTTTTGCGTGCTGCTGCTCAGATTTCTTTTACCAGTAATTTTATAGTACAGAAATTCAGTACTAGTGTCGTCTTTGACTACATCCATCCTCCTAATGGGGACCCTCGTTCTTCCAAATGACTTGGATAACGCATACGCCGAGTACTGCAGATATTTTTGTACTATGCACTTACAATAATTTATTGGAATTCTGTTTCAATTAGGGATGTGAATTTGTGTTGCTATGCTTTGAGTAACTCATTTTGCAGCTTCATAATCAGTCCGGTATGCAATGAATGAGCTGTGACAACTTTTGACAAGAAATCAATTTGTATGAAATTGTAGCAAATATTCGATAAAATACAAAATATACACTTAAGTTATTTGCCAATGTATTTTCATGAATTCCATAGGTTGACAATATATGTGTATGCTTAGTATTTACATGGAAATCGATTTTTTAAAGTTTTGAGCTGGCAAAGGAATGTTTAATTTAGCAGAAATCTGCAAATACCAAAAGTTATTCGGCTGAGGTTGCCAAAACATAACTTATTCAACTATTTAGCTGGCAGCGTTTTTGAGATTCAGTGTTTTCTTTGGCTGTCGCAATCAGGACATAAATTTATTTTTGTGGCTTTCTGTATTACTTGCGTAGAGTTGATTAATACTTGGCAAATATTTATAAATATAAATGCTCTTAATGAATTCGGAATGCTATTTATTCTTTCTGTTTTCTGTGCAGAAAGTAAATTATTCTTTTATTTGTGCTATTTTTTGTATTGGTTTTTAAATGGAAAACCAATTGGGATGCATTGTGCAATTGGTTTCGTGGAAGTGACTCTTTGCATACCATTCATTTTTGGTTGTAATGGAATTGCAGCTTAATTGTTTGCTGTCTTCGTCCCGATTATCAATATAAACGAATCGGAACTTATTGCCTCAGGTCTGCGGCATGCACAATAAAATCCATTTTATTGCGCCGCCAAAAAATATGAAACTCACATATGTATATATATACATATATATTCGATTTGTGTGTATATATATAAATGTATATGTGAGTGTATGTTTGACCGTGTTTGTGTGTGTGTTGTGCAAGTTGTCGGAAGTGATTTATATACGATTTAATGCGTTTCTGCTGCCGATTCTGCTGCTGTCGTTTCCATTATTGTTGCTGTTACTCTGTTGACAGCTGTTGCACTTGTTGTTGTTGCTGCTGCTGCCGTTGCTGCTGCCGTTGCTCTTACTGCTGCGATTTTCCACACAAAATTAATTGCCTGTTAACCATTTTGTAAAGTTTTTCAAGTACCACATGCCAAATGATTGTGTGCCGGGTCGTGACAAATAAATTTTGCAAGCTATGCAAAAAAACAAGCAACAAGACGAACAAACAAAAAAAACAGAAGTCTAACATCAGAAGCAAGAACAGCAAGAGCAGCATCAGCATTAGCATCAGTACCGCATATAAATAATAATAAAGTGAAATGAAAGCAGCGCAAGGTAATAAAAATAAAATATAAGAAAGAAAGAAGCGAAACAAAGAGGGGATTCCGAGTGTGTGTGTGGCACACAGCTAGCGATAGCGTGGGGAAGCCAAAGTGTCAAGTAAGCAAACATTTAATTTTGATTTATTATTAATTTTCACGCAGCACGCACACAAATAGACAAGCCCAAACCCAAACACAGCGCAGCACACACCACCCCAACCCACCCCTCGCCCCACCCTCTCAAAAGACTCCTCTTTGGAACTGACTGCGTTTAAAACCGTAATAGCTTTATGTTTATTTTGTTTGGTTGGCTCTTAGCTTTTTGTTCTTTGTTTGCTTTCTGTTTTTTTGTAAATTATTTTGTGTTTTTTTATTTGATTATTTTTATGTATACATTTGTTTGTTTTTGGTAAAAAGGCCAAAATAAAGGTGTTTTAATACCGTTAACAGCACACGCCAAATTATTGTAATTACTGTTTTCCATTACTTGAGAGTTTGCTGGCCAAAGAACAGGAAACGCAACCAAAAGCATTTAACACACACACACACACACACGCACAGCGAGACACACTCAAACAGAGCGACAAAAAGTGTAGCATACAAAAAGGGGCAACGAGAAAATACTGAGAAAATGGCAAAAGTGGCGCAAAGTTCTGCAAAATCGTGCGTTTATTTGCGTAAAAACTTGCCATGCCTCCCCATACCTCCCCCCAGTCCACCTGCTCCGCACTCCACTCGTACTCGATTTGTTGTGTGGGGGAGGGGGGAAGGAGCACTTGATCTGCTGCCCATCTCGCTTGCTCTTTGTGTCTCGCTGTGTGTGTGTATGTGTGTGTGCTGGCTTAAATTTTTGGTTGTAAGAAACAAAAAAAAAATTGTTTTAATCCCGCTTTTGTATCTCTATCTCGCTCTCGCTCTCGCTCTCTCTCTTTCTGTGTGTGTGTGTGTGTGTGTGTTCGACGGACAGCTGTAGCGACTCGCCCAACAAGTTTCGCCTCCTGCCTGGCTGCCTTTTATCGCTGTTGCCTTTTTGTTTTATGTTTATTTTTGTTATCGTCTTTGTCGTCGTTGTTGCTGTTGTTGTTGCTGTTGTTGTTGCTGTTGTTGTTGTTGTCGTTGCCATTCTCTTAGTCTATGAATTTGTCTTTGTCTTTGTCTTTGTCTTTGGCATTACTTTTAATGATGTTCGCTGTCTAGATCTAAGGCTTTAATTGTATTGATTAAATGCTTAATTGTGATGCGGATGAAACAAAAAATGAGAAAAACACACACACACACACACACACACACACACACATAGACAAAAAAAAAAACAGAAAAGCAAAAAAGCAAAAAGGGAAATAAAATAAAAAAGGCCAAGAACAATAACAAAATGAAGGCAAAAGCCAACATTTAATTGTTATTAACAAGCGCGCATTAATTACTATGATTAAAAACGAAACGAAATGCGACGAACGGAACATTCACAATAATTAGTCCGATGGACGCTCAGGTGTTTAATTAAAACTAATAGAGTCAAGCGACAACAGAGAGCCGATTGGCCCGACTGGCTACAGAATAAGCGCAGACAATTTAAACGTGAAACAATTAAAGCCGATGGCATAAAAGCCAAGGCGATAACAGAAACAGAAACAGCAGCAACACAAACATCATCAGCAGCAGCAGCAGCAGCAGCAGCAGCAGCAGCACCAACTGCTTCAAGTACATAACAATGGCAGTGCAGCAACAGCAACAGCAACAACAATAACAACAACAGCGGGATAAACAATGAAAACATTGAATTTTGTTGTAGTTTTACTAACGATGCAGCAAAAGTTAAGGCATTTATGAAGTGTGGCATCTGCTGCTGGGGTTGCTTGCTGCCTCGCTTCCTCTCTTCCTCTCTTCTCTTATCGTGTCCTCTCCTTGCCACTTCCCTCTATTGTTCTATTCTATGCTCTACGTTTCCATTCAGTTATGCTTTGCTCTGCTTTGCGTGTCCGTCTTTCTTTCTGTCTGTCTGTCTGTCTGACTACCTGTCAGTTGTGGCCAAGCCAAGTCAGGGCCAACGGGGTAGCAACAACTGTGCGGTCTGTGGCAAGATATGTGGCAACTTATATGCCAGGGTCCTTAGCAGCGGCTTTACCATTAGCGTCCACATCGAATTTTCCAATTAATAATGCAAGCCAAAACTATTTGCCCATTAATTGAGAGTATTTAAATATTTGATATATGATTGCTGGTAATTGCAATTGAATTATTCAAAGTATTCGCTTTAGTTGCAAAGTAATCAAAATGACTGATTGAGCTATGCATTTTGATTTAATGAGAGCGCTAATTATATATTTATATACAGTAAAAAGTTGAACAAAAAATAATTATTGAATATACATCTTATATTGATTAATAAATGAATAACAAATTTCGGATGTTTCAGTCTCGTTGACAAACTTTAAAGTTTTCTCAAACTCAAATTCGTTTTTCTCGTGCACATTTTTCTAGACTTTTCGCCTACCAAAAGGTGGCTGAAAATAAAACCCAGCTTGTTATTGACACTTAGATAAAAGTTGAATTTTTGCGACCCGTTCGTTGACAAGCTGTTGTCAACTTGTTGACAGAGTCGCACATAATTTTCACACTTTGTTGACAACTGGATGAGTGAGTGGGTGAATGAGTGAGTGAGTGAGTGAGTGAGTGAATCGAAATGTGTCCTAGATATTTAAATAAAACTGGATGTCAACTAATCAAACATGCATTTGCCAGCACTCCCAATAAACGCACAATTACCTAAGTAATTGCATTTGAGGATTTTCTTTCTATGCTGTGTTGAAAACAATCCTCAATTATTTGCCGTAGAGTTTTAAAGGTCACTGGCAATAGAAAAGGCTTAAGTTGATGTGTGCTGTCCACGAGGCGGGGCGTGGAGAGGGAGCGTTTCGCACCTTATCGGTTCGACGCAGCGTTCGCATTGAGGCTGCGTCCTTTCCCATACTACATGGATGGAATTTTAATCAAGTTGGCCACCGGTGACAATATCAAGCACTCTTAATCCCTTAATCTCTCAGATCTCAGACTGCAACATGCAGCATGCAGCATGCAGCGTGCAGCATGCAGCATGCACTAAGCAATTTTGCAGTTCGCAAACTGACCGTTGCATGTCGAGCAGTGCTTAGGGGTATGGGAATCCAGCACAGCACAAAGCTGACACAAAAATCTCATTACGTTACGCAACGTCACGTCACGTCACATCACGTCAAGTCAGGTGTGTGTGCTACGTGTTGGCCAACAATGTTGACGGTGTCTACCAATGCCAATGCCGTCGTCATCCTCGTCCTCGTCCTCGTCCTCGTCCTCGTCCTCGTCGTCGTCGTCGTCGTCTCTCACATGCGTGTTTAGATTGCTGAGCTCGTCAAAATTGTTCCAAGCTACTTTTCTGCTACTCCTTTTTTAACCTCCAGCGTCCACCCACAATTCTCCAGCCTCTATTTTCTATTCTGTATTCCCTTCCATTTCTTTATATTTATTTTATTGTTATTAGTCGTTGGTTTTTGATGTAGTTGTTGTTGTTGTTGTTATTTTCTTTGCCATTTTGGCGTTCCTTCCATAAGCCAATAAGCTCATATTAAACTTAAGCGAGCAGCTCACTCGGCTGGGCAGGGCCCGTGCCAGGAGCGGATTGGGGGTTCGCAGGGTGTTGCTGCTGATGTTCGGGTTTTGTTCTCATTGGCTTTGGCATTCGCTTTGTCTTTGGCTTGCGCTGGGAATTTGCTAAATTACAAGCGATTTATTAAGCCGTCGTTGTTCTTGTTGTTGTTGTTGTTCTGCTTCTTATGGGCTATTAACTCGCCTGAATCGCAAGTAGTAAACACAACTCAGCCGAGGCAGTGGGGCTGGCCGCAAACACTAATAGACAAATACAAACACGATGCAATTATTTGTTTTGGCACCCATTGCCACATCCTCTGCGTCCGGGCAAGAGTCGTGGCCTTTCGGGGCGCCGCGAATCGTCGATTATTTTCCGGGGTTTGGCCAAAAAAAAAATACATATATACGAAGACAAAAAAAAGTGGGATGTGTGAGTGGTTAAAGGGCTACAAATTGATACTATCAATTCATTGAAATCCCAACAGTTTAAGGCTTTACCCAGAGGGTACCTAATCGGGTACCTAATCGGGTACCTAATCGGGTACCTAATCGGGTACCTAATCGGGTACCTAAACGGGTACCTATAAGTGGTTAGCGATTGGGTACCAATGTTTACCTACGAGTGGATACAGGCGGAAGTACTTACCAGTTGTCCTCATATTTTATTCATGGCTACAACTTGACTACTACAGAAAATGTAAACATTTTCATTTCATTTTTTTAAGATAATCCACTAAACGGCAAGTTATATAAATGCTCGATTCGAATGATATATTTTAAATCGATTTTAATCGATTTGTTATGGATAAAATAAAATACACTTGATAAGAGTTTGATAAAGGAGAACTTGTATTTCAAATTTGTTCACACAGACGACCAAGAATATATATGAATAAATATATATATATTCAGCAGGTCGAACAAGCTTTCTTCTGTTTGGCTCTCTTAGATTGACTGATTGTAAGGCAAATAAAGCAGCTTTCAATTAGTCTTAATTAGTTTGCGAATGTGAACTTTTACCATGATGTGATTTTCCCATTTCCATTGACTGACTGCAGGTCATATCATTGACTAATGAAATGCTTTTTGAGTCTCGAGTCGCAATCTGACCGGATATCGCACGCATAACTCTTATTGACTTAGTTCAGGCAGCACATCCTGTGTTGGGGCGTTCAAGTAACGCTTTAAACGCTGGACAGCAGCCACTAAAGCGCACAAGTGTATACACATGTATGTGTGTATGGGGTGTGCCTAGACACACACAGTTACACACAGTTACACACAGTTACACACAGTTGGTAGCCAGGCGAATCCATTATTGTCACCGTCGTCGTCGTTGTTGTCGTTGTTGTCGTTGTTGTTGTTGTCGTCGTCGACTTGTTGCGCGTTTCTTTTAGCTCGCAGACGTTGCGACGCCGACGTGCACTTAAAGAAATATTCAAGCGATTTCCCAGCTGGCACACACACACGTATCAGCATATAAATATAGCGCTCTATAAATGTGCATGTATGTTTGTAGATGGTAATAAAACCAAGGCTGGGATTGGGATGCGTGACAAGTTAAGTTAACACCAGTTAGTTGGCCATCTGGCATTTTCATTTCTGTTGGCGACCATTTTGTGGGGCACAGATTTGAGGCACAATTAATTAAGGAAGTCCCGCCCCACATGCGTTGCCTGCACTGCTGCAGCTGTGGCCCGAAACGATGTTTAAAAGCAATTAACGGCGAATTGCTGGCCGAGCGGTTTTATTTGTGCGTTGCGTATACGCAGCATAAAGCGCGACACTAAAATGGAGAGCATGCTTTGCGTTGCTTGAGTTTTGCCGTAAGCCCATATCCACAGCCCCCATTCCCCATGCCCCCTTCCCCATTCCCGATTCCCCACGGGTAACTCACAAACCGCAAAACCGTTTAATTTGAGCTCAAATTTGACAGCTATTGGACAGGCCAACGAGGCACCGAACATTCTGGCTGGCATCAGGGCTTGTGGCTGCAGTTTTGAGGCTTTCCGAGCAGCGATGGGTGTCGACGGCCAGCGACGGGCGGCGACGGGTTGCGACAAGGATGCGCACTTAGAGTCCTGCCAAAAGCTGTCAACAGCGGCCTCCAGTTGACAGTGGGGCGAAAGCAGGCCTAAAACAAGCCTCAACCTGGCCAATCGACGACCAACTTGTACATCCTTCGATTAGAAATATACTGCAGAATGCCTTAGGCTAGCACATAAAAATCATATAATATTTATCTATTCTGCTTAGGAATTTCTAAAAAGGTATTGCAATATTTAAATACTGTTTTTGATACTTATTCATTTCATGTTCGATTTGAAAATAGTTTTTAATTTACTATACTATTAAGCCGAGTTAAATTTGATAGATTAGCTGCATTTGAAATAATTTCGGATAACTCAATTAATTGAACGCGTTCAGGCTGACTGAGCCTGATTGCCTCAGTTCAGTGAATGCTTTCAAATTTATCGCTGGGACAATGCAAAACGAGATTAATTTCGGATTCAAAGCGGTTATTTTTACTTTTTTATTACTTTTGTTTTTTGTTTAGTTTTTGTCTGCTTGCGCCCGAAAGGGCACTGCTTGTTGTGCAAATAATGACACATTTTAAACTGACATATATATATATATATATATTTATATTTATATATGTATGACTGGCTCATAATGCTAGCTAACGTCATAAAACGTTATCGATTTGTGCGTGGTCATATTGTTAATTTCATTCGGCTGCTCGCGCAATTTAACATGAATTGTTCGTTGTCAAATTGAGGATTATAACAAAACAATAAATTTGGCAACTCTCAAGCCTGACAAAAGCGAACAGCGCCCATACATACAAATAGATACATATATATATATATATATGTATGTATATATATCTACTGCTGTCAATTGCAGTTGTTTTTTGAGTGCGTACTTAAACAACTCGCATTTTCTTGTACATTCGCTCAGTTTCTTAAAGGGCAATTTCTTGGACGCCTTTCGTGCAGTGTATGAGTGTGTTTGCTCTGACTCGGATTTGCTTTAGGTGTGACACGGCAACAAGCCGAGCCACCACACCCACCCACCCACAAAACAGTGGCACAAGAAGCAATGAGAAACAGAGGAAAAAAAATGAAGCAAAATCGAAAAGTTGGCAAAGCAACAAGCTGCGTTGGTGACGATGATGAGAATGATAGAAATTTGTGGGTCGCGGCAATGGTTTTACATGGTCACAGTTGCCTGGCTTGTGCTCTCTCTCTCTCTCTCTCTCTCTCTCTCTCTCTCTCGCTGTCTCTTGCCGGGCCTGTCTGGCTGTCTCTTTCTGTCTTTTTTGTGTGCATGTGTCGCGTCTCAGTTGTGTTGCTGCCTGTTGCGCCTTTTGCGTGTCACTTTGTGCGGCTCAGTTGCTTACAGTTACTTTAGCCAGCTCGTCAGTCTGCCAGTCTGCGAGTCTGCCAGTTTGCCAGTTTGGCAGCCAAGTATAACAATGGGGCATGCCAAAATGTCTCGTTCTGCCTTTTATAACAAGACCCGTTACCAGCTTCAGGAGCGCACACTTTGTCAATACATTCCCCATTCCCCATTCCCCATTCCCCCATTAAAAAACACAAAGAATGCCTTCTATGCGGCGCTAATAGCATACCCTAACAAATCGAATTTGTTTTAAAGGCAAAACAATGAGGACTAGATTTGTTTTTAATATGTTGGAGAGCACCTAATCATCGTCAGACATCAGCTTTGACGAAATGTTACTATGGCAGCTATATGATTTGCCTAAGTAACTAATAAGCATTAGCTGCGGCAAATTTCGAGCAGATTGTTTGAAATCCAAGCGACTACTTTGCATTGGTAAACTCGACTCGGCTGTTAAGGGCTGTATCTGTATGTTTATACCTTATGGCAACACTTCTCAACCAACACTTCGAATACCCAACGCAAGAGTATTACGACAGATATATATATATATATATATATATATAGAGAGAGAGAGAGAGAGAATGAAAGAAGGAATTCTACTTGAATGTGTGCCTAGTTGTTCAACTGACGTCTCTTCTATCGCCTCATCGCTGTCTCCTTGTGCTCCTTGCTGCTGTGGCAACAATTTGAGAAATAACTCCGGCAATGCCAGCGCGAAACTTTTGCGACCTCCTCGCCTAAAATATATATATACACACACACGCACACACACACACACACATACACAAACATGGTGTTGCACACTAATACCAATGGGGAGCAATTCCAATAGCATTGGGCGCCATGGCGTAACAGATACACAAACTTAACTTAACTGAGTGTGTAAGCAATACACGAGCGACGAGCTGAAAATTGTAAGAAACGCCAGTGTAACACAACACGCTGCCTTCCCAAGGGGTGTGTGTGTGTGTGTGTGTGTGTGTGTGTGCGTGTGTGTGTGTGGATGGGGTTTTTGTGTGTAGCCCATTATCACTGGCCCAGCGCTCAGCTGTGTTTCGACTTAAGTAACATTCCACGTTGCGAGGTCGACTGCGTCGTTGTTCGAGAAGTTTGCATACATTTAGATATACTCACTTACATAGTGGCGCACAGTGCTGGCCAATTGAATGGGGACACTTGTGTGATTGTGTGCATCGAGGGAATAACGCTCACGAGTGTATGCAGTAAGTTAAGTTAATGTACACCATATTTAATCATTGGGGCATCATCATCATCATAATGTTGATCAATGAATTCTCCTTGGAATTTGTAAAATAATCTCCTCAACTTTTTATTGTGTTTACTAATTATGTATTTGCTGTGCAGAAGGCAGCCATTAAATATTCAAATAAAACATATTATAATTTTTAACTCGAAAATATCTTTAACGCTTTTTAAGGCTTCGTTGCTAATTAATTAAGTGGAGCTGAACGGACTTCTGTGATTAGTGTTTCCAATCATTTTGAGCTGCAGTTTTTTACTGTATTTATTTACAATTTTGAGTTCAGTGTCGGGTTTTCACTTTTTCACTTTCCCCATTTCACTCTGTAGTCAGCCGGTCGGTCGTTAATTATTTGAGAAATCGAAAAATGTAAATTGATGTTTTCCATTAGTATTTCAGTTGTCGGACAACTGAAGAGCTGCGGTGTGCAGTTGAAATGCACATAGTCTATCACATTACATTCAATTCAGTGGCAGTAAACAAAATAAATGGAATTAGCAATTTAATTATTGCACAATTGCGTTGTCTTTCGTCGATTTTTGTTGTAAATCCTGATCTGATGTGCGATCTAATTATGTGCACTCTTTGCTTTGTAGATATAGTTTCGCATTTAGTCAGTTTTTGCTGTTAAATATTTAATATTACTTTTACTGCTATGTACCATCAGACTGTGTGTGTATATTTGTGTGCGTGTGTGTGTTTGTACTATACTTAAATGCAGCCTTTTGTGTTTCCTTCTTACGCATACAATCATCAAAATTTATAAGTAAAGTTAAGCAGTGCAAAGGCAAATATTTTTCAAAGTTGGCCCGCGTTCATTTCGCGTCTCGCAAACTGCAAACTAAATCAACTTAAAACCAGTCGATGGGTTCACTTCGCTTGGGTTGAATACGGCTGGGTTGGATTGGGCTGGGTTGCGGCCTGCGTTGCGGTTGCTTCATTATTGCTAAAACCCTAAAAGCAAAGTCTGACCTTGATGATGACGATGATAATGATGATGATGACTATGACAATGGTAATCATGAGCATGATGATGGTGGACAACTTTATTGGCGACGTCGTCTGTCGAACTACAAAATATTTGATAAAATTTCCAAGAGATTTTCTTTCATTTTTTTTTTTCTCTTTTTTGGTTGTTGCAATTATTTTTAGGGATCAATAAAATAAGTTTATAAATAGCTAACTGTACGCAGCACAGAAAGACAGGGTGTGTGATTCAAACAGAGAGAAAGAAAGAGAAAGAGAGAGAAAGACAAATATATATATATATATATAGAAAGAGAGAGTGGGAGAGAGAGAGATGAAAAGATTGTTGTTGCCGTTGTCAGTCACAAAAATCAGCAGGCAGCTAAAGAAAAATCAAGTTTAGGCAACTTTGTTTACTCAATTAGTTGTTTTTATTATTTGCTGGTTCGCTGGCTTCGTTAAGGCAGCTTGATGACCTGCCAGACGAAGAAAGGGGCAAGCAGGAAGGCAGCGGTTGGGGCAACTACCACACTAATTGGCTTAGAGCGACAAGCGAAAATTAACTTTTATTTTCAGTTGAGCTGCCTCTGCAATAATGTAAAATAAAATTTTCCATACCCATGAAGTAAAAAGTTAACAAAGCCAAAAAGTTGCCCACAGCAACGGCAACGGCAACGGCAACGGCAACGGCAAAGGGAGCGACAGGAGCGGCAGGAGAATTAGGAGCAGCACAGCCAGGGATGTAGGTGAAAGAGCCAGAGAAATCGGTAAAATCAACAAAACACACGCAAGATAAACATGGCCGCAGCCACAGAGCGAAGAGCACAAAGCAGCGCCAATTCTTATTGTGAAGCGCCACAATGCGTAGCCGACCTGTTGGTTATTTGGCTTGTTGGTTGGCTGGTTAGTCGACTGTCTGCCCGTCTGCCCGACAGCGCGTATAAGTGCCACTTGGCTTTGGGCATTGGGCATTGGGAATTGGGCATTAAGCATTCGGCACTGGGCGCTGGGCGCTGGGCACTGGATGAGAGTCAGCTTGAATTTATGCTGGCCAAATTGCAATATCAATAAGCAGGTAGCGAAAGAAAGCAAAAAGTAACATTAAGTGATATTAGATCAAGTTTTAATGCGCCAAATGCCAGTAATGAAAACAGAAAGTAACTTTTACGACTCAAATGGAGCCAACAACGGAGCAGAGCAGTCCTATTTCATATTTATATTTATATTTATATATATATATATATAAATAATACATACAATATGACTGAGCCTATGTAGCACAAATACCTGTTGGCTGATGTATGAGCACAAGCCAATGCAAGCACTCAAGTAAACATGTTAAAATAGAGTTGTTGGCACAGCAAACATTTGTGTTTGCCGCACACACACAGCACCTCAAAAGGAAAACTACTCGGCGTATGTGCAATATAGAGAACAACAGGTTTAAGCTTACTGCTTATCCCCGGAGTTGTGAACATTTTATCCGGCTTTCGATTTATGGCTTATACTTATATTGGCAACAGCCACACACATTGTGACTATAATTCAAATCTGCCAAGGAAGAACATTTATTTTTTAGCCAATAATCTGTAGTTTGAGTGTATTTTGTCCTACTATCTATTTTTAGCTTAATAGGCAATGTTGAAGGTTCACTGATTGTCCAATTGTTGGAATTCAATTAATCAGGTTGGTTGTGTTGCTGTTGCACTCGATTTGCCACCTCTTTGGCATTCTGCAAAAAATCAATTCAGCATGCAATTGCAGTCCCAAGAACAGAACAATGCCAACTGTCTGGATGCCATCTATCCAACCTTCATTAAATACCCGCCTCGCGTGCAGACTGTGCCACTCGTTGCCAGTTGTCCAGTTGTCCAGTTGTCCAGTTATCCAGTTGCCCAATATATGATATCCCTGTGACGTTCGTTGTAATTATGTGTGCGGACTGGAGTTTGTTTAACTCTTATGTTACCGACAATTGGAGAATGTGCCTGGGTTCTGTTGAGTGTTGCCAATTAACTGGGTTTCTCTCTGACATCGCTATTAATTTAAAGATATGATAAATACTCGAAATCGAATGGCTTCAATACTTTTCCAGACACTTTAAGCTTTCAAAAGTGAACCGAATTTCAGGTTGACGGTCATCAATGTCATTGATCGCTCTAAATTGGCAAAAATTTGTTGATATTACTTCGAAATCGTTATGGGGCACAAGCAGAAAGCAAGCTGTTGTTGCCTTATCGATGTGGCAAACTGATTTTCGCAGTTACTTTTAATGAAAGCGGATGGAGGGCAAAGTGAATAAGGTTGCGCGAGTAAAATGTGAAAATGCGAATCTAAAATGCGAATGCGAATGCGTTTGAGAAATGCAAGCGGAAATGGGAAATGAGCCAAGCTGCCAAGCAGCCAAGCAGCCAGTCAGAGCCTGCTGCGAATTCCCCCAAGTCATTACAGCTGCACTCCCTAACACATTTTCTTTTTGCCCTTAGTTACCGTTTTCTTGCTCTTGGCATCATTCCTCAGCTGCTGCTTGTTTGGGGGCTATGCCCCCGTTTTTGTACGGTTTGCGTGTATTGCATTTGGGTCAAGGCTGCTTCTCGCTTCTCGCTTCTCGCTTCTGTTGCTGTTGGCCGGCTCTTTATGGCTGCTGCTCCTGCCCTTCGCCTGCTGTGCCTGAAAAGTTTGATAGTACATGCAAAAGAGTGGCCAATGCCAGCATCAAATTGACATCAAGATCACGGCCAACTGGGGACAGCAATTCTTTTTATTGCATTTCCTTGTCATGGTGAAGTGCAAAAAGTATAGCATACTTTACAGCTGTGTGGATTAACAAGTTAAATTACTTCTGCTTTGTCTAAGAGGACGTCCCACACCAAGACGCTGGGCATGCTGTACACAGAGACACACTCAAACTCAAACAAATCCCTGGTCTAAGTCCAATTTCAAGTTCAGGCCATGGCAATTTGTACACGCCGCCGCATTCAATTCGTTTCAACGGCTTAGAGCATCATCAGTTTGTTTGTTTGTCTGTTTGTCTGTTTGTCTGCTTGTTGCTTGTTGTTGCTGTTGCCGTTGTCGTTGTCCCTGAATGGGCGTGACTGTGAGCTTATCAGCTGTGGCACAGACTCAGTCAGTCCCATTGCCACTGCTAGTGGCGCTTAATGATCATTCAGCATTCATCTTCCCCTTGGCTGGGCACGCTAATGCTCATTTAATGGCCCATCCATGTTCTGTTAATTATGCGATTCTTGGCCCAGTTATTTTCCCAGTGCTTTTTAATGGGCCACCACACTCGTTGGTCCAACTGTTGTTGTTGTTTGTTGTTGTTGCTTAGCCAGAGCCAGAGCCAGAGCCCGCAATTGCTCTGTGCTTTATTGATGGCTTTATGGCAGCTAAGCTTCAAGCTTTCACATGTAATGGCCGTGTTTGTGCGGCTCTAAAAGTTATGCCTCTATCTAGCCTCGGCCTCAGCCTCAGCTTCAGCTTCAGGTTTAGCTTCGGCTTTGGCTTCAGCTTCAGCTTCTTGGTCCTTTCACTGCCTGCCTGCCCATTACGGCCACTGGCTAACGTCATTTTATTTATTTATTTATTTTTTTTTTTTTTTTTTACTGTGGTGTGCCTACACGAGAGCTTCTGTGCCGAGGGCGCGTCGCATAACTTGATTTATATCCATACAGTGTCAAGGGGGGCCAAGATGAACTGTCCTCAGCCACAATGGGCGGCACTGGACGACACTGGATTGTAGTGGACTTTAGTGGATTGGGTAAGTGCGGGGATTGAAGCTGGCGGGCAGCGTCTGACATATTTATAATGCGCCCCATGACATATAACTTGGTGCTCTATGCTCTATGTGATTTAGGAGGGGCTGATGTTTAAAAGGTTTTCGCACAGGGACAAATTATGGTTGCAATTATGTTTATGTATGTACAATTAAAAAAATTAAATTTATACCAAAATTCATAATGCCACTGAGCTGATTATATTTAAGAGAGAAAATTCAAACACAGTCGTCATTTAATTTATCAGATTGTTTGTGGAAAATACTATCATCAGCGTACAGCCAAATGAATGGGTTGTGGTATTAAATTTGCATAACAATTGGGTTTCACTCAATTTATTTGCAAAAAGACGGAAAGCTCTAGTTGAGAGACCGTATACATATGTATGTATATGTTTATGTATATATGTTTGTATACACGCCGATATCTTGGGGAAGGCTAATTCCTTAACATTGTGGCTTGAACTGCTGAAATAAGCGCGATATGGGCGTGGTATAGGAACACATTATGTAAATGCTTCTTTAACTATTATTTTGTGATTCAACTTTACTTCAGTGTCTTCTTTTATTTTTGTTCAGTGTAGTTAATAAACGAAGCGATTTCTGTGTAATATTCTTGAAATTGCCCGAATTTTCTCTAGTTGCTTAATTTAATGATTTCTTTGTTGTGTCGCTCTTCACTTACCTTACAATTAGCTACCCCATTTTCAATAAATTCCCGTTAACATTTTATTTTCTCCGATGAATGCAAGAAATTTGATTTCCATGGAACCGTTTGTTCATTTTCCTGAATTTTATTTTTAATTTACCGCTCGGTTACTTGAGTTCCTATTCGAATTTCCAGGAAGTCCTGAGCAGTTGCTTCTCTCTGATGACGCCGTTCCCTTTGGTTGCCATTCTATTATATTTGTATTTGTATTTATTTGCCCTCAACCTGTTCCACATGTCGTGTCCTCTTATCCGCTTCTGTTTGCGCGCTCGCACACAATTCTTTGCCACCAGCTGGTGAAGTTGCCACGCCAATCAAATGCCCAAAATATTCAAATTGCTAAATGAAACGTTAATTATGGGCATTTCCATGCCGTCAGTACTAATACCTTTACAAGCATTCATCACCCAACCCGTGTCCATCCTCAATCCCGGCGACACACACAATTTCCGTTTGTCCGCGTGTGTTGTGTGTTGTGTGCTGTGTGTTGTGTGTTCTTTGCTTTCTGATTCTGATTATATTTCCATTTCAGCCTTATCATTTTCCCATTTACCATTCGAAATTGATTGAAATACAATTTTTGACGACACTAACAACAAGGCAACAACAATAAAAAGGACATCAGAAAAGGGCGTTCCAATGCCAATCCGCGAATTGGCAGGCTGCCCACTGCCAATTAGAAATCACTTTTTGCATCCTATTACGAAAATACATATGTAAATGAGCGTGGCTGTCTGTCTATGTGTGTGTGTATATATGTGTGTGTGTGTGTGTGTGTGTGTGTGATTACATAATAGACACTTTATTACCATTAACTTTATTTACATTTTATACAAATGAGGCGCGAGTGAAGTGACAAACGTGAAAAGGGTAAAGGGTCTCATTCATGTATCCGCAAGTGTCTCTGTGTCTATGTGTGTGTGTGTGTGTGTGTGTGTGTAAGTGTGTGTGTGTGTATGGTTATGAATTTTTTCCTTCATTTCCGTGAGCGTGTGTGTGCATTGGAGCTTGTGTGTTTTCAAAAGCATATTCAGCAGAAATATATGAAAATCCAGGATACACTTTGGCAATTGCCTGCTACTGAATACCCTACAAATAAATACAAATTTTCATATTCTTTGACTTCAAGCTTTGATTACATTTCATAGAAATATGCACGGCACATTTGCATGACTTAAGATATACTCGTTGGTCTCTGCCACTGCAACAGCTGACTGGGTAATATATTGATATGAAACAATAATACAAAATAGATCATAATGCATTAAGATGAAGTAACATAAAATTACCTAATTGATCGTCATTTGCACTTCAACATCATAATTGTTGAAATAAATTCAGATTTTGGTACATTTGCGTCGCTTATTGAATCATGACAGCATCTGTATATAGCTTATACACCCGAAATATACTCCCACACACACACACACACACACACACACACACAGAATAAATCACATCAATTCTACTTGAAAAATTCAATTTACAGCTTTTTTTTTGTGCTGCTGCTGCTGTTGCTCTTGTTGTTGCAGCAAGAGACAGCTTCAGTTGGACAGCGAGGAGCCTCGGGGAAATGCTGCCCGCTAATCTGATAATGAGTGTAAATTTATGATTATGTACATGCATTAAATGGGGCACGCCCAGACAAGCATGCGCCCGGCCAAACAACCAGCCTCCTAACTGTACTGCTGGCAAACAAGTCCTCGATTCGCAGCTTAGCTTAACGCATGCAAATTGAGACACTTGTGTGTGCAGCAAACCAGCCAAACAAGATGGAGAGGGTGTGTGTGTGTGTGTGTGTGTGTGTGGGTATGTTGGTGGATGTGGAGTCTGCTGACACACGCCTAGGGGGATTATATTTTTCATGGGACCATGGCCAGGTTCGAGGACAACGCATCGAGGACAACGACGCGACAAGACCAGACCAGACCAGACCAGACCAGACCAGACGAGACGAGGCGAGGCGAGATGTGACGCGTCGCGATGGCTGGCGTCGGCACTCGATGATTCTGTCAATTTGAGTAAATCTTTTTAATGGATCGCAAAAATTAATCGTGTGGAATATATTTGAAAGCAAAAATCAAAAATCCCTTAATATTATTCCACCCTCTCTCTCTCTCTCTCTCTCTGTCTCTCTCTCGTTATCTCTCTGCTGCTCTCCATCTGAATGCATGCATGAAATTTGCCCATAGTTATGCGTATAAAGTTGGGTCAATCTGTTGTGCGATTGCGAGTATGTTCTTGTATACGGACTGCCACTTAAGTTATTTGTCAAGCGGAAATTGATTTTAGTTTTCAATTTTTGTTGCCGCTCGCCGCGCACCAAGCAGTGGCAGTGGCCGCATGTGTAGTAAATGCACGAAGCACGACTGAATTTTCTTGATTTTATTTGATAATATTTATATGTACTTATTCATAATATAATATACATAGAATACATATTATATAAATATATATTTAGAAATAATACAGGTCAAAAGTTAAGCATTCAGTTGAAATGCTATCGTGAGATAAAAACAAATAAATTCATTTTATTTAAAACGTACAAAAACAGAATAATATTTCATATTGGGGACATTTGATAATCTGATAACTTTGTTAGGTATACTAACTTCATAGCAGTTTACTTGATATCTTCGGTTAGTTATGGCCTTCAATAGAAGAAGTTAAATTCTTAGCTGAATAGAAGTTGGCTAGCCATAATCTAAGGAGCATGTCAAATGGCGTAGGAAGTTGCTGCTTCAGTTTTGTATTTATTATTTTATCATTCACAATGTACACTCTCGATTTCAATTGTAGCTTGGCTCTTTGCTTTCCACTGTCGTCATAATGTTTCATTTTGCCATTCAAGTGTTTGCCTTGCGACAAGTGCCACTCAGCCAAGTAAGTGCGAACGAGATAAAGCACTAGCAGGAAAGGTATGGAGAAGGACGGTTGCCAAAGAGCCTAAGGGACATAGATTCTATATTGGGATTGTGTTGCGGTTGGGGGCTATCAAGCAAATGAAACTGATTGTGGACATTGGGTTGAGATGGCTCAGACAGCTGAAGGGCTTGAAATATAATATGTTGCACTTACCCCCATGTAGCACATGCATTCAACACACACACACACATTGGATATTAGCTTCAATCGAGAGCATTTGTAAACGTAACCTGATATTAAAATATTCAGTCCAGCACAACTAATCGATTGCCTCGCAGTGGAGCGGAGCATTGATGTCTTCTCAAAGGGACAATAAGACTAAGTATGGATGACATTAAGTGGGCAGATGACAAGGTAATCACTTTGAAAGTCATCAATTAATTTGATAGTGTATTGCTTACAATGGCCAATTATATATTGCATTCGTATCTTGCCAAAAACGTGACATTTGCATTTTAGTTGCTAAACTGGAGGCAGCCAGCCACATGAATATATTGATTCACTCACATTTTCAGTAAGTTTGGAGTGGAAGACTAATGCTATAACATTGCTTTAGAACGATTATTAGCAAATTATTTCCCAGACAGGGTTCTGCAAGGGAGTTTGTTTATTTATTAATTCCATGTAGAGCCATAAATATTATTTGGGGAGTATTTCGGCAAGAGTTGGCTCGATGTGGATGTGGTTTTTCATAGCTGTTGGGATGCTGCTCAAGTAATTGTAGATGTGCCTCGGCTATGGCTTTGGCCAGCCTTTCATTTTTGCATCGACGAGAGATTAATTTGCAAAATATTTGCGGTATGTGCAAAATAAACTTTGGTTGTTGGCCCCAAATCGACAAGGCAGACTGCTAACTAAGTTTATGGCTTCTGGCAGCCATTTCATATTGATTGCGCCGCCAAACCCGAATTCCTTAAAAAATTAATAAAAAATGATTGCGAGATTGCAGCAAAGAAAATAAAACTGAATGAGTCGTGGTCGCATCTTTAAACTTTTGGTCAACTCGACAGCGTATGCCGCAAATTGTAGATGCCATGCCGGCCCAGTCCCAGTCCCCCCTCCACAACTCCATTACCATTACCATTTCCATTTCCATTTTCATTTTCATTTTCCTTCTCATTCTCATTTTCAATTTTTATTTTGTTCTTGGCTTTATTTGTTTGCATTCTGCCATAAATCTTTAAAAGTAAAACAGCATATGCGGAATGGGATACAAAGTTGAAAGTTGAATGGGGCAGCGGTATGAGGGGCCATATTGGTCATGGCCACCAAAAAAAGGGGGGGATGCAAAGGGAAAAGGAAATGGGCCAAGGGCCGAGGGCCGACTCCAGGGACTAGCGCTGCTCAAATATTCAACAATTTATTTCTTTTATGCTCACACATTCTTGTATGCGAGTTGGAAATCTCATCACGATGAATTTCGTAACTCGAATTGAATTTCAAACAAATCGAAACTTATTGATTTACACATCGCTGTGCGAGTTTTGTGTTCTCTCGATGAGAACATAAAATAATTAAGTGTTATTAATTGCCGTTTTGCTGCGATTTCGCCAAACCTTGTAAAATGCAACAAAATTGGTGGACGGTTCTCAAGCGAAAATATATTGCAATATATGAAATACAATACAAACAATACAAAAATAATGCGCGACAAAGTGTGCCATGGTTTCTCTGTAATTCTTTGAAAACTGCAATTTGGATTAAATTGATTGCAGCTTTTAACTGAGTAACTATTGAAAACAATTTCAAATGATTGCCAACTGCTCCAGCGACCGAATTTGTGCTGCGAACGCTTTACGGAAAACACACACAAAAAACAAAAAACAAAACACAAAACACAAAAAAGAAAAAAGAGAAATACTGAAAAACTTTGACTTACACATGCCATCGTCCCTGCAGGAGCGAAAGGGACCTGGGTGTGGATGGCGACGGGAATGTGGATGAATGTTTGGTGTTGAGCTAGAAAATTTCTGTTATTATGTATTTGTTTTGCTATTGCGCTATCGCTTCGGAGCAAGGAGCAAGGAGCACCGAGTAATGTTGACTTTTTTCTTTTTCAGCTTTCACTCAAAATGTCTGTACGTCAATGGGAATGGGGAATCGGGAATGGGGAATGGGGGATTGGGGAATGGGGGATTGGGGATCGGGGAGAGCGAAGACAAGCTGCTTGGCAGCTCATGGATACATAATAAATTTTTAATTAAATGAAAGCAGTCAGGAATCTAATCGATGCGATGCGATGCGATGCGAAAGCACTGCTCCAAGACCAAGAGGCAACCACATCCGCAGCAGCCGCCGCAGCCGCCGCAGCAACCGGCGGATGTGTTTGCGGCTTGCGTGTCACAGTCGAGCGAATTGTGAATTGCGGATCACGAAGGAAGTTAGTTAGTTTGGAATTTGTACTGGTAATTTGCCATAAGGCTTGCCGACCACAAAAATGTCGCACAGCAACCTGCGAGCGAACAGATGCGACTACTGCCCGAATGGCAATCAATTATGAGCATTCAACAATGGATTAAACAAGGCTCACAATTTGATCGCAGAAACATGCGCATAATCATAAATAATTAATAACATAATACTTCTGATAATTAATTGGTAAATTATGCATTTAGTTTCGATAATTGTCGACTGACCTTAGTCGACGTTCAGTAAATAAACAAATACATTTCAATTATACATTTAAGCATTCAAGTATCACAGCTAATGTATATGAAATGTTTATTTAGCTATACGCATTATTTTTGCGGTCGGCCTCATGCATTTACTTATGGTTAATTTGGTGTTTTTAATTGCATTTTTTGTTGATTTACTTGGACTCGCGAAAGAATAAAGAACAAATGCAAAAATCAATAATAACAATTACAATTAATTCGAACGAATTACGCGTAGTTTCTATTAATTAGTCCAATTTTTTTTCTTCATTTTTATTCACAACATCCAATTGCTTTTGTACTCTGATACAGGAGCATATTGGTTTTGCGCAATGTCCGTCATACTTTCTATAATCAGAGACTACAGAAAAATGTATCACTTCGCGGATATATGTTTTGCGATACTCGATGACTGTAATTTCAAGGCGTACAGAATATTTCTTAGTTGGATACTGCCACAATCAAGCAGCCATCCAGCTACTATTTAACATGTACTCTTCCCTCTAACAGTGGTTATAATAATGTGATTGGCACGCTTGCAGCATTGCGATTGCAACACGTCCACACACACAGACCCAGAAATCTGGTGGCACGTGCTCATGTAATATGCATAGATACTCAAATAAAGGCAATGCATGTTTAATTAAACCATAAATACGCAATTGTGGATGGGGATATTGAAGTAGTAAGAAAAAGTGCTGATGAATTGTACTGCAAGCAGCTACCTGTCGAACCTCTTGTAAAATCAATGGCAGCAAATACCAAATGCTATTGCGTATTGGCAGCTTTGCTTTAAAACTATGCCTAGGCAATGAATGGCTCACAAAATATGCCTCAAAGGGAGACCACCTGTTTTCTCAGCACATTCCGCACATTCTGTACACTCTGCACCTTTGTGGCAGCCATTGTTTAACCCATAAGCCGCTTACATACTGCTTTTGTCTGCTTCCGCCCACACACACACACACACACAGACACAGAAGGCACTGGACAGGCTGGCAGGTCGTGTGGCCTGCTGAATTTTAATTACCAGCCAGATTTAATCACAAAAAAAAAATGAAGCATAAGAAAAAAGTAAATTTATATATATATATATATATATAGGACTAGGACAAATGGGAAATGAGATTGTCCGACAATTGATGGGCTCTTGTTCTCTTTATTCTTTTGCGACTCTGTACTAGACACGGGTCTCTGTGAAATTAAAATTTGTTTTATCCATAATCCGTACAATTCAATGAACAACTTGCGAATTCAATTGAATTCAATTTGATTAAATTGGAAGCAGACCCCGAGAAAAGCCAGAGATTCAAAGGAGAAGGACCATTGCCAATCTAAATGCCAAACCAATGCCAACATCAACTCAATGCCAATTCGAATTTATATGGTTTGCTCTGCTCTGGTCTGGTCTGCTCTGGTCTGCTCTGGTCCGGTCGAGTTTTGGATCTGAGCCATAAATGATTCGCAGTCAGAGCCACAGTCTGGGCGTGGCCAGTGCAAGTCTCTGAATGACACTGTGGGCGCATTACAGGACAAAGGAAAGACATAGGCTGAGTGTGCCAGCGAGTGGGAGAAACGAAGAGTGCAAATTAGGGCAGTTGGATGGCAAAACTGCAGCTGGCCAGATACTCGGGCTCAGATTGATGACTTTACCAAATGCTTTGGCTTTGGCTCTCGATGGTGCATGGTATTAGCGCAACTTGGTTGTTATGCAGATGGATTATGAACAATGTGTTTCCATGGCCATTGCCAGTGCCCATTTCATTAATTACGGCGACTGCAGTTCGGATAATGGCGAACAATGTGTCTTCGTGTGTCTTCTCTAATATGAAATTGAGTTTTAAATTGAATCAAATACTTCTAGAACATTTCCTAGTAAGTGTTATCATGCTTATTAAAGTGTAATGCTTGCTGCTAATGGGATTTTTTGATAACTAGATAAAAAAATGAGACACGAAAAATGAATGAAATCGGTAGATGGTTGATAAGTCCCTGGATAGGCATGGTCAATGGTTCAATGCCAAGAGCATTTTAGCTTTCTTACGACTTTTATAACTTTCTAATTTTTCCATTTCCCTATCTGCCTCTTTTTCTGCTTCGTTATTGTGCCTAGCTGTGTGTTGCTGCTGTGTGCTGTGTGCTGTTGCTGTGTGCTGTTGCTGTTGCACTTGTTGGTGTTGGCAGTGCCAAATGCATTTACGTGTTAATTCGTTTAAGAGTTAAAGTGTGTGTGTGTGTGTGTGTGTGTGTGTGTGTGTGTGTGTGCTGTTTGCTGCTGTGCCATGTGCTGCAATTCAGTTAAGTTTTGATTGCTATTTTCGCTTCGCTTCCTGCCAGCGGCTGTCTCCGACTCATTCCCCATTGCAGTCCACGTGGCCGCAGCCACTGCCTCGGCACAATGTTGCCAACAGCAGCAAATGTGTGACATATCCGTTTCCGCTTGCCGCGTTAATGTATTATGGCAGCACACACACACACACACACGCATACGCATGTGGATGCCTTGCAGCAATATCACACACACAAATGCAGACAAAGCAGTGGCAACTATTTACAGCTACTTTTTTGTTTTTGTTTTTTGTTTTTTTGTTTTTTTGTTCCCCCTCCCCCTTCCCCCCCCCCGCACCTATAAATTGGCGCTGCTTTGTATTTTGTGTGAAAACAATGCAACTGACAGAAAGCATAAAATATAAATGTGATGTGAGACACTGTTGCACAGTCGACTTGTGCTTTATGCAACGATAGCATTGTTGTTCAAACGAAAGAAGGGCGGCCTGCAACATAGTGGCCCATTCCGTGGGGCTGACTGCCCACGGTTGGACCAAGGTCTGGAATGGCCTGAAAGTGTTTGGTTTTGCTTTATCTTGCTTTGACATGTGGCTTTATTGGGTTCCCTTTGTGTGTCAAACGCAACAGGGGAGCCAGCTGGCTGAAAAGGCAGCGTGCTGGCCAGCTTCCTCAAAGCCAAGGCCACCACCATTCAACATTCACCATCTACCATCCAGCATCCAGCATCCAGCTGTGCGTAGCTCACAAATAGTTCCATTGACATTGCTTTTTGCACACATCAGCTGCACTCAACATGTCCCTGCGCCCCCAACATGCGTATACATAATTTGATTATTGCATTTAAAGCTTCTTCCAAAATTGGACATTGGTTTGTTAGGTAAGATAAATGTGTGAAACAAAGTAGAGTTTGGGTAAAGCATAACTTAATACACATTGCGTATACGCAACGTATGCTTTTGAGATGTACATTTGAAAAATGTGTAAGTATTAATTAAATCAAACTATATATATATATATAAATATATATATATACATTTATACAATGCGGTAACTACAGGTTTATAATCCACAAGTCCCAAATCTCAGGCTGCGTGTGTGTTTGCTCATAAAAACTCTCATTCTTGTTGCTACTGAGTGTTTTGCAAAATGATTGTGCATGGAGGCAGCGGCTTTAAGGCTTTGCGGTATGCAGTATGAGCATGTTTGTTGACGCTTGATTGTAGAAAATGTCGGAGCACCGTTGCTCCATGCGACCGTGTGGAGTACTCCAAAATTCAAATTGCATGGCAAAGTCAGTGTGGAAAGCCGCAATTAGGTAAGCTTAGTGGCCACAGCCTTCCACTCACAGCCATAAACACACACACACACACACACACACACACACACACACACACACGCACTCAGAAATGCACTCAAACTGGATTTAAATTTTGAAAGTATTTTCAAAGTTGTGTTTGTAAGTTATGTACAAGCAGACACAATTCCCGTGCGCAATCATCTAGTCGAGCAAGTGGCTGATATCAGTTGGACACAGTACATACATAGTACATACATAGTACATACATACATACATACATACATACATACATAACATACAGACATTTACGAGTAAAAGCCTCTTGGCAAGCTGTTCATAAAATTGCACAAGTTGCAACCACAGCCAAATGGGCTACCTGAGAGCAAAAATAGAGAAATCAGTTGGCGCCAATTTAAGAACTGTTTCAAGTTTTATTTTTGTATCTGCCTTCTTTACTTGCCCAATACCCATGTTGATGGGTCCAGGCCCTCTTGACGATGGCAACAACAATCAATCTGCTTGTGCAATTTTTTATGCCCTTGTGGTGGGTCTAATGCTTTTGTCGTGCAGTGTGTACTGCATTAAGCGATATATATTCTTGATCAGCATCACTAGCCGAGTCCATGTCTGTTTCTGTGCAAACTAATCCCGCACTTTCGAAGCTAGTGCACATTTCGGAGTCGGAACCGGCCGAATCGAACTACTATATCATATAGCTGTCATAGTAAAGATCTTATTAATATGCATATTATTATGTTTCCCAAATGTGGAGAACAAATCATCACACTCAGAATACGTAAAGAATGTTGTATTGTGAATATTGTACTCAGAAAAAAATGGAAATTTAGAAAATCACTCTAACAATTTGAAAGTGTTTCATGCTTTTAGAAATAATTTCTAAACTTTTTTATGGCTTTTTATTTTGAATTTTTTATTTAATTAATAATTAATAATTAATTAATTACTTATAATTAATTAAGAAATGCAATTCCTTTTTTTAATAGCCAACACCTTCAATTCAAAAAATATGTTTCAACTTTGAATGTATTTAGTACATCAAATATCTCTCAAAATAATAATAGGTCCGTTTTTGAATTTGACTCAATTTGTTTCCGGTCTACAAGGGTATTTTATATTCGGCGTGCCAAACAGTGCAATTTTCTTCTGCATTTCATTTGTCATGGCTTTGCAGAATTGCAGAATTGTAGTCCGTAACTGAATCTCGGTGCGTGCCTGTCCGCATTTATGTCTGTTGTTGCGTGTTCTTTATAGTGATGGACAGACATATGACATGAGATGGATGAGAATTATTGGGGCAACAATTACTGCACTTAATTATTACATTATCAAACAAGCTCAGGCCTCGAGGTAAGAAGTTGATTCAGTGTTGACAAGTTATGCAAATTAAAATTCCTTTTAGGGGCTTGGGAACTGTACTTGTCAACAAGCACTTACCTATGTATATATATATGTATTGTATTTACATATAAATAAAGCTCCTCAAAGCTTCTATTCATTTAAAGTGGTTGTCAAAGTGATTTAGAAAAGTATTTTGTGCCAGTCCATTAATTGAATCTATATTGAGTAGGCAAACAGGATGCAGGTCAATAGAATCGGGAGGATAAGCTAAGAACGAAGGAACGAAACAGGAAAGCACAGGAGAGGAGAGGGCTGAACAAATGAGGCCACGGCCAGCAACTAGTAACTGTCAACGCGGCCTCAATCTGCCAATAGGCCAACAAAGCTGTCCATTGCTCAATAATTTTAAATAGTTTTGTCGGACATCCGGTCAGCGATTCAGAGGATCAATCAATCACAATGCAAAACGACGCAACAGAATAAAGACATATGCAAATGGAGCGTGCAACAACTGGGGAATCGGAATGGGGAAACTGGGCGACTTTTAATGTAGCCAAAGAGATAGAAAGATGCAGAGAGAGAGAGAGAGAGAGAGTGTATCAGGCATCGGTCCTGGCACGTTCTAGTTAGGGCAATTCCTCGTGCCTTTTAAAGTACCAAAACAAGACCGAGCAAAAAAAAAAGGTTGACCCACAATTTTGAATGAGCAAAAACTAGCGATTCTCCCGTGACAGAACAATGAGGACATGCATTTATTTGTGGCACGCATGGCAGGGCAGGGAAGTGACAGATGTCAAAAGGTCGCCCTGGCCGGCGGCATTGTTGTGGGCGTGTTTGCATCCGGCCGCAACATTTTGTTGCGGCATTGACGGTATAATTAACCTTAACACAAAGCGGTAACTTTGCCGTTGATTGCCAATTATGAAGCCTAATAGGACCGCGACTACAGCCCAACTTGACAAAGGCAACCAATTTGGTCAGCTGACCCACTTGATATTTTTCCCAAACAATGAATGCAGCGGTGTCAGAATCCTCTGAGAGTCCCGCACATAATTGATTCGAGTACCAAATAGCATTTTTTCCGGGTATTTAATGTACAGTTGGGATTGTTAGTATATATAACCGAAATTCAACATTTCTTTCCGCTCTGGAAACATAATGCTGACGCTTCTTCTTCTTCTTTATTCTGAAAACCAAATGTTAATTAGTGATTATATGTATGTATATATATAAATACATTGTTATATATATATTTTGTTTTGTTTTGCCATTCGAAATTTTTCCATAAGCCAGAAATTTGCTGTTAGCTGCAACGCTAATCTGTTGAATTCTGTTAACGATAAACACATAAGCAAAAGTGCTCGCGTTAATATTAAAAAACTTTATAATTATCAAAGCTGCGTGGCATGCCCCAACCATTCCCTAACAAAGTCCATCTACTGGTGCCAACTAACATGCCTCAATTTAATGTTCAAAACTGACGTCAAAGCACAACTTGCTGCTGGTGATGAGCGGGCGTGTTGCAAGAAGTGTCGTTCCCTGGGCAACTGGTTGGTTAGCTGGTTAGTTAGTTGACTAAAGGAATTCAGGTATGAGGTATGGAAATGGCCGGGCCACAGCAGCTCTCCATGGCTACAGGTACCGACCCTTGCGGTATTTGAGTAATGGTAAAATGTAATTTCAACTTTTGCATAATTTTATGCTTATTATGGCGACTGCGTGTGCACGGCCCCAGCGTTCTGTACACACACACACACACACACACATATATATATATGTATATAGGTATATTTATTAATATGTACATGGACCTAGCTAAGGGGGTGCAAGTTTGAATTCAATGCGAAAGCAAGAGCAGATCTACGGAACCATCAAATCCCAAGACAGTCGATGGCATCGCAAAAGCTTTAATTACTTTGATGCATGATTTTCCTGCCATTTGCAATTTGTAACGAGTATAATGAGCAGACTGAGATGAATACGAGCTGGCTTTATTTAACCTGCCTCACACACACACACACACACACACACACGCAGACACCCCACATATCCATGGATTGACTGACTGTTTATTTGATGCGTGGTTTCCTTTCGGCTTTTGCAGCAAGGACACGCACAGAGGACGAGCGAATTCCCAACTGGCTAGCAATTGAGCAATTGTTGAAATGGGTAAGTGTGCGAAATGCCAACGCACGTTGACAACAACACTAATGAACGTCCACGGGGGGAGAATGTTTTACCCCCGTTTCGCCAATTATAAGTGCTTCATTTTTTCATTGTTTTCTTTTTTTTTGTGTGTGTGTGTTTCTGGCACAGATGCGCTTCGCTTGCGTGGTCCGACGTTTGTGCGTTTCAATGGTGGCCCGGGCCAACCACAACCACATCCCCATCCCCATCCCCATCCACAGCAGCAGCAGCAGCAGCAGCCACATGCACCGGGATATGTCGGGCACGGATTGCAGCAGGAGCCGCTCATTGTTGTGGAGGAATCCAATTTGCCGGAAGAACTAGAGCCGGAGAGTTCTGACACTTTTTCGAATCGCGCCAGTTTGGATATTGATTCGCCAGTTAATCCGTATTTGTTGTCGCCGTGGCGTGATCCGCGCGAGGCCCGCAAACACTCGTTGCCCTCACAGCAGGTGACCGATGGCATCACCGCTAGCCAGGTGCGTCGTCTATCGGAGCGCGGCGGCGAGGGCTCCGGTCCGACGCCCAAAGAGGCCGCATTCTTGGCCACGCTTTCGCAGTCGCCAGCTCCGTCGGGCCGTCGGCACTCGGTGGTCACCATTTCGAAGGTGCCAACTACCTTTTTTGGACGCTCTCGCCGCGAATCTGTCGCCGCATATCCGTCAAACAATGGGTAAGTCAAGACTTTAATCAGTTTAAGCTTGTATTGAAAAATATATTTTGTTCATTTTACATTTACATAGTCCAAAACATCGAATTTTTTGTAATTATTATTTTGTGTTGACCTTTTCAATTGAATATTGCAGCAGCAGCCGAGTGCTGAATTCCCGACGAGAGAGCAACACAGGACCGCCATCGACAGACCCCATTGGCAGCATTCATAATCTGCAGCTGGACATTATGGATGACATATATTTGCAGTCGCGCAAGGCGCGCTTGAAGCTCTGGACATCGAGCAATGAGAAGGTGTGCGAGGTGCAGACGGTGGATGAGGCAGGAGCTGGTGCACCGGGCAAACGCTACACCAATCGCCGATACTCCGAGTGCCCACCGGCCGGTGCTGGTGGCGCCAACGTATATCGTCGCGCCTCGGAGTATCCGCATCCGCCGAGTGTCTCGCCGCAGATGCCGGCATCGGCACGTGCATCGACGCGACGCAAGAAGTCCGGCAGCGGATTGGGTTTGCTTGGCAGTCGCACGGATTTGGCTGGCATTTTTAGCTCGCTGACAGGTACGAGCAGTGGCACGGATCCTGGCCACCGTCCAGATCCAGATGGTGGGTCATCTAGCAGCCATTCGTCGGCAGCCACTGGCAACAGTGCCACAAGTCCGTTTTTGAGCCAGACATTCCAGCAGGCGGCACGTGGGCGCACCACCAGCGCCGCACCCACTCCTTGTGCCGGGCAGGGTGGATCGAGCATGCTGCTTGATCCGAACGCTGGCCGCTCCACACGCTCGAACAGTTTTGATGTTTCCATATTGAACAATGCCAAGCAGCTGGTCACCGAGGCCCAGGACAACAGCTCGGCCGCAATTTCGGGTTGGTTTGGGATGAAAACGACTCCAGTTACTCCTCGCAAGAAGAGCGTGCGCAGCAAGAGCAGCGCCATGGCATTGTCGAAGGATATGTTAGAGCGTCTGCAGAAGAAGGATCCACTTGGTGGCGATTCTGGCAAGCCGAAGCTAAAGCCGCGCAGCAAGAAGAAGAGCTGGGCTGATGCCACCAAAGCGAATATTGTGGATGCCAACATTTTGGGCACCGCCATCGAGGGTTTTTTGCGGAAGAGCTCCAATGCCAGCATGGGTGGCAGCAGCGGCAGTACCGCCGGCGCCACCACATCAACTGGCATCCGTTCGGGCGGTGGCAAGGATAGCAGCAAGGGCGCCGTGCCCAAGGAGTCGGGCGCCAGTGGCAGCTCCGGTGGTGGGCGACGCTCTCGCCAGTCAGCTGTTAGCTCAGCTGCCAGCTCTGCTCAGTCGCAGGCCGGACGTGCGATGCGCTCCACGCTCAGCTGGTTCAGCAAGGGCGACGAGGATGATTCCAAGGATACGTGTGACGCCTCTTTGTGTGCCACACTTAAGGATCTCTTTGTTAAGTGAGTCTTCAATTAAGAAAAGCAAGTAGACGGACAGTGGTGGATGATGGTGGATGATCGGGCTGCGATTGACGGAACAACAGGTAATTTCCATTTTCCATTTTTCCATTATTGTGAGTCTAAAGATTATTGATGTAGCTATAAAATATCCAAATTTCTTAACCATTTTTACAATTAATTATCTTTCGTTTTGTTTATTTGCAGTGGGCTACTTGCATTTCTGATAGCAACATTTTTGTAGCGAGCACAAAAAATCTTTTCAACACTTTTCACAATTGTCACGGCAAACACAAATTGGATAAACGCGTGCATTTGAAACAATAACGGTGAATTGTGGGGCGAACATTTTAGATAAGTTTTTTTTAACGATAGCAGAGAAACGATAACGATACAAATTTGTATTGCAACATTGCAGGTGAGTTTTGTGATTATCGCAGGGCAGGGAAACGTGGCGAATGAGAGCCGATTGACATATTACCTTCATATTGTGAACAATATACATACAACCAGAAACATATACATACAAATGTATTTCGATAGATATACATGTATTTACATACATTTACATTTTTATCTCACATACATATAACAAAACGAAAACATTATAAATAAAATAAAAACCGCAGAAAAGAGTATAACAGTCGAGTAGAGTAAACAAAAGACAGCATAGATAAATGGCAAATGTATATAGATATAAATATATATATATGTATATGTATATGTATGTGTATATATATTTATATAAATATCACTATTTTTAGATGTGGAGCAATTTTTGAGAATATCAGCCAATATTAATGTGTCAACTAAACTAACTATAAAATATATAACAACATATGCATATGGTTATAAATCAATTTTTTTTAAATATATAAAGTTTCCCATATCAAGCTATGCATATACAGAAACCGATACATATACAAAATAACAAAATAAAATATCTATATGCATATATAAAAATATACAAATACGAAAATATACAGCAAGAATACAATCGAATACGTTGGGTTCAGCTTAAGCCAAATAAATATATTGAGTAAAATTGAATAATGAATATAAATGTTATAAGTGTGCAATGACCCTGTGTAGCGGTTCCTAATGGGATATATTGTAGACGTTTTATTCTTTTCTTTTTCTTGATTTTTCGCACTTGAGATGCGTGTAAATCTTAAATGCAGAATCCATAAACAGAGAAACTGAGAGACGGTCGTAAGGTTCCATTAAAATAATACTAACGCAAAGCTACTTGAATAATATTCAAGTATATTCAATACACATACATAGAGACACACATACGTATGTGTGTAGTATAGTGTATCATTGGGCATTTGGCCAGAAAATTGTAGGTCGTACGGCAATTGTAATTTGCATGTAATACTTACGAATTGAATGATTTAACTGTAACTATGTGCAATTTGAGCTTACCAAAAGAAACACATTAATAACCAAAACGCTAATTAATATCAAATTAAATGAATATGCAATCGTAAGTTTTTATTGATGTTAAATGTTGTATGTATATGAAATATACATGCATTCACTACTTGTACATATGTATCAATACATCAATATGCATGTCATTCAACTCAAATTCGAACTCAAGTTTAGGGCTGTGCTGAGTCGAAGTGGGCTGTGTGGCATTCATAATGATAGCAAATTGCATGGATAACTTTGTTTATTGAATTATGCAAAGGCAAAGTCAAAGGCAAAGGCAAAGGCAAAGGCAAAATACAAAATTTGAGAGCTTTAAGGAACTGGCAATTTTTGGTAGAAACGCATGGAAAAGACAAACAACAAACAACAAACAATCAGTCAATATTGCAATCAATCAAGTATGCTTCAATCATTTTCATAGGTATACAATAGTCTTGCACTCCTATATGCATACGTACACATATATATACACACTGAGACAGATTAACCCGTATATATATATATATATATACATATATATAAGCTTGGTTCTATTGACAAATTTGTACGAATGCGGAAGAGATGCAGGTGAATATGTGTGCCACATATCTGTATCTGTATCTGTATCTGTATCTGTATCTACTCGCTTACAAATGTTCTTATTTACTTGTGTGTGTATTTTTGCAAGAACTACGCACTTATACACAAGTGTATATATGTTTTATATGAATGAATATAAATATATATATGATATATGTATGTATTTACCGAATGTACTTCTATATCAATGTGCCCAATTAACGTATTTAGATTTCCTTGTGTGTTTTTGAACAATACTTGAAATCTGTGCGGTAACCCAAAGTTAACTTTCACTTTCAATGCTAAATATATACATCCGAACATAACTATTCCCATATTAAAATATTCTAGTATAATAATATATATATGTATACATTTGAATGGTATTTTAACTATTTACAAGTCAATGCGACCGTTATTGGTCCTAATATATGAAAGAAACTTATTTAGTGATTAAATGTTGTTCTAGTTTTTTACATGTCCATTTTTTGCTCGTGTTAGTTACAACTGTTGTTGTCATTGTTGTCGTTGTTCAAGTTGTTGCTCATGTTGTTGTTGTGTCCCATTTTTTTCTCTCTTCCCACCGCAGCAACAACATGCAGAACTATTTATATACAATGAATGTGTACAAGAAAAAAAAATCCCAATAAAAATAAATATACAATAAAAATAAATTTAAAAAAATAAACAACATTTACAAGATATTTGTAAAAATTAGTAAACAAAAGTAAACAAAAGTAAATAAACTAACAAAATCTAAACGTGAAGTTTCCTTTGTTCTATTTTTGATAGTAGTATTCTATATTCGAAACATAACGTAAAAATGTACTTCAAAAATACTAATGCCCAACAATAAATGTATTTCCGATGCCCACCATGATATGCAATCAGTGTGCATCGATTTATAAAATGTTAACTCTAGACTCTAAACGTGCAACTCCTAACTATCAAATGAAAAGAATAACTATAGCTACAATTATTTACAAATTGACAAGTGTCCAAGGAAAGCGCCTGAAAATACAGCTATGCTTAAAAAATAAACGTATATTTTTTTTTTAAGTTCAAGTCTGAAATAAAACCCTACTATGCGACAATATCATTTAATTTATATTACAATTTTACGATGCAAGAAATTGTTTGATTTATATATTTGTATACATGCTATTTGCAGGATAATTCTTAACCTAGACACTAATATGATATTCCCATTGTTCAAAGAAAAATGCATGTAAACCACAATAAACTTAAGATCAGCAGCAAAAAAAAAGAAGCGAACAACAACTAACAATTCTTTAGTCGAAATTTCCAGGGTATCGTCTAAAGCGAATGGGTGATCCATTTTGACTTCGGTTTGCATTTATTTACTTTCATTCATTTTTTAGAATGCTGATGTGGGTGAAGGTATCCAGAAGTAAAATAAACTTGATTTGCTGTTGATACACTGAAAAAAAACTTGGCCTTAAGTTCAATAAATCGCCTTACTTTACCTTATTTTATCACTGAAAAAAATAACATTATATTTCTATATTTATTTTTGTGTGTACGTGTTTTTTTTTATTATTAAGTTAAAATAATATATTTAACTGAGGTTTGGCATTTCCACTTCTGCTCATTTTTTCTCTGAGTGTATACAATATTCACACAAAATTTGGTGTTTCTGTCTGTTTCAGTCTACGTGATATCTGAATCATATTGCCGAATAGACAGGCTTGGCTGAGCAGGAATTTGAGTGCTTTGCAGGGTTGGTGATGATACCGCCATCCACCTGATACATAAAAGGCCTTTAGTTTATTCAACCACTTTGCAACTCGTTTGATGATTACAGAGTATACAAGTACAGATAATAAACTACTGATTCTAAAGAGTTAACAGTTGTTAACCTAATGCCATGCAAATGTTGTCCATGTGATTTTAAAATGCAAATAAGGCAAAGCAATTTTCTTGCTTTTGTTTTTGTCTGCAGAATCAGACAGACAGAAATGAAAATGAATCAGATATCTCTTTCTGACACTTTGTCAAATAGAATTGTTGCTAATGCTGTTGCTATTATCGAATCTAATTGTTGATGTTCTGTTGTTGTTGCTGTTGTTGTTGTTGTAAGCTGTGACTAATGCTAAGACTACAGAAAGCAAGCGGTTACCACCGACTAAAAGTACTTTAGTAGTGTTAACTAAACATACCACATAATCCCTGAGCTGCATTGCAGCGCCGAACTATAAATTTGTGTGTTGCTCTGTGTGTTATTCGCTTTGCGGCAATGCAATAGCAAAATGCAAATTAATGACAATTACTGTACAATTCTCGTCGTTGTTGCATAGCTGCTCAATAAACACAAATGCGTTTTAACAAATTGCATAACTACTGCATACATACATACATTCACGTACGTGTGTATGTATGTACGCATTCACATACCACAATATAAACAATGAGTCAAGCCAGAAATGAATATATTTTGACACACTGTGAAAGCAATAATTGTAAGCGGTGCACGTGATCGGAATGGAAAATTAACGAAACTCAATCAAATTTAATTTCCGATTGGTCGTTTTTGTTTTTTTTTGTTTTTTTTTCATAATGCTACAAGCTAAAGCCTATTTTATGTGGAACTAGTCGTTAGGTATAAATTATTTAGAGTAGGAAATTGTATTAAGATTGATTTTAAATGTTTATCCCTGAAATTAACTTAATTTAAGTTGAGATTTGGCATAAGAGTTCGTGTTTATTTGTAGTAGATAAGTTTCATTTCTGCATTCATCAATTTTAAATTTTAACTTAACTATTCCTTATGGCTGTAAAGAATATATTTTTAATTTTTTATTTTGTTAAAAATAAATATTAAGGCTTGTGGAATGCATTTAGTCTACAATAAATAAATAATTAAATATTATTTTATCAATTTGTTTAATTAATAAGTTTTATTTATTATTTAAATATTGTTGTTTTTTTTTTGCATTTGTTTGGTGCGCAGCCAAGGAAAAATGGCCGAAAATCAGCCAAACGAAAAATAAAAACAAAAAAAATTTATGAAAAATATGTTAAATGTACACACTAAAAATAAACCAAGCAAAAACATGTCAAGTATGTAAATTGTTAAGAGGTAAGAGCAAATGGAAATGCTACTCTTTGAGTAGTTCCATTGATTTCTTTTGTTGGCTAAGGTGTTGGCACCCGGGGGAAAAGTGGGCAAACTACGCATAATTTAGAATACAATGAGTAGACAAAGGGAAATCAAGGACATCAGTTGTCGTATTTAAGCAAGTGCGTATATAAAATGTATATATATATATATGTATATGTTTCTCCAAATACTTATATAACGATGTAAATAATGTTGAAAAAGTTTCTCGCGAATTAGAGAAAAAGTCAGGGAGAGATATGCGTAGAAATGGAGTCAGAGTTAGGGAGATAGGGAGAGCATAGGAGATATGCACAGTGTATAAGTCGATAAACATGTTTCGAAAACACAAAATCAGAAAAAAAATATAAGAAACAAATGCAAAATGAAAATGCAACTGAATGTAACAATCATATGATGACACATAATAAACAATACAAAAGCTACAACTATATATAAATATATATATATATATATGTATTTATATGTATACTATATACAGATACATACCTATAAACGAAATGTATACACATAATTATATATGTAAGCACTATATATTTACATATATATACATGTATATATATGAGAAGTTCCCCCAAGACCCCCCCAAATACAGATGGCATATGCATCTGTTTGTGTGGATTTAAGGTCTACATTTGTTGCATACGAACTAGTGTCCTGTGAGGGCAGTTCTTTAACTGCCCCATTTACATACACACACCTACATATGCTGTATTTACATACATACATATACTCACACATATATATTACCAAATAAATAGTTCTGTGTATGTGTCTGTCTTTTTATTTTGAAGCGGGTGCAGAAGGCGCGAAGGGGCATCAGCAGGTAAGCTTACGATCCAACATTTAGCGGACTTAAATAAGGCTTAAGGACAATCAACAAATGAAATATTACAGATTATTTATATCTCGGATGACGTTTTAAGTTTGTATATATTGTTGAAAAATAGCCAATAATCAGATGAGTTATTTTGGTTGTGCTCCAGCTTTCGGTTGCGGTTTCGGTTTGTTGCCATTTGTGTGCATGATTAATGATAGTCTACACTGAGCAACGAAGGTCGAGATTGCAGCAACAGCAGGTGGCACAGCTTATGGAACTGGCAGCGTTTGCTGCACTTGCTTGAATTTAGATGTGCTTCTGTGTGTGTGTGTGTGAGTGACAGTGGGTCATAAATCAAGTACGCCACGTTGTATGCAACGCAAATTTGGTGCCGGGCAATCAGAAGTCATTAAGTGAGAGTGGGAGAGAAAGTAAGAGGAAAAAGCCAGAGAAAACAGACAGAGAGAAAGAGAGACAGTGACCCGTACCCAGCATTAAATCTGAATACGCTTCATGCGGCACTCGACTGGATAAACTGGCGCCTCCAGCAGCATTAGAAGCGGTGGTCGCATCAGGCAACCAGCTGCGAGCATTTGGCCAGGTGATTGAAAATGGCCAACAAACTGGCCGAAGTTTGGTTGCATGGACCGGTGCTGCTGTCCAGCTGTGCCACATGCTGCACCATACTTGTGGGCGGGGCACGCAAATGCTAGTGGCTAGTGGGTTAAGTCCGGGTATGGCCCAAAGCGCCGCAACAGACAACATACGACTTGCAACACACAAACCAAAAGTGAAAATCAAATGTAAGCCATTAAGCCACTGGCTACATAGTATACACATTTTTACACATTTCTGTTTTCTCTCTGTTTTCATTTTAACTGCAAATCTGTCAGAGGTCAATCCACAACATTTTATAGCCACAATGAAGACGGCCGAACTGATTCTAATCCAGTGAGTCGGCTAATATAATAGTATAAACTTGATTTTATTTATTTCTCTTGTTCATAAATAGTCAATTCACAACAACTTACAATTTAACAAGTAAGACTGCTATAATCGAGTCAGCTTGACTAAGAGTCTACTCTGAACCCAATTGTTAAATATTATATTATAGTTTTATTACCAATTTCCCTTTAAACAGTTTTACTCACACTCAAATATAAAGGGACGTGAAATGAAATATTTTTTATTCACAAGCCCGAACTGAAATTACCGCATGCAAATACATACAGACATACATACATACAGACATACATACATACATACATATGTGCGTATGTATACACGTATTCGTCAATATCGCAGCTTTGCAGAACACACACTCGCATTTACACACATTTACACTCGCTTCGATTATTGTGCTGTTGCCCCTTCTCAGAGATGGATGGGCAGGTTGGCGAATACAGAAAATGCTTGCGCTGGCTGAGTGATGTGACAATCAATATGAGCATACGTTTTGGGTAATAACTCTGCTGCTTCCTGCTGCTGGTCTGGATGAAGTTTTCATAGTTGCCCGAATGCCCAATAATGTGTCAAAGAGCTGTTGAAACGCTCTACGTATAAATTCCGCAACTGAGTTAATTATCGATAAAATATAATACGCTAGATATGCGCAGGGCATACGAAAATATTAAATTTAAATTTCAAGTCTGTGGCTCTTAAAGTTGGTTGCTGTTCACAAATTGACACTATTTTGAGAAAACAATAAAGACATTTTAGTGTTTGGCGTCAACAATTCCCTAGCTAGGTACAGAAACAGAAGCTGCGACCACTTTAAACAAAGTTAAGAATCACAAATAATAAGGATGATCAAAAATATAACATTATATCTGAGCAACTAAGTAAGTATTTTAAGCAATGTTGGAAATAACATGCTCTGAGGTCAGGGCGTCCATACAGGCGGACGGACGCACGGACGGTGCTAGATTGACTGGGCTGTGGATGCTAATCAAGATACATATACTTTTTGGGGTCAACTTTTCCAAAAAGTAAAGATTTTTGGATATATATTATACACATATCGAAAATTCTTACAAATTATTATTACTAATATTGTGATTATTACTGTTATTATTATTATAATTCTTATTATTATCATATTCCCACCCACTTTAAATGGGTTGTTTTATACATTTCCTTTGTGTTTACGTAACAACACCTACGTAAAATATGTACATGAAATGTGCGTAAAAAGTGCTCCACTAGAAATTACTTTTTGCTACAATGTTTAGTCGAGACACAACCCACTGAAAGCTTTGAACATGGACAAACACCTGTGCATGCCACATAGACCGCCTGCAAACGGAGTGTGTGAAAATAAAAACAAATTATAATGAATGGAAACTTTAAACACAACTTCACAACACAATTTTCAAAGCACGGGTCTGATTCGTGGACGGTCGATGCCATTGAGCATATCAGCTTGCCACGTAGTTTGTTGTCTTTCAAAATATTTCCTGGCAACTAAATGTGTCTGTGAAGAAAAATTCCTATATTATTTGCTTTAATAATATAAAATCGGCTTGAAGCTTAAATTCGAATTGAAATGTCGTTAGAAGTGTTTGCTGTACACTTTTGGCCACCAACAAAAAATAAATAAATTTGGTGAATTTACATTCAATGGATTTCCTGCAGGTTAAGAGTGCATTCCTGTCTAAAATAGCACCCACATATTTTACATCATTAGTAAATTAAGAGGTCCCCGCGGAGTTTGAACAGAACAATCGCATAATATCCAAATATCCTGTTGGTTAGGCGATCGCAGAGGATCTGCGGAAATCAGCACGAGAAGGCCATGACTATCAGCCGCCTATTTCAATAGTTCGAAGTAGTTTGCTTAAATAGTTTAAGGTACAATCAGAAAACCTAGATATTATTTATTTATTTATTTTATCAAAGGTTTGCACCAAAGCTCACTAAATTATTTGAATCGTGTTATTGCCCAAAAGTATGCAGCACATACTTTTTGCGACACCAGAGTCAATCGGCGTATTAAAAACCCGTTATCCACTTTTAAGTCAAGTAGTTTGAACTTCATTGTGAATATATAAACGTTGCTCGGGATCAATTAATATTACATAATATTATTAAATGATATCTTTGATGATTAAATGATATATTTGATACTTTTTTCATTACTTTTGGTTTTGGTCTTGGTTTTATGAATGAGTCTGTCAGCGTTTAAGTTCAATCAACTAACTATTGTTTACTTACTTGAGTAGCTATTCAAATTTCCTATCTCTAGCTGTTTACTTGTTCAGTTATCCAGCACATCTCAAGCCTAACACAGCTTAAACGTTATTACAACGTGACGTATGCGCAATGTGACATAATAAGTTAATATTACAAAGGCGAACAATAACATGTATTTAGAATAATGTGTCACATACAAAAAAAACCGACCACAACAAATAAAACGGCGTTAGATTTGCTATCAACCCATCAATTCAGCAAACAACTCGGATTCCCCACGGTTGGGTAGAAAATCAATGTGTGACGAAAAATGTACCCGATCATTGTTCAATGTAATTGAGAAGAGCGCCAGTTCCAAAAATAAAAGCTGTCTTCATACAGCCAGAGATGGGCTCGACTCTGAAGTTGGTGTGCTCTTTTCATTGTTAACTTAGTCTTTCTTCGTATTGTCTCTTAGTTGCCAGTCTACAATTGTTTGAGTTTGACTTGCTGACTTTCGGCAACGTCACATTTGGCAAAGTACTTCCCAAGCCCCCATTCCTAATGCCAAAGCCAAACAATTGAGTGTGCCAGTTAGCGATGATGATTGTGCTCACTACTTATGATTTTGATGACGAACAGCCGCCCGTGCCCTCTCTGATCAAAGTCTAAGTTAAGCTTACACTATCCAATACCCATTACGAAAAATAAAAACAAATTTTAAGAAATACATGTGAAATGTAAATCAACTTCAAGATGGTCGGTCTTATTAGTAATATATGTTTGTAGTCATTGCTCAGTTGTAAAGTGCATGATTCACGCCGCCTGATTCATCAGATTAGCAGAATATCAATATAGAGCATTACTCGTACAATTTCGAAGTCATTTAATGCAAATAATTTTTAAATGCTGCTCTCGATTTGTCATAGAAATCGAAAATATCTTTCACAACATAAATAATGAATATAAAACTATGCAGAATTGCATATACCGCTTGCGGACCTAGTCCAATACAGGGTATAACAACTAAACATTAAAATAAATATTGAGTGTTGGGTTTCTCGCGCGGTGATTTACCTGCTGGAAGCTGTCGGCTGTCGGCTGTCGGCTGTCGAGTGTCGACCGCTAGCTATCTATCTGTCAGCTGACAGATAGGAGCTGTGTCGCTATGCTTGTCTGTGGTCAGTTAGCTAGTCAGATTGCTCGATACATAGACGAGTGGGAGACGAGAGAGAGAGAGAGAGAGAGAGAGAGAGAGAGAGAGAGAGAGAGCTAGCGAGAGCGAGTGAAAATCAATAGACCGGACTAAGCAGGTGCCTTGCTTTTGGGGGATTTCCAAGCTGGCAATTGGCTGCCCTCGCAATTGAATTGACTTTTATTTTCGTGCCATGAATTTAAACGATGATGTAGCAAACTCCGTGCCCGACTATTCGTCTGCTCGCTGTAGGTTTTTGGGGCCGTTACTTGTGCTAAAAGCCAACTGAGCGTTTAGCGAAAACCGCAGGGGCTGGTTAACTACTGCTGAGTTAGCTATTTGAAATGCCTGATTGATCATCGAGCGCAGCATCCGCCTGTGAGCCGCAAGCACACTTGAACTTCACCCTTTTATAATACACACACACACATACACATACACATAATACATACACATTGTCGTGTTCTTATCGCAGTGTCACTCTGTCGTTGACACACCGTCAAGTGCTACTGATAAGAAATATAATTGATTGCCTTCCTCATAAAGAAAGGGAAAACAAATTATATGCAAATAAATGCAACGGAAATACAATTAAACACTCTTATTAGGTTAGTATTTTATACTGATATGTTTAATTCCATTAAAAAGAAATACAATTAAACTCTCTAATTAGGTTAGTATTTTGTATTGCCAACAGATACAATAATTGCTTTCTGAGCAAGCAAGTCAGCTGATACATATAGACCATATAGGTATATGTGTACATATGCTTTGTTGTTGGCCAACTGGTGTAAGCCACAGTTGGCATATAGTTCAAAGGACAGCTGTCAAAATAAGCCAAACACTCAACTCAGAAGACTTTATCAGCCCAGGAACCATATTTTTTTACTAGTATTGCAAAGCAAGGGAACTTAATTTTTCAATCGATCTTTTTTAAAAATTATATATGTACTTAAAATTGTTGTGGCCATATTAATATTAAAGTGGTGAGCACTTTAGGAAAGTTTGTGAGCATGCACAGGGTCTGACTAATGCACAAACAAAAATAATGAAAGAAAAAACAAAATAAAAAAATAAAGCATCAACACAAACTATAATTCATTTTCAAGAATGGAAGCCGGAACGGGTAGTTGGTAGATATTGCCATTAGGCGCTTAATTAATGAATGAATTCCTCGTACTTGTTTATACTATTTACTCAATAAATAATGAACGCTGCGATTCCAACGATTCATTCATATTTTGCTTATGGTCATCCCAACAACGGATATCACTGTGACTGTGACTGCGACTGTGACTGCGACTGTGACTGCGACTGTGACTGCAACAGAGGCAGCGGATGTGAAATACGAATATTGAGGACGTCACCAAGCAATGTGCTCGTCATTTCTAAATAAGTAACACTCTGTAAAGAGTACCCTTAACGAGCTTCAAGTGACGCTGCCAACTTCTTTCTGTCAATAAATGAGCACAATAACAACCCCAACAACAACTATTGCTATATATGTATGTGTGTGCCTGTATGCTCCATGGAAACATATGTACTTGTGCAGATACACAGAGACACAGAGACACAGAGACACAGGTAAGTTGATATCGTTGTCGCTTCGCACCTCATGTGCGAAAATTAGCAGATAAATTTAGTGCGATGTCATCGCCGCAACAGGAGGAGATACTGTGTGGAGTGGGAGCGGAGTGGGATGTAGGGGCGCCAGCTCTTGGTAGGCAGGCGGACCTAAAAAAATGAGCAAAATCATTTACATTTGGGAAAGTTTATGACATACATTATTTGTATCTCACAAGCAAATTGTTGATGTATATGTGGGGATTAGGCAAATTAAAAGGTGATGTATGAATAGAATTATATTGCCAAACCAAGCATTTATTAATTCAATTATAAATTTGAAAAGCCGACCAATTGTTCCCCGATATATATATATATATATCTGATATAGTACTCCGATGTTGATGGTTTTTTGCCAAATATATTATTTAGTATTGTTTTTGTTTACTTATTGATTGCTTATATTAGCCGCTGCATGCAATGGCCTCACTTTGCATGGAACTCTTCTGGTGGGCCGCATATTCTCCAGCTGGACGTATGAGTGATTTCAGACTGCATTTAGTAGAAGAGTCGTTTTAACTCTATTCGGCTCGACTTGACTCGTGTGGCGAATACAACTCTTATACGACGACATATGGCCATCCTCTCGCTCTGTCTTCCGGCGCATTATTTACGCATGCCAATTGCCGATTGTTGTTTAATTTGCACACACTGTAAATGCGCGCAGATCGGAAATGCCAAAGCCAGCGGGAAGGCAGTGCATAAGTATCAAGTACAAAAAGTAACAACTGCAAACAACAAATACACAAAACAAGAGAGTGTAAAGTCCAATAATATATATATATATATATATAATAAATATATGTAATTGTTTCGTAAAAAGCAAATAGAAAATACCAGACGCAAAGTGTTCAAGATAAATTCAATTTTCATATGAATGGTGACAGTGGTTTTTTTATAGTGCATTTAATTATGCATCGTAAAACATTGCTTATTAATCGTTCACGAAACTAAGGAAGCTGGAAATACTTGCTACCGATCTCAAATGGGTAAGCAAATCGGTAGTTGGGCAGTAGGATTCAACAACGACGAGCTGAGCTCGAATATTAATATATACTTTGGTAGGTGATTTGAAAAAAGGTTCTCAGTTTCTTGTTGAATAAATGAATCCGAGATAGAAAAAATATATACAATATTGGTTTTTCTATTTATTGCTCTATTTATGGCCAAAAAATTATATTCTGTTCCGGCAAATAAGCACATAAGTTGCCTAAGAAACTATGTAGCAGTGTTGGAGTTGGAGTTGGAGTGGGTATCTGCTCGACCAACATTGCCTATGCAATTTTAATAAAGAATGATCGCTTGTGGGAGGGAGGAGAGGGGTGGTAAGGAAACCGGGACAGTGACAGGGACGCCGCTAAATGCACAGCTACAAACGGAAGAGCGGAAGTGCAGAAAGAAGAGGTGACTAGAAAGCAGTGCCGCAAAACAATAATGACAACGACAGCCTGAACAACAACAACAACAACAACAACAGCAGCAACAACAGATACAAATCTAACAAAAAATCAAGCAAATAAACATGCAGCGAAGCATTGCAAAATTCAATGTCACATCCGTTTTGGGGCATGCAACGTGCAGCGTGCAGCGTGTGCATAAATTAAAGCTCTCCCCGAGCGAAGAAAGAAAGAAGAAGCCGCAACAATTGTCAATAATAAGCAATAAGTATCAGCAACAAGAACAATTCAAACGTCAAAATTGCTGTTGAGTCACGTTGCGGCAGCGACACCTGTCTCTCGCCCTCTCTCTCTCTCTCTCTCTCTCTCTCTCTCTCTCTCTCTCTCGCTCTATCTACACATCAGTTTTCGCTCAAACTTTTGCCGCTGTCGCGTGCCAAGAATAGAGTCGCGAGAGTTAAAGTCAACTCTCAGACTCTCTCTCTATCCATCTGTCTCTCCCTCACACACACACACAGACGCACTCTCTCTTTCTCCCTCTCTCCAGACACCACGTCGCCTTGTCTGCGACGGCGCTTTTTCTGTGCATCTTTGCCTCTATGTGTTGGTGTGTATCTCTCTCTGTGTGCGTGTGTGTGTGTGTGCGTGTGTGCGTGTGGTCGCTTTGCCAACACACGATTGGCTGACAATTACTGTCTACCCATTGTCGTCATCACTTGTCTTCGTCATTTAACAACCGCTGTGTACTTGTCTACTTGTGTATTGTCTACTTTGTATTTGCATTTGCATTTGTATTTGTATTTGTATTTGTATTTGTGTGTTAGAGGTTAGCGTTCGGGCCGTGCTCTCGCACATTATTTAAATGCTGCGCGCGCAACCAAATTTTAAATAGGTAACAGATCTTGAAGTGTTAACTTGTGCCGGTCGCCTCAAGCAGCAACCTGCAAGCACTCAAAAATTATAGCATTAAACGGCAAAATATAAACAAACAAACAAAGCCCCAGGAATATTGCAATTCACTTTTACATTCGTGGCAATATTTATTTATTTTTTTTTTCAATATTTTTATATTAACTGTGCCGCGCATCAAATGGCAGCAACAACAACAAAAACTGCAATGGCAACAACAACATCAACAGGAGTGTTGAGCACATGCGGCGGGTTCATAACGTGCCGCAATAGCCAAATTCAAGCCAGAGTCGCCTGTGCGAGTCCAGTGTCCTGTTGCAGTCGACTGCAGGAGCGTAAAGGCTTCACAACAATGACAACAACAAAGGCTGTCACCTGCCCACGCTTAGGCGCCCAACAGTCTTGCAGTGCCATGTGTAAGTTTGTGTTCGTGCAACAGTTGCAACAGTTGCTGTGCTGCATTCATACCAGAAGATGATTCACCTATCGCTCAGTAATAAACTCGAGTTTCGTGTACTTCTAATCTGACTTGTGTATCTGTGTGTGTGTGTGTGTGTGCGAGTTTGTGGATAATGTGATAATGTGTGTATTTAATGGACTTCACAGTCACCGCAGCAACGAAGACGCAGCGACAACATCAACGTCATGGCAAAAGCCCAGCACAACAATTTTCACGTTTGCCGTCTTACGATTAGATTGTAATAAACGTGAGTCAATGCGTGGGAAAACCTGTGGCAATTTTGATTAACTTAATTTTATCCTGAAAGATAAACAGAGAGAGAGAGAGAGAGAGAGAGAGAGCGAGAGAGAGGGGGAGAGAATGGGAGAGAAATCATATGCAAAGAATGATAATTAGAACAAGTCAAAATGCTCTAGTCGAGGGGGCTCCTGTCGACTCGACTATTCTGATCCTGATCAAGAATATATGTATGTACTTTATGGGGTCTGCCTTCTCGGTGTTACATAAATTTGCACAATTTTAATTTATTCCTTAAGCATATTGTACAAAATAGAGCAAAGCGAGCGCCTACTGAAGCGATATAGTTTCATCAGTCTGCGAATATTCTTCCATTAATATAATGTTTTCATATTTGCAGTAAAAAAAGTAAAATTGATTAGGAAATTGTAATTGAATGTTTGTTATATATACTTGCAGGTCCTAGCAACTATTGGCTGCTTGCAACAATGCTGATAATACTCACAACCTGCTATCTACCAAGCACAGCGGCGTCGCCACGTCGCGCACTTGGTCGCCACTTGATATTGCCGCATCGGCATCACGTGCACCTGCGGTCGGCGGGAATGGAGCATGGCAAGGAGAAGGTGGGGTTCAGTTGCAAGCATAACATGGATGTGACCGTCGAGACATTGAAGCATGCTGAACAAGTCAGCAATACAACTTGTAGATCCATTGAGGAGCTGCTGATGGATTGGGTGAGTTTTGTCACTGCCCCCAAAAATTAAATGAGGCTACTCATCATGCTGGCAAACTAACTAATGCCATTCGGAACTCTTCTCTTTCTACTTGCAGCTGGATAAGGAGATGAAAATGACGCTGCAGACAGCTGAGGAGCGGTACAGTTGGCATAGTTTGCCGATAGACTATGCGCTCATGAATGAATCCTCCTCCGACTCATACAATGGCAGCGACACCATGAAGCCTGAAGTCGAGCTAAAAAATATTCTCAGTTCGTTGACGAAAATCAATCTGCTGTTGACTCGCATAATCAAAGAACTGCCCTTGAAATCGAATAGGGATATATTCAATATATTCAAGGAGAAGCTGGAGCACAATATAACCGTGGCCGAGAGCATGCTGGGCTGCAAATGGATCGATGTGCTCCCGGAACCCCTCACAGGTGGCTTTCCACTGGCAGAGTACTGCATTGTCAGGGATGCCATCCGGCTGCTTAAGGTAATCAGTGTTAAGTATAGGGTTATGCACGATCGAAAGGCGAGGGCAGACTCCTAAAACACTGCGAATCAGCGATCTGCCCAATGCACCCTTGTCCCCCTGGCGCATTGACCTGTGCCCCAAAACCGTGTACAAGAAAATGCCAAAAAAAAAAGAAGGAAGACAAATACTAAAAACAAAAAGACGAATCTAAACTAAGCAGCTAGTTGAATTCTACAACATTATGGAATGCATATGGTTTTGCATGTGTATATGTAAATGTGCTTATATATTTATTATTTTTACTGTCCCACATACCATCGATAATTACTAAGCCAATTTTTTTTTTTTTTATTTATTATAACATTGCATTTTCGCTCATTTTTGTTATTTATATATTCATAAAAACATATATCATTGTCTGAAAATTTGTACTTAATATGCTAAATTATATTTTAATTTGTATTGTTTCCGTAAACAGCATTAAATCTTAATATTATTATTTATTATTATTATTATGATTAAATGTTAACTTAAACTATGTTTCCAAAACACGACTTTAGTCAGCTATTTTATGTATTTTGATAAATAAATTAGTTAAAGTAATTATATTAAATTGTTGCATGCGTTGATGTATTTAGATTCAATTCCAGCTTTTAGGTGGTTATTAGACAAGTTAAGGTTTCTTATAGCCAGCCAGGCACTACTACAACGATACTGCCAGAAAGTGTATTCATCGAGCTGGAAATAAGTTCTTAATGGGTGAGTGAAGCATTGGATTGATCGCAACCGCTTTTAATTTCAAGATAAGCGTTCTCATAATTGGAATATGAGGTAATTTATCCAAGGGATACTTACGAAAATGATTCTCAAAAATGCGGGTTAACCAACAATAGTACATAAAAATAAATTGATATGTTGCTCGCAGGCAACAATAGATTAAGACTACAAAACAGGAATGCTAGACAAGCTGCGGTGTACATAGGCAAATACAATTATTTCCAACACTCCTTTTCAGCATTAAATTATTTATATAATATACCGTATCTCTGATATGATGTTATTTAATGTCAATATGCTTACTACGCGCATGGAACTTAGCATCTTTTGTGAAGCATTGAGCGCTTTGATTATCGCTAAATATCCTTGTTCCAGATCCCTCGCTGAAACCCATTTCACGCATGACTTTGCGTATATATGCAGCTTCCCGGCAACTGCCAGTGAGAGTGCCACATACTCTGCCTCAGTACTGCTTAATGCTGCGACGCTCTGCTTCTTTGACTCCCATGAGAATGCAGCGCCTGCTGCAAAGAACGCCCAGCCACTGTAGGACTTCCGGTCCGTGCTGTCTCCAGCCCAATCTGCATCGACGATCAGTGTATCGCCTGACCGGTCTTCTTGTAGTGCTAGCTCAACTCTGCAGTGCCCCTCAAGTATCTTAGTACTCGCTTGATCGTGCTCCTTGTGTGGATCTGACTTCCGCTGTGCTAGCCTCGTTACTGAGTGCCATATATCAGACCGTGTAGTTATGCCTAGATACATTAGCGAACCTATCAACGATTGATAGCTACCTTGGTTCGTTCGCTGGCATCCGTCATTGTCGCATTAGATTTTCAGTTGTGCATACCATACTCACGTAGAAGGTTCTGAATGTAGTACTTATGGCCGACAGTAACGCTGCCCGTTTCACCTTCACGATCAATTTCCATACCTAGGAAATGCTTCAATTGCCCTCCATCGACTAAGTCGAACTCCTGTGAATTGTGCTCCTTCACGCAGTTCAGATCTTCCTTGCTTGTGCTGGCCACAATAAGATCGTCGACATATACGACTATAACATTCAGTTTGCTGGCTTCACGACGTATGTACAAACATGGCTCGTTGGGGCAGGGAGTGAAACTAATCCTGATTAGCACGGTGTTTAGTTTCTCGTTCCACTCACGGCCTCTCTGTTTAAGGTCGTACAGCGACTTCTTGGGTTTTAGGACTCGGTCAGGGAAATCTTGGTTAGCAAATCCCTCTGGTTGTCGCATCTAAACCACATCTCGCAGCTCACTGCTGAGATAAGCAGAAGACACGTCAATCTGATGCATATACATACCATTTTCTACCGCTAGAGCAATCAGTACTCTGATTGTCGAATATCTGACCACAGGGGAGAACGTGTCATTGTAATTTACGTCATATTGTTGGGCGCCACTAGTCGAGACTTCGAGCGTACCACTTGGCATGTTCGTCACGCTTCACTGCAAATACCCATTTACAGCCAATCGCCTTCTCTCCCTTCGGTAGGTCAATCAACCAAGTTTTGTGTTCTTGTAGACTGTCTATCTCCATTCACTGTTGTCAATGAATGAGCCAAAATACCGCGCATCATCTACATTTTCTCGTTGTACCACTAACGTCTATACGAGTCTAGTGTGCCTTCGTGTCTCTTTACTTTTCGGCGATGACAACATGCTCAATGTGCGTGTTATATCCACGTTAGCTCCGTCAGTCGTCAGTCAAACTTGGTTGAGTGCGCAACGCTGTAAATCTGGATCGCTTTAACAAAATCTGTGAGCTTCAAATAATTAAAATGAGAGAGAGTGAAAGAGAGAATGTGTTTTACTTGTGTGTAGAATATGAAATCAATGTATAAAAGAGTAAGAGTCAGATAGTCGACAGTTGGAGGCGAAGTAAATGATGAAAGAAATATCAATATAATATAGTAACATGCCAATTATCCCAATCTGATGGCTATAATATAATTTATATTATATAGGTTGTTGAAAATTATGTTAATTTACATTCAATGCAACCGTGCATCCACATATATGTTAAGTCCCTTATCAATGAATATCAATACTGTTAACTAACAGAATATCTCAGTCTTAAATAAACTTTGGTTGAGTACGCAACGCTGGTGCTACTTTCAATTTATTTTATTATTCGGGCATTCCCTGACGCGGGGAAACTTCGCTCTAACAGATTATGGGCCCAGAGCACGTGGCCTAATAATATTGGTTAAAGTTTATATATAAAAAGAAAAAATCGACAGTTGCGTGTATGTGAATGTAAATTGCGTCGCGGAAATAGAAAAATGAGTGCACTGTACCAAATTGAGAAGCTTGAAGAAAAGAATTATGATTCTTGGAGCATACAGATGCGAAGCGTGTTGGTGCATGCGGATCTATGGGAAGTTGCGTCGGGGGATTTACTGGAGTCTGATGTGGGCGAAAATATTAACTGGAGTGCGCTGGATCGTAAGGCATTGGCAACGATCACGCTAAGTGTTAAGGCATCGCAGTTGGGATACATCAAGCATTGCATAACGTCGCAGGAGGCACGGACTAAGTTGCGCGAAGCTCATCAGCCAAGCGCGCCGGTTCGTAAAGTCTCGCTATACAAAAAGTTGCTCAATTCACGCATGGAGGAGGGGCAAAGCATGGCTAGCTATTTGATCACATTTAATGAAATCGTGGATCAGCTTGCCGGAGTTGGAATAGCAATAGTTGACGAGCTCAAGGTCATTATTTTGCTTTCCAGTCTTCCAGATTTTTGTTAGAATTTCGTTGTCGCCATCGAAACGCGCGACAGTCTTCCAACGTTTGAAATTCTATGTATAAAGTTGAAGGAAGAAGGCGAGAGGAAAGAGAGCGCAGAAAAGCACAGCACAGCGCGTAGGCGTTTTCAGTGAGACAGAGGCATAGCGCAGGTGCGAAGGTCACTACAAAGAAGAAACTGAAAAATGTTGCCTGTTACAACTGTGGTGAAAGAGGGCATATTAAGGTGAATTGTCGCAAAATAATTGCCAAAAATGATGAAATAAAGAGCGGACAGCAGAATTGCAGCTTACTGAACGCATTGGATGCAAACAGTTTTAAGAAATTCGGCTGGTGCTTGGACAGTGGAGCAACAAGTCATATGTGTTGTGATAAACAAATGTTTTCAAATTTTGAAACCGAAACGATCGGTTTGGCGGACGCCGGCTTCTTGCAAGCAGAAGGCAGAGGCGAAGTTAAATTGAAAACGGATTTGTGTATGTTATGCTGCTGTTAAGTCAGACAGCGAGTTGTGGCATAACAGAGGCGCTGGTGCGAGGAATGGAAAATGTTGACGTTTTGCAACGGTGTCCTGCAAGACATGCATGTTGAATAAGGTTCACGTGCAGCCATTTCCAGGATCAACAGAAAGCCGAGCGCAAGATCTTCTGGAGCTCGTGCACACTGATGTGTGTGGCCCTTTCGAAGCAAAGTCTCTTGGCGGCTCTAAGTATTTCCTTACGTTCATTGATGACAAATCAAGGCGGATTTTTGTGTATTTCCTCAAAGGAAGAGACGAGGTTTTTCACAAGTTCGTGGAGTACAAAAATCTTGTAGAGCGTCAAACAGGAAAGATGATCAAGTGTATTCGCAGCGACAACGGGCGCGAATACGTAAACAAAACGTTCAACGAGTATTTGAAAAACAATGGAATTGCACGACAATTGACGGTGGCGTACACTCCACAACAAAACGGTGTGGCAGAATGGAGATGGCTAGATGCTTATTGGAGCAGTCAGGATTGGATCAGTCACTGTGGGCAGAGGCAGTAAACACAGCGGATGACAAAAAGCTGGAGGTAGAGCAGATCCCACGAATTGGACCTGGAAGACCAAAATTGCTAAGGACGGGCAGACCTGGTCGTCCGAGGAAGCAATTTAATATACTCAGTGCAATGGTTACAAGTAATCTACTCATTCCAACAACCTACGAGGAGGCAACGCGCATGTTTCGTTTTGGCAAGAAGCGATGCAAAAGGAGTATATTTACCGAAAGGTCATCGTGCAATTGGCTGCAAGTGGGTCTACAGTTTGAAGCGAGATACTCGCGGCAAATTACAACGGTTCAAGGCACGACTGGTGGCAAAAGGATGCGCACAGCAGTATGGTGTTAACTACGCCGAAACGTTTTCACCGGTTTGCAGGCTGGAGAGCGTGCGATTTGTATTGGCGTTAGCAGCAGAGTTGCAGTTGTACCTACATCAATTGGACGTTTGTACTGCGTATCTGAACAGCGATCTAAGAGATACTGTTTATATGAAGCAACCACAAGGATATGCTGAAGGCAATCAAACGGACAAAGTGTTGCTGCTAAAAAAGGCAATATATGGATTGAAGCAAGCTGGAAGGGAGTGGAACTCTCGAACTCGACAGCGTTTTGCGTGAAATTGGTTTCATTGCATGCGACAATAAGCCATGCCTTTATAAGCGAAAGGGATATAATTTGGCATTAATCCTAGTTTACGTTGATGATCTCATTATAGCTTGTCAATCGAAATCGGACTTAGTCAGCATTAAATCTGATTTTATAAAGTCATTTGAGTGCGTTGACAAGGGGCCATTAGAGCTGTTTCTTGGCATGGAAATTCAACGTGAGGGTGAACTTGGGGAGATCACTCTGGGCCATACGCAGTACATCAAGGATCTTTTGCGTAACCATGGCATGGAAAATTGCAGACCAGCAGCTACGCCATTGGATGCTGGGTATCAGACGGCTGGCAACGGAAGCCAATGTCAAAAGGTGGATAAGACATCGTACCAAACACAAGTGGGTGAGCTAATGTGGCTGGCTCTTACAACAAGACCGGATATTTTGCACTCGGTTGCAAAATTGGCTCAACTGAACATGGATCCGCACAGCGAACACCTTGCAGGCGTGAAGCATGTCCTGCGGTATTTAGCGTCTACAACGGAGCTAAAAATACACTACAGAAAGTGTGGAAAGGCTTTCGAAGGTTTTGCTGATGCCGATTGGGCTGGCGATCGTAAATCGTATACTGGCTACGTATACTTTCTTGCTGGCGGACCGATATCGTGGAAACCGGAGAAACAACGCAGCGTAGCACTCAGCAGCACAGAAGCTGAGTATATGGCTTTGTCGACGGCGTGCAAGGAAGCTATCGTCATGCGAAGGCTGATTATCGAAGTCGGTTGTGGCACTGAAACTACCCAGACGGTGTTATACGGAGACAACTTGAGTGCACAACAATTGGCAAAGAACCCTGTACATCATGGCAGAACTAAGCACATAGATATAAGATATCATGAAATATGTTCCTTCAAATGTCATGATAGCAGACATGTTAACTAAGAACTTGTCTAAAAGGAAACATAATGAATTAAGGAACATGTTAAATTTGAATTGATATTTTTGTAAGCTTGTTTGCATTGTGGAAGGGTGTTGAAAACCGTGCATCCATATATATTAAGTTAAGTCCCTTATCAATGAATATCAATACTGTTAACTAACAGAATATCTCAGTCTTAAATAAACTTTCGATTTATTTTATTATTCAGGCATTCCCTGACGCGGGGAAACTTCGCTCTAACATATGTATATAATATATATAATTTTCACGGACAGACAATTTAAGGAACAAAAAGTAAGAGTGGTTTATTGCAAAATTTCCCTTTGAGAGTGTTGCATCAAAATGTTAGCAGGTCTGCAAGCGCGCTGCCGACAAACACGTGACTATTCATACACACATACATATACACGTACACGCAATCGTACAGGGTAACGGGGCTCTGCAGCGTACACACGAAATCATACTGACGCTTGCGTCGATCATCATGCCATCCCTTTCTCACAGATGTTCTCGCATATTTATGCATACAGAAATGAGATCAATGTGATAATATATTATCGGCAATAAATCGGTTCTTTCTTGTCCGATCTTGATGAAATTTAGACAGTTGATTAATAATATGTATTAATAAAATGTAAATGTATCGATGTTCGATAAACCGAGGCAGTTGTCGATAAAAATAAAGCAAAATTTATCTATATTCCCAATTTGAAGTCTCTATCTCCCACAGTCTCTGAGTTCTGCGTGTTCATACAGAAACATATTGACGGACAGCAGACAGACGGACAGACGGACATGGATGGCTATATCGACTCGGCTGTTGACCACGCTCAAGAATATAAGCAACCAATAAACCAATAACAAGCAACCAGCAAAAGCGAGACGTCGATCGTCTGGGCTGGTGCTTATTTTCGATTGCGAGCTTTCTCTCGGGTGGTGGGGGTGGGGTGAGTGCGAAATGTTTGCAATCCAAGTTCGTTCAGAGAGCGTGACGCGTCTGCTGCGTAGGCGCGTGTGTTCGCTTTGCTATGATTGGCTGAATATTGAATGACCGATGACGACACATGATACCGCTGTTCCACTGTTTCGCGGCTCCAGCTACATTGATACAGCTGCTCGCGCGACCAAAATTTAAACAGCTTACAGACCTTGAAGCGTTAACAAGTGCCGATCGCCTCAAGCAGCGGGCAATCTAAAAGTGTAATAAAAACGGAATCAAACACAAATAAGAAATGTCAACAACAACATCAACAGCAGTGATGAGCACGTGTGGCGGGTGCGCAACGGCCAGAGTGTCCTGCGCGAGTCCAGTGTCCTGTTGCCGTAGATCTGTGCCACATAAGAACACGAGGGCAGTAGCCAGTAAGTAGACAGTCTTGCAGCCTCATGTGCAACTTTGAGTAAATGTCACGACATAATGATGCGCACTCATAGCACCCGAAGATGAATCATTCATTTCGATGTTTGATTAGCTTTAGCATTCTAGCTACAGCTGTTTGTTGATTCATATTTACACATTACGGCAAGAGACCCGCCAAGAGATATGCACATAAATATTTGCTGTGTATCTTTTATTAGATCGCAATAAAGGGCAGTCAACACTCACAGTATTTTTTGTATCATCCACAACCTAATAAGAAGTGTGTGCACGCGTCCATTCAGTGCATCCAGTTGGCAAACAAAGTGACAAAATCTGGCGGACAGTTGGACAGTAAAATAATAAAAAGCAACAAATCGAGTATTTACTGTTTGGGGATTGTAACTCTGGCTAAGATACCTAGTATTTAGTGTGTATTAAAACTAAAATTATTAAAACTCAACTCGAGTATAGACGAAGGAGATTGTAACTGAATGTTTGTTAAACTACTACTTGCAGGTCCTATCGACTATTGGCTGCTTGCAGCAATGCTGATAATATTCACAACCTGCCTTTTAACGAGCACAGCCGCGTTGCCAGCTAGAGTGGAGAGTAAGCTGGTCAGGTCAGGGTTCAACTGCAAAATTCCGAATGTGAACGACAAGCTATTGAAATCTGAAGAGGACCGCAGCAAACTCGTTTATAAATCCATTGGTCAGCTGCTGGGGGAATGGGTGAGTTTTGCCACAGTCCCAATATTAAATGAGGTCTCCACTCCTGCCAGCTAACTAACTAATGCCAATCTCCGCTACCCTCTTTCTTCTCAGCTGATGAATACAACAAACCTGACTATTGAGGCGACTCAGAAAAGGTATCAACTTTATACAGTGCCGCTAAACTATTCGCTCATGCATGAAGTCAGTGTGGCGCCAGTCCGTTCATCCAGCAACGAAACCTTTGGAGATGACATGGCCATGATGGAACAGATTGTCGAGTCCCTGACAAAGATGTACTTGCTAGTCAATCAGATAAAGAGCAACCTAACCACAAATGTGGATAAGGAGTTCTATCAACATCTTAGCCGTAAGTTGAAGATGCTGAAGAAAAATGCCGAAATATTGGGCGGCTGCAAATGGAACCATACCCTTGCCAATTCATTCCAATATAAGCCATATAGGATGGAGGCGCTTGTTGCCATTGAGGCCTACGGGTTGACCAAGGTCGTCAGTGCTTACTATGAGGCAATGCGAAAGTCCAAGGCAGACTCCTAAAACTCTGCGAATCAGCGATCAGCCATCAGCGAATTGTGTACCGAACCAGGTACAGGAAAGTGCCAAAAAACATGAAACAACAGTACCAAACCAGAACAAGTAAGAGTGCTGTACTCAAGTGAGCCCGACTACGATTTACCCTGAACCCAGTTGTTAAATATTTTTAGTTTTTTTGAATATATATGTATGTATTTGTGTATATGCACGTGTTTGTTGCCAGTCATCCAGGATCAGTTCGTTTTTTTACTCTTCAGTGCCTGAGCTTGCTATAAGAAATGAGTGCACTTGCAGACCTGCTCACGTTTGGGTGCAAATCTTATTGTAGGGAAATTTGCCAATAGTTTTAGAGTGTATTTAATAGCTGGGTTCAGGGTAAATCGTAGTCTTACTTACACTTTTACTTGTTTTTTTTTTTAAATTTAATTTGATTGCTTAGTTTTTAAATTTAATCCAATGCCTTAAATTATATTTTATGTTGTATTGTTTGTTTAATTTTATTACTATTATTTTCGCTAAGCCCGAAATATTATCACTAATACATTATAATATATTTTTTGAAAACTTGACTTTAGTCAGCTCTTTTAATTATTGACATAGTTGCGCCACTGTAGGATTTTTCTGCGTCCAGTAGGTCAAGGGTAATCTCGCCGGATAGACGCAGTGCTACTTTGACTGCTTCTGCAGACAAATAACACTTCTACTCCCAGTCCCAACGAGTCTGCGACTTTCGTTTGCTTATTCTGATGTCAGCTGATGGTAAATATTTATTTTTTTTGCGGCAATTCTGAAAGTGCATTGTGAAGAATGCCCATGCAACTGCTAAGAGTGGCAGGAGTAGTGCAAATCACAATTTTCATACTTAATTTTAAGTAGAAGTTGTATGCTTAGAAAAAAACGATTCCCTGAATTTTAGTAAATCGTTTCGTCTCCAAGATTAACTTATAATAATAAAAAAACAGAGTTTATCTAAGTAAAAAATTTGCTAATTAAAAATCAGTTTAATTATTGAGTTGCGTCAGCGCCGGCGCCATTGGCTCAGACCAACAATAATTTACCGTTGCTCTGAACACACACATGGCTGGCTTCACAAGCCCGGGCATCCTGTGCTGTGCTGTGCTGTGCACTGTGTGTGTGTGTGTGTGTGTGTGTGTGTGTGTGGTAATCGGTAATCGAATCCATCTGCGGTTGGTAGCTGCGCGTGGCAATGGCGTTGCTAGTCAGCCAGCTAGCCAGTTATTTGAACCGCTGCCATCACTGCTGGATTTAGACGTCACCGTGTTGCCAAATACCCTCACTTGGCCCACACTCTCTAGCTGTCTGTTCGAGCTAACTGTTTGCTCAAGCGCGTGCCCATTGAATCAGCAGCGGCAGCGGCAGCGCCGCCAACGTGGGCAGCAGCGTTTTTATGAATGAATTCAAGCAGGCGCGACTGCAATGTGCCAGCAGCAGCAGCAGCAGCAGCAGCGATATCGACAGCGACAGCGACAGCGGCAGCAGCAGAGAGGCAACAGGTGAGCAGAAAACATAAATGTGAACACACAAATCAGGTTATTTGCGCTCTTTCGCTCACTCATACTCATTCTCTCACTCTCTGGCTCTCTCGCTTGGCACGCTCTTGCACTCAGCGAGCGAGAGAGACAGAGGACGACAGAGAGCGAGAGGGAGAGCAGCCGAGTGAGCGTGCTCCATATGTTGGGATTGGTTGGCTGGCTGCCAGTTTGTTTATCTGCTGAGCGCAGTTCACCAATAAGCAGAGCGACTCACACAGGCACAGATGTACATAGCAAGACACACACACACACACACACACTCCCTCTCTCTCTCTCTCTCTCTCGCTCTCTCTCACTCTCTCTCTTTATATATGTCGCTTGCGCTCTAGCTTTCCCTCTCCATCTCTCTCTCTCTCCCACTCTCTCTCTTTACATATGCCGCTTGCGTTGGTTTATGATGCCGCCCCAAAATGCTGGCTGCTCAACTTATGTAAGTCGAGTCAAGTATTGCTTTCATTGGAATCGAATTTCACTGCGACAAATGTGTACGCACAGAGGTAAAAATAAAAATATATTTATATTTATATTTGTATTTATATTTATATCGTATTTGACTCTCGTGGATTTACCAGCCATAGAAATGCGCCACTTAGCGACCTTGTCGCGCTCCTTGCGGAATAGCGTTGATAAGCCGAGCTCTGACGTTATTTGGAAATACGTCAACATATTGTGGAATATTACGCACATTTTTCGGTATAATTTTTCGAATTGACTGTACGTTGAAAAACACTACCGAAAATGTTCTACATTGACCAAATAAGGTCCGTCATATTTCTCATTCTTTGTTTTGTATATAACAAGATTTTGGATATATTTGCAACTAAATGCAGCTTAAATGGTGTTAAATGTGGTAAATATATATAAATCGTCTGTCCATTATTTGAACATAAATACGTTGAAATTATTTAACACGTTCTTGCACAATTTAAAAACTAAAATATTTTATATAATAATAATCACTGAAAAGTGACCAACTTCGTTACATGATGGAGGCAATTGAGATAATTTCAGGCTGATCATCCGTGACCGATGCCAATTGCAACGCTAATTTGGCAAATCAAACAGCAGCGGTAGCAACAACAGACACAAACAGAAACAGACCAATCGACTAACTAACCGTTGCAATCCATCGTCGGACAAGGACGGACACGGAGACGGACACGGAGACGGGGCACCTGAAAGATGCCCGCAATGTGAGAATTGCAGTAAAAATCATGATAAACGAAACGATTTTACGCATAATCAAAACAGCACTAGCCTCTAAAAACTCACACCTCAGTGCAGTTGTTGCACACCCACAAAAACACACACAACACAACACAACACAACACAACACTGGGCAGGACTACGACTGTAGAAGAGGAAGGTTGTGGCTGAGGATGAGGGTTGTGTTCGGGATCGGTTTTGGTTTCGGTTACCAATTCGGTCGGTCTCTGTGTGCGACAGGAGCTAAGCAGCGTGTAATGATCATACCCTATAATAGCGCACGTAATGGGTACATCCGTGCATATCCAACAACTCCTTGCCGTACCACTTCTTTGCATGTTCTACAATCTCTCAGGTGAACAAGCCATTATGCATGCAGCAATAGATATATACTGTATTAAAAATGAAGTGAAACAAGTCACATTTATAGGGTATATAATAGTCGTTGTTTTGGCAATGCGTCCGAGCTCGGTTAACCATCCACTGGTCTGCCCCGGCGGGTACACGGTGCGAGGTCGACGCTCGACGCTCGACGCTCGACGCTAGAAGGTGTTCGCTGCTTGGCGTTGGCTGTGGCAATTTAAGCGTATCCTTTCGATTAGATACGGCCGGTAAAGAAAGGAAAATTACAGCATGACTGCGGATCGGGGACCGCACACAACAACTCAATTTTGTAGCAAAATATTTTGTTGTCCAGAACGAATCGCAAGTAAAACATTTGTGTGAGCGACTGTGGCGAGGTCAGCACTGGCACCGGCAATGGGAATGGGAATGCGAATGGGAATTGGAATACGAATGCGAATGCGAATGGGTCTTGAGCCATGACTGTCGGTGGCAGCAGCGACGCATCGGGTCCTTTGCACGGGGCGTCCTGCCGCGCCTGCGCACTCCCTGTATGCAGACAGCAGCAGCAGGAGCTCATCAATGCAATAATCGTGTTTGTTGTCCATGTAGATGAAGTTGTTTGGTGCGAATTGGACAGTTACACTTATAGATGCGAACACAGATACAGATACAGATACAGATACAAATACAAATACATATACCCAAGGGATGGGCATACAAAAGGCGCTGCCATATTGATATATGTGCCTCGCAGCGAGTCCAGGTCCTGTGTGTGTCCTCAGTGCGGCGTGCGGCAAAAATCAAGGCGAGTAACCCCGCTGCGCGACACGGCTGCTTCCTGCTGCTCCTACTGCTGCTGTTGCTGTTGCTGTTGCCGTTGTTGAGGAGTCTGAGGCGGCCTATGCCAACAATTGCACTTACGGTTAGACGCAGGATTCTGGGCCCGGCCGATGGCTGCTCCCGGCCAGTCTAAAGTCCACGTCCCGTACACAGCTGTCCGGGCTAAACAATGTGGCCATAATTTTGTAGCAAAGTCACACAAAACAAAACCAAAGAAAACAGCAACTAAATTTAATTAGCTCGTCAATTGTCCCACTTCGACGGCAGGCATACAATTGAGCGAGCTGCGAATTGGCGAGATACTCGATGGGGCAGGCACCCTCAGGGCCCAGGTCAGTTATTTATTGACCGACCGGCCGACCGACCGCCCAGCAATTGAGACCAGGTACTTCAGGTAAGTCAAGTAGGCGCTGGTCGTGGGGCGTTCGTCCCATTTAAAAAGGTAACAGGAACATTTAGCATTTGCCCAAAAACTAGCTAATCATAAAATTATAAGCTGACCTGCTGCTGCTGATTGCAGCTGAGGATATGCCCAAAACGGCTGACTGTCCTATTTCCAGGCGTCTCCCTCTCTCTCTCTCTCTATCTGTATATATATGCATATATATATATATATTGGATTATGAAGTATAAATATGCAAAGCGGCTGCTAGATCAATCAGTGTGTTCAGAGTGCTTGATTCGTAAGAGTGGACAGAGCACGGACCGAATAACTACAAATCATTAAGCAAGATTTGAAACTGTACAAGTTGTGCATAGCTTGTTGGTTTCCTGATTTTTATAATTGAACTCCATAGCTGGCTGGACGAGAGGTGTGCATCTCTCGGAGCAGATAAAAAGTCAAAAACAAGACTTGACCTGGGAAAGGCGAAGTATATTTTTTCATTCCTCTTTCAAATTCAAATTGTTAGTAACTTTTAATGCTATTCAATTGTAGCTCACAAGACCTCAAAAGTAGTTCGAGCTGTGCATTAAATTCAATAACTTCCCGATTATTATATGTATTATATATTATATCTTTGATTTGTCGCATTTTCAGCTGGAACACATTTGGTCAATTTGGTCTTATTATATTGGAAGCATGAAATAAATTATAGATTCTTACTTAGTACAACTAACGAAAAAAAGGATACCATGAAAGTATAAGGATTTATTAAATGGCGATCGAACAAAGCCAATTTAATATTAGTATTCACTCAGAGAAAAAATTGTCCTGAATTTTAAAATTCGCTTCACCTTATTATACTGAAAGAAATTACTGAAATTGGTTCTGGTTCTGGCTTTCATAATTTTTGGATGGATTTTTCTTTCTGTGTACATACTTGCATCCTTATATTAACTTTATTTTTTTACTTGCAGTATTATACACATTTTTTTATTTGTATTTATATTATTAATTGTAATTATGAACTATAAATATGCGAATTGAAACATCTACAAATTAAAAATAAGTTTTTCAATCTTATAATCGAAGAGTTTGTAAATAGTAAAGATCATTATATATTATGTGGATGAAATACAGCCAAAGATAGCAAAGTAAGCATACTTTCCGGCGACGGGGATATCGGTATGAATGCTGAATTGTGGCTTATTAACAGGTGAGTAAGCTTTTAGCCCAGTTAAGGGGCTAAGCTCAATTGGGAAGCCAAGGTCGTCGGGGGACTTACAGTGAAGCAGCTGACAAATGCTCCAGATGTAAAGAAAGCTGGCAATCTCTCTGTCATTCGAGAGAGAGAGAGAGAGAGAGAAATATGTACCAAAAGAAACAGAAACAGAGAGAGATGGACGGAGAAAGAGAGGGAGAGAGAGGGAGACAGACAGCTGTTGCCTTGGGGCAGGCGTATGGCCTACGTATCGCTCAGGTAGATTTCTATGAGTGCACTTTGAGTGAAATCTTTTCATTGGATAAGTGGCAAATGAGCCTGGTGCCTATCAACACAGCGATGGCGACACACTCGCACACTCACACACATGCACACACACACACGCCCGGACAGGGACAGGCCTAAACAGTGTTCGACTAGCTGGTTGGTCTGCCTTACGTTGGCGTTCGTCGTTGGTCAAAACGAGCATATTGTATATGATTGCATGAAGCGTGTGCCTCTCTCTGTGTGTGTGTGTGTGTGTGTGTGTGTAGGATGCATATCAGGTAAGCCGAATAGAGCGGGGCAGGCCCAGGCAAACACTCGATCAGGCCTGACAGGCAGGCAGACAAATGGACATGGACGTTCAGGCAGCGCTGCCTCACTCACACACACGCACACACACACACACAAACACAGCCATAGAAATTCAGAATCAGAGGCCCGACTCGGGTCTGGCCTGGCCTGGCCCGGCCCGGCCTGGCCGGGTCTTCAGTCTTTATTTTTCTTTTACGTACCGTTCGTTTTTCACATGGTCTTTTCGGTCTGTCTCCGAATGACGTCGCTTCGCGGTCGCTTCGGTTTCGGTTATCGTCTCTGGTCTCTGGTCTCTGGTCTGTTGCTGCCGCTGCTGCTGTCGCTGTCGCCGCTGCTGTTTCTGTTTCTGCTGCTCAACAAAGAAAGCTGGTCGAATTCAGCGCAACTTTTGGCTCAGTTCGGTTTTGTGCCTGGACGTGAACAGTAGTGCTCGGTAGAAGTGTTCTTCAAACTCAAACTCAAAGAAATAAAGATAACAACAGCAGCTCAACATCATCAGCAACTGAATATGCAACTCTAAAGAATAAAAAGAAATTCCAACATTCACATTCGTTGCAAGTTTCTCAATCAATTTTTTTTGTTCGTGTATTTAATCCAAGTGCAACACAATTAAATAAATTAAAACCAACGACAACAACAACAACAGCAGCAGCGAAACAAAAAGAGGATTAAACTGCAAATTGTTAATAACAATTTCAGCTGACGAACTTTTCATCGATAATGCGGTGTGTGTATTAGTTTTGTTTTGAAATTATCTATTAAAAAACTGAAAAAAAAAACTAGAACAATTTTAATACAACTTTTTTTTAAATCGTTTTTTTTTTTAACGTAATCTTGTCATGAAAAATCTGGAACCGAAAATCCAATCAACTGAGAGCTGCGCATGCGCACAGCTTAATCATTTGTGTATTGAAAGAGAGCATCCAATTTTTTGAAGCTTAACGTTTTGTAATATTTTTCGATCTTGGTCCTTTTGAAATTCCATTCAAGTTACAAAAATGTTCAAATTGAGTTACCTGCTCTAAATTCCAAGCTTCTCGAAAATACCAAAAACAGAAAAAAATTGAAAAACAAAAAGGCGGATCATTTGAACGCACAAAAAAATGTTCAAAGATCGAACAACATTTTGGAGATCCGAGCAAGTTGCATTGCTGTTGCATTGGCGTTTCTAGCTTTTTGACCGAATCAAGTCCTGATCGATATTATAATCCAACGGCGACAAGGATTACTTGCCATGTTAATCACTTGATAGTCATTGTGTGTGTGTTTATTTTCTTTTCTCTTTCTCTTTCTCTTTCTGTTTTTTTCTTTCCTTCCGAATTACTGTTGCAAGCCGTTTTCTCTCCATTTCATCTGCATTTCGGCAAAATTCCTTTTTGGCCCATTAAACACACACGATAAAAAATCGCAGAATAAAAAGATCCACCAATTCCCAAATCATAATCCTATATTATACAAAAATTCCAAATCGCAATAAAAAAAATAAATATCGTTATATATATATATATCTGTGTAACAGTTGGTTGCCATTGCGCTGCAACCAAAGTTAAAGGCAACAAGACGGCATCGCCAACGGCAACAACAAGGACACGGACGCCAGCGACGGCAAGAACAAGGACAAGGACAACGCATATTGCGCGGCAGGACAATGCGGATATGTGGTCCACTCTGCTGTTGCCACTGCTGCTGCTCCATCTCATCCAGCTGCATGCCACGGTCGCCATGGCCACAGCCAGCGGCGGCCTCACCGTAATCGAGGGCGCCAGCACCAGCACCAGCAGCAGCACCACCAGCTCCACCACCACCATTGGCAGTAGACACGCCAGCAGCAGCAGCAGCAGCATCAGCAGCAGCAGCAACACATCAAGCGCTGTGTCCGCTCTCAATCTGCGGAAGCGGCATCGCAAGCGCAACAGCAACTGGTACGATTATCGCAACTACAGCGAGAACAACACGGCTGTCGAGTGGATGAATCCTTGCGGCGGCTCCTACTACACACCCTCGGCCAGCGAGAGTCGGCGCGCCCAGCGGCCCAAACAGGTAAGCAGTACTAAATTAAAGCTCTCCCTCTGGCCGATTAACTGAGGTTTTCTCTGTTGTTTGTTGTTGTGGTTTTTGTTTAGATCTTCAACCAGTTGAAGCGTGCCGCTGGCACGGAGTACCGTGAGCTGAACAGCACACAGGACCACAAGGGCATCGATATTGGGGATATGCAGGTGTGGTCGCTTCACAAATATAACTACAAATTTCTGCCCAAGCTGAAGCCCAATTCAACGGTAAGTTAACAATTAACACATATGCATATCAAGAGTCGAAAGCTGTCTCGCTCTCTCTCTCTCTCTCGCTCTCTCTCTCTCCCTTTGTCTTGATGCTGATGTCGATAACAAAGTCCGTTTGCGGTATTTTTTTTTTAATTTTTCGCTCACAGATCGCTTTGAAGCGCTGGTATCGCAACATGCAAACGTATGTGGCAAGCTTTGCGTATTTGCGGCGCGTGCAAATCAATTGGGATAGGCAGAATCTGAAGCGCGAGTCCGCCATCGCCAAAGAGCTGAAGAGGCTGTTGCTCAGCTCGCGCAGCATGCTCTGCGAGCTGGAGACGGCCGTGAATCGCACATATCCGATGCCGCTGACGCTTGGCGTTTCGGCCAAGCAGCGACGCCAGCTGCAACTGCCGCAAATCTCGCGCAATGATATGAACAGGCGGCTCAAGTTGCGCAGCAAGATGCGACCAGCAGCAGCAGCGGCAGCAGCAGCAGCAGCAGCAGCAGCGACAACAACTGAAGCGGCGTCTGTGGCAGCGACGGCAATCGGAGAGGCAGACCCGATGGATATGCGTTTTGTGAAGCACCATTACTATGAGTTTCTGCGCACTATGTGGCAGCTACTGCGACGCGACAGCAAACGCGAGCGCCAGCAGCGACGCCAGAGACGCCAGCGACGTCAGCAGCGCCAGCGAGAGCAGCAGCACCAGCAGCAGCAATCGCCATTGTCGCACCAGCAAGAGCAAGAGCAACGGCTGCAACCGCAACCGCAGCAGCAGCGGCAGCAACAGCAGCGACAGCGTCAGCGCCAATGGCAGCAGCAGCATCAGCGTCAGCAAGTGGGACAACAACAGCGATTGCAGCAATCGCTTGACGGTGCTGGCAATCGCAACGAGTTCAACGAGGTGTCCAAGCCGCTGCCCCTCGATGTGGCAGGGGCCGCTGGCGGGCGACGTGGCAAGCGACAGCAGCCGCACTCAACAGCAGCAGCAGCAGCAGGAGCAGCAGCAGCAGCCAATCAGCGACAACTTCGCCGCGTGCTGCGCACGTGAAAGAACAGCATAATTAATACATTATGTACAATATTCATTTAAAACGCAACCCTTAAAGATCGACTAGTTTAATTAAATTACTTAATGCACTTTTTGCACCTTTTGCACTTTTTGCAGAACAAGTTTGGTCAACTTTCCCCCTTTCCCCCTTTCTACCTGTCTCCATCTCGGTCTCTCTGCCTGCCTATCTTTGCCCATGCTTAAGTATTATTATTTTGTATTAGTTATATGCTTAATAGTTATTTATTTATTGAAAACAACAACAGGAACAAGAAACCACAACATCAAAATCATGGCTAATTTCATTATATTTCATAGTCCACAACAACCTTCAGCATCTTCAGCATCTTCAGCATCAGCTCAGCAGTTGCCGTTCTAGTCACATAAGAGCAACCGCAGCACTCAGCACCTAACATTCAACATACAATATACAACATGCAACATCGAAACACACTTCTATCAATACTGCATTCCTAGCTATATATCTAGATGTGTTTAGCAGCTATTTGGCATCCAAACCAACTCAAAAGTATTACAAAATGTTTTCTCGACCTAATATTTATATACTAAATATTTTTTTTATATTATTTTGGTTTAGTTGGTAGGTTAAATTATACATATATTTATATATTTTATATATATATTTAGTGTGCTTATTTCTTTTTTTTTTATTAGCTTGTAGGTTTTGTTGAACTGTGATATAGTCTTGAGTGTTAATCGCAATATGCTTAGCTAGTTTGTACCTCTATTTGAATATGAGAATATGAAATTGTAATAAATAAGTTAAAGCAAACACACATTCACCTTTTTTTTATATACCACATACATATAGAAACATTAAGCTGCAAAGAAAGCAAACAATAAATGCAAATATTGAAAAATACAAACCGAAACTGATTTCCTCCTCTGCAAATAAAAATAAATACTTTAATAGGAAACACAATTTTGATCCGTACGAATTTATTATTAGATATATTCTATATATATATATATATATATCAATAAAGATATAGATCGCATGTATACATTTAGACATGGATTCTAAGCCACAACATAATATGGATCATAGGCATAAAAAATAATGAATTTAGGATTGAAAAAATAAAATCATTTAGACTTTCTCGTCATTTTACTCAAATTATATAAAATCGGATGGAAATTCTGGAACGCATTCGAAACTTCTCGATTTGTCCGGAAACAAGGCTTCATAACTAGTTACGGAGTTGTTCATTTGGTTAATAGTTCAGCAGCCCAGCAGCAATGGCAGCAATGGCAGCCTTGGCAGCAATGCAAAGAATTTCATTTTTTATTCGGCTTAGATATTTTATGATCAGGCAGTTTATGTTGCGTCCACTGATCGGTGTGTCTTTATGGCTGCAGTGCATCGAAGAACTGAGCAGAGGGTTGCAGTGCACCCGTCTTTCAATTGTGTTCCCTTTAATTCAGGGTTTTATGATCCTTGGCAGCGGCGTCAAACTATTAGCACGCGCACCAGCCAACAACCAACAACTGGCCATCAGCAGCTGCATGGAGTCAGCTTGAGAGGAGCAGGATTCGGAAGTCGCCACCTGCCCACCTCTACCTGCCCATTGGCACTGGCAGGTGAGCTCAATGAAAACGTCAGCGGCAACAATATTGGCCTTGAGCCATCGTCGTCAGCAACTCATCAATGAGCTGTTGATTGCCGCCCAAATCTTGGCTTATAGCTTACACTTTCTGATCTCAGCCAACTAACTCAATGAACTTTGGCCCGAGTCGGATGAGCTGTCGCTTAGCTGGGCTAAGTAGCCCACAAAGTAAGTGCACTTGTTGCTGGCTAAGCTGATGGCTGCTGGCTGTCGTTAACTGTTTGCATCAACTATATATATATGTATAAATATAAAATACTCGAAATCCTTTACATTGTTTTAAGCGGATTTATGCAAATTTACTTTTTAATACCTTGGCTTATTGAGCCTAGTATTGAGCCGAGCTTCGTTTAGGGCGCTTAGTGGCACCTCAGCAAGGATTAGCGCAAGCAAAGCAAAGCAAAGCGGAAGCTGTCTATCGAGTGAGCAGCTACAAATTGCAGTCTACACTGCACTGCAACATGTTCTGCTGACCAGGGCCAAGTGTTGACACGCAAACGGATTACAGACCGGACCTGCAACAAACACCCTGCAGCAACAGAAGCAGCAAAAATATTTGAATATTATGATGCTGCCGCTGTGGCTAAGCCGTTTATTGATTGCAATCGAGCAGGATGGCCAGGACGGGCCCAGGAAGCTGACCGTGCTAGTTAAGCCTGGCCAAGAGCATGAGGGCCTAAGCCGACCTGTGCTCAGTGTCAAGTGTCCCCGTTGCTGGGCCAAAAGGGTCTGCTTGTCTAAAGGAGGTGTTGTTATGTTTTTAGCTGTCATAAATATTATAAAACTTCGTAAATATTTAAACAGCGTGCACAATAAAGGCAAATGGCAAATGGCAGAGGCTCACTCGGGTTCGGGTTTGGGTTCGGGTTCGGGTTCGGGTTTGTCTCGTCCTCGTCTGCGACTCCTTGCTGCCCCCGGGCTCTGTTGCTCTATTGTCCTTGCCTGCCCATAACGGTGGTTGCTTTGCGGCTGCTTCTCGCCAAGCGAGAGACAGAGAGAGAGAGCGAGAGAGAGAGAGAGAGAGAGAGAGAAATATTTTACCTGTGTGCGTGTGTTTGTTTTACTTACTTTTGAAATTTGAATATGGTCAGGGCCATGGCTAAAGATTAACAACATTTAATAACCCATCATTTTTCGGGGCATTTTGGCTCGTCCTGTGCTGTTCTGTTCCGTTACGTTCGGTGCACTGCGGTTCGGTTTGGTTCGGTTTGGTTCGGTTTGGTTCGGTTTGGTTCGGTGCCTTTGTGCACAATTTTTAGTGCAGATAACTGCATTTTGTGTCCTGGCCATCCTTTGTTCTGCCAACGTCTCTATCTCTGTTGCAGTTGCACTTTCGGCCACTTTTTGCTTTTGTCCTTTATATTTTACAATTTCTTTTTATTTTATTTTGAGTGTGTGTGTGTTTTTTTTATTGTTTTGCTGCAGTTAGCATTTCCCAGAAAATTGAACACCGCCTTGGCCCGTAATGATAATAAGAGCGGGCCGAAATGAGACAGAGCATCGGTTGAATAGAGATAGATGCGGGCTGAGAGAGCCTTGTGGCGAGCAGCGATTTGCTCAGTCGCCTGCCGAGTGGCAAATCAATTATCAGCTTTTCTTTGACAAACGATCAATTCGAAAATCAATCCATAATTTGTAAACACATTAAATGAAATTACATTTATTCTTTAAATGCAATAAACATTTAGCATTTGCTTTCGTCGCGAACCTAATTGATATTTATTTTATCGACAAATTCGATTTGTTTACGAACAGCTTTAATTCATTTATTGTTTATATTTCGTTTATGCCGCATACTTCGAAAAGTTCGTTAAATCTTTACACTTGTCTTTGTTTTTCAACAATATCCATAAGTATGAATCTTTGATTAAGGTTTACTACTCCCCACCTTTGACTATAGCTGCTGGGGGGTATCTGCTAGTCGGGCAGGTGCTCCTGTTATGGTTTGGCAGCTGGCCGTCTTTAAGTAATTCCCGACTTTTATGTGACGCAATTGTGATTTAAATGCTTAATTTAAAGTCGATTAATAGTTATCGATAAGAGCGGGCGGGTTTTTATGCTGTTGTTTTGTTCTACACCATTTATGAATGTGCTAAGTTTTGGATCCGCAGCTTTTGCGCTGGCTCCGGTCTGCAGTTGAGAATGTTGCCAACGAAACTTCTCTAATTACATAATATCTGTGTGCGTGTGTGTGTGTGTGTGTGTGTGTGTGTGTGGCTGCTGTTTTGTTTTGTTTTTTTTTTTGGCTTTGGTTTTATTAACACACATTTTTATGATCATTTATGTAATTTCATAGAGTGCGGCCACATAAATCAGAAAGCGAGTTCTCATTTAACAGTCGAAGCTCTGGGACCGGGCTCGAAGACTGGGGATCGAGGATCGGGCATCGGGGATCGGGGAACAGGGCTCAGGGCTTGGGTCTCGCTGACAGGCAGAGCTAACAAATTTTGCGTATGACTTAATAAACATGTCGTTGAACTGTCGCCAGCAGCACTTTGGTTATGTTTATGGCGTAGACGCGCCTGCGTAGAAGCCAACGATGTTGTTGGTGTTGCTGTGCTTGCTCTTGTTGTTACTGGGCATTTAAGCACCTCAAAACACTTTTTAATTGTTCGAAATTGTTTTTGTGTTTGTTTCTTCTTCTTTAGCCGTGCACATTGAACTTGAGCCGACAGCAAAAACAAAAGCAAACCAGCAACAGCGCAGCTCAAAAATTGTAATTACCATGAGTAATATTTTATTACACTTTGACACTGAAGGAAAAACTTCACAAGAACAACGGCTGAGCTGAGGAGTGACAAAAAAAAAAAAGAAAAAAAATAAGAAAAAAAAAGAAGAAGAAAAACAAAAAGAAACAATCAGAAATAAAAGAAGAACCGACGAGCAGAGAAAGGCCAGCCAGACAATAACAACGAACTTGCTATGCTCTACCAGTACTTGAACCAGTTTGCTGCCATATCACAATCTATGGTTAAAGCTCAGCACTATCAGCCAACCAACACAAGCTGCAAGAACTGTTTGTTGGCAGCTGCGCAAACTTATGCAAAGCAGATTGATAACAACAAATGGAAATAAAAATGAATAACTAACCCACTGTGAAGTGAAAATCACACAATAAAAAGTGCAACAAATTCGTAAATCTTTGCAGTGCTCTCTGCGCACGCAGCAACAGTAACAGCAGCAGCAACCAGCAAAGAGCATAACAACAACAGCAGCAGCAGCAGCAGCAGCAGCAGCAGCAACAAAAACAACAACAACGCTGGCAACTAACTTAAGTAGCGGTAGCAACAGGCTACTAACATGTTTATGCTACTTTTATGAGGTGGCAATAAAATCGAACCAAGTACGAAAATAAAAATGAAAAAGGCAAAGGCAACAGAGATGCTCGTTGCCACTCGCGCTCATCACACAGCACTGGGCAGGGCTGCATCGCTCTCTTTCGCACATTGCTGGCTGGCTGGCTGGTTGGCTGACTGGCTGGCTTGCAGGATAGCCGCACACACAATGACTTCATCGATTTATAGCGGTCAAGAGTGACGACGACTCGGTCTTGCTTTGGGTTTGCGTTTTGAGTTTTGGGTTTTCGACTGGCAACTGGCAACTGGCAACTGGTAACTGGTAACTGGGAATGGGATGCAGACTATTGGCATCGGGTCTCTTAGTTTTGGCTTGGTTTTTGCTTTGCACGTCGGTTATGGGCGACTTGCGCTGCGTTTTTATGATGATATTGTTTTGCATTTTGCGCATAGGACTTTTGTGGCTCGCACACGGTTTCGTTTTCATTTGGCTTCGGTATGTGTGCGGTGCGTGGATTAAGCCACGTCTAGGAGCGACACTCAGTACACACACAGACATGGACCGTCGGCCGAAATGCGTATTCCTGGAAGCCATGGCAGCAGCATAACTCGCGACACCCTCTGCCGCCTTGGCTTGCCTCAACGTCGGCTGCATTTTATGGTTTGTCGTCATAATCACCGGCACAGCATCTCCTCCATTTATCCAGCGCTCAGCACTCAGCACTCAGCATTGACATCGTCTCTGTGCCAGTGACACACTCAACGCGACGTCATCGTTGTTGTTGTCACCTGGTCCAGCTTCTCAATGTCCACCAGCCACCCACTTTATTCACACACGGCATGTTTTAGCAATTGAAAAGCTTAATTAAATTAATTATTGGAAAAACAGTAGAAGTTTAAGTTGAAGTTTACACAAAAGTCTTGCTTCTCTTAATAAATATATTTATTTATTTATTTATTTAACTGCATTGGGGAAGCATGTCCAAATGTAGCTTGGCCAATAGTGTTTACTGCCTTTGGGCTCAACAAGTTGTAGTTATCGGGAAGAAAGCACCGTTAACACTTCCGTTATGTTGTTCGTGCCTTGTCGCTGGCATTGTTGTTGTAATTGTTGTTCAGGTGTGCCGTGTAGTCCTGTGTAAGTCCTTTGTGGCAGATGCCGTTGTCAATAGAGCGTAACAAATATCAGGAAATGTCATCATTTTTGTAAAGCCGCATGGAGAATTGAATAGGACCAGGCCGGGGAAATTGAATGGAAGAAATTGCTGCACACACGCACACACACACACACACACACACACACAGCATGATCGTTAGCATGAGAGAGGGAGAGAGGGAGAGAGGGAGGGTGCATTTGTTCGCACGCAGGACTCGCAGGAGCGGCGAACCACACATGGCGCAAGTGTTGGAAAGAGAGTTGCCAGCTATGACACTCACAAACACACTCACAAACACACACAGACATACACACACAGACACACACACACACAGACACACACACACACGAGCACAATCGCAATCACAATCGATACGCATCCACACAAAATGTCACTAACCAGCTGCGCAGTCGCCGTCGACGTCGAACAGCATCTTTCCCTCAATTTCCCCCCTGCTAGTTGTTGTTGTTGTTGTTGCTGTTGTTGCTGTTGTTGCCTTTGGCTCGTTTGTTGTATCAGCGTCTTTTCTACTCTTGTCTTGTTTGCATTGTTCTCGCTCAACAGATTTGATCAGTTTTTAATGAACTTCATTCATGTTTGAATGACTTTGATCAGTTCCGCTTTGGCCTCGCCTTTGCCTCTGCCTCTGCCTCAGCCTCTGCCTCAGCCTCAGCCTCAGTCTCTGCCTTTGCCGTTGATGTTGCCTTTGCCCTCCATCTCATCTTTGGCTCTGGCAAACAATAGCAAATACACAAACCTTTTAAACGCGTGCGGCGATTGTCGCTTACATATTGTTGTTGTTGCTGTTGTTGTTGTTGTTGGTGTTGGTGTTGTGACAGTGACAAGAAGATGCTGCACGCACAATGTTGTGTGTCTCTCTCTGTGTGTGTGTGTGTGTGTTGGTGTGGGTGTGGGACTGTCTTGAATTAGAAAGTCCAAATGGCGCACGGGTCGTATGTGCAATGTGCATTGATCGGGAATGGATGGATGGAGGGATGGTCCGCATTCCGTTGTGATCCGTTCAGTCCAGGCTAATCCCGGCAAGCGTTTAAGCCGCTTTGCTCAGCCTCAGCAGAGGCATGTCGACAAAGTCAGCCTTCAGTCCAAGCGCATCATCTCTGATCATGATCATCGTGAACATGATTCAAGATCAACGAGGCGTACAAAATACTTATTTTCACCAAGTGCCGACCGACGACGACCATGGCCCCAAAGAACAACAGCCACGCTGAACGCCAACAGTGCCACTTTTAGTTTTGATTGTGAGTGTAGACAGAGAGAGAGAGAGAGAGAGAGAGAGGGAGAGAGAGAGAGATAGAGGTGAGAGTGAGAGAGGCAGGCAGGCAGGCAGGCAGGCAGGTGGTGGCACACATTGATTGAGGGTCCTTAAAAGGGTACAAATAATCAGAAAATTTTATTAAATGTCCCACATAATGAAATGAAAAGAGCAAGCACAGCATATAACAGCAATACTGACTCTGACACCGCCGACCGCCGACCCCCGTTCCCCGATCCCCGATCCCCGATCCCCGACCCTCTCTAACCATGATCATCGTATAGAAATTGTTATTGTGCATGTCAGAATCCGCAGCTGGGGCAGCCACAGAAGTAGATGTAGAAGTAGAAGAGATCTGTTAAGACGACGCGTTGAGCGTGATGATGATGATTATCGTTATTGAGGCACTCTTGCTTTGATCTCTGGCAACACACTTGCGCCCGGCCCAGCCTTTGCATTTGCCTCGGGGCCCTTCCACTGATGTTGCATGCACCCATGGGCGCAGCAAGTGCAGCCGGAGTCGCCGCCAAAGTTGACGCATTGTGTCATTGTCAAGTGCTGCGCCGTGTCTCTCTCTCTCTCTCTCTCTCTCTCTCTCTCTTTGTATGTGTGTGTGTGTGTGTGTGTATGGAATCTGCCTCTGCTCTATTTGTATTTATTTGATTTGTGATTAATGCTGGAGTGCGTGGCAGACTGTGAGACTTTAACAGACGACGACCAGCACCCATAAGCACATGTGTGTGAGTGTGTGTGTGTGTGTGTGTGTGTGTGTCGTAAGTGTGTTGCCGCATTTTCATCAGCCATGGGAACTGGCCAAGACTTTCTGCGTAAATTTCGCTATTTGCATACTCCAACAACAAAAAATCGGGAGTTTTATTCCAGAATTTTAGTGAAGGCTGGTTGGTGTAGATAAGCTCGGACTTATATCGGATATTGGCATATAATCTTCTTGATTGAGTGATGAAGGAAGAGGAATGTTTGAGATGCGGGTCTGTTAATACTTGCACCTACTAATTGTGGTCTGGTATAGTTGATAAACAGACTGTTGACTCATAGGAAAAAAGAAGAACTATGCGGAACAATGCAGAAGTTGTAAGGGTTTCCCAGCTGCTATCCCATTGCGTATACGCCATGTGAGGCCCTGGCAAAAATGAGATAAAACACAAAACACATAATAATAGAGAAGTTCGCACAATGCGAGACAACATTTCAATTTGTGCGATTGGCAATGGTCATCGAGCTGGGACACACCTGGCGCAGTGGGAGTTAATTGATGAATTGACAAACCTTGCACCTTGCTGTCTGTCTGCCCGTCAGTCTCTCAGTCTCTCTGTCTCTCTGTCTGCCCGTCAGTCTGTCTGTCTGCCTGTCTGCCTGGTATGCTGCCTAGTTGGCTATCTGCCTTCTGCTGCCTCAGCGCAGCTCAGTTCAGCTGCTGTTTTTGCTGCAGTTGGCTGGGTGGTCCTAGGCACGACACTTTAGACATTTTGTCGTTGCCTTGCAAATTGAGCCAAGAGAGTGAGGCAGCCAGGGGCGGCAGAGGGGCGTGCCCAGCACAGCTGGTTGTATCGCTGTTGTTGCTGTTCTTGCAGTTGTTGTTGTTCTTGTTGTTGTTGCCGACGCCGACGCAGCCGCCGTCGCCGCCGCCGCTTGTGTAAATATTTCCTCATTTTATTTGTGGCACACACAAAAGAAGCAAAGCAAATGTGCAGGCGGCCTGTGCCTGGGCATATTGTTTTAACACATTAGCAGCGCAATGCAACAAATAATTTCCATAAAATGCTGCTACGACAATGACGACAACCGTCTGTAAATGGAGCGGCAAACGTCGACAGCGACGCCAACAGCGCTGCCAATAGAGTTGAAGTCAATTTCAATGCATGAAAGAGATATGTCACAGGAAGAAAATATTAGTCTTTGTCATTAGGCAAAACAAAACAAAACACAACACAACACAGCACAACTAAAAAACACAACAACAGCAACAACAGCAACAACAGCAACAACAGCAACAACGGCAATAACAACAACTCCAACACCAACAAGCCTCTAAAACACATCCATGGATGGGTTACAGCTTTGGACGCCGCACTTCGGGGCGGCCGCCGTGGCCCAGAGTCACAGTCAGCGTCACAGTCACAGTCAGAGTCAGAGTCAGAGTCAGAGGTATGGGTAGACATAGGTATAGCTATTGGCAGAGCTATATGTATTGGTATAGGTATAGCTATAGCTAGAGCCTGAGTCCGGGTCTGTATGTTTGCCTGATGTTTGCCCACCAACAAAGTTAACACTGGAAATGTCCAAGAGCTGTTGTTGCCACATTCACATGATTTAAGCAGCAACAACAACAACAACAACAACAACAACAACAACAACAGCAACAGCAACAGCAACAACAACAACTCAAGACAAAATGTTTCCCATCATAAAAACTTCTTCGTCTTCATCTTCATAAAGAGTCCAAAAGTCCAAAACGAAGAAGAAGAAAAAAGAAAAAAAGCAACAACAACGAAAAAATAAACCGACTTTAGACAAAGCAAACGAAATTAAAAACGGTTCAAATGCTTTGCTTGTGTAAGCAATTGGCTTGTCCCCTTCTCCTTCTCCTTCTCCTTCTCCTTCACCTACCCATCCCACAACCTCTCACATGTGATCTCTCCCTCTCTCCCTCCCTCTCTCTCTCTCTCTCTCACTATGTCTGCGCTGCGGAAATGCCACAGACCTTAGAGACAGCGCAAGAGAGAGAGGGAGAGAGATAGAGAAGAGAGAGAGGGGAGTGAAAACGTTTATTGAGCTGCGAGATCAGATTTTCTACGTGCTTAGTTCGAGTACTCATTTGTGCTCTGTGCTCATCCCACAGGTGATTGGGAAAATATTGGGATTTTTATTTTTTGTTTTTGTTTTTGTTTTTTTTGGGTGGTTGGGGGAGGGGGGGTGCAATTTGCGCTTGGGGCCTTGACGGGCCGAGGGGTGTGGGGGGTGTGGTTGTGGGTGTGTTTAAAAACCGATTTGTTGCGTTCTGTGGCAAAACCCAGCCAAGTCTTATGTGAATTGGCACGGTTTGACGCCGTCCGTTGCATATAAATAGATTCATTAGTGAATTGCATTTGCAACGAGCAGTTGTTGGGCGAGGCAGCGTGGGAATCACGGCATCGCAACACTGCCTATTGAGATACACGGAGATACACGGATTGATGTGTGCCCACCAAATCGAGACATCGCATCACATCCATTGTTCGTCAATTCATTTACAAGTCGATATCCCTTCCCTGGGGGATTCACCTAAATGTTTCTTTGATTAACTTTATTTAATGTTTGGAAATCAACCAGAAGAGCAGTTCTCCTTTTTTTTCAGAATGTTAATCTCGAAAACGAAATGTTCGCGTTTTTATTTAAGTAATTTAAATTCAAGTTTGTTTTTATTTCTTGTTTATTAATTCACCATTTTTTTTAGTGAACGATTCGTATTTCAATGCACATTTAAGAAATATGTTTCTTAATAATATAGAAAATTTGTGAAAATTTGAGAAATAGAAATGAACGATTCTAATTCTAATAAAACAGAATTTGTTTCGCATTTTTCGAAAATATTCCTAGTTACCAAAAGCACTTACCATACTAATAATAATTTATACACTATTATTTTATATATTTCAAGTACACATCAATTCCAAACAAGATTAAGCATTGAATTTCAAGTAGTATGGAAGAAACCGAGTGCTTTGCACGCAAAAGGGTATTTGTTCTTCGGCATGTTGTTTGCAAAATTAAAAAACAAATAAAAATGTTGGTTGCTTGGTTGGTAAGCAGCTTAAAATCTCAAATGTAACTGACCTTTTCGCCAAGCTGAGCAGCAGCAAGCCGGCGTCTTCAGCACAGACAAATTTCCGTATAAATGGGGAAAGGAATTTGTAAATAAATATTTGGGCACCCCAAGTGTTGGTTGTGACGAAAACTATGCTCATCGCTGATTAGATTATGCATTATGGTCGGACAGTGTGTACCACTTGTGTACATACACACATATATACATACATATATACAGTGTTTAGCTGTCGGTTCTATCAGCTGGATATCCATATTCATCAGTTGGTTCAACAAACGACATTCTGTTTGCAATTACGGATTTGGTGGAATGTCCGGTGTAGCGACCCACGTTACTAATGGGGAACGTATCGAATTTGTTATCAAATACTTAATTTCAGCAACATTAAATAAATCCGAGGGCGGGCAATAATTAAAGGTCTTGTTGTGCGTATTTTTACGGGTATTTGACGTACGTAGTTCGGCTCTGTGTCGTTGTTGTTGCAGCTTACTTTCGCTATGACGACGGAAATACCAAAAATGTGCTATTGCAAACTATATAAATTGTGTGTGTTTTTTATATTTTTTTTGCTTTTTTTCGCATAAGTAATCTGCAAAGAAGCGGCGCCTGATAAGAGCTAAAAATATGTAGCTGGCCCAGACAGATCTGACGTTCGAAATAAGACTTGATTATACATATTGATAATAATTTCGATTTAAAAAAAGAGCTGGCAAGATAACTACAGCCAGGCAATCCAGTTAGCGACTGTTAAAGCTTAATTTAAATATTTCTTGTGTTCTTGTTACAATAGCAAGCAAAATCTAGAGTAATCCTGGAGTTGCTTTTGATTCGATCATATTTTGAATCTAATACACTGAAAAAATATGAGTATTTCTAATTACACTCTTATTATTATTGGTTACATACTTATAAATGATTGATTTGCTATTGCAACTGTTGTCCTGTTTACTGTTCTGTGCAGCAATGTGCACATACTGCTTGAACACACTGTGTGCTGCATCTGCGTACAGTGGGCGACATTTAATGGGCCTGCAAATGAAAAGCTTCTGCACTACAATTTGAAATATGCTACTTTTAAGCAAACAATCACTATAAATTACTATATTTTAATATAAAAATAGATTTCTTCAAGCGTATAAAATGTGAAATCGAAGCAAAGTGAAAATCATTGAATGCAGTTGCTAAAAGATACGCTTTTCTCTGCAGTTATATATCTGAGAGCTGTGTTGCTAATCGATAAGAATGAAAAAATGTGATTTAAATGCCCTTTCGCCCACTGTGCTGCGCCTTGAACTCAAACTGAGAACCAGACTGCGACGACGACTGAGAGTCGGTCTGGTGTCAGGTCCGTCATCCTGTTGATTTGTGTTAAGGAAGCAAGTGCTTATGTCTATCCGAGTGTGTGTGTGTGTGTGTGTGTGAGTGTGTCTGTGCGTGTGTGTGTGTGAGTGTGTGTGTGTGTACGTGCGTGTGTTGCTGTGTGTTATGAATGACGGCGGACCTACTTAGCCAGGGCGCTGCTTCTGCTGTGGATGCTGGCGATGATGCTGGTGCTGGTGCTGGTGCTGGTGCTGATGCTGATGATGATCATGCCGGTGCCGCAGCGCTTAGATGGATGGCCAAGAAAATTTATCATCATGTGCGCCAGAAGACAAAGTAGCGGCCAAAGCGGCCAAAGCGGCCAAAGCGGCCAAAAGCGTTCATGGCGCATGCGCAAGGATCTAAGAAACGGAGAGAGGCAAGAGAGAAGAGGCAAGCAGCAAGTCTCAGTCAAGGGGCACAATTAAAATGTGTGTGCAGATGCAGATGCTTCGGCTGCTTTGCTTTGTTTTTTATTTATTTTTTTATTTTTTTTTTATTTTTTTTGGGCCTGCTCAGTTCAGACTCCAACTCCAAAACCGAGTCTGGCTCAGGCGGAGTTTTGTTGCTTTGTTTTTGCGGTTCGTTTCGAGTGTTGAAAAGTAAGGAAGCTTTAACAAATTACCGCCCAGTTGCCGGCACAACGAGCTGTTTATAAAAGTTGTAAAAATTTGCCAAGCCAACACCAACACCAACACCAACACCAAAAGCAAAGGCCATGGCCCAAACCTCAGACACACACACACATCTCCATGTCGGCTGTTGTGCCTAGCGGCAAAGTTGGGCGCATAGCGAGCAGGAAGTAGGTTGGAGGGGGGAGGGTGGAGGGAGGGGGTTTGGGGTTAGTGGCAGAGACTACTACAGAGACGAAGGCGGCTGGCATTAAAGGAGCTGCAAGCTCTGCACTTGGCGCAGGCGCAGGCGCATCACATGGCCAGACAAGACGCAGGCAAAGACTGAGACGCAGACGCAGACGATGAGACGATGAGGATGAGACTGAGACTGAAGCTGAAGCTGAAGCTGACACTGAGACTAAGACTGAGCCCGGCCTGGACCAGCATCGCGAGTTGTTGCCTTATAAAGTGAGCGCTGAGCGTCGAGCGTCGAGCAAACTTACTCATGTCATGACAGCAAACGAGCAAGCAGCAAACTTATGACTGAGTAATTGCTGGTGATATTTATGCGACGAAGCGTCCGACGATGTGACGCGCTGTAGAAGCAGCAGCAGCAGCAGCAACAACAACAGCAGCAACAGCAACAGCAACAGCAGCAACAGCAGCAGCGGCAACGTCAGCGTTGACGGTGACGGAAACTGCGTCGAAGCTGCCGCCGTATCTTTGGCAATGGTTGCTGAGGCTGCTGCTGCTGCGGCTGCGGCTGCTGCGGCTGCTGCTTATTATCGCTTGCCCCACAACGCGTTTCTTACGGCATATGGATTGGCTGCACTCACAGTGTGGCAGTGGCTGTCAATTTACAGTTTGCACGCATACAACTCATATTAAATGTTATTAAATATTATTATTAATTATTTAGCGAGCACATTCAGAATAAGGAAATATAAATTATAATATATTTTGTGTGCAAAAGATGTGTGAACTTTTTTGCATAGAATTTATAAAAAACTGAATACATTTGTATTTATTAATAAATACGTTTTAATTAATGTTATTTCGGCGTTCATACTAATATTAATATTTATATATATTAATATTTATATTATATTAAAACACTTGCAAATACAAGTCACTATTATTATTAGCCGAAATTAAGGTTTTTCTTTTCATTATTAATTGTAGTATTATTTGTATAGAAATGTATTGTGGCTAAAGAATAATACAAATAAAATAATATTATAACAGCTAAACATACCCAATCACAATCACAATTAGTGTAAACAATAAACAAAAGAAAAAGAAGAAAAGTATATTAATTAAAAAAAGCCCCAAGTTTCAAGGTCAGGTTTTAGGTTACTTTTAAGAAGAAGAAGAAGAGCATTGTAGGTGATGCTCGGATTCGTTGGGCTTGTCATATTTTCAGTCTGCTGATGCTCGAAGCGTTGTGGATCACTCACACACTCACACACACACACACACTCGCACACACACATAGAGAACACGCGTGTGCGTGTTGTTGGTTTGTTTTTAGTGGTTGTTGTTGCTGCTGCTGCTGCTGCTGCTGCTGCTCGCATAACATCACATACCGCAAAACAGTGTGTTTGCTGTCTTTTGGAATGTAAATCATTCGCTAAGTACGCTTGATTTAGGCGACCATCACACTACATTCTTCGACGGAGTCATGCACTGAGCTGAGCCGAGCCGAGCCGAGCCGAGTCTTGGATGGCGATGGAGATGGAGATGGAGTCTCTGCCTGTTACTGGTACTGACAGATGGCTGCTCGTATGGTACGTACGTCTGCTGCTGTCTCTCCGTCTCTGCGTCTGTCCGTCTGTCTGGCTGACTGAATGTTTGGATGTTACAATGCAGATACATGAGTACTTTCGAAGCTGCGACGCGTCGGTGACGGCGATGATGACGATGTTGACGAGACTGTGGCCTGACGACGAAAGCAATACGCCATACATAACTCATCGCACATAATGAGACTGCAATAATTCACTTGCTCTGCATGCTCGTGATCCTCGCGGCGGCCACTGCATATAAAGACACAAGCCAGCGAGGCACTGTTATAACTACAGCAACAGCAGCAACGACAACAACGCCAACAACGACAACAACGACAACAGCAACAACAACAACAACGAGACCAAGATGGACACAGAGGCCAAGACCGAAACCAAGACCAAAACTGAGACCAAGACCAAGACGAAGACGCAGACGAAGACCAAGTCCAAGACCGAAACTGAAACGGAGGCCCGCCGCCTAAGCGCGAGCTGCCGAGCTGCAAGTTGCAAGCTGCAAGCTGGATTCTTCCGCAGTTGGATCTCTTCATGCACTCCTAGTTTTCTGTAATTAAGTGTAATGAGCGTAATTGCTAATGTGTGTGGAGCGCACGCTGCTGCCACAGAGATCAGCTCCGCTGCCTGCTTACTGGATGGCGGTGCTGCTGCTGCTGCTGCTGCTACTTGTAGTTGGCCAGGTCTGTGTGCGATTGCGTTTGCGATTTAGTTATAGCCTTGTTCGCTTTTGCTTTACTTTGCTTTGCTTTGCTTGGAGTTGGTGTTGGAGTTGCTCTTGATCTTGGCTTTGTCTGGACTGGGACTGGGACTGGGACTGGGACTGGGACTGGCTTTGGCTTTCGTATTGGCATTGGCATTGGTATTGATTGACATTGGTATCGGTTCGATTTCGTTGCATTTTACTTGCCCAGGCTTGGCTTGGCTTGGCTGGCTGTGTAGACTTGACTTGACTTGACTTGACTCAAATCGACTCGACTCGACTCGACTCGACTTGGCATCGTGTGCACGGCAAGTGAAATTAAAATGTATGACAAAGTGTGTGCAATAATTCGTGCAAGTTTAATGAGCCTCCGCAATGTGGACATTTGTCGTCGTCTAATTGTACTAGATATGGATATTTTAATTGAATGAGAACGATGTCTTATTAGTCGCGGGCAATTAGTCTATGTGTGCCTTCCTCTCAGACTGCAGTCTCCAGACTGAAGACTGAAGACTGCAGACTGAAGACTGCAGACTGACTGCAGCTGACTGCAACTGATTCGCCCAACTTGGTCTCCTGTGCTGGTCCACTTGTCTGGCCTTAGCATTTGTTAATCAAATTGTGCACTGAAGCCAAGCCAAGCATATGGACTATGTCAGAGACCTTGACTCGCCTCCATCGACAAGTGATGAAATAAGGTATTGATGCAAGGCGATTTTATAGATGTAGTTCATTGTGCAGTCAACTTGGTCATCAATAGAATTGCCATCCTTGCACTTGCACTTGCATTTCAATGCCCATTCGGGGACTGAGCTAGTTCCAGCTGACATCTGGCTATAGTTTATTGAACTGGAACTGGCAGGACTCTCTCTCTCTCTCTCTCTCTGTTCGGATTAGCTGGCTAATAGCCAAGTTGACAAGAAGTTAACAAGATCATAAGATAACACCACACATTTCACGCACACATTCCAATTGTTGCTGGCCAGCGACTCGTTTCAAATTGGTCCAATGCAAATGTCAAATATTTGTATATGTATATATATATATATATATATATATGTATGTTGCATTGTACCCGCATTTGTATTGCTGTGTTTGTATTTGTGCATCGCATTTGTTTGTTAAGTTGTTTCGCACGTTCCCAATCCTTTCAAAAGGATTGTGTCAATGTTTGTGCAGCCACTTGTGAGGCACGTTCTCCCGCGCCGCTCTCCCCTAACTCTCCCTCTCTCCCTCTCTCTCTCTCTCTCTCCCTCTCTCTGTCTCGCACTGTAAGCAGGGGCACAACCTGTGTGTGCCCATTGACTGATTACTTGACTGTTTTGACCGATCGATTCGGTAAGGTTCGGTTTCGCTATTTGTTTGCTTTTGTCGATGCTGAGTGGTGATAAGGCGGCTCTCGAAAGGATATCGAGACGCACGTTCATCAATTCCCACTGCCCGGTTTCCTGTGCGCATTTCAAATATGGCACAAGAAACAACACACATAAATTTCAAATATACACACACACACACACACACACAGCCATACATCCATACATCCATACACAAATCTCAGATGCAAAGTTCGGATTTGGTTCACAGGGCCCCTTCGCCGACGATTGCGTTCTCGATCCCGACGCTGGCGCCAGCCTGGCCATTAATTATAATGATTCCGTGCATTGTCACACACACACACACACACACACACACACACACACGCACAGAGAAGTATGCATATGTGTGTGTGTGAGGGAGATTTGTATAGAATACTCCCGAAACACGTACAAGTCAAAAATGTTTAGGTGCTTGGATTGAGCATTTCTCACCTGGGTGGTGGGCAATTTATTTCACCTTTTGAGGAGCTGAACTGCACACGGCAATTGCACAATAACAACAGCAGCGGCAGCAGCAGCAACAACAACAGCAGCAACATTCACAAACAATACAAAACAAAACAACCAACAACAACTCGCTGGGCAGCCGCAAAAGGTCAAGGGTCCGGTTCGGATCGGTTCGGTTCGGTTCGGTTCGGTTTGCTGTATGCATTCATTGACAATTAAGAACATTTTTCTGGTATTGATCACTTTATTGTCACAGTACTGTCCTGTCCTGTCCTGTCCTATCCTGTGCACTCTCAGCTGTCGCTGTGCGCTCTTGTCCCTGCCCCTGGCCCTGTCCCTGCCCCTGTCCCTGTCTCTGTCCTTGTTCTTTTGTGCGCTCTCAATTGAATTAAATCGCAATTGTCGTTCTGGAATTTTGAAGTGGGCGCGTCACCTTTGATCTTTGGCGAGTCCACTCGAAATTCTTTCATAATTTTTGTCACTTTATGTTGCTGCTGCTGCCAATAGCACAATAGGTCAGTCAGGGGCTGGGGCTGTGGCTATGGCTGGGACTGGGTCAGATCAGCAACTGCCCAATATTGTTTTGCAATTGAAACACCTTTTACCCTATTAAGCGGAAAACTGCACACAATAAGCCTAAGCCAAACGCCCCGACAAATCCCCATTGTTAACTGAGCATAATTTATATGGGCCAAGGCGCCGCACTGACGACCCACAGTCCATGGAGATGCGGCAGTAACGTGGCTCAGTGCGTTCAGATTCCATAGCTGCAGACAATGCACACAATTCTTCAATCAGTTTTCCTCGAGAAAGTTGCCACAAAACTCGTCGGCGGAAAAATCAACGGAAATTAATGGGGTTGAGAAAAGTTGTGTGTTGGGAAAAGTTAAAAACGCCATAAAAATACAAATTCAAAAATTAATTTTCCTTTCAGTGAATATGTTATTTAATTATTTTACTGTTCTCTTGCAAATATATTGATGAAGATAACCTTCTGAAAATAAATTGAAAATAAGTTAATCATGTAAATTTGTAAGCATTTCAATTAATGCATTGCCTTCGCTGCTTTTGCTCTTTACTATTAGCCTCAGATCGTAGACTATAAGCCAACTTAATTGAAAATATAATTTTTAAAATGTCTTAATGACATTTCACATCACATTTGAAGGGTATTTATAATGAAACTGCGAATGCTTAATTAGGTCACATTAACAACTGTGAAACTGGTGAAAATATGAAAGCACCTTTGAAAATATCTTACCCATCTATATACATATATATATATATCAATATTAAACAACAGCTTACAGATATCCTATATATATTTATTATATATCATAATCAAAAAACAATAGCTCTTTATATATTTCGATATCGAAACTATTTCACATTTATTAGTTTTAAGGGCGCCAAGTATTCGTGTAAGTGACTTTTTGAGTGTTATAGAAACTTTTTGTATATGTCGGTTTGATGTAGCAAATGTGACGGGGTATTTTATATTCCTGTCAACGAGTTTTTCAATATCGTTTCGGTGTTTTCGACACCTTGACTAGTTGCTAGTTGACATTTTGGGTGCGGTCAGCATAATATTCTCGCTCTTTCTCGCTCACTCCTTGATCTGGATGGATGTGTGGTGTTCATGAATGGTTACATATATAGTTATATATACATATGTGGATTTTGAATGCTGAATCTGTGATTCGATTGCTCCACAGCTGCGCGGCGGGCTTTGATTCTGCGAAAGCAGAAACTGCTGAGGCTGCGCACAAATTGAGAGGTTTCAACACCTATTCCCAGGCGTCCAAGAAGTGTCAGAAGCTGAGGCAGCAGTTTGAAGGCATTTGTCGTGAGACTGTCAAAGCCAAAACAACAAACGCCAACGAAACATAAAAATCAAAAGCATTTTGCAATTTATTTCATTGAGTTGATGAGGGGGATGAGGGGATTAAGTAGTCGCTGATTGTTTCCGCGATTTGGGATGCACTGCGACTTGGGCTGTTGCTCTTTGGGCTTGTGTGTGTCGCATTTAGGGCCCATAAATGTAACGCCATTATCTATAAATCTGCAGCGGAAAACATAACTCAAAAATAACAAAAAAAAAAAAAAAAAACAGAAAAAAAACAAGCTAACACAGAACATAAACGAAATAAGATATTTTTAATTAATTGTCACTGAAAGATATACATACAAAAGCAACTACTCTTTTATGAGAAGTTGCACGTGACCGCCGGCAAAACAGCAACAGAAGAAGCAACAAATAAAAAACCAAAAAATATATATATGTATATATAAACTAAAAAAGAAACCAAATAAACATTTAGATTAAATCAGTTCCAGTCAGAGTCCAAGACCCAGGCGCAAGTTCATTGAGAACACACAGGGCAAAAAGGTTTCACAAAGGAAAAAAACCAAAAATACAAAAATACAAAAACGAGCCTAAAAACCAACCGAAAGCGGAGACAACAATTTAGACATTTCTCATAGAAAGACATAATTTTCAATTTAATAAAGGCCAACGCATGAATACGCCGTAAAAACCTATCAAAACTTAAGATAGATGAGCGCTACGTGCACTTGCTGGAAAGTCCATTAAATCGGCGCTTCAGCAAAGGGTTGATGAGTGAGAGAGAGAGAGAAAGGGAGAGAGAATATTAGAGTGAGTGTGCTGATCATTATAGGTGTATGATAGGGGCAGGGGGTGGCAGCTGAATCTGTGCGACAATGAATTTAGTGAATGGTGTGCGCCGGTCGCATAGTTGCATGTCTCTCGACTCGACGAGAACTGCCGCTGGAGGGGAGTAGCAGAGGGGATGGATGGATGTGTAAGAGGCTGCATCGGGGCCCACAATAAAATCAAAACGATAAGCATCTTTACTGTTGTCCCAGGGGCACTGAGATGATCGCCCCTTGGCCCGACTCCATACCCGACTCCTCTGCTCACTGAAGACGCTGCCGCCGCTGCTGCCGCTGCTGCTGCTGCTGCTGCATATTAAATTGTTGAATCAGTCACTGAGAATCCAAGAGACAAATCGGAGCACGTACACAGCGTCCGAAATTAATGACAATTGCTGATTGTGTGCGATAAGCGAGCGAGGCGCAGAGCAATAGGTGGAAACCGCGACAAACTCACACACACACACACGCGCGCACACTCAAATGAGGTGAAAGACATTAGTGGCACACAAAGGGAAGCCCTGAGCACATCGGAGCACATCGAAACTGAAGACTGAAGACGCCGTACACCGTCGACCAGCGACCATCGACCATCGACCATCGACCATGGACCATGAGCCGTGCACCGTGCACCGTTCACCGTTCACCGTTCATCGTGCACCGTGCACCGTGCACCGTGGACCCCGTGTCGGGTCCAAGTCCAGGGTGTGCGTAGATGCCTCTTCTGCGATAAGCCCAAAAGAATCAGCGCTCCCAAAAAAAAAAAAAACACAAATATGCCGTAGCAACACCAAAAAGACACACACAAGCACAAAATTGTCGTTGTGCACATGTCGTTAAAATGATCGAGATGGAACCCAACTGCAGCAGCAGCAACAACAAGAACAACAACAGTAACAACAACAAGAAGAGGCAACCGTAAACAGAGCTCAGTGCAATGCAACTGAGGAATTATTATATGGCTCATAAAATATTTATACAAGTCTATAAATGCCGCGTAATTTACTTCTAGCTGCAATTAAAAACAGTCGCCAGCAATACGAAACAAGATTGTTTCGGCTTTTATCGCTTGCATGCCCTGTTCGTGTGTCTTCTGGCACTGGGCATATTAGTTGGGCATGCATATTTATTTGCAGCTTATTTGTTGGTGACTAATTGCAATGAATAAAAAGCCATAATATTAGTTAGTACTCGAATCGAAGAAAACTCTCCCTTATTGCCACTAGAGGGTAGCTCTCAAGCTGGCATACCCAGTTGCTGTACTTCTTCGGCTTGCTGTTGGCTGATTTTGTTTGAGTGGCGTAATCAACCTGAGATCGCATTGCAATCGGGCGTACGCTGCGTATGCACAATGCAGCTGCTCTCTCGGACTGTGGGAATGGATATCGAGTCACTGTAATTGATATGGCGCTATATATTTCGATTTCGAGTCACTGTGTAATTGATACGTCGCCACACACTAAAGGACCACACACGGCGCTCCATTCAAATGTACAAATTTTCAAATGAATCACTTGGCAACATTACAACGAACATTCACAATTCGTGTTGAAAATCGATGAATTATTTCAAATGATTTATCCACTCAGAAAAATACTATTCGAAACGTTTGAATGATTCATATTTCGCCAAAGAGCCATTAGGACGCATATAAATAGAAGCAATTGAATCGATTGGAAAATCGATCTTGCTCTCTCTCTCTCTCTCTCTCACTCTCTCTTTTCCTCTCTTTATCTATCTTTAATCAACAAAAAATTGATTACGCTTGTTCCCGTTTAGCTTTTTAGCTTTTGAATATGCGCTGGTTTTATTGAAAATATTAATTGTATTGAGATCAATACGATACTTGGGTGTTTCTTATCGGAACTTGATAAATTAGTGTTGCTGGAAGGCTCTGCTTTTGTTACTATCGCAAATCGGTATTTATCGAAATTTCCGCAACGGCCTCAGCTATCGATAAAATGACATGAACTTGTCTCTATCTCTGATAGTCTCTGGGATTAGCGATCGATTCGGCTGTTGATCTTCACCAAGAATATAAGTATATACTTTATACTTACTGCTGTTTTCTGTTAAATAAAATGAAAACTCAATGATTTCAGTTTGTACTAACATATATATATTTATATATATTGATTGAAAAATTGTTCTCAAAAACAAAACATGCTTTACAAAAAATACAAGTACAAAATACATCTGGAATACCAGATAAATACAAACGACTTATGGCTAAATGCATGTTTGCGTCTATGTGTGTACCTATGTGTGTGTGTGGTGTGTGTGTGTGTGTGTGTGTGTGTGTGTATATGTATGTTCATAGCAACTAGTGGAGATACTTGCTTCCAACTTAGACGAGAGTACGTACGCGTTATTGGATGGGCGTCGTTTATCAACTATTATCACAGCATTGTAATACAAGGCAAAAGTCGTGCTTTTATAGCGATTACATTCACTTAGGATCTGAGGATCTTAGGATCTATTGGATGTGCGAATTTAAGCTTAGGTGAATGGGAATGTTTTGCAAATAAATAATACGGTGAGGCCTAAGACTAGCAAACAAAGAAGAAGACGAATGTATGCAAATGTAAATGCTAATGTAAATGTTAATGTTAATGTTAATGTTAATGGTAATGTCAATGTCAATGTTAATGTAAATATCTACTCCCAAAATGGTGAGAATAGCTAGTTGTTTGCATGAATAATAAATAATCGATATAAATATCGTATTAGTTTCTAGGCTAGAGTTGCTGGACATGTTCGATTGCGTTTCGAACTTGGCATTCGGATTCAGATTTGGATTCGTTATGTCATTCATAGCTATCTTTGAGAGGGGGTTTGTTCTTTCCATTATCGAAATAATAATAAATTAAATTTAAGATTAACGTGACAACAAAGCCGGTTCTTCTTGTTGTTATTATTGTTGTTGTTGCTGTTGTTGTTTTTGGACTTTGGCTATGCGTGTCCTTTGTCATGAGAATTGGACTCGGAGCAGCAGCTACGCACTTGGCCGTTGCTTCTTCTGCAATTTGGGCCGTGGTGCCACCGCTCCGGGACGACTCGTGCAGTTCCTTTTGCGCTGCTTCGCGAGCAGCTGCGTTATGTGCTTCAAATACTTCATGTAGTGGTATTTGAGGAAGAGCGCATCCAGCTCAAACGGTTTCGTTGGCTGCGCCGCCGACTCATTGTTCGCCACCAGCACCGCCAGTCGATGCAGAGCCACCAGCGGTGTCTGGAACTGATGCAATCGCTTCTCCATCAGATGCAGCGGCACCGTCTTGATGCGCTCCGGCGCGGGCATCTTCTGCCGCTGATTCTTCCGGATGGGCGCATATAGCCGACTGGTGCCATTGATGGCCTCCTCGACGAGGCACAGCACGGAACGTGCACTCGCCCGCAGACGTTGCAGTTCCGAGGAGAGAACGCTTTGCTTCTGTATATTCTCGTAGTCCCAGTGCAGCTGGGCGTGGCGCAGATAGCTGAAGGCGGCCACATAGAATTGCAAATCGTTGTGGACGCGGCGCAATGCCAGCTGTAAGTAAAAAACAAAAACAAAAGCAAAACGCACATTTGTTGCATTAGTTGCCGAAGAAGAAGAAAACGAAGAATAGGAAGAAGAGGAGCCTGCTCTTTAAATAAATAAATACATTTCTATCTTTTAGAATTCGGGCAAATTGCTAAACAGAAGTTGAAACTAATCAAAATCTTTATTCTGGTTTGGTTTCTAGATCCATTTGCCAGGCATAAAACTATTCGTTTAGCAGCTAACTGTAAACAATTAGTGTGCAAGAAACTTGCGAGTCTCGGTTAGCAACAGCTAACCCACCCCACCCACACGCGCCCACCCCTCATAATTACAATATGCGCAAGTTGAGTGAACTCTGTCGCGTCGCACGTAGCTTATTAACAATCAAATATCAATCATACGGCGCGTCGCCTGAAAGTGAAAAGCGAACGCCAATTCGCCGTATAGTGAATACCCGCGCCCCCCTCCACCCGCCACCCGCCACCCCTTCACAGTTCCCGCGTCACACCACTCACCGCTCAGCCGTCGCCCGACCGTTTGCCTAATTGTGCTTTCGGTTTCGCGAAGTATTTCGCATTTCGCGTCGTGCTTATGAAGTCGGTCGTTCGTCGTTCGTTGCTCGTCGCTCGTCGGTCGACTCTGTTGTTGTTGTTCTTGCTGTTGTTATTTGCTTGCCGGTCGGTCGGTCGCTTGGTCGGTCGCTTGGTCGGTCGCTTAGTCGGTCGTCATCGTCATCGTCATCTTTTTCGCCTATCGACGTTCGTTTCATTCATGCCGTCGCTTGGGGGAATCCACGGCTCGCTCATTCGCATGATTCATTCGCGCGCGCGCGCTTCGTTTCGCTTGTGTCTCTCTATCGTTCTGCCTCTGTGTGTGCGTGTGCGTGTGCGTGTCTCTCTCTCTCTCTCTCTCTCTCTCTCCGCGTATGTGTGTGTCATTTACAATTTGTGAGCGCACAGATTGCTTTAGCATATCAACTTCGCACACCCCTCCCCTCCCCTCCCCCACGTCGACACCAGCACCACCGCTGTTGCCTATTAGCTTTAAATAAGTGTGAAATGATTCGCTTTGCTCTGCGCTTTGCTTCAGCTCTGCTGTGACGTCAAAAGGCCGTACGAGCTGCTACTTCTTAGATAAAATGCCTTATGCCTTTGAGTTGTACTTCTTCCGACTGTTGCTGCTGTTGTTGTTGTTGTTGTTGATATATTTAGTGATTTTACTATTTATATTTGCTATAGGGTCTAGACTCTAGACCCCAAAGTCCATAAATAACTTCGATATGCTGTCACACTTCTCCCTAATGGAACTGTCATCGTTAATAACAAGAATAACAGTAACACATACATCATGTATGTATGTGTGTGCGTGTGTGTGTGTGTGTGTGTGTGTACTTGTGTATGAGTGCATCATTTTAATCGGTTAGCATGTCAACAATTAACGTCTTTGCTTTGCTCAACTATTTTGCTATTGCCAACACTTTTTGGGTTTTTTTCCTATGCGCGTCTTCCTCCAGTGACGCCAATGAGAAATTCAACGCAAGCCGCCCCGCACTTTGTGTTATGCCATTATTAAGCACTTACACACACACACACGCACACACACACACACAGAATTGCTCGATAATGAGGCTGATGATGATGAGGTTGGCCGTCTAAGTATAGAACATAGCAAAAGCCACAGCATCATCACCTGTGGCAATTAGCCAACACCAGCAGCAAAGCTCAACTGAGACGGAGACAACCATACACAGTCCGACAGAGAGACAGAGAGAGAGAGAGAGAGAGAGAGAGAGAGAGAGTGAGCAAAGAGAGAGTTAAGCGGCGTCTTTTGGGCGCTTCTGTTTATAATGATGAGTTGAGGCTTTTGTCAAGCGCCACAGTCGAGGGACAGTTAAGTCAAAGCCAAGTTTAGCCAAGTAAAGTCCAAGTTTTCACATTTGGATTCATAAATGCAAGCCAGGTTCAAAATGATTATATTTGATTATATTATATTAGCATAATCGTCTCTGCGTTTTCTTTCCATATCAATTTATATATAAACATTTAGATTTTTGTATATATAAATCTATTTCGTATGGCGCATTATGCAAATATTTGATCGAAAAGTTGTGCATTATTTGGAAGAGTTGTAGTCGGCTCACAATTAAATTTAACTCGTGATGTTTGACAAGCTTAAATCTAGATACTGCCGGTTGCTCATTGCGGATACGTATTGCAGATAAGCCCGCGGGCAATCGCTGCCTGCTCCCCAAGTGACACACTAACTGGGCAGCCCAATGTGTTATTCACAATGCTGACACTCTTATCTATTTGCCATCGTTATTTGTCAGCAATAGAATTTCCAATAAACATCGCTTATATCGCGTGATTCGCGTTGTTTCGGTGTTTAAATGTTTGGATTCGGGGCTCATCAAGTATCAAGAGTATGCTGGGCAGATTGAAACTCAACTCAAAGACAAATAAATATATATATATATATATATATATATATGTATATATGTGCACACATTTCGAGTCGATGAGTGGCACGTGTCCCGTTGTTTATTCTTGGCTGTGTTTGTTTGTTTGGCCACGCGAATTGAGCTGATTTGTTTTCACAACAAATTAGCCATTTAGTGGGCATATTTAGCTGACAGTTTTTTGTTTTTATTTTTTGGATTCTTTATCAAGAGCCGCAAAGTCGCGTGCGGCATTAATTTGCGCATCTAATTTGCGGCATTTATAAATAGCTCTTTTTTTCTCTCTCAGTTTTTATGCGAAAGTTGTTGGGAATGTTAAAACTGCCCTCGCAATAATACACATAAATATCTATTGGCAATCCAATGACCAAACTCATATGACCGTCTCGCCTTGTGACGCTGTGTCACTTTTCCATTTTGCACCTACGCAACGACGAACGGTGAAATGGGTCCTCATGTGACCCAGTTTCAAGCTCTAATCGACTTTATGGCTCTACATTTGATATATATATATATATATATATGGTATATATGGTATATATATATACTTACTTGATGGTCGGTGGTGTTGAGCCGGGGCAGGAACTCGTATTTGCTGCTGTGCACACTCCACATGCCGAACTTGGATATGTCAATGGCCTGGTTGGAGGATGTGACCTGTGCCTTCAGCGAGTTGACCTGTTGCCGCTGTTTGTTGTTCTTCCGCAGCTCGTCCAGCTCGCTGCGCGCCTTTTTCTGTAGCTGGCGTAGCAGCTGCAAAGATAACAAGAACAACTCCAATTAGTTTCCATAAATTCCCTTTCCGCAACATATCAAAAGCATTTCTATTTTCGGCTATTCGCTCCATTAATATTGCCATCTCATGCCACAAATGCGGCATGCAAGCATTGACAAAAAAAAGAAAGCACAAACAAAACCAGAAACAAAAACAAAAACAAAAACAAAAACAAATGCAATTGATTAATAATAATATGATTGTGGAAATCGAATGAATTCGAGTTGTTTGTTTTTGTTTGTTTTTGGCTTTGGCGTGAATATACTCGGCGAGCGCTCACCTTCTTGTGCTGGGCACAGCGATTGTGTGGCCGCAACACGCTGGTGTCCGACGCGGGACCCGTCCAGTTGCCGCCGCAGGCGTTGCTCCAGTAGAGCTCGGTGCGCTTCAGTTCGCTGTAGAAGCGCGCCTTGATGCTGCCACCGTTGTAGTGACGCTTCTGGAGACGCGTCCGATTTACCGTTGGATCAATGGCGACGCTCGTTGCGGCGAGCAGGTCGCCGAGTGTGGCAGCTGCTGCAGCTGTGGCAGGCTGCTGGGCGGGTGCGGGTGCGGGTGCTGGTGCAGGTGCAGCAATGCCACCGCTGACGGCGCACATTAGAGCGGCGAGCATCAGCAGGGCTGCCGCTGTCTGGGGACGGCTGCGGGCGCTGCGCGGCAACTGCGGCTTTGCCTCCGTCGTCGTCGTTGTTGTCGTTTTCGTTGTGTTGGCCGTTTTGGTGTTGTTGCTGTTGGCTGTGGGCGGGCCAACAGTTGTCGTCTGTCAATGGGAGCATGGTGGATTCCCGTTACTCAAGTCACAATACAATACAAGTTTAATGACTGCGTGCGTGTGTGTGTGAGTGTGTTTGTGAGTGTGTGTGAGTGTGTGTGTGAGTGTGTGTGTGTGGGTACAGCAGTTGCGATATGATTTGGGCGAAACGTGCCGCTTGTTGTTATCGTTATCGTTTTGTTGTTGTCGCCGTTGTGTGTCGGCTGACATAATTATTTAAAATTAAAGTCTTAATTTGGCTGAATCATCGGAGCATATGCGAATCTCGGCATACACTGCGCTACAAAGTCAACGAACTTAGCCGGAGTCCGACTTGCGCACTTTTGTGAAATTCGTCAGCGGTTCGAGTCAAAGTCAACGTCGAATCCGAAGACGAAGTCGAAGACGGAGTCAATCGGACGTTTCTCTTGTCTCATGTCTTCTCTCTCTCTCTCTCTCTCTCACTCTCTCTGTCTGTCTGTCTGTTGCTCTCTCTATCTCGCTGGTCCGAACCTTGTCCATGCCAAATTGTCGACGTCGTTGCTGACGTATCGCGCGCACGCTCGGACTTGTTGCTGCTGCTGCTGCTGTTGCTGTTGCCAAACAACCCAAACACCAACCTCCTCCCGCTCTATGGCCTTTCCAGCAACACAACAAAAAGAAGCGGGGCAAGAGCAAAGGCGAAAAATAAAGAAAATAAAAACTAAAAAACAGCCAACCGCCCGCCCCGAACGTGTAAATTAATTTCACATGTTTCGCTTTTGGCTTTTGGCTTTTGAATTGAATTGGAAATGTTTTGGTGGCTGCTGCGCCGGTAGCCAAGGGCTTGTATCAGCTTGGCCCGGAAGCACATACACTTTATCCCCAACTCGCACTACAGGGTATATGCCCAGTAGTCAGTCATATGCAAATTTTGAAATGTGTTCAACTTTACAGTTTTCACCCAAATATTTGAATATAGTTTTGAAAAACAACAACAAGCGAATTGCATATTTGACATTTACAGGGCATTGCATGGTCGAGCTGCGCAAAGTATTTGTTTGTTAGTTGCACTGTGCACTGATAAAAAAAAAGCCAACGCTTTTTCTGGAAAATACTTCAAATCAATGGATTGTATTGCTTGTGGGACAAATGGGGATTGCATTCAGCTTCTAAGCAATATAGGCAAATATAGGTCAGGGTTGCCAGCCACTCTGATTAATGCTAATGTTTGGCTGACAAAAGCTGAAGGCTGTGCGTAAATATATCTGCATATGTGTATATAAGAATTAGAGAGAGAATTCTCTGTTTGTTGGTAATCTAAAATCAAACACTACCCACTTAAGTTGGCCAAGTTAGCGCTAGTAATCCCTTTTGCTGTCAGTGTCAGTGTCAGAGTCAGTGTCAGTGTCAGTGTCAGCGTGTTTTTGCTGAATTTCATCAGAGGCGTGCATACTGTGGCAGTGGAGAGTGGGTGACGGGTAGTCTCACTTATCAGTAGGTTGGACACGCACCGCTTTTGTACTGTTCGCTATGATAAAAGTGCACAATAATGAAAACAACAACAACCAACAACCAACAAGCAACAACAATAATAACAATGACTGTTTGATAAGGCAGGCTATTTGTGAAATGGTTAAAAAGTGAAAAAAATACCCACCATTTACACATAAATTTCCAATGAGTCCTGTGCCAATTGCGCTGGGAAATTGGCTGCGTCAGCGCCTCCTCCTTTCCGTTAAGGCTTTCAGCACTTTTTTTCCTTTTTTTTTCAATTAAAACACTTCTCAATTGTGGAGCAACAATAACACGTGCCAATGTAGCGAGTTGAGTGCACTTAAAAAAAAACTATTGTCCAGAAAAAAAAAAACAAAATAATAACAAATCGTATATCGAACGCCGGAGCTATGTTGGAGATATAATATTGGAAAACTGTCGACGCGATGCGTTTGGCTGCCTGTTTTGATTTGATTTAAGTGGCTGGCGATCGAATTCGTTGCTTTACGAGCGGCGCTGTCGCTACACAGAAACATATGTATTCGCCAGCTTTTTGCTTTCGCAGCAGAGAGCAGCCCAGTTAACACAGTCTGCGGCAGCGCCAAAAGCAGAGCAGAGCAGAACTGAGTTGGGCAGAGCAGCGACAGCGACAGCGACAGAGCAGACTAACAGCAGCAGCAGCAGCAACAACAGCAGAACCAAAAGCAGGCAGACGCGAACTGAACTCTTCAGTTATTATAAGCGTACTAATGAGGAGTACGTCGAGGAGCCACCTCAGCTGCAGAAGTCATATTTGTACTATGTCTCTTCGTGCGCAGATTCGCGACCGCCTCTGCTCGTATGTGCTTGTGTGTGTGTGTGTGTGTGTGTACGCTGAGTGAATCGACTGCCGTGTGCTGTGTGTGTGTGTGTGTGTGTGTGTGTGTGTGTGTGAAAGCAGCGTCAGTTTGCCTGTATTAACATTAGTCGCAGGCAAACAGCTAACGATAATCATATTGTTATTGTTGTTGCTCTGTTGCTCTGTTGCTCTGTTGATGACAAGATTGATGAAATGAGTGTGCAAACCTTTTATGGAGAGAGCGACCATCATCTACTCACCTACTCCCCCGCCAAACAGCCCGGCAACCTTCATAAGAATGTGCATGTTTCTCAAACTCCAAACTCTCCAGCTGAACAGCTGATTATACATACACACGTACACACACACACACAACATACAACATACACATACGAGAAACACTCAAACCTGATGAGCCCGAACCCGAGCCCGAGCCCGAGCAGTGACGGCGAATCGACGACAGTAGCCGAACAGTTAACAGCTGAGCGAAAACAATGAATAACTGTGTCTTGCGCTAGGCCACATATGGCATGTGGGTGGCTTACAGTCAGGCATATCGATATCGTGATGCGGCGGCATGCGGCCGGCAATGCCCATATTAGTTCATTAATTAATATTCAAATAAAATCGACCCACACAAATTGAAAGTCGATAATCTTACAAACGAGCACATCGAGCAACGAGCAATGCGACACGCCAAATACTACGCAATAGTTAATTAATTCATATTGAAGAGTAGCGCATTGCTGGATTCGTTGAAATGGCTGCTTAATATTTACCGCTACAAATTAGTTCTCACTCTCTCCGCCTCTCGCTCTCAGCGAGTGTTTGTGTGTGTGTGTGTGTGTGTAGACTAACACCTGCCTATCTAACACTGACGTGTGCATTTTATATGTGTGCGTGACTTTGACTCCGACTGAGGCTCTCTTCTGATTTCTTTGCGAGTGCGCATTGACCACATTGATTTCGTTTCTTTGCTGTTGTTGTTGTTGTTGTTGTTGAACAACAAACAACGTTACCTTTTATCGCTTGCGAATGACACACATACACACACACACACAGAGCCACAGACAGTGACGAACGATCAGCTACAAAAGACAAACTAACATAAAAATTATAGCAAATTGTTGATAAGCCGGCACTTTGACGCCATGCATGGTTTATGATCAACCCCCCAGCGAACTTTCACTACACATATATATACATGCATATATATATACATACTTATATATATGTATATGGGAAGGCTACGTGTGCCTAGAGTATTTGTGCCAAATCACTTCCGATTTATACAAAAAAAAAAGAAAGAAAAAGGCGCCAGACGGTAGGTGTGCGAGTATTAATCATTGTCACAAGCTGCTGCCTCTGCGTGACTAGTCTATCGTAGGTTAACAATGTTAGGTCACACACACACACACACCCTACGAGTGCGAAAGAGAAAGAGAGAGAGAGAGACTGAGACTGAGAGAGAGAGAGCAAGGTAATCAGTTTTGTCGACGTCACAGACGCTCGAACATTTTAGTTATTTCCGTTCAATTTCACAAGAATTGAGATATTACTCATACGCGCCGGTGTCTGGCACACAGCCGGCTCAGTCAAGCTCTCTCTCACGCTCTCATAGATAGACGCACACGCACACACACACACACACAGAGAGACAGCCTTGTGGAGGTTCATTCATAAATTTTTTGCACGCCGTTGCACGCGAGCGAGATGGACGCATTGAGACGGACAGAGAACGCGGATACCGCCGCAAATAGTCGAGTCAAATTTCACCACGCCAAAACAAGATCAATCTACACGACTTTTTGAGCGGCTGTTACTCATGGAGACGTCGCCCGTGGAGGCGACTCCGCGCTCGGCATTCTCGTCGTATGATGGGGCCAATCTATTTTTAAACTATTGCCGTGGCGCGGGCGTAAAGTTTCCATTTGGTAATTTCCGTTTTTTTTTCGCTCTCTTTACTTTAAATTTTATTGTACTGTTTGCTTTTGGGGTCGCCCAACGAGCGTCACTTGCAGTGGTGGTGGGTGGGGGGCCTGTATCGCCCCCACAGCGACCTCCAATCACATTTGGGGTTTTTTTTGTTTGTGTGAATTTAATGTGGCTATTTGGCATGCATGTGGAATCTATTTACCATTTACCATTTACCCGCGCGTGTGCGGCGCCTGTCAATGTGTATACCCAAATTTGCCCAATGTGTAATGCCTGGTTTATGATGCTGTCGTATGAGTAATATTTGATGGATGACAAACTTCTGTCGCATGCCAAATGCAAATCAGAACAGTAGTTTTGGGTAATGCCTGCGGAATTTCATAGAAACTAAGCCCAACATTTGATTCATTGTTGATAATTCTTTAATTCCAAAAAAAAATATCAATACAAAATTCTGAGTAAATGTATTTCAACGCTTTCCATTTAAATTCAGTTTTTAAATATCATTATTTTAGTTACTTAACTTATATTCATTAAAATTAAAATTATATGCAAATGCCTGCAACTCAATTTAATTCACTGAGAGAAATCAATCACAGAAGTTATTCACAATTTAATTGAGTGATGATAATAATTTTAAATTGAAAATTAAGCTGAGCTGAGAGGTGTTTCAATATATGCCAGTCCAACTTAGTTAACAATTAAATTATTTAAATTATTTATATAAAACACAACATAAACTGAAAATGCAAACAAATCAATTAAATTCAGTCGGTGGGAAAATGTAATCCCTGATAATTCCCATTGCCGTAATTTAAATTCTGGGTTTTTTTTTTGTTAGTTTTTAATGATACAATAATTATAATTGGAAACGCAATTACTGCTCAAAGTTCATTAGGGAAAAAGATACAAGTTGATAAGCCGTATTTGCAAAAAGGGCCAACGATTCCCAGCATTATCGGCTATCCACAAGCAGGGAGTGCATATATTATATTATTGTGTAATATTAGTATCTATCTGCGTAACGCTGCGGTCTTTGAACTGGCTCAGCTCTGCCAGCTCTGCCAGCTCAGCCAGCTCAGCATGTGACTGGGAGTTAAACAATTTGTGTAACCGCATAATGCTAATTTATTGTCCAATCGATTTGAAACAGCAACTAAAAATGCAGCGACGGCCGTCGAACGTTGGCGAATGCCAAACGGTGACTCATAAAACATACATATTTCACGGCTAATGAAGAACGTGTATTTGCTCATCTGTTCCTTCTTTCTCTGCCGCGAAATGTTGCCAAATTGCTGGCGAGTGCATTTCGAGCGGCATTTACTCATAGCCCAAGCCCAGTTGGGCCCCACAATGGGGCGTATACGCAATGCGCACACAAATTAATAAGTTTCAATATTGATTTGAACAAAAACCAGACCAAAGCCAAAGACCAAACATATTTGTACTCGGTATTGTTGTTCGTTCCTCAGTGTTATACATGCATGGCATAAGAGCCATATATATATATATATATATATATATATATATATGTATAGGGATGCTGCCCCATTAATGGCCGGTAATTTGGTGAGCGCTGTGCGCTGTGCGCTGTGCCCTGTGTTTTCATGTTTGCCGAAACTCGAATTTAAAAGTTTCACACATAACAAAGTGCGAAGGATGCAGATCGGCAGAGCCGAGCCAAACTTAATTAGCGCCCATTGCAAAAATATTTACGGCAAAACAAAATAACACCCAATAAGGTAAAAAAACAAAAACATAAACAGCGCTGCGAAAAAAAAGGAGCGCAAACGCGTGATGATCACTGGGTAACGCCCCTGACAAAGCCCAAAAGAGACTCACAGACGGAAGGAGGGACGGATGGTGGGACGGATGGTGGGACGGATGGAGGGACGGTACAGGAACCACGCCGAACAACGAGGGGCAGCAGCCAAAAACAAAGCAAGCACATGCAACCCATATATTTGAGCATCAAAGGCCGCCACAGGAGCGCGCTGCAGCCTGGTCATGGGAGGTGCAAACGCCTCAGTCCCAGTCCCAGTCTCAGTCTCAGTCTCAGTCTTGGTCTCAGTTTCGGTCTCAGTCACAGGCACAGACACAGACACAGGCAGAGCCAAAGACGCAGACGCAGACGCAGACGCAGTCTCAATCTTGGTGTTAGGCCGGCTCATTGTCCGTTCCGGCCGCGGCCGTCATTATAAGCCGTCACCTTGTTGTGTAGACTTTGGCCATGGCCACCGCGCAAGAGCGCACAGATCGACAGACAGACAGATAGACAGATGGACAGACAGACAGGCAGGCAGGCAGACAGGCAGACAGACAGAGAGCCGCATCCAGAAAGAGCAGCAACGGCAACTGACGATGCAAACTGCTAATCCGGTTCGGTTTCGGGTACGGCGGCAATCGCTGAAGTGAAATCAACTCGTTAACTCGTTACCAAAACTGATCCCATTTAGCGGCGCATCGCAACGCGGCGCCAGCCAGACAGGCCCAACGAATGCGCTACACTCTGCACTCTGCTTTAAAGTTCGATCTGCCAGTCTGCCAAAAACAATTTTGGGAATGGCCAATGGTCAAGCTGCGAGAACTTAGAGCTGGCCAAAAACTGTGGCTAGCCTTAATGCCATAATTAATTTAGCGGGTAGCGCAAACAAAGTGCGCACTGGACGCAAGAGCAGATTGAGCGCATGGAGGCTGGGCCAGTTTGGGGCTTTGAGGCTGCGACGGCGCATCCGCGTCATCGGCAACATCATCGGCAACACCAAGAGCCAACATCAACATCAACAGCAACACCAACAGCAACACCTTCATCATTATCAGGCGGCGTCTTCGACTTGGACTTCATCTTCGACTTTGAGTTGGAGCTGGAGCTGGAGCTGGAGCTGGAGTTGCGTTGCGTTGCGTTGCGTTGCGCTGCGTCGCGTTGCGTCGCCTGAGGGCTGAGGTAGTTGGCGCTGCTGCTCTCTCATTGTGGTCGGGCCCGCCAATTGCGGTGATATGCTGGCTCGTTGCGAGGTCCGAAAAGTAGGTGGTTATGATGATATACTTTGGCTGTTTGGCTTAGCTGTTGAAAGCGACCTTATGCGGCTTCCGCTGCGGCAGCAGCAGCAGCAGCAGCAGCAGCAGCAAGTCGATGAGTTTCAGAGTCGGCAATATTGTTGCATGGTTATTGTTTCTACCAAGGCGAGAACGGCAAAGGATAAGGATATGGCAGTCTTTGGCTTTGCCGGCGACGTCCATGTTATTAACTTATTTTTAGCCAATAAAACGGCAATGAAGCGAACGAGGCGAACAGAGGCCAACAGAGGCACAAAATGCGGTTCCCACAGTTATTATTTTCATAGGCTGAACTATTTGGTGTGGAAGTAATGCGATGACGGCGGCGCTGACGCTGACGCTGACGCTAATGGTGTTGGTGTGCTCTGGTCTGCTGTGCTGTGGTGCCAGTGGCTTCGGTGGTGGCGACCGTTGACGATGGCGACCGATGGCGCCTCATTTGGCATTGGTGTTGATTGGCCCAGGCAAAGTGTCAAATGACAATGGCAGGAGACAGAGACAAGCGCACACAGACGACGGACAAAGGATGAGCAGCTGCGGCTGTGGCTGTGGCAGAGCCAACAAAAAAGAAAAAAAAAACAAAAAAAAGAGAAGAAAAAATAAGCAAAGGAAGCGTTGCAAGTGTTTTGTAAAAATCGTTGATGGCGCCCAGTTGAGGTTCTCTGATTAATTGCGTAGCCATTAATCTTGACCAGCCATGAAGAAGACGCACTTGCGGCAGCAAACAGCAACAGCTACAACAATCAACACAGCAACAACAACAAGAAGAAGAAGAGAGTCAACTGCAGGAGAAGCTTTGACATTCAGCAGAGAATGCCCAACATTTGGAGGACCACACAAAGCGGGCGCGGTAATTGCACCACAACAAAAAAACATAAAGACAAAAAAACCGAAGGCAAAAGACAAAAGACAACTTATACCCTAAACCAGATTGACAATTATGTACAATGATAGTTCCTTTTTGTCGTTGTCGTTGTCGTTGTTGCTGTTGTAGTTATCCTCAGCCTCAACCTCATTCCCATCCTCATAATCTTCGTCATCCAGTTAAGCGTCGTGTGCCCGCTTGCGAGTTACACGAGACCCGGATCGGATGGGCTCGGATCGGATCGAATCGAATCGAATTGAATCGAATCTTCGTGTTTTTTTGTTTTGAAGTGTACAATTTCACAACATTTAATTCAAGATTTGACGGCAACAGGTTCGGATTCAAGATTTTTGAGCGACAGGTACACACGGACACTACACATATGTGTGTATAGCATTTACCTTCTCCTTCATTGCATCTCCTTTGCACAAACACACACATATACATATTCATATGTATATATGAATATCTGTACATCTGTATATATTTATATACGTTTTACAAGACCTCCCGCACATGTAAAACATGCCGATTCATAATTCTGCATTTTATTTTTTAAGGAGGCAAAACGAGAGTGGAGTAGTTGATGATGAGCAGCAGCCGCCGCCGCCTCAGACGCCTCACACAAAGGTTGAATGCTTGAATGACAGCGGCGGAGAGTGAAAAAAACACACACAAAAAAAAAAACAACGAAATAATAAGAAAATACTAAACTGAACTGCCTCACGAGATAAACATCGGCAGAGACGACCACCCGACCGCTGGAACTTACAGGCGTAGTAGTGCCCGCTCCAGCCAGCTGGAATGACAGATTGGACCACCATTTGCACATGTGACGAGGATGAGCCTCAGCCTCAGCCTCAGTCTCAGTCTGAGGCTCAGTCTGAGGCATCAGCTTTGGGTCCAGGCCATGGCCTTAGCAAAAGCCTGAGGACGAGCCAAGCAGCTGAGTCTGAGAATGATGCGACGATTGTCGTCATCCGAGACAATAAAACACAAATCGGCGAGCGGGCAGCAAATTTCTGTTGGACATGCAGCAGCGAGCGGGTAAGTGGGTAAAAGGGGGGAGGGGCAAGCGGGCACAGTATTAGCAGAAGATAAATGATAGAATGGGCAGGGGGAAGACACATCCTCACAGCTAGCTGCCTAGCAACTACTGAATATGTTTGCAAATCGATATAAGACAGACGAGGGCAAATGTTCAGCAAATTCTCTTTTTATTTAATATCATTTTAATATGGGATATTATGCAATTATATTAATATTATGAAACTAATAAAGTTTGTCCCAATGCCGCTGACTAATTATCATTTTAATCATCATCTATAAAAAGACATCATCTTAGAATCCCGTATTATGAATGTCTCTATTATTAAATTAAGCACTTCGATTTGCATATAAAAAAAGAGCAAAAAAACATCATTGAAAGGCACATTTGTATTTATAACGTTTAAATATAGATATTTGTGTGTTGAACATATTTGAATATAATCAAGTTTGATAAACTCAAGTTGTGATTTACAGGCTGAATTCAAATGTTGTTTTAATTAAGCTTGAATAATTAATTAAATTGAAAAGTATTGCAGCTTTCGAACTTAATTAGTGCGCTGATGATTGGCATCGTTTTTATTAACATACAAATCCTCCATGCCTATTCCCATCCCATCCCATACCATCCCGTCCTGTCCCATCCCGTCACGTCCAGTCCCATCCTTGTTCCATTCCATTCCATCACATTAAATCGAAAGACAAATGAAGCAGCATCTAAAGCAGAAATACGATAATTGAGTGCTCATTTGTCTTACACGCAGAGAGGTTGTTTCACTGCTCGCAAACCAGGTGCAGTGGGAAGGGGGCAGAAGGTTGGGGCTGGGGAGAGGACCGAGTGAAAGAGATTCGGCCAGTGGCAGGTATAATATATAGTATGGTATCCGACTACACGCGTTTTCAAGCCCACATTGACGTGGCCCAGGGCACAAATTTTTATGACAGCGCCTCGGATTTGTAAGCTGCCCCCGTGTGCCGCTTCTCTCTCTCTCTCTCTCTCTCTCGCTCTCGCTCTCTCGCTCAGCCCTGCATTACTGTATCGAATATCCTGGCATTTGGTATCGAGCAAACGAGTGCACTCAGCTCGGTTCTCCCCCCGCTCCCAGCTCGCTCCACAATCCACTTATGCAATGGGACTTTTTAAGATGCATTCCACAGCCAACTGAATACCAAGCGCAATTGTTGTCGGTTGTCGGTTGTCGGTTGTTGGCTGCTGGCTGTCGGTTGGCGGTTGTCGATTGGCGTTGCCTGTTGCCTGCTGCTGTTGCTGTTGCTGTTGCAAGTGCACATACACACACATGCTGTGCACATATCTATTGTCGGTTGTTTGGTGCTGCTGCATGCTGCTGTTCGCATAATTATAGACACATCAGCTGTTTGGGCCACTTGCAGTTATGGTTTAGAGCCGCACTGGCCGTTGATTTGATTTTCCTCAATCTCAATTGTTTTGTAATGCACTGAAAGGGGAACGGGGCAGCAGAGCTTCGACAGAGATTTGCAACAGCAACAGCAACTGCAACAGCAACTGCCATAACTACACCCCACATGTAGACACAAATTGATAACAAAGACATGTCGAGGAATTGACGAACTGACTGAGTGACTGACTGGCAACGACAACGACGATATCACTTGCCGCTTATTTGATGGCAAATTAATATAATTATCATTGCACGAACCGGAATTGCACGACCAACAACAACGACAAAAAATAAAACCGACTTCGACTTCGACTTCGACGCCAACTGCAACTCCAACTCCAACATCGACTTCGACTTCGACTTCGACTGTGACTGTGACTCCATCATCAATGGATTCGACGGCGACCGGCGAACGACAAACGGCGAATGAAAACAAACAAATAAACAATCAAAGAAACAGCGAAACCCATAATTAACGCCACAAACGCAAATATTAAGCTACCGTCCAAGTCCCAGTTGCAGCTCCAGTCACAGTCACAGTCACAGTCACAATCACAATCACAGTCGCAGTCACACTTGTATAGCCGCAATCTTGGCTGTGTCTCAGCTGCCGGACTGCTATGCAAACAAGTATTTTTAAGATACGCATTGCATAAAGCATACAAACACACACACGCACAAACAGCAGTCATCAGCAAGTGGCGCTAGTTGGCAACTAACTGGCTTAGATAATCGCCAGATATGAGTATAGTCATGGCGCAAATAACAGTTGGAGGGCGTTGAAAACGCGCTGCGAACACCATCTTAACGTCTTCAGTTCCAACACATACATATACATATATACCCCAATAAACAATATATATATATATATATATCTGTATGTTATTACGTAGCACAGCATATTTAAGATAGTTCTCTTATATTCAGTTAGAATCCTTCGAGCATTCTGAAGTATAAATTGTTAATCATATCACATAAAGTGAAGCACAAATAAAAGTGTCACAGCAATCGTTACAAATTGTATTTGTGGATGACGCTGTAATTTTGTAATTTATAGTTTTGCAGTAAGTTCAGATAGTAAAATTCGTAATCGTTTTAGTACTGATTCATAGAGCTGCCTTAATTTAAGTTAGACGAAAGATTTAAATTAGACAAACATGCCACAAACATGCTTTCTGTATTTGCTTGGAAACCTTCTTTTCAATTATTCGTTTAAGACGAAACACTTTAAATAAAGCAACAATCAAAAATGCTGATTTGAGCAAACCCGCAAAGGGTAATTTAACTTAAGTTAAGTTAAGTTTCGTTTAATTTTGAATTGGGATTTTATTAAAACAAAAATAAGCAAAAGTTATATTATTTAATAATTTGTTTATCTATATTTCTTTAATGCACTTAATGCAATTTTATGTCGATTTTGCTTCACAGATCCAATTCCAGTTATTTGGAGTTCAGTAATTGATAAGAAAGACAATAGAATATTGTGAGTGAAAAGATTTTAACATTTTGAAAATACATTTTTGAATAAACTTCCATTGATTTATACACTTGTTAAAAAATATATAACATAATATCACAAAGACTTGAGTACTCAAATGCCAATGTGATTGAATGGGGAACATGTCTATATAATTTTGGATACGTGTTTATTTATATTTAGAAAATACCCCTCAGGTTACAGAGGACTTTGAATTGTGTTTATTATGATTAACCACTTTTATGAACATCGATAAAACTTGTCTAGCCGACTTTGTAATGAAGTAAAGTCTTTGCCACAATGACATTTCTGAAGTACATTTTTACTTTGGCTCAGTGGAAACAAAAACCAAGAGCTACCCGCAAAAATATCCAAACATTAATTGAGCTATGCGAACTGTTTGAGAATTTGAAAATTGTGAATTGGGTACTTAGAGTAACTCTCAACCAGTCAATCAAGCAGTCAAGCAGTCAAGCAGTCAAGCAGTCAAGCAGTCAAGCAGTCGGCCGGCCAGTTAGCCACTCTCAGCTGGGGCCACATTTGATGGACATTATGGCCAAATGGCATTTGCGAAATGTTTAACACTGATTGAGTTGCAATTGCTGTCTGGTTTTGGTTTCGACTACAGCTTTGGTTCTTTTTGACAAGCCAATGCAATTAAATGTAATTAGTGCACCTCGAACGGTAGAACAGTTCAATTAGAGTGTTGCCTAGAGTTGAGGAGCTGACATTTGGTTGCTAGAATTATGCGAGGTATAACAGCAGCACCAGCAGCAGCAGCAGCAGCAGCAGCAGCAAAGTCAGCAACTGGTAACAGGCCGGGGAGGAGCAGAGTGGCAGAGTGGCAGAGAAGTTAAGGTAGCAACAACTGCAACTGCAAGTTCTTACTGTAGAAATCGTGACTGTGGCTCGCCGATCCGATAAAGCTGGCATAAAAGCGCAAAGCATATAAGAGAAAAATTTACCCACCAGCAGGATATTTAAGATTGCCCCAAAAGACCACAAATGTGCAAAAGACGCAAAGACGACGACGACGACGACGACGACGACGACGACGACGACGACGACGACGACGACGACGAAAGCGATGGCGATGGCGATGGCGAAGGCGAAGGCGAACTCAAATGCGCAGTCAGATGCAGACCCAACGATGGCGACTCTCGCGACGCTGGTGACGATGATGATGAGGCACAAAACGTTCGCTGCGACAGTCAGTCGGTCTGGCAGGCTGGCAGGCTGGCAAGCTGGCAGCCTTGCAGTTGATTAAGCGACCGCTTCAGCGGCGGCGGCGGCGGCGGCGGCGTCGGCGCAGCAAACAGATTTGCATATTTCATTGAGCAGTTCAATCAAATGGAGGACACCAAAGCCGGGCCTGAAACAAAACGTGGACAGAGTCGCGGCAAAAGGTATTTTTTCTTTCTTTTTTTATATATATACTTTTTGTGTTGATTCTCTGGTTCTCCTTTTTGCAACATGGCGAGATGCAAGCGCTGCGATTAAGTCCGAAATAACTCATTCATACGCAGCCGTGAAGCTGGGCAGGATATGGCACCGTCACCACACCAGTTACCATCATCCGTCCATTTGGCAACAGTCTCTGCTCAGTCTCTACTCACTCTCACTCTCTCTCTCTCTCTCTCACCCCTCTCTCTCCCTCTTCCACTATCTCTCTCTATCTCTATCTCTATCTCTATCTCTCCCTCTCTCTCTCTCTCTCTCTCTCTGTTTGTCAGTATATGTGCCTAATCTTTGGAATGTCATCACTGCCTGGCAGCAGCAGCACAGAACAATGGCCATGGCCAAATGCAAGTGGAGCCACAGCCACAGTCAGAGACTGAGACTGAGACGGAGACTGCGACTGAGACGGAGTCGGAGACCAGAGACCCAAAGTCGCAATTGACAGTCCAAGATGGCGAGATCTGCAGCCATCGCCAGCCAAGATGGCGATGTGCAGAGCATTTGCATAAAAGCTCGCCCACTCGCCAAAAAATAAAAGAAAAAAAACAACCAAAAAAAAACGAACAACAAAAAAATAAGAAAAATCTGCATCTATCTCAGTCGTTGGCGCTTTCTCACTCTGGCACTCAGTGCCAGTGGGCAACTGGTGAAGCGCACTTAATGCGGGCGGACACTAAGCCACGTGTGAAATTCAATCGCTGCCTCATCTCGGCTCAGCTCGGCTTGGCTTGGCTTGGCTTGGCTTGCTTTGGTTTGGCTTGGGTTGGCTTGGCTCGGCTGGTCGCCTCAGTCGCTCGCTCGCTCGCTCGCTCGCACCGTCATCAGCGCAGGCTCGAATGTCGTTCGCCTGGACACCTCGTTAGGAACTCCGACGACGCTGACGCTGACGCTGACGCTGACGCCAACGTCGACTCGACGTCGGCAGACCGGTGTGGGGTCCACTTAGTCCAAGCGCGCTCGTTTCGGTTTCGGTTTCGGTTTTCATATTTTGAGGTTCACCGATGTGTTAACAGGCGGCGGTAGTCGCATATTAGGCGGCCCATGACCAGATCTCAGCTCCCCATAACCAAACTCATTCCCATACCAATACCCATACCCAGCTGAGGTTTAGCTGAATCAACTGCTGTCCCCAGCCAAGGCGATCTGACTGACGAATTTCGCAGGCAACTGGCTGAAGACAGTGCGATAGCAAGTGTCACGTCAAGCACATAAATTAAATGCACAACAACAACAACAACAACAACACCACACCACACCACACCACCAAGAACAACAACAACAATAAAAGCAGAGCAGTAAATATAAAATGAAGCTAGTCGAATACTGATTGCTCTTGTGAATTAAATGTTTGCTTGACTTGAAATTTCGATAATTATAAAAATGCATCGGTTTTCTTTAGTATATTTTTCTCTCTCCACTGATTATAAACAAATAAAGTTACCCATATTAAAATAGTATTATTGGAGTACTATTTTTAAATGAGCTCAAGGTTTGAATGATGGCAGAATTGAAAGTGTTTTCTGCGCACTTTATGGTTATTAATAAGTACATAAAACAATCCGTCTAAAAAATACTTTAAATACTTCATATATCTGTGCATATTAAATAGCTTAATCAAGGTGTTGAGTACAAATTTCTATCGAGAGTTTTAAATGCATGTCTAAAGCTGTATTTTGAATGTTTTGTGATAGGATCTGATTGAGGAATAAACGACAATAAAGCAGTTGCAAATAATCAATGGTGCAAACAATTTGGCCAGCAAAAAACAATAACAGCAAAGTGCAGTTGTTAATATTTTGGCTATCGATAAAATCAAAAAACAGCTAAGCTGATTGCAATCATCATAAGTGTGCTGCTGGTGGCAGCAATCATTATTCAAAAGTCATGATACCCGCGGCCAAGGGCACCGGACAAAAAAAGAGGAGCAGCCAAAGAACATGAATAAGCAGCCGATCGCAACGAGCACAAGACAAGATAAGCAGATAATTTTCTAGGCAGCGGCGAACGGCGGCCACCGCAGGCAGCAGGCAGCAGGCAGAAGTGGCAGCAACAGCAGCAACAGCAACAGCAGCAACAGCAGCAATAGGCAGCAGCCAACGGCAGCAGGCAGCGGGGTAAGGGCACAAAAGGGACAACGACGACGACGACGACGCACGGCAATGCCTCCAAATTGGACCACAGAGGCTGTGCCCCATACCCTTAGCGGCGGCGGCGACATGATGTTTTACTAACCAGCGAACGGCAAACGGCAAGCGGCCAACGGCAGGCGATGGACAACAGACAGTGGACAATGGACGGCGGACAGGCGATGAACGAGGAGGCTGCTAATAATTTGTGTACGCGACGCCGCCACCACCACCGCCACCGCCACAGCCACAGCCGCTGCCGCTGCCGCTGCCGCAGTCGATGTTAATGTTGATGGGCAATGCCAATGCGAATGCGAATGCAGGTTGAGCTTTGTGGTGCATGCCAGGCTTAAGGGGCATATACAATGGAGGAGCGCTTTTGGTATTGGCATTGGCAGGGGCCCGGGCCTGGGCCTGGGCCCGGGTCCCCATTGTCGTCCTTCGTTTCATGCTAAACGTGTTGTTGCCAAATTGTGAACAAGATTCATTCATGTTTCAACACATTGAGCAACACGAGACGGCGACGGCGACGGCGATTGCGATTGCGACATGGCGACGGTGAGGATGACGGTGACGGTGACGGTGACGGTGACGGTGACGATGACGGGGATGGTGATGGTGACCAGGGCCAGGGGACTCCGAAAAAACGCTGAGGATGCTCGCGCTGTCCGCAGCGCGGTGTCGTTGTCATGGCCATCAACCGTCACCATCACCGTTGTCGTCGTCGTCGTCCTCATCATCATCCTCATCATGAGCACGATCATCATCATCAGCAGCAACAGCAGCTGCGGTAGCGATCGGGGCGTGTGAACAGACAATGGCCCGCACCGCTCTGCTCTGCTCTGCTCTGCTCTGCTCTGCGACTTATTTAAGTTTGTTGTGTGTACTGTGAAATATTTGAACAATTTGATGTAGCTGCGGCCTATGCGGCGTATGATTAATGAAATGAATATCAATGTGGACGGACAGTAATTAGGGAATTGGAAACGCCGCCGCACAAAAGCTCACTTTGACAAGGGGCCGCCAATTGCTAGACACGCACTTAGTCATCGATCCAAGCAGCCAACCAGTGAACAAATCACTCGATCCAGCAGCCAACAAAACAAAAAGAACACAAATAAAGAAGAAGAAGAAGCCGTCAATTGCATAATTCGAGCTGTATTTGAAAGCCTTTCAGACGCAATTTGGTTCTGCTTGAAGAATTTGGCAAAGCGGAAATGTCAACTCACAATCAGATTATGCGCACTTGGCTTATTGCTTGAAAGTTGTGGCACAATGTATTTGAGGCACAATTTATTCATTAATCAATAATGACTATGTTCGCAAAGGGTATTTCCCAATGGCAGCTTTGCAAACTCAAAGGTTGAAGTTCCATTGACGTAGTTCAAATTCATATATGATTTGTAATACACACAGGCGCCGATAAGTGAATTTAACAACTTTCCAAATATTTTGTATCCGCTTTGATGACGAATTATGATCATTTTATTATTATTCTGCTGGAATTGAACAGTCGGTTAAACACAGGTGCACCTTCAATTACACAGGTAAGTTACAAGTCTTTTATTGGTCAATAGTTTCGATTGTCTGTGCTCTTATCTATTGGGGTCACTATTCCACTAGAAGTAATTTTCCGCAACAATTTGAAGGCGCCCCCAGAAAGCCGTCTGAGAGTGGAGCGCAGGCCTAACCGGAAATACCCGACATTCCACTCACATACCAAGCCAGTGAACAATAAGAACAACAATAAAACTAATAATAAAAAACAACAACAACAGCAACAATACACACACACACACACACACACACAAGCACACACTAAGTGTCCGCCATGGACATTGCCTGCTTTCATTTATTGTGTTTCTGAAGATGTTTCTTATTATGAAATTAGACTGAACGCCGAACAGCAGAGCTCATAGAGACAGTGGGACTGAAGGGACAGACGAGGCCACGACAACAACGACAACAACGACAACAACGACAACAACGACAACGGCGACACTTGGCCAAGAGCTCAATGAATGAAACCGAAATGAGAAATGAATGATATCATGCGCATTGTTAGCTCACACGACAGACACGGCTGAGGCCTGCGGGTCGATCCCATGCAGCCCAGCAAACGAGATCAAATGCGATAGCGCCACGAAACGAGGCGGCAGGCATCAGCCAGCAGCAGCAACAGCAGCAGAAGCAGTCTCCTGCCTCCAGAGCAACGTGTTGCTCATTTAGCTGGCAGCCAGTGCGGCCATAATTCAACGCTTTTGATAACTGCGTTAGGCACCGGCACCGGCACTGGCACTGGCACTGGCACTGGCACCAGCAACCGGCGAACGACACCCGGCACCCGCAATGCAGCAACGACAGCATCAGCAGCAACAGCAGCAACCAAAGCGGACCAGGATCGGCGTGCGTCGGCCCTTGGATCTGGGCAAGGGCGAATCGAGAGCTGCGATTCTTCAACCCCTTTGCGCCCCTTGCACAGTGCTTAAGAAATGCTGTTCCAGGTGACAAATACGCCCAACAGCTAGAAAAGTATAGCTTGGATTAGTAATCAGCCGTGGAATGTGTATTATAATTAGCAATTTAGTTGTTAATCTTCTAATTGATAAACACAAATAGGAATACGAAAATTGGTCACTTTGGGTCAATTCAAACTTGTTTATCTGAATATTTAATTAGCACGGCTCTTAAGCGATTTATTTAGCGTCCAACAACTTGTTAAATATGTTGAAAAAAATCATGGCATCTTCTTATAAAAAATATACAGACATTTTTGAGCGCTGATTATTTGTTACATATCTGCCTTTCTCTCTTAAATAGCTATTTATAGATATAGATATAGATATAAATATATATATATATATGTGATCAGTCAAATTTGACACAAACTATGTTATTTAGCATAATTAACTTGTTAGTATAATCATTTAACAGCCCATTAAATAATCGGTTTTTTTCTACTTTTTTTTCAGTAATGCTGAGAGTAATTTTAGTGAATGGGAATTGTTAATACTTTAATTGCTGTTCGGCTATTTAAATACTTGTATGAATGTGGAATTTATGTGATTGAGTAGATTTCAGATTTGGTTCCACTGTATCGCTGTCTATGGCTTCGCTGCTGCCCCTCTGCCCCTGTGCCCCTTTGCTCCTTTGCCTTCTGCTGCTGCGTTGTACAAAATGATTTTGGTGTTTGCCTGGCGATTTGTTGTGTTTGATTTGCTGCCACGTCGCCGTCTGCCTCGTCGTCAAGTTGGTGCCTTGGTTTTGGTCTTGGACGTCGAGCGACATACATAAATACACCGACACACGCACACACACACACACACACGCACACACACACACGTATACCGTCGCATTCCTGCGTGCCGCGCGTTTGCATTGTTCGCTTTTCGGTTCATTCAAATCCTTTCGGTAAAATTCTTTTGTTTGGTGTCAAGTTTAACAAATATTTGAACGGCCGGCAGGCAACGGCGTCTCTTGTTAGTCCCATGTTTCTTGCGTGTTGTGCTGCTTGTCATCTTGTTATAGTTCTTCTTCTTCTTCTTCTTCGTTTTCTCGTTGTTTTTTATTGTTGTTGTTGTTGTTGTTTTTTTTGTTGCTCTGTTGCTACTGCCACGGTACATGTTTCGTTTGGCATGGGGGCGTATGAGTAATCAGCGCTGCCTGCAATTAGTTGGCCTTAGACAAGCTGAGGACGGCCAAACTAGGCAGCGATTAGCTTTAGTTGATTTGCCAAGTGTCGTTCGCTGTGATTTTGTCATTGTTGTTCTTATTGTTGTTGCACTCACTGCTGGCTGGCTGGCTGGCTGGTTGGCTGGTTGGCTCCATTGTTGAGTTCTTATCGCACCGCGCGCTTTTGTTGTGCGAAATTTTTTACGCCCCGCGGCGCATCGCACAAAATGCCACAAGAATTGCATCGTACAAAATGGCATGGAAACGAGCCAACTGATGTGAAGATCGCACGTCGCCGTTTGGGGCGCGGGTTCAACTAGCTGCGACAACAACAACTGCTGCTGCTGCTGCTGCTGCTGATGCTGCAACAAAAACAAAATATATATATATATATATATATGTATGTATATATGTATATGTACATATGGGAAAAAAATTGAAACCGTAATTGTTTGTTTATTGTGGCAATGGTGGCAAGCCTTGACTTGATGTTGCTGTTGCTGTTGTTGTTGTTATCGCGCGTTATTGTTGTTATTATAGTTAAATGCTAAAGTGCTACAAAATATTTATATTGGCATTGTCTGCGCACTTTTAGGCACTGCTAAGCGGCTCAGACTACCCCAAAAAGCGTATTCGATATTGAAATGCCCTTCAAAAAATACAATTTATTTGCATATTACAAATTTAACTAAGCAAAGAGTTGCTCGAGGCGTTAGTGCTCCTAAGTGTACAATTAATTATAATTAAATATGCTCATTAATTAATTTGTTAACAATAAATATATAAACTATTTATTTTTTGGTCTCATTTTTTTTAATACTTAAAAAAATCTTGTTTTCTTTTTTGCTTACGACGAATCCTGACAATCCTGAAAATATTTTGTGGTAAATAAAAATTCATCAATAAAAAGATAAATTTGTTGGTTTTCTTTTCTGTTTTTCAAACAACAAATATTTCAAATACTTTAAACATTCGATTAATCCAAATTATATATGTGTTTAATCCGATATTGAAATGCCCAATACAAAATTGTATAGATTAAAAGCCATCCTCATTGGTTAATTTGTTGGCATTAAAGATGTTCGGCTAACACTTCAAGGATTTAGAATATATGTCATACACGATCTTAACTTTCCCAAAATAAACTCAATGAAGAGCATTACAACATTTTGAAGAATTGCTACTTTGGCGTGGTGAATGTGGCATTTCCAGACTTTTGCTTACTTTCAGTTTTTATAGTAGAACAAACTTGCAGTGTCCCAGGTAGATAATCATCGGGGCTGACACACACACACACACACACACACACACACACACACACGCACACACACACGCACACTCAATGCGGCTGTGGCTCTTCTGACACTTCAATGGGGGCTTAGTCAAGACCTCGGGCACAGTGTATGCATCCTCGTGCTGCTGCTGCTGCTGCTGCTGCTGTTGCAGCTTGATGGTGTCGAGGAGTTGCCGTTGCAGTTGCCTCATGCTGTGGCGCTATGCAGCGATTATGGCAACGGATTAACTTCCTCTTTTGGTTGCTGCTGCTGCTGCTGCGATTGTTGTTGTTGTCATTATTGTTATGCTTATTGTTATTGTTATTGTTGTGGTTACAATGGTGTCACTGCTGATCGTGTTGTTGTACTTCTTGTTGTTACTTCTTGTTGCATTGTGACTGTCGCTGTGTCTGTGGCTGTGGCTACGGCTGCTGCAGTTGGCACCACCCGCTGCCACTTTGTGCCGTGTCCCTTTGTTGGCTGCTGATGATTCTGATTGCCGCATAAAGCGAACCATATTATCCACATGACACACATAGTTAATAATACTTATGTGCACAACAAATACATATATAAACTGTACATATGTCTGCGTAAGGCTGCTCGGTGCAGCAATCTTTGCCGCCTATTAGGCGCGGATTTGAGTGTGCTTATCGCTGCTCGACTATTTGACTAGCGATAAGATGGCCAAAAGAAAGAAAGTCCACAACACGAGCAGAGAGAGAGAGAGAGAGGGAGAGAGAGAGAGGGAGACAGAGTCCGGAAATCAGGGCACATGCACAACCATGCCTAGAACTATGCTCTGCTAAATATCAATTAATTACGCCAATTTTTCAATATCTCAAAATAAATGTATAGTTTTTTATTACTTTTAATTTTGTTCTCAGATTTGCAACGCATTAAATGAGGCTTCTCCGAGGCTTCAATAAGTAACGATAAGTAAAATAAGCTAAAAATATATATTTACTGGCAAGTAAGATGCAATTAGCTTTGTGCCCATTAATGGAATATATTGTTACCGACTGTGGATCATGAATGAATACTATGTCAATACTCGAACTCGAAGTTAGATGTACATCTGAATGTGTGTTTGAATAGCCGGCATAAAAATTTGAAAATTGAAATTGATAAAATGAAAATGTTGTCCAAATGAGTTCTTTATTTTGATCGATGATTAATTGGGTAAAACAAATTTTCGACAGAATTCAAATTGTTTCATCTTTGGCGCGACTCGCTTGTCAAAGATTAAGGACACACAATGCGACACACACATTGAGCGAGAGAGAAAGACAGAGAGACAGAGAGAGAGAGAGAGAGAGAAAGAGAAATGCATGTGTAAAAGTCACGACTTACACACAAACCGAACCAAACCAAACCAAAGGAAACGAAACCAATCCGAACCGAACCGAAACGAAGCAAACCGAAGTGAGGCGAGGCGAGCGACACTTGATCCCTTTTGCTGAATGCCTATCACCGTCTTTGTCCCGCTGGCCAGCCTTAGCTGTTTCTTTTTTTGGCCGCAATTTATCAGATGCCACTTGTAGCCGGATTTTGATCTAATAAAAACTGTCAAAACGTTTTCAGGACGCTGGGAAAATATTTACACGGCTCACAAAGGTTAAGATGCACACACACGCAAACACACGCAAACACACACACACACAGGGGCAGCAGGTGAGAGACAGTTAGGGACAGACAGGGTAAAACAGTTAGAGCTAGACAATAGCAACAGGATCAAGGATGCTGCATAGCTGCCTGCACAGCGGCAGGTCGCTCGAGACTTGGGCGGTATGACACATCAAGAATTTAGACATTAAAGGATCTCTCCTCGAACAGTGACTGCTGGGCCGGTTTGGGTGTTCGCCACAGTTTGGTCGCAATGTATTCAAAAGATGAAAGTGAATTTCACTGCCAACTAGAATGATGTGCAGCGAAGGCAAAAGAATGCTGCATCGGTCAATTGAAATAAAATGAGCGACCGCTGGGAAATCGAGACGACAGGGCCAGGGCCAGGGCCAGGGCCAGGGCCGGACAGGGCGCTTGACTTGGCTCTGATTTTGATTCCGATTCGGATTCAGGTTGTGGCTCTACTTCTACTTCTAGTTCTGGCTCTGACATTGGCTCTGGCTCTGGCTCTGGTTCTGGCTGTGGTTCTGGGCGGCCCCTGCACGTTTAGCTATTTTTATGGAGTTCCACGGAATTATCGCTCAGTCTGCTTCACTCACTCAATTTTCGAAACGTTTCTATTAACACATTGTTGGACGGGCCAACATTTCTTATGTATCTCATATATATATATATATATAGTATTTATAATTTTTTTAGTTCTCTTCTCTTTTTTTTGTGTGTGTTTGTTTTTTCTACTTTGCCGACAACATTGCGGCTGGGAAAACTGAAACGCTGTCAACGCCGACGCCAAAATATTGTCCCTGGATAGGTTTTCTCTCGCACCATTTCTCTCTTTGTTGCCACTGCTGCTATGGATTAAAGGATGTGCACTTGAATGCCATACAATGATTCGTTTGCTGAGCAACAGTACAGCATTTCCTGTGCCCTCGTCCAGCGTTGCCAGTATACATTTCTCAATGTCAATGACTCGCGAATAACCAAAACGCAATCCGGTAAATTCAAGCAAAGATTGCATAAGCGCTAAATGCTAACCAAAAACCCTGAAACACAAACAGAAACCGAAACTGAAACTGAAACTGACACAAAGGCAAAGACTCCTGCTCCGACTCCGACTCTGCCTCTGACTCTGACTCTGACTCCGACGCCGGACTGACCTTGTTGTCGGTTCATTGGCAATATTCAAAAGAGATTAGCCAAAAGGTTGCCAAAATTCTTTTGCTTTCGATATTGCAAGCATAAAAAAAGATGCTAAATGTGTGATTTATGAGCGTTATGTGATTACGAGCCATCATCTACTTGTAGTTGCCGCCTAAAGACGCATTTGCCACAGTTTTGCCAGCAGGCAGGTAACTTGCCATTGTTGCGAAACTTGTTGAAACTTGTGTTTCACATGAGCCGAGATACTCCATTCGACTATGTCATCATTCGAATTGATTTTACAGTTATCAATGTAATACAACAAAATATATATATATATATGTATATGATATACATGTGTGGATTCTGATAATGATATAATTCGAATAAGATTGTGAGAGTTGTGGGTGGATTTGGAACTGACTACGTCGAATGGAGATCTCCACTCTTCCGGTGGCAGCACTTAATGTCCAAGTTGCTGGGATGCTCCTAGTCTCATTCGTCTCCCGTCTGTGGAGCTAAGTTGCGCTATTTGCTCTTTTACATAGAAGACATGAAGCTTCTTATGTATTTCTTGATTAACATTGAGCAGAGGTGCTTTCAATATTGAATATATTCGTCTATAATTCTAATTCTATAACAAATGCAGTCGACTTTAGGATCGCTTCTTACCGGCTGCTTGAGATAAAGTTTAGTCAATGCAGGGGGGCGGGGGCGTGGCCTCACACTTATACTCGCACTCATACTGCTGCCAGCTGTGCACCCCGAGCCGTACAGGTTCTCTAGCAAAGCTGAGCAAGATTCGTGCCCCACAGTGAAACTTAAAAGCCGACTCGGTATTGTGTGTGTGCTGAGTGTGGCTGCTCTTGTTATTGTTATGAATAAGTTAATAATACGGCGGAAGGCGGCCTTTGTCGTGCCTCGACTGATGCGCCTCGCCTCGCCTCGCCCCGCAGCTCAGCCAGGCAAGCAGCCAGGCAGCCAGGCAGCCAGGCAGCCAGGCAGCCAGGCAGGCAGGCAGGCAGGCAGGCAGCTCTTATTAAATGATTGAAGCCTTTTGTGGCGAGCCGAGCGTCTTTTTTTTGGCCAGCCATAAAAAGGTGGAAACTTTTCGCAACGTCGAAGGCGACCACCATCAATAACTGACCACAACGAGCTGTGTTGCAGGACGGACTGGGGACTGGGGACTGGGGACAGCGGACTGCGGACAGTGGACCCAACAACAATATTTATGATTTGTTAAGCAAGCGGCAGTCAAACGTGCGAAAGGATAATCACAAGCGCCTGCTGGAACGCCCCCCTCAAGCAGAAGAGCAGCGAGCAGCAAGCAGCGAGCAGCGAGCAGCCAGCAACATGCAGCATGCAGCATACAGAAACTGGCTCCGTTCCACTCTCCACTCTCCACTCTCTACTCATTTGCTGCACATGCCGGCCTGAGTTCCAGCTCCATCTGCATGACCAGCATCGTGTGTGAGACATTTCCAAATTGAGTCAATGACTTTTATTTTTATGACTCTCTGCCGTTGCTCCATCCATGAGCCATGAGCCATGAGCCATGAGCCATGAGCCATGAGCCATGAGCCAAATGCATATACATAGCTGCAGATGTGCCGAATCCAGGCCAGCAGGAGTCAGCGGATTGGCAAATTGATGGCAACTGCAGTTGGCGCTGATGCTGATGCCAATGCTGATGCCGATGCCGATGCCTGGGATACGGAACGGCGCTGCGTTTTATGACAATGCGAATTGAGCTATTAGCCAAGTGTTTGGCTGAGATAATCCAATCCAAAACAGATTTGAGAACCGTTTTAATCAGTTGAGCATTTAATGTTTAGAATCACAATCGCAAGCTTTAAGCAACCGATTTATCTATCGATTACTTAACGTAAACGTGTAGATTAGATCTGAACTTACATAATTACAGTTATTATTACACTTCCCGAAAGCATCCTAGATGCTATGCCAAAAGATACAAGTGAGGAAAGTTGGGCGAACTAAAGAACTAAATTGGAATTTTGGATTATGAATAACTACCTTTTATTAGATATTGGCTGAATCTTTGTTGCAATTAACATAACATTTTTAAATTAAGATTTTAATTATTTATTAAGTTATTAATGCAATTTTTTTATTTTTTTAAATACAAATAATGTAAATATTGTAAATAACTTCGACTAATACTCTCTCTGCATTTTATTCAAAATTCAATTTTGTTAAGCTGCCAGACAATTGATGAGCAGCGTAATGAAAACCTTCGTTTAGAAATGATGTTCAGGTTTGGGACCACCAAGGGCGTCCTTGATTAAATGATGCGTCCTTAATTTCTGTTTCTGTTTCTGTTTCTGTTTGTGAAGTGTGGGCGTTAAAAGGCAATAGCAACAGTAACAGTAACAGTAACAGTAACACCAACACCAGCACTAACAATGGATGAGAATCAAGAAATACGAGTCGATGATAATCGCTTCACCCATAAGCATCGGCAATCGGCATCAATTATGCACTTCAAAATTGTAGCTGTGTTGTTGTTGCCGTTGCTGGCAGCAGCTGTCAATGAGCGACTACAGTCAGCAGCAGTCATGGATCGAGTTGAGAGTGTCGGATTCGAATTCGAATTCGGGTTCGCACAATGCGCTGTCTGAGTCGAGGGCTCGGGGACAGGCATTAATTGAGCCTGAACAGCCGCCTCATGATTAGCAGATGAATAGAATCAGCCAGGGATGAGCAAGAGCGAGCGAGTCTCTGCAAGCTAGATAGAGACAGCGATAGAGATGGAGATGGAGATGGAGATGAAGAGGGAAAGAGTGCAAGCTTGATCTGTGGTCTGTGAAATTCTTGGCTGGCGATTTAATAAGCGCCGTTATCAATGGCAAGGTTGACTTTTGGCGCTTCGTTGTTGTTGTTGTTGCCGTTGCTGCTGTTGTTGCTGTGGCTGTTTATTGGTTGTCGGTTGATTGCTAACGTCGTGGATAAAGGATCGCTGATCGCTGATCGCTGATCGCGCGGATCGTTGATCGGGGGAATGGGCAGTAAAAACGTTAACAAGCTGCGTAGCGCCGTCGGCGGCGTTAATGTCGAAATTGGCGCAGGCGAACGTGTTTCTTAATGAAACAAAGCTTGAATTTTAAATGAGCGTCATAAAGAACAATGAAAATGCAAGGCACAGAACAACAACAAAGCAAAACTGAATCAAAAGCCGCTGCGGCTCGGCGAGGTGACCAAACAGACAGCGGAAAAAAAGTTACAAAAACAACAAAAAAAGAATTGAAATAAAAATACAGATACAGATACATATAAAGAAAAAAATAAAATAAAAGAGCAGAAATGTTAAATAAATAATAAAAAAAACAAAAAGCTCCCCAACTTTGTCCCTCCATCGCTAACCATCTACATACCCTGCCCCTGCCACGGCCCCCCTCGCATCAGCCGCCCTCGCATCTGACATAGAGTCTGTCAAATGTGCACGAAACGCGAATGGAAAAAGATAACCGCAACAATGCCGGTGTAGCAATAACAAGGAACTGAAAACTGAAAAAGAGAGCGCAACAGACGACTTCGACTTGCAAATACCCTAGCAAAGCGAATTCCATCAGCCGTCGATATCTAAATGGAGCACAGCATTTGCACAGTTGCTCCGTGCCATAAAATGCAATTAAATAAAAGTTACTATTTGGGATATTTTGGCCCGGGTGAGATGGGATGGATGGCAAAAGCGTTGAACTTATGGCTAGTGTATGAAATGATAACCATATGAATGGGATGTAAAAGTTGCCGTCGCGGCCTAAAGGATCACAAATGATTTTGCGGTCAAAGATGAAATGAAAAGCAAACTGAAGCCGCGGGTGGGTCGGGGGGATTGGCAGAAACGTTTCGGGCTCTGGTGCTGGCCATAATTGGTGCTCATCTTAATGGCATTAAAATTGCATTATCGCTGTATTTATTGAAACGGTTTGTTTTAACAAGATTAACTCGATGATACCGCCAAGCGAACCAGCAATCGAGACAGGCCCCAAAATGATTAACAGCAAGAGCCGACAAACTACACAAAAAAAGAAACAAAAAGAAGATAAAAACAGAAAGCGAACAAAAAAAAACATTAAAAAACAACAGCAAAACGGATCGAAAATCGCGTTAAATGCGTTGCTGTTGTTGTTTCTTTGTTGTTGTTGTTGTTGTCGCTTGATTGGCACTCCATTTATTGTTGCTGTTGTTGTTTGTTGCTGTGGTCGTAAATATATTTATAACATAATTTCATATCATTTAATTTAGATGATTAGATTCAATATGCGGCCCATTTGCGTATGTACAGCAGCCAAAAGTAGCTAGCAGATACATTTGTATCTTGCAGCCCAAGCGCCGATATCTGTAGATCTATTTATCAAAGGCGCGAGCGAACAACTCGGAGCGTTGGCGTTGGCGTTGCCGTTGGCGTCACCGGTAGCGACTGTTGCTCTTGCTCTTGGTGTTGTTTTTGTTATTGTTGTTGTTGATGATGTTGATGTTGTGTTGTGTTGTGTTGTTGCTGTTTGCTACTGTTGTCTTGTTTGTTGTGTTTGCGTTCGCGCTGTGGCCTTTTTGTTATGTTTAATTAAGTGCAATCGATTAACCCATTGAATGGATTCAACTAAGCCAGATTTGCAGCAACTGAATAAAGCGTGTGACAGTGTCTAATGCAAGATAACAAAAGCAACCAAAGCAAATAACGGACTATTCACCCATTCAAGTATGCAGACCCTTACCCTGCGACTCCTTCAAGCTCAGGCGTGACTCATTCGACTGTGGTACTCACTGTGACTTGTGATACACGTATTCACATGTGTACATCGGTTGGGCGGCACACATAAGCCAGATTGATTGCAAAACTTTAATTAATTACCCATATTCAGCTTATATACATACACATCTGTCTAGCTTTCCATATGTTTATGTTTAGGCTTATATCTTAGATCCGGCAATAGAAACGCGCAAATAACATTAAGAATATGTAGGCAATAATATCCGAATCGATATAAAAAATATATATTTTCTTATTGTTCAATTTGAAATTGTAAAATAAAGTAAATAAAAGTGAATAGGAATTTAAATTATTAATATCGAGTGTCACTTGCAAGTCTTAAAGAAATCAAATCTTCTCTATTGTCGGAAGCACTTTTGACCATAATATTGAGATCGTGTCTTCTTTTTCAGTTTTCCTTATCAAATATATACGAATGAGTCATTTGTCCTTGAGCAATACATATTAGATATTACAGCGGACAATTATTTGGCTTTTCTCTATTGATTTGCCAAGATTAATTACTTCATCTGACTACGCATTGTCTTCATCGATATCTCGATAATTATAATTATGCTTGTTACTTGATATATCGATGAGTTTGAGTCACTTTTTAAATGTATGCCAAAGTGGTTAAAGCGTTTGTGGTTTCCTCCTGGCTGCCATTAATACGGATCGGCATCTCGATCTGATGATGCGCTTGTGCATTCTGAGAACTTAGAAACCGCTAAGCCAGTTGGGGCACTTCCTTTCGGTAGGCGCTTGGTGTTCTTGTGTCTGTGAGATCCTCCTATACATGCTACACATGATCCTAAAGCTCATTGATGATCCAATCGCAGATCGGCAACCAAATACCCTTAGACAAAAAGTGCCGCGCGCATTTCCGAGAAACGCACATAATTATTATTTATGCATACAAATTAAACGGTGCGAAATATTTGCGAAAATCCGCTCGAAGTGTTTATTTATGGAATTTAAGAGCTGCTTCTTGTTCTTCTCGCTTCTTTTATCGCTGACGTCGATCTGGATCTGATCTCAGCCAGCAGACACAATTTGGGAAGGGTTAATTCTCAAAGCCTCAAGCTAAGTCACTTAACATTTCGGCGATCACAAATTGGATTGTTTTAACCGGAAATAAGTTTCTCATCCGTATTAAACCTGGAATATCTTAACTTAAATACTAAATACCATTGCAATAACCATATGCGAGTAGAGTTTTTGCATCAATATTTGCCAAATATGTTCTTAAAATACTTAAAATACAATAAATTTCTTTCAATTCGCTGTGAAAGGATTCTTTTTTTTTTCAAAAATTAGTTAGAAATACAAACCGCTTTAGACAGACACCAATATCCGTTTTAGAAATAAACGTTCTAAATATTAAGCTGAGTTACACTTGGCTTCCATCTCAAGAAATGCACATCTTCTGACAGATTATGTTACTGATAAAGATTTGAAGTCACAATTAAATCGAACATGAAAATTAATTCATTGCATAATTTAATTGCTAAACAGTTAATATTTGTGAACTTCGTATGTAAGCACTATGAAGGTTCTGCCTCGGCGATCGTCGGCTGCGAATGACGCACAAGCCACAATTATTAGGTTAATAAATTGCATTTTGATATGCGATCAGTGATTAATAGATAGCTGCCATTTAATATTACAATTGCTTTTCGCACATTTAACGTGATTAAACACTAATGCCAGATCATAAATCAAAAAACAACTAACTTAATTAACCGGCAGACGAGCCCTCGTCGACCAAAACATTGGGGTGTATTCCATTCCAACCACTGATAAGAGATATGTACGACTTAGGCACTTCCATATACATGTAGTCCTCCATGCAAATTGCAGCAGTGCCGGCTAATGTTTTCACTGGATTTAATTGATAGAATTACGTACGTTTACAGTTGGCGATGAGTCAGTCAGTCAGTCAGCCAGTCAACCAGCGTCGAGCGATTTGCCGTATAGGTCGTTGAGTGCCCCGCATAGCGACACAGTTTGATTTGCAATCTGATTCCAGGCTTTGCTGACTTGGTGGGTTTCCAGTCGACAAATGCGAGTCGCGTGCCTTGACGTCATTGCCACACTTAATCAAAGGTCGCAATTCTGTTGAAATTCATGTTGGGCGCGCTTATTAATAGTGTTAGCTTCCCCCCTATTTTTTTTGTATATATTTATTTAATCAGAATCGTCAGCAGAATATGTATATATTTTTTTAAGAATTCCGCTGGGATTTTAATTCTTACAGCTCTTGTGTGTTTCTAAAACCTTTTTTTTTTTAATTTCTGACTTAAGCGGCTTAAATAATAGTTCAATGTTGTGAAATTCTTTGGGTTTCTACCAGACTTGTGTGAATTGAGTGATCTTAGATAAACGCTAAGTAATTATTCGTATTAGAGTTTCAATCAAAGTATTTGTCACAGAACCAGGTACTTTTTGTTGCACTAGGTTAGGATTTTCCAACAATTCCGAGTAGAGGCATGTGCAAGCAAGTTGTTCCGAGGTGTTTGTATTGTGTCTGAACATGCCGCGTTTTGTTTCAGCTTGATTAAAGCAACATTGCGAAATTATAATGTGAGTGAGTTTACCGGTTTGAAAATAGCTATAACTTTTTGATAACCAATTGAAGATAGTGTCGTGTTCAAATGTTTGCATTGACATATTATCAATACGAATTTTATTTGCTGAGTGCTAACTGCCTCTAAAAGCCTGATATACAACACAGAATACTTCTACCCGCAAAACAATCGCAAATATTAGTTAATGTATAGACACAAATTCGTGTAACTTATAATGCCGCTTTATTATCACTAATTGCAAATTTTCGAATAGTGAAATTCGAATTTCCAAACCTGCAAACACTTGTATCATCTACAAAATGAAAAAACCAGTTAAGCATTGTTATCCCGCTTCACTGCTTTTTCGATGAGCTGATTAGCTGCAATGATTAAAAAGAAATGTAACAACTATTCCCAGAACAAAGTCAGGCATTATTTTCCCCCTTTTGCGCACCAATTATCCTTTTCCATAGCTTTGTTTTAATAATTAATACTTGTAATGCATTTATCAAAAATGTCAGCCATAAATGTGGGGTAAATTCGTTGAAAGAACTTATTGCGTTAAAAGACCTGCGATTTCTCATTTGATTTATCAAATAGCTTTTATTTAAACAGTTCTTAATTTTATTTTTTTTTGTTTAAGGAATAATATTTTAATTAAGCTCATTAGTTTGAATTTTAAAATAACTACAGCCTATTTATGCTGATTAGAGAAAGCACATTCGATTAAGAGTGTTCAGTCTTCGGCAACAAGAAGGCCTAAAAGGTGTCAAATCGTTTCAGTATTTTTTTAAATATATTTTTTGTTGTGTTTTTTTTTTAAATGCCAGCAATCGAAATCAGTGAGTCAAATTTTTATGATGAGTTTCGGATCGACGGCTAATCAATTGAAACTTTATTTCTGGTTATGCTTGAGGGCAAGTTTGTTGCCAACGCAACTGGCTAATGTAGGTGTTGTTGTTGTTGATGTTTTTATTGTTATTGTTGTTGTTTACGTTATTGTTGTGTTGCTGTGCTCATTCATGCGTTGAACGCAGCTGCCTTCGCTTCTTTGGCTGCCCCATCGCTGCCAATTTGGGGCATTTTGTAGGTCAGGTTGGCAACATCAGTGACGTCATTAGGACGCTGAGCGCTTAGCTTTATGGCTGGCTTGGGAATAGTCTTGCATTTCGAACTGTCTCTCTCTCTCTCTCTCTCTTTCTCTCTTTCTCCCTTTCTGTCTTGCTGTCTCTTTTATGCTGTGGCGTCATTGGCATTGAGCATGACGCATTTGGCCCGGACTCTCAGCTGCTGTTGCTGGTGCTGCTGCTGCTGCTGCTGCTGCTATTACTGCTGCTTGGCTGGCATTTGATTTTTTTGCGTAGGTCGTGAAAGCTCTAATTGGGTTATTAGGAAATGATTTGGAGCGAGGACGACGATGGCGATGTCGACGGCGACGGCGACGGCGACGCGACATTTTATTTATTTTTGGCATTTGCCATGGTTTTAATTAGTCCAACGGCTGCCGGTGCTCTGTCAGGTGATTAGCACGGTTCGCTGCCCGTTTATTGAATTAAATCTCAAGTACCACGGCTCCACGAGTCCAGCACCTTATCCGCTGATTCACAGCTACTGATAAGACGTCAGACGCCTATTTATTTACAGTGATAAGCTTTGCTGCAAGCCAGCCATCGCGCAAAGCGTCAACTTTCAACCACAGTTTTGAAGCTAATCTCTAGAACACCTACACACACACACACACACACAGACACATATACAGACACGCACACACATAAGCAAGACACACTGGTAACCTCCATTGTGTCATTGGCATGTGTCATCGACAGTTACCATGTGGGGGGCTCAATTATGCGTGGACACAGACTGCATTGAGAGCTCTGCCTAACCAACTCTTTATCCCTCCCTCAAGTGTCCCTGCAGTCCATGTCGATGTCCATATCCATATCCATATCCATCTGCAGTCCGTCGCTTCTTTGCATATGCAAGCCCAGGCTGGTCCACTGAAGTTCAAGAACCTTGTGGTCAGTTTCAAAATAAATGCAACTCCAGTCCAAGTCTCAGTCCCAGTCCCAGTCCCAGTCGCAGTCCCCAGTCCCCAGTCTGTGGCTGTATCAAATTTGTTTAATTGTCTGAACGTTGGCGGCATCTTGAGGTTGCTGTTGCAGTTGCACTTGCTGCCGCCACTGGTTCTGGCTCTGGCTCTGTCTCTGTCTCTGTCTCTTCATCTGCAACTTCAACATCAGCTTAAACTTCGTCTTGCGTCTGGCCAGACATGGATTCTTCAACATTGTAAGCGCTTTTGCTGCGTTAGCAGCTTGTCAACTTCTGCTTGCACCTTCCCATCCTCATCCTCATCCTCAGCCCCATTGCCTACTGTTGCAGCTGGTTTCTGTTCTGTTCCAGTTCTTGTGCTCCATTTGTTGTGCAAGTTGTTTGCACTGTAAATCGATACATTTGCTCTGGCTACTTACAACCGTCCAGTCTGTCCAAAAAGACGATCGACAACAACAACAACAACAACAACATCAAAGACTCTTCAACATACCGTGGCTCTTCTTTTGGCTCACGAATGTGTGGCTGACGTGATATTTGTGCGGCTTTGACGGTGGCCATTGCATACTTACAACCAAAGCTGGACCCAACCAGCACACAGAAGCGCAGCACTCAATGCAACACATCCAAGTGCAGGCCATTTGCGAGGGCAGCCCGTAAAGTATATGAGTGCAACCTTGGCTGCTCTGGCTCTGGCTCTTCTCAATTCAAAATTGTATACTACAATTAGATTCTCTATATTATTTTTCCTTAATTTATCTGCTCTGACAAATAGCTAGGCTAAAACACACATGATTTTTTTATAATTGAAAATTTTGAGCAAGCAAACCGTAGACTCGACTGAAATTTCAGCTTCAATGTGGACTGAAGAGCCCTTAAAGCAGTAATTAAGATGTGGCACAAAGCAAAGTTGATACCAATTTTCAGCCCCCCCCCCCCCCACCATCGCAAAGCATAGCATTAAGTTGAGCACGTTGGAAGACCTGTTCTATTTACCCGCTTAGGAAGATCATTAGCCTTATTACATTGGTACATCAGCCGCAGCTGCAGACGCTTGCAGCACAAATACTACTTAATGCAAAAAAAGAAAAAAACAATAAATAAATAAACAAGGAAACTGCGGTGACTGCAGCGACAATACCAAAAACAACAACAACAACAACAAGTGTGGGATCCCAGACACTGACTATGGTCGGGCTTAGACTTAGTGCCATGGCCAGACCGAACCAAACCCGAACCCGAACCCGAACACGAACCCGAACCGCAACGTAGGCGGCGGCTGCTGCTGAGGCAAACAGTTTCCCTAGAGAAAATCGGAACGTCTCTCAGTGTTTTGGCTGCGAGTTGCCGCCCAGCAGTCTCCAGCCAACAGTCTCCGCACCCGCGCTCTGATTTCTGGGTCATATTTTGCCCAACATGAAGTGCCAATTTGAGTGTGCTACAGTGACATTTGAAGCCGCCGCAGTTGCCAGTTGCCAGTTGCAACTTGCAGTCAAAAAAAAAAAAAAAAAAAAAAAAGAAATAACAAAAACGCCACTCAAGGCACAGGCTCTGGCACAAGCACGACATGGTCAGGTTGTTTTTAACAGCAAAACCCAGAGACGGAGATTTATTTTTATTTTTATGACCTGCCGTTGTTGCGCCGCATATGTAAATCAACTCGATGCGTATGGAGAGCGGCATGGAGTATAGATTATATGGGCATACATACATACATACATACATACCCTTACTTACACACAAAATACTTATACTTATGCTCAGTACGCTTGCATATATCAGTATGGCTTATATAGCCATAGCCGTAGTCTTCGTCTTGGTCTTCGCTTGGGTCTTAGTTCTGGTCTTGGTCTTGGTCTTGGTTTGGGTCTGCGTCTGAGTCTGAGTCTGAGTCTGAGCGTACGTGTACGTGAAGAATCTTGAATTGCAGTTTCAATAACGAGACACGAAACACTTTCAAGTCCACTCTGCAAGCCGATGCCACTTGCACTTGAATGCAAAACTACGACAACTGTCAGCAAACGACAATCAACGCAAACAAAATAAGTGCCGTGATACTCGTATCTAATTCGTCTCATACATGCCCCAAATAGTTGTTCGTATTTTGTGGCACTGCAAATATAAACAAAGAAGTTATTCTATATTCATTTACATTCACATTGCTGGCAAAACAAAACTAAAATTATATAATCAAAGGCTTATTCTAAGTTTGAATCAAAAATCAACACACTTTTTTAAACTAATAATTATTATATTCCCATAAGTAGGTTTGCAGCATGGTTGGGCAATGGGATGTGTATAAAACAAATTTACAATATTTTTAAATTGATGTAAAACTATTTCAAATCTCAATCGATTTGTGCAAGCAATTAAACAAAGAAATAACTGTTTGATACTCTCGGGAATCTACTTTCGAAGTAAAAATCAAAATTTTGGATGAGTGCAAACTATTTACAGCTATTAAAAATTTAGTGTTAATTAAAAAAAAATAAATAGAAACTGTTTTGAAACTTTTCCAACTAGACTTGTCGACTGCCATATGTAATGAATCAGTAGCTTGTCTACATATATGTCGCTATATGTCTGTTCCCTGCCCAGCAAACCCATAATAGTCATGATATATAGCGTAATAAAATAATAACAACAATAATTTCAGTTCGATTACAGCTAAATATAAGTGGAGAGGAGTGGAGTGGAGTGGAGTGGTGCGCGCAACGCAACAACGAACACAATCGGAATGCTTGACCACTTAACTGCAGTGCAATAATTGCTCATCAATTGCGCTACACTTGAACTGACCCACACAAACTATTTGCTGGTTGCTCCGCTCCGTTCTTCCCGGTTTTAAGTGGGCCATGGCAAGGCGAGGATCGCGGCAAAATGATTTGTGCTTGTATTGTATATATTTTTGGCAACGCTGGTCATGACCGACGATGGCGTCGCTGACTGTGCTGTGCTAGCTGTCTTTGTTTGTGTGACGACGGCAGCATCCGCCAAAAACTTAAAACGGAAGTGTTTGCACGATGTGTAAGACTTGCTCAGCGCTGAAGCGACGAACAGACGATGAGACGCGGAGCAGGGGAAGTCGCATATAGGCCGAGCTCAAGAGAAAATTCAGATGCGATGAGTTTAACTCTAAACATGGCATTCCGCTCAGCTCTGTCAGTGAAAACAAAAATCCATGAAAATCGGTCTCTGCATCTGTATCTGTGTCTGTGTTTGTGTCTGTGTCTGTGTCTGCTGCGGAGAGCGTGGAGATATTTGAAATACACTTGCCATGCCTCCGCATAATGCGCTGTCATGTGGTTTGGCACTTGCAGCTTGTGAGTTTCCCCACACGAGTGGATTTGTCGTTGATTAACAGTAAAACCATTCATATTAATAATTTCGCTAATATTTGTAATTTGTTGTTAGCCGGCATCACTGCAATATATATATGACGGATGCTTTAGTTATTGATTCATCTTTTGTTTTGGCAGCATTATAATATTCCCACTGTGGTTTTGGAATACGGAGATTACGCAAATGCGACTGCAGTTCAAGCAGATGACTAACTTTGGCCAGCGACACGTGTAGCTGCTGCCTGCTGCCTGCTGCTGGGTGTCAGCAATCAGAGCAACGCGCCGCACGCGACAACTGTTGACATATTAGACGCTGAAACCGCAACATAGGTGAGCAGCAGGGCAGCAGCAGCAGCGCAAAGCTGGCGACACTCGACACACACGACAAAAAGAGAAGTGCGCTCGCTTAACAATTAGTCATCGCAGCCGTGCCCGGCAGCAGCCCCTCACCCCGCCAAGTGCCACTTGCTTGCTGCTTGCTGCCTGCTGCTTGTTGCGTCTTTTAATGCAAATGTCAAAAGCTAATTGGGCTGATTGCGCTTGTTTGTGTGTGTGTGTGTGTTTGTGTTGTGTCGACTGATAAGCATCGCTTTCAATTATGTCGACAATTATTAATAATATAATCAGAGAAATCGTCAAATCAAATTTACGCATTGGGGGTGCGATTTGTTCGCATTAAATGTCAACATACAACACAAACAGCAAACAGCAAACAGCAAGCAGCAGAGAGACCCAGTGATAATAACAGTAATTAATCCGAATTCGCAATTGGCCACCACGCCTACGTCACAGGACGTTGCGCATACGTCACAACACATCAGAACGCGTCGCGGCACGTCACAGCCCCCTCTGCCAAGCAATGCATGTATATTTATAGATTGCCATTTGAATATGCCATGCGGCTTCAGCTGACTTTATGGCAGCGCCCCACATCATGAACGAGCCTCGAGCCACGAGCTCTCAAACACCACGCTCCCATCGCTGCTGCAGTGACTCAACGTCCGATTGGCTGTGACTTCTTGCCGACTCTTGTACAGTGAATTGTCCCCAACATATTCGCTGTTAAGCAGCTATTTGGGCATGATGTGTGTGTAAAGCATGTTGTTTCGGTTCATGGAACGCGTGTGACTAAATAGCGCCACATTAGTCAATCCCCAAGGTGATTCCCTTCTTTCAATGACCAGACGAGGCGATAACACAGAGGCCATCCGTCAAAGCCCTGTTGTTAAATCAGTTTCCAATTATAGTGTCTAACAAAACTGTGCTATTTTTAGCATTGTTATCAAAGTAATTGCAAGCTCGGCCAGCTAGTTGTGTTGTGCAGTGTTCTTTGTCCGTTGCCCCGCACCCAACCTTGTCCCACTTGTCCTTGTCGGTTTGGGAAGCATACATTGGGGGCCTGCCATGTGGATAGTGGCCAATAAAAGTGCAAAGATATGGCCTTAATGGCGCTATGACTCAAATCGAGTTCTGATAGCATTCATATACATTTATCATTTATCATTTATCATACCTGCAAACAAATAATTAGCTACTACAGTTCATTTACTTTCGAGCAACTACACACACACAAATTAAGATATATTTAATCTTTATTTATTATTATTCAATGCTCTTACATCATTTACAATACGTTTCTATATATATAGGTGTTTACAGCTATCTGCTTGCTATCTAATCAGGGTTCGTAAGAGACTATTTCAATTTGGCCATAAATCAATGAAATGTTCTTTCTTTTTTTAGCCACACTTTGCATGTAATACCCTGACAGATATCGATACTTTTCAACTTTAATTTTGGAAAGTTTTCCATGGAACTTCATAAGGCTTATCAGCGACGCGTCACAAGCGCAAATCGAAGACAATCAGCGCGATATGGGTCATAGGAGTACTCACCCTGACGCTATATCTATGTCTGTGGGGGGTGTCTCATTTGTGATTTGTACATTGAACCCCAAATAAAGGTGCCAAATTTTGAAGTGTCGTCATGATTATAAACAATTGTGGTGAACTCACTGAGAAACACTAATATATACACATATATATTTATATATCTTTATATATATGTGTGCAGAACACTTGGTCAATTAACTCATTCACGAATACTATTTATAGGTCAAAATTAGCTCGTTTCAGTTACTTACATTCAATATGCAAAGATTGGTTTCAGTCTGTTTGTTTGAAAGAAGGAAATATTACAGTTGTAGTCAAAATAAAGGTGTGCTGCTTATATATAATTGACCAAAGATTTGGATAGTGGTAAACCCAATGCAAAACAGAGTCTGAGCTAAGAGAGCAAATGAATGTTGATCAACATAATTTCTCTGAGTGCATTGCTAGATAGGTTTTCGAAATGTTTTCGATAAATATTACATTATATATCTGCCAGCCATTGATCACGATGTAGCCATTGTCCAGCCAATGATTTTAGCGGCAACATAGCTGGCCTACCAGCCAGCTATAGTGATTATTGGTAGCTGTGTTCATCTATTGTGAATGGGTGAGATAACTTCATACTATTTCATAATATTTGTTAATTTTCCCTGCCGTCTATTGATGCTGATCAAGATGGGGATGCTTAATTCATGCGTACACTGTGCCTTAGATTGGCAGTTGTGTTTTTGGTTTAAATACAATTTGAATCAAATATATACTAAAGCAGTAAGCCAGTAATTATAGCAGAATCCCATATTTGGTCGGTTGATTGCACTTAAGGGTTTTTCGTAAATGTTGAAAGCCTCGGAAGAGGAGTGGAATGTGCCAATTATCTGTGGATGAGTCAGAAGTTGCGAAACTGCGTCAAAGAACAATTAAATCTGGAGCACAGCCAATAATGGAGTTAATATTAAGAATGAGCCGAACGAAGTTGGCATTGCCAGCATTGACGTAATTCCAGAGCTTCGGTGATAAGGCAACCGGCTGGCAAGCTGGCAGGCAGGCAGGCAGGCAGGCAGGAGTAGGTGCTGACACCATAGTCACTGGAAAAGTTCCCACAGCCGTGATGCATGTCCACTGCAGTATGTGGGCGACGCAGGGAAGCGTGGAGGGGTGCGTTGGGCTGGATGATCATGAAAGTCGCCTGTTGTCAGCTGATTGCCGGCCAAAAGTGCGGTGGCCAATTACGCCAATTATTGATATGAGGCACATACAATATATCTGGATAAATACGGTACACATATTCATGTACAGTACGTATGTGCGTCGGCTGGTGGGCGGGTGAGGGTGAGGTAAGGTGGGGTGGTGTGTGTGTGTAGGGGAGGGGTATCCAATGCTTATGTTGTCATAAAATCAAATCAAACAATAATTATAAGCGTGTCGCAAAATTTCCACATCGATTCTTTCGCACGATAGAATTGACGTCTGCGTCTCCAGCGACGCGTTGTTGTCGGTGGCACTGACGACGCCGGCTGCGACGCCGACTGCGACGCCGTTAGCGATAGCAGCAACAGCGCGGGCCAATTGGAAACCACAGCGAACTATCAATGAAATCAACAGCAACAGCAACAGCAACGGCGACTGCGTCGAGTGCGCCAACGTCGGCGTGTCGGCGTCGACGTCAGCGTCAGCGTCGACGCCGGCGTCTGCGTCTGGGACTGCCTTACAGGCGGCACGACGATTTTTGTATAAATATAAATTACTACGGCATGCTGAAAACATGAATCAGTCTCGTTTAGACGCACGCCAATGATAATCGCGGATCCAACAACGAACCGAAACCAAGCTGAAACTGAATCTTTAAGTCTAAAACTTGTACTGAAACGAAAAATAACACAAACACCGTCAGAATTGCATAAGCACGAAAACATTACACAAAAAGTAATTAGTCAGTGTTCTTCCCCCGCGGAGCATGAGCACGCCTCAAATAGTATTATTAACGTTCACGTTAGCGCCAACGTTAACATTAACATTAATATAAAGATTAACATTAACATTCAACCAATCCGGTGCCAAGTGACTTGCCAAACATCTGCAACAATGTGCCATAAAAGTAAGTACTGCTCATCGGGTCCAAACTCCTAAAGTCCATGGGACCCCACAGGCCCACACCCACAAAATAATAAAAAATAACAAACAACAAAAAACAAAAAAACCGGTAACAACTAACAAAAAGTAGAAAAAACCAAAGAGTCTATCAATAAATTTCCACGGGTAATACAAAATTTACGATCATGGTGAAATTTAATCATTTTTGGAGCGATGTTCTCAGCAATTGAAAATATATATATATATATAACACTCAATCATCGCCGAGATTATAAAACTTTAGTTGAGACCCTAAATATTGTTATATTTATTTTTCGATGGGGAACCCCATCAAACACGTTAAGTAATTCATTTATATTTGATTGATAAAGAAGTACAATTCCATTGAAGAAGCTATTGAAAATATAGAATAGCTATCAGCAATTTAATTGCCATAATTATAATCCGTGTACCAATCTATTAATCCAACCTTCAAGTCACATTTTAGCTGTTGACGATTTATCTTTTTACCAGATATTTGTAATATTTGTGGATTTGCAGCGACGTTTGTGTGCTCATTTCCCACCATAAACTTTATAGATCTCGATTAATCGGTCATGAGTTAAGCCAGAACTTTGAAAAACCCACACCTGACGAACTGCAATCAGTTCAAATTCAAAATAATAATAAAAATCGTAGTCGGCGCTCTTTCGACAACAGCAACAACAACAGCAGCAGCAGCAGCAGCAGCAGCAGAAACAGCAACAGCAACAGCAACAGCATTAATGTTGTTGTTGCCGTTTTCGTTATCGAATGCGAAGTCAAAGTCGAAGTCGCTGACCTACGATAACAACAAACGTTTGCGCTTGTGGCTTGTGTTGTTTTTGCTTATAGCTGTTGTTGCTGCTCTTGTTGCTGTTGCTGTTGCTTTTGCTGTTGCTGTTGCTGCTGCTGCTGCTGTTGATGTCGCTGTTGTCGGTTGCGATGTCGCTAGCCCGGCCGGCACGGCACGAGCGCTGGTTTTGAATGAATTTGTGATTTGTATGAATTATTCATACGTCGCGTTGCCCCGCGGCAGCCAGTTGGTCAACGATGACGTCGCCGTTGCGCTCCCAACTCGTCTGTCTGGTCAGCGTCTGCGTCTGCTGCTGCGGCTGCTGCTGCTGCTGCTGCTGCGGCTGCTTCGCTCGCTGATGACGGCAAATATCTCTGACCGCTGTGAGAAAAAAACAAAAACATAAATAAATAAATAAAAAAAAATCCCAAAATACTCGTACTATGAGTAATTCAAATTTCTTGTGAAATTCAAGCGCCGCACAATTTGTGTGCGATGACAAAGCCAAAAGGCGTTTAACAATTTCGAAATATTGCGCTCAATTCATTTGGTCAAAATGCGAGTAGAAACCAAGTAGTTGTGCCTACGCTGTCCCTCTCTAGCGCTTCTCTCTCTCTATCTCTATCTCTCTCTCTCTTTGGTCATCTCTGTCTGTGTCTCTGTCTCTCACTCAATCAGAGCTTGTAAATGGGCTGCTGCTGCTCATCCAGCGCACTCTCACTCAATGGCGAGTGGCTGCGAGTGTGGCTGAGTGCGAGTGTGAATGCGAGTGTGAATGCGAGTGCGAGTGCGAGTGCGAGTATGAGTACGAGTGCGAGTGCGCGACTGGGCAGTTGTCGAGCAGACGCCACGGAGCGCGCACGCAGTATTAACAATCGAACGAGTCTTGACTTTCAATAGTATTAGTAATAAACATCGTTTTTGCACTGCGGAAGCAACTCTTGTTGCTTTTTGTTAAGTGATTATTGTTGTGTTTGGGAGACGAGCGATACGTGTTTGTCGACTTTTTATTCTCATGTCCAACGGTAAAGCTCTTTGTCAGAACCATAAACTAATTAACTGAATTTACTTATCTCTTTTATAATTTCTTTTTGTGTTTGCAGCCAAGCATTGCCAAAACCACACACAACACAGCCAAAGCAGCAGCAGCAGTAGCCGCAGCAAAAAACAACACAGTTGCAGTACCAGCATCAGCACCAGCATCAGCAGCAGCAACAGCAGCAACAGAATTAACAGTTATACGCTCATCATGGCGCTGGCTGCATTGATGCTGCCATTGGCACACGCTCGTCATCTGCACGATCAGCTCGCGCTCGGCTTTGAGTACGATGATGCGAACAGTGGCAGTGCCAGCTCCAGTGGCAGTTCCAGCTCTGGTTCCGACTCACAATTCGTGTGGCACGCGAATCCGTTTTATGGACTTTCGCAAAGCTTCGGCGATGCCGGCTACGACAGCGACGCCAGCAGCAGCGGCAGCAGCAGCAGCAGCACCAGCAACGGCAAGTATGCAGAAAGCGAGATGAGCTTTGAGGAGATCACCCAAGCAGCGGTGCGTGCAGCAATGCGGGAGCTGCAACGTCAGCAAATCAGGCATCGACGAAGCCACAATCTGAAGTTCTTCAAGCCGACCGCATCTGAGGCGCCCGAATGGGAAAATCCTTGCAACGGCGACTATTTGCCCGAAATGCACGAGAAAGTCCTGGTGGATATGTCAACACACGCCTCCCAAGAAAATGTAAGCGAAACTTCAAAGATCAATAGATCAATCCAATCCGAAATCATTACAAACCTTGTCAATAGCTGGCAAATGAGTCAAAGTGATTAATTCTAACTGGGAAGCTAATCAGCTAATCAGCTAACCAGCTACTCAGCTAACCACTTCCTCGATTCCAAGTAAAGCTAAGACGAATCTTTTAGTTATACACATATAGAAACTGTGCTGATCGCATTCCTTTTGTTTCTCATTAGTTGTTCCAAGCTTTGCGCGTACTGAGGGTGAACACGTTGCGAGAGTACACACATATTCGGGACAATATCAATTTTGAAACCGACAATATACAACCTTGGAAGAGCGAATACAATTTCCTGCCAAACATGACGAAGCCCACAGGAAAGGTAAGTGGGACGCAATCAATGAGATGCACTGAGAGGCAATGTGGCAGCTGTGATGCTTTGATGCATTGAAGCTTTGATACTTTGATGCACGATGATCGATCGGCTGGACCGGCTCCGCCCTGGGCGGCATAGACCAGTTTCCGCTCTGGCTCGCTGGCTCTCCGCTCGATCGTCGTTTGCATTTGCATTTGCATTTGCCCTTTTCATTTGCACATCTGTCGCGCTCTCTCTCTCTCTCTCTCTCTCTCTCTCTCTCGCTATCCTTGTGGCAATTGACTAACTTCTTGTTGTTTGTTAACAGCGAAAACTGAAGACGTGGTACAGCAAAATGCAGGTATTCATTGGCAGCTTTGCGTATTTGGGCAAGGCCCATTACAAGTACAGATATGACCATCAACTGCCGTTGGACACCAGCACAAATGAGCTCGACGAGTTGCTGTTTAGTGCGCGTCGTGTGCTCTGCGAGATCGAGACGGCCTTCAATGTAACACATCCGAATAGCAATGGCAGCAAGCTCAATGTGATCAGCAAGGCAGCCATGCAGGAGCGGCTCAAGTTCTATACGCCCGCCGATGGCAGCAAGGAGGTGGATCTGCGCGATCTCAAGTTCACCAAGCAGCTATACTATCATTTTCTGGTCAACCTGAGCGAGTCATTGAAACTCTCAAATAAACATCTGAAGAAGAGGATGAGCAAGGAGCAATCAAGGCAGCAATTAACCGGCTCCAATTCCGGCATGGAGAGCTCTGAAAGCTCAGGTTCAGCAGAGCACCAGCGGCGCCAAAGGCCGCCTGCTTGAACTGTGCCCAATGTTAAGGGGAGAGATCGATGATCTATCAGCGATGAGCGATTGTCGCTTACCCAGTATTAGCGCCGAGGGCTGTTTTCACAGTTCCTCGCTGCAGTTGCAGTTGCAGTTGCAGCTGTAGATGAGCGCCAAGCCAAAAATAGAAACACAAAAATCAAAAAACAATGAAGAATTTGTCGAATGCCATTTTAGAATTTAATGAATCCTCATTCCATCTATTCCCCGCTCTCTTATCATATACGTATTAATAATTTATTTATTTATTTATTATTTATGCTAGTACTATGTAGTATTATGTATATCGTATTATCGTATTATAATCCGTCAAGCGGCTGCTTATGTTCATACACACCAACACACACACAAAGTATTTATTTATTTATTATTCAAATGACACATACCCATTTCCAGTAAGTTTCTAAGTCTTAAGTTAATTACTTGTCGCGGCTACTTAATAATTTCAAGTAGTTTGTTTATCTATTTATACTATTTTTTAAATAATTTATTTCTATTTATTTATTGTGAGCGAAATTAGCAAAAGAACACGAAATAGGCAACAAAAATCAAAAGAAAAAAAACAAAAAAACAAAAAATATAAGAAATTGCTTAAATACACTGTGATTTATTTTAAGTAATTCCTTTTTTTTTAATAGTTATTAGTGTTAATTATACAAATATTTATGTCATTGAAACCCTGAAACAAAATCTTCAAAACAAATCGAAAAAATTTGGAATTCAACTAAACGTACACAAAATCAACTTATCCTATATACACATATGAATTTGTGAAACATATTTATGCATAAGAAACTTAGGTGTTGAAATTGAAATTATCCAATACAAATAAATTGACGACATACAAAAACTAAACTTGCTTTTCTATTTCCTTATAGAATGTATATCTATTATAAAATCAGCAACATCGGACACATATATTATTGTATATTCTTCCAGTTCGATCCCTATTTTAAATGTATAATGAAATTGATGTGTCAGCAGGTGCACTGCAGTCTCCAAGGGTATGTTGTCTTCGGCGTGTCTAGGATAGTTGTCATTTTTGTTATATCCTGAACTGGTTAAAAACTGTTAAAACGGGTAGAATGAAGTTGTGCAAAATGTGTAAGAGACAGCAACTCCATAAGATATATCCGTGATCCCCACTAGTCTCTATGAATAGACGGATCCCAGAGACTATGAGAACTGGAGACATCAAATTGGGAATATATGCTCTCGAACAAACATTTAGAATCTTAATTCCGATTCTGATTTTAATCGGTAAAAAGCGGTTCTGATTTTGTTTTCGTTTTGATATCCCGTCTTAAACTGCTTGATTAAATAGAATCCGGATATACAATATACAATATGGGTAGAATATTTTACACACAAGGCAGATTTCGATCTCAACGAAATTTTTTGAATAATTTTTTTTGGCAATGGGTTAATATTTTTTTTAATTAGGATTAATTAACTGATTTTTCTAGAGCTTGCGGAACTTTGGGCTTAAATAAATTCATACCATATTTTGGCAGCAGCAGCAAAGAACTTTAAATAATAAGAAATTGTTTACATACTTGAATTTGGAGTCCTGCGTAGCTGAATATGAATAGCTTATTGTTAGTCGTAATTATATCCACAATATGTTGAGTGCAGTTTGATTTATTAGTTTTTTATAATTACTTGTTTCGCATAACTACAGCTAATAGATCGTTTAAATTAGTTAAAATAAAGCTATCAAAAAGCTGATGGCGTAAACAGCATTATTAGATAATTGAATTGCATATTTCCGGTTACACTCGGATTGTGAATGACTCGCACTTCATTAATGTATGTGTGATAGCCTAAGAATCTGAACAATTATTTTTTGCGTTGAAAATCAAATCAGCTCCTTGAGTCAAGTGGCACATATCGGTCATAATCAGGCCACTCAACGCGCCAAGCGGTCTCGTATCTGTGAGCCAGTATAAAAGGTGCAAATGCAGTGAGTTGAAGGTGGACTCCGAATTCGGGGAAAAACACGTTCATAATGTAACAATGTCTTAGCATCTTATCAGCGTGCGAAACGGGAACGGATGAAGTGTGCTCGGTGTGCGAAATGCGATGCGTTCCGAGTTATTCATGCTCCAAGTATTCTAAGCATTCGATGTATTTAATGAGCAAACAGTCGAACACTAAGTGTCTCAAGTGTCTGCCTGGGATTAAAATATTAGTTGTCGTAGGTCTGTAAACTCAGACAAAACGCGGCGCACGCAGAATGCCTTGACACACTGCAAAAGCACACTTAAGGGGAGTTTACATACGCCAGCAATATCGGAGAATATTCGCCAATTGCGCTGCCAGACACTTATACACACCTGCCAGATGCTCTGCCAGAGTAAACGAGTATACCTGGCAACATTTCGGAGAACAAATTTAAATGGCAAAATTGAATTTTTGTTACACTTACCAAACTCAGGAAGAACCAAAAAAATGTATTTGCAAAAAAAAAAATTATCCTGCAAAATGGAGATAAAAAAAAAATTGTTAAGTGTTAGTAGCTTTGTAATAAGGAAAGTAAAAAGGCAAATTCCCAGAAGAAATACTAACACAGTACTAACACGACGATGTCAAGCACGAGCTTATTAACGAAATGCGACCCACTCTCGGCCAACTAATCATTCGGTGACGAAGATCGCGACCAATTAGACAAATAGTATAATATGAACTGTAAAACTAACTTAGTTGATTAGAACGGTGAATCAATCAATACGCACTTCGTCGCTTGGCATTAAGTAAATAAAATATTTGGCAGCGTGTTTAAAAAGACCGTCAACGAATGTATTCCAGCCAATCTCACTGCATACTTTCAGGCTGTAAATTTGAGTTGGACTGTAAACCATTTTGGGTGCCTTGGCTAAGCAAGCAAACTTTATTTAATCAAAGACTCAAACCACTACAGAAAAGCTGTGTGCTTTTTTAATGTTATTTAAAATTTCCCTTACTGTAATATCTCTGTTAACCACATTTCAAAATCCTGAGAAAGCAATTCTGATAGTTTTCACTTACTTATGTATGTTAATTATAGTATACTTACGCAATGTATGAGTGCAAAATATTTTTGCTTTTTCTTCTGGTTTACACTTGCATACAGTATTTGCATGTCATATATGTGCGATATATTTATATTTATATTTTGTTTTTGGTCAGGAAAATTATTATATTGACTGGTCTTACCTCTTCATAACTTCTGATCACACTGCGACACAGTACACGACAACTTATATTCCAAATTTGAAGTTTTTTGCGCGAATATTCTCTGAGATCCGCATAATTCTACAGACGGCCAGACGGAAATGGCAAGATCGACTCAGCTTTTGATCGTGATTAAAATATATACACATTGTGGGATCAGAGGTGCTCTCTTCTATCAAATTTTTAATGGGTAAAAAAGAAAAATCTCTTATTTGTTATCATATTATTTATGAACTATTTAAGACTCAGCTGTGTAGTTTGCAACAGTTGACTGGTCGGTCGCTGTGTACCTCTTCATTAAGATAAATTTCGACGGGACTCGAAATATATCGGAGTAAAAAAAAAATTATAGAAAGCACTTGACCTCACCCGGAGAAAACGAAAGACATGTTTCTCACGCGATTCTGTGTAACACAAATAATTTTACAAAAATCAGTCTTGCAACGATGAAAAGCAAAATACTTGTTTTAAGAGATAACCTTGCGGTATATAAACATACTTTCTGAATTATAAAGGATGTTACACAAGCACGGAGATTTTCTGAGTGTATACATAATTATGTGGTCGGAGGTAACTCCCCGTATGAGTTGCAAGTTAATTAATAATTCCATCCACATACGAATTGGATTTGAAGGGTTTCAATGCGCTTATTAAAATAATCGAAAAGATAGATTTCATAAAAAGGTTTTATGGCTTTTGCGTTGCGGAACATGAAAAATAATTTTAAGTTTTAATTTAATTTTCTCACTAACACCACTGGCTCACACATTGGTACAACATCGACACAATGCAGACACTCGTAAACACACACACACACACACACACATGCTACATGTTCATACACACACACACACACACACACACACATTAATGAATTCAATTAAGAAATTGTAAATGTTGTAATACCTTAGTGACAAAAGTCGCAAGATCTCACGATATTTTTCATTTCCAGTTCACTGTTCACAAGGAAAAGACTTCTCCGTCAAAGAGAAAGTTTTGCCATGGCTAATGAATTTAATTAAACTGAAACCTGTTTACAAGTTGTAATCTACATAAATATCGGTGCAATTTCAATGGATTTCATCAGAACTCTACGAAAGTATGAATGCAAATGGTTGTTTACGTCAGGAGTGGCAGTTGCTGTGGACTGTTGCTGTTGCTGTTGCTGGTGCAATAGTGGGCTAGGGATATGCATCTTTCAACCTGAAACGCTTTCTGGCAACAGCTGGCAGCAAAAAATAACAGGCATACAATACTGCACTGAGCTTCGCTTGTGCCGCCTCCCGGTTGCCCTACATAGCACTGCTCCCTGATGCTTCTAACGATTATAACATGGTGACGATGACGACACACTGCTTTCTGCTTTTTGCTATTCGCTTTACGCTTTTTGCAGCGCAGCTATCAGTGTCAAGCTGGATGCTGTTGTTGTCCGGGTATCGCTGGCAACGTTAGCGCCATTAAAACTAACGAGGCGGTATCATTTTAAAGAATATCAGTTTAATTAATATTTTATAAAAACATCCACTGATCCACCTGCTGCCCCTATTCGCATACAAAAGCGCAGTCCAAGTAAACACATCATCAGCTAGCTTCTGGGCGCTGATACTAATACAAATACAGGTACAGGTACAGGTACAGGTACTGTACTGCTTAGGGTGCCAGCATTACTGGTACTGGCGTTGGTATGGATACTGCTACTGCTACTGCTACTGGCCCTGGTTCTGGTCAGCAAATTGGGCTTTAAGTCAGCTGCAAGCTTTACTTTTTATGGCTTTACGTTGTCGTCGTCGTACCCCGTCAGCCGACCGTCGTCGTCGTCGTCGTCGTCGTCGTCGTCGTCATCATCAACGTCTTCTCCTCTTTCTGGGGCTGCACTCAATAAAAATTGCATTGCATAGCAAAAGGGGCACGTACTTTAATTTTGCTTACTTCGTGAATGAGCACAATAGAAGTGAATAGAAATGCGCAGTTGGCCACAAAGACGAAATGAGACGGGGTTAGTGAGGACGCCTCAACTCAAACTCAAACACAAACCGAAAACTCAAAATTCGACTCAAACTCAGATGTAAATCCCTAGTCCGTATTGTATCTACTAATACCACACACACACACACACACACACACACACACACACACACACACACATACGGGTAGCCACATCATTCTGACCAAGCTGCATGCGCTACTGACAAATTGAGCGTGGGCGACGAAATGACGACCAGGGAACCAAACTAACAATGAAGACGCAACAGTAACAGTAACAACAACAACAACAACAACAACAACAACAACAACGACAACCACAACCACCACCACAACAACAGCAGCAAATACAAATGCAACAGGATATACGACAAGCATACAAGGATTGGATGGCGTCTGCAACGGCCCTGAAGCGCATTTGCATGCGAATGTGCAAAGCTCTTTAGATTATGCACATAAATGGTGCTCGCTGGACTCAGCTCGCCTCACTTAAGTACCGCCAACCGTATATACTCCGTATTTGCCAAACACAACACACGGCTGCCCAGCCCCTCACTTGATGCGCGGCCACAGCTTAAGTTTCATCATTAAATTCAGTATTTACATACAATGCACCAACACTCAACAACGGATTTCCCGTGTGCTCTTGTATAACCCAAAAATCAGCACCTGTTCTCATACACTTGACCTGCAGCTGCCAAATGCCTTCGAGGAAAATGTCAACTTCTACTGGCAACACATTTTTCGGCTAGACTCTCATGTATGTTGTTATAACAACAGTCTGGCTGTCAATCTGCTGAATGATGGATGATACACTCTGGAGTGGATTTAAGTAAATTGTTGTAAAATAGAAATCGCTCTGAAAACTAGAAAGCTTTTCTTGTTTTCAGAAATCATTTTTAAACATACGAACAAAAATTTGTAAATTTTCTATTTTGCAGATATGTATATACTTGTTATTCCCTTATTTTTCGAAACAAAAATCCTTTTCGGGTTAGAGGCCGAGAAGCTTTTGCAGATTAACAGATTTGCATTTATAATTTATATTATAAAAGTTTGCAATCATTTACATGTACACACCTCTGACCGCTCGAGGTCCATTTTCAAAAGACTGCAAAGTAAAAAAGTACAAATTTGGTTTCAGGTAGTAAAGCAGCACATGAGGCAAACAAATACCATTTATTCAATTAATTGCAATTGTACAGTTGTGAGGCACACAAAATACTCATATAGCACACATGTAATACAGACAACTGTATAAGTCTGTTTGAGTATTTAACAATTACACTGTATTTCGATAATTATGCTCACAAATTATACAGACAAAGGCAACGTATTGGTAGTAAATATTTGTTGTACTCAGTTTTCTACTCATTAGTTTGGACAGACGTATTATTTTGCATACATGCCTCGCAATTACTATGTAATTTGATTATTGATTGATTAAATTTTTAATTCGGGTGCCACATTCGTTAAATAGCCCTCAAAGGTAATAGAAAACTGGCGAATAATTGAGGTACAAAAACATCAATGCAAGTGCAATTCGATGATTACTAATAAATTATAATATTGAACTGCATGTGTCTAATCTTAAAGTTATATTGCTTTTATACACATTTATCAATATCATTTGGGTAAAGAAGTCTAAAAATTATATTTGTATATTCCAGATAATTTTATATCATTCAGATGCATTGGTTAGTATACAGCAACATTTATGCTTGTTAATCTCACAGATTCTTTTGTTTATTGGATATGCTTTTGTATCTTACATGTTGTTAACATTGCGCTTCCTCAGCTCTCGCTTGATCTTCTGGTGCTTGATGATGCGTCGGTTGCTCCTCTGTAATCAAGTTGATGGGTTCAGTGCGGATAAAGTTGCACATTCGGCATGAGCATTCACATTCAAGACGGGAGAAGATTCAGTTGTAGCTCTTTTTGCTATTGCGATTTCTCAATCACTGTCGTCCCCCTCCCCTTTGCCGTCGATATTGGTGTCCCACTCCAACTGCAGCCTGTTGAAAAGTGGCTGCTTCAGTATTTTAATTAAGTTTCATAAAATTAGCTGTTTGAAATTCAAAATTAAACATGCCAAATGCCAAAGTTAATTAATAATTCATCTATAGTTGTTAATAGTGTCTTCGCTGATGGCTGCCTTAAATATAATTTAATGGATTTTCGCATTCAACTTGCCCATTGATTGGCTCTTTGATTTGCTTGTTGGTAACTCAGCTCAAAGCAATCATTTCTCAACTTGCAAAGAAATGTTGGGCACGTTCTTTGAGTCTGTTTATTCCGATAAACACTCGCAGAGAGAAACCAAATAAGAGTAATGTCAGAATTGTAACCCCGCTGGGAGAAACACGGTAATCATGTTGACTACTGACGGACTGGGGTTGTTGTGTGTTAAGCACAGGTAGAACAACCGACTGGTGCAAAATGTCAGCAATGAGATTCATGAAAATCCAATTAATTACACATACCTTTTCAATTGAAAAGATTCTGAGTCCGCATAAAGAGCTCGTTAAGTTGGAGCTGATGGAATAGATGCCGTAATTAAGGAATTAACTAGAAAAAGGGCCACATTAAAAAACTTGAATATATACAAGTTTTGCTATTAGTTACAGGGTAGTTACAAGATGTCCACCTGGACAGACTCTGTCAATATATACTTTTTTATTTTATATAAAGCAAACTTATAATCTAGAGCCATACAAAGCTGAGGCCCTCAGCTCGTTAAGTGAGCAAGTTTGAATTTCACTAGCGTATTTGCAATAAGATTGTAGTCGGTAAGGCATGAAATGAGAAGCATTGGATTGGAGTTGGAGAAGGTGCGAATCTGTGATGTGAGAGTTGCTTTTTAACTGAAAAGTCAGAGTCTCTTAAGTCATTTGTAAAAAATTTGTATATTTACTTCAAATACAATCGCAATTTCAACTTATTGTGCCTTACCATTGACTGACTGCCCATCTTTACTGCAGATAATGCTCTTAGTTGCAGCTACCACAAACGCCTATGAGAGAGAGAGAGAGAGTGAGTGAGAGTGAGAGAGCGGGCTGGAGAAAGAGTTTCCAAAAAAAAAAGCTTGTGAAAATTGGGTCAAGTTGGTGTTTGATGAATACGTTATAAAAGGGCAGCCACGGCACGTCGTCACGTGAACAAAGTTGTCTGCGTGCTCATCCCAAATGTGGTCTGCCGTCACAGACAGCTGAAAGCTGAATTATTTTGGGACACACTCCTTTATCATCGTAAACGTGTGTGTGTGTTTGTGCGAGGATGTGTGTGTGTGTGTGTGTGTGAGTGTCTTCAATAAATGTTCATAAAACGGACAAGGCCAGACTAGTAGTTTGCAGCGTTTGACGGCCAGAGTCCAGGCACGCACGCAGAAGGAGTTGGCAAGGGCAAACCAGCGCTGAACAACTGGCTAAGGTAAGCGCAGAGGCCAGGGAAAGACAATGGCGTAGGAAAAGGGAAAGGAAAAGGGAAAGGGAAAGGGAAAGGGGAGGACACGGGCCCAGGAACTCGTCATAGCGTGAAGTATGGCGTATGAGCGTTGCATTCTGATTAGGCAAACAAAGTTAATTGGCTGCGACAGGGGAGCCGATTGAAGGCCAGCTAAGCAGCTTAGAGAAGGTTAACAACAACAACAACAACAACGATAACCAGTAAGCACAGCAAAGATATAGATTCCTGTGGAATGGACAGCAAGTGTTAATACAACAACAACACAAAGTGTATGTAGACTTAGAAAATACATCGTTCTGAATTTTAAGAAATCTCCCAGAATCTGAAGGGTTTTTCTCGTTTTTAGAAATAATTTCGAAAACACAAAAGAAATAAAATGTCTTTTTCTATTTTTAAAATTTGTATTTCTAAATAAGAGAAAATATTTTTATAAAATATAAAATGCAATGACTTGGAGCCAGCAAAAGAGATATTTAAATTAATAAAAAGATTACCAAGAAATCAAAAATTAAATAATAAATGTTAAATAATAATATAAACAACAAGTAAGATAATATTAGAGTTCTGTGTGAACATATGATACAGATTTTGATTTCTGAATTTAATAGTAGGTGTTGCACATCACGTGACAAATTATATAATAATTTAGCAATAATTATATATAATTAAGTCCATAACGTACCGAGAAAATTGTGTTTACCATTTTGGATATGCTGTCCGAGCTTGAGCCATTCAACGTATATTTAAGTCAATTAAAATTAAGCGCTTCAAAACTGCAATTCAATCGTTTGCTGAGAAAAACAACAAAGCAAAAAACAAAAACAAAAAAAAAAACCAAAAAGTGGACTGTTACGTGCCAGTTTCTGTGCGGACTTCTTTGGTAGGCAAACAAATTGCTGTCAACGACGAAGCCCATAAAAGTAACGCAAATAAACAATTTAACTTGAATATAAAACACGAAAACAGCTGCCCGCCAGCAGGAGGGTGAGTAGGTGGGTGGCGGGTGGCTGGTGGCGAGTGGCGGGCTTCGGTGTGGGTGTGAATGGGTGGTGGTTGGTTAAGAAGTGTGACTGCGTCCCGCTTAGAGGCTTGATCGATTCCCAACGTGGTCAATTAGTTAGGAGGCAAATTGCCCGCATCAGTGAATGAGGGAAATGGGACATGGTTAACGTCGGCCACTCAAATTAAGTGACATGCCGACCAAATACATAATGAATTATTCCTTAAGCAGTTAACCACAGACGACAATAATGCCAGCGAAGACGACAAAAACAACGACAACGAAAACGACAATGGCAATAGCAAAAACGAGCGAAACTGGGTCAACTTGCGGTTAAAGCTCGGAGTGCGACCGGGAATGGTATGGGAACTGGCTCTGGAACTGACAGTGGCAGTGGCACTGAGTCTGGCCCTGGATAGGGAGCGAGAAGTGAGAACTGGGATTCGTCGGGTAGTCGTTAAGTAAATCAAAAACATTTGCCAACTGCCAACGGCATGTGGTTGCTTGGGGCTTCCATGGGGGCCGAAGGCGACAATTATGTTCGCTATTTATCGCCCCGACGGCGAATAAAAAGAGAGGCAAGCGCTTGACAGTAAAATAAAAAAAAGAATATTAATAATAAAGATGGCATGGATGTGAAATGAAAGTTATTGACAAGCGGATATCTTTTCAACAGTCGTATTGCAACTATTTCAATTTTCGATATGGCGCTTGGTTTTTTCTTTATTGGTTGTTGTTGCTGTTGTTGTTGCTGTTGTTGTTGGCAATGCTGCAGCTTTTTCTTCAGTCTTGTGGCAGATGAGTGATGGCCAAACGCTGTGCCACACACCAACAATAGAAAAAATAAATACTTACTGAAACTCCAGGGTAAAGGGGCCTTTTCATGGCTGGGCACTGTGTGTGTGAGTGTGTGGCAAAACACATAAGTGAAAGGCTTATAAGTAATGATGTTGGCCATGACAACATTGTAAAAAAGAAAGTACAATTCGTGAAATGGCACAGATAAATACGAGGGTTGCCTTCTAAATGTGCGCCAGATAATGGAGATACCATAATTTATCATAGAGTTTGGTAATTTAATCACCTATCGGCTTGGGTAACTGCCAAGCGATATATTAGGCAGGCGATGGTGGGCCCTCAACAATTCTCTGGTGTTCCTGCCGTAGGCTGACCAATCTTAGCGGTTAGTTGTCTGCTCTCGAACATAACAGACATACCTCGAAATAATAGATGCGCTTACCCATCCATATATGACAATATCAGAGCAATTTTCAAAATAATAAGTTGACCATTGCGTTTTCAAAAGCATTTACGTACAAAAGTATACGACGCATGCAGTAGGCAGCTTAGCGTTGTGGAAACTCAACTCGACAAAAAGGATAAGTGCTCTGCTCAGGACTGCACTGCAAATGAATTTTGTAAACCATTTATAGTTTTCAGGTGAATAATAAAGTATGTGGAAGTCATCCATGCATAAACTACTAATGTTTTCCATTAGGAATTTAGCTTATAGTTTCTGGCCAACATATAAACAGCTTAACTAGTTTTTCTAAAACACAAAAACTGTTGAATGTTTGGTTTGGTTCGAAGGACATGCTTAAAAAAATAAAAATAAAAAATAAACATATTTTTAATAGCATTATTTGTAGAGAAAAGTTAGCACACAAGGCACTGTGCAAACGTATCTGACAATAAAAGAGGTTATTCTCTGCTAAACAGGCCATTACATGACAGGTGACGTCATGTGTCTTGTTTGGCATATTTTTATACCCTAAACCCATTCAAGTGCGTAAATATGGCATCCGCGACCCTGTAAGATATATATTTTTTTAAACTATTTAACTTAAATCGAATTTCAAACAAAGGTGGCACCTACAATAGGGAACTTGGGTTAGGTTATTCAAATATACAAACATTTTCTATCCCAATTTGTTTTGCAAATATTTTAATATGCTTGGCATCGCTTGAAATTATTTTATATTGTCTAAGTGGTATCTTCGAGTCACACACTTTTGGCTGTATCCATTTTACTTGTTTTTCGCGTACATATGTTGACGAGGCATTATCCAGGCCAAAAATCAATTACAGCTGTGCCCAAAAACAGGCAGCAAATTGGCAGGCAGTTTTTGATTGCTCTTCGCTTGTGAATGGCTTCCGACGGTGGCAGCAGGCGTCGACTTCGTGTCAATGAACTTTGTAAACAATTTTTAATCACATGCCCTTTTGGCCCGAACTCTATTTCCCATTGCCTATTCGCTATACTCTCTCTACTCGCTACTCGCTATTTCCCATTCATGTTGTGCTCCTCGCTTACTCACATCGCACATCGCACATCCCACAACGCTCAACGCTCAACACTCAACGCACAAAACTGGAGCCTATTGACGCCGATTTCGAATTAAATTGAATAAATCTCAGCCTACGCAGCCGCCTGGTAATGAAGTCTTTGCCAACTATGCCACGGTGGTCTAAAACAATAAAGTATAATATAAAAATCCATCAAAATTCATACTGCTCAATTCGATATGCGTTGAGATCGATTTGATTTTGAAATGCGCTTTAAGTGGCCAGTAATCTCTTGTAGAAATATTTTGAATAATTATCGAATCGTCAGTTTGGGTTTATATGAATTTGAATAGAAATCTTCTATTTTTGTAAGTTCCGAATTTATCGTTAATAGGTGAAACAACTTTGCAAATAAATCAAAGTGAATATTTGAAGTAAAAATATATATACGACCCAACCCATTATTCATTCTTACATCTATATAGGTTTTATTTATGTGAAGATGCCCTGACTACATATACAAACTTAAACTTTTTGGCAATTGGTCATTTTATTACCTACCTAGTTGGGTTGCACAAAGATACTATATACTACTAAATCTATTTATGCATCTGTGCTCATGAATTTACATTATATAAAAAGATTCGTTGCGGTTATTATACCAATAGAAAATTCAGTGGGGTGCACCACTAGTACTTCAGCAACAGTTTTACCCAAGCTCTGTAGTAAATTCATAAAATTCAGACAGTTAATTATTTTCTCTTAATAAATATTGCATTGTCTGCATGGGCCTGTAGGCAAATCAGAATATTTCCAGTCGAGCTAATGAAGTTGTCATACTTGTCATTTCGTTGGATTGGCAGATGTTCCGACCAGTGGATAACTTTGACATGTTTGCGTTTCATTTAATGTTTTGAAATTGGCTCAGGTGACCAACTGACTTGGCACCCAATTGCAATTTGAAATTGAGTTCATTTGAATTTTGCCTATTACGGAATGAAACTACACTTCCACAAACTCAATTATGTATATCGGTTTAAGTGCTTAGGTTGATATTTTTATTTTTTTGTAGTTGAAACTCTCAAAGGGCCAAGCAACTTAGAATGCAGAGTTGGGCTTTCAATTTGTGAGAAATACACATATTTAACCCCTTGTGAACATTTGCCACTGTGCGGCATCATTCAGCGGCAATGGCGCAAACAATAGCCGCAATAATTTCTCAAAGGTTGCGACACAGCTGCGCGTCGCTAAATATGCGAGGGTGAGGCAAGTGGCAAAATGCCGAAGAGGTGGTGGAAGTGGTTGTGGAAGTGCGTCAACACGCTCTTCTTGCCCACAAAAGTCGTCAGTCGGCTGTCGAGTGAGCTACCTGAGATTTAGCATGTCCTCGCTTTGGCTGCGGTGGAGGAAGGGGGTGATTGTGAGAGGAGGGAGTGGCAGAAATGGCAGCACCTGCGTGCCAAATGAGCGTTCGTCTTGGGCAATAGCAAGACTGCTCTGAGCACACTTTTTGGGGCACTGACACGCGGTAAGGGTTCGAGGTCAATGCACGGACAATTGACTGTGGCTGTGCCGTGGCCGCTGTCCGGTTTAAGTGTTACATGTTACGTGTTGTTTTTAATTGGCGAAACTAACGTAATTAAGGCACTCAGCAACCAGATTGAACAATGAGCAATCTCCAACAGTATCAGCTACAAAATGGTAAGGCGACGACAAGAGAACTAGCAATTAGTGTCTGTCGCTGGACTCTGAATTGATATCTGTCTCCGTGTCTTTGTCCGTATCCATATCCGTGTCCGAGTCCGAGTCCGTAGCTAGTCAGGCTCCAAGAGCGGGTGTGCTGTGGCTAGTCAGCCATGCTGATGTGACTTGGAGCAAGTACGAATACCGTCCACCCGTTCGTATGAGTAATGTTATTGTAATTGTCAAAGCAGCTGCTAATTTTCGTTCACAACACCACCAACCATCAGTCGGACCTAAGTACACAATTATTTAATCTGCTTAGGCAAAATACAACAGTGGGGAAAATAATAAATATAAGATAAAACCAGCTATCTGAGGCACGCCGAAGGTTAAATACCCTTCTGGATCGGAGTCAACCTGCCGACGCCATATATATATATATATATATAATCTATTTGTGTTGAAATATAGTAGACACAAACTTGTAAATGATTAAATAATTAAACATTTTCAAATATTACAACGCCAAGAAAATTTGCTAAATGGACTCATTTATAATTAGGTAACTTATTAGGTAATTCTTACAATTGAGCATACTTTTTGTAAATTCAACAATCTCCTTTCAGAAAGTACCCTCAGTGAGGGCATATCAAAGCCCTTTCATGTTAATTGACAATCATTGTTCACCTCAATAAGCTGTTGAAATGTATACATAAAGCGCATACAGCGCTAAAACTGAATTATTCACTTTTTTTTTAAATTAGAATGCAGAATTGTTAATTTATACACTTTGTAGTAGAAGCTTAAAAAAATAATCAGAGCAAACTATTGTCTAGAAAAATTGTAATTTAGCTCCAAACGCCTTATGCTTATGAATTTTGCAGCCCTACAGGCAAAAGCTGCAAACCCAATAATGATTAAAGTCTGGTAAAGCTGGCAAAGGAGAGTGGGAGAGAGTGGATAAGTCCACTAAAGGGACTATTGTATTGTGAGCTTTTTAATTACCGATTCTACAATCATAAATTTCATCAAACTGAAATCCAAGCATCAACAAAAATCAAAGGAAAACGAATGCTTCGGAAATTGCAATGGCTATGTACATGGAAGCAAGACAACTATCTGCAATCGGCTTAGAGCTATGGCCAGTAACCAATTCGATACCAGTGCCTCTTTCTTGCTGCTTTTTTGGTCCTTACGCTCAAAACGAGGCTGGGTCTGATGCTAAAGCAAGCTACTGCTCAGAGTGAGACTGTGACTGAGGCCGACGAGCACAAGGTAGAAGCACCAGCACACTATTGATTGCCATTCACAAAACCGCCCTGGGTGGGTGTAGGTGGTGCGGTAGGTGGTGCGGTAGGCTGCGGTAGGCGAGCTAATCTATGTCGCTCTCAAAATGTAGAACATGCTGCGTCAAGGAATTTCCCTTTTTTATTTTTTTATTTTTTTATTTTTGGGCTAAAGCCTGATGTGAGCGCCGAATCGAAAAAATACGACAAGCAAGCGATGATGCGAACGAATTCCGATATGGATGGGCACGGGAGTGTCAAGAAACAACAGCAACAAAAATATCAACATCACAGCGAGGGTTGCATATTATATTAATGTGTCAGTGAATGCAATACGCCCACCTAATAATGCCAATTGATAATCATTTTGTTGGCAAACTAAATGCTTCGCTACTTCAGATACATATATAACCATGTGAATACAGAAGTGATTTTCTACTACTTTGAACAACCCAAATTGTTAATATATCAAATTTCCGATGGCTCGTTACCCTATATGTAAACATTATGGCTTAAAGCGAGCAAAATGATCTAATTTACAAAGAATAAACATTTCCTACTATGAGCTCTACTCTTTTGCTTTGTTATGTTTGTATTTTCTTTTTCTGTCATCATCTTTTCTGTTTAAGACGAGCTGCTGATGCTTCTCAACAGGGATTGTGCAGCAAAAGAATAAAAGCTGAAAAGCTGACAACCTCGTACCCTTGAACATCTTGACCTTATGTCGATTTACAAGCTGTTTGCCACCTGTACTCGGTCTAGCTTCAGAGAATCACTGTAATAATAAAAAACAATAACAAAGAATATGGATTTGTAATACATTTGAGATTTTGTACAGATTCTACAATCAAATTACAAATTGGATTGGCAGACCTTAGGTATTGCACAACATTTTTGTAAAGTAAAAAACTAGAAAATAAAATGAAAACGAAATTTGAATGCAAGTATTTCTTGAGTAACCCTCTGTTGTAACTGTTGAAATATTGCCACTGACCTACTTACCAAAAATGGCGGAGTCGCGCGCTGGCGTGGAGCAAAAAAAAATATTGTTACGGTTGGGTCTTTTGTTTGACTAGTCCGGACATATCGATGTCGTTCTTGGCATTATGCGGCGTGGGCTTGTGCCTGTGACTGTGACTGTGACTGCGGCTGCGGCTGCGACTGCGACTGCGACTCTGACTGTGACTGGTAGATAACTGTGAACTTGAAAAGTCACAGTTGCCGTACAAACCGTAAACATTGATAGACAGCGTCAGCTGTTGGCTGTAAGGTGGCAGGCCTCCGGCTCGAACAGTTGGCATACGACACTTAAGAGGGCTAAGCTGACACCTCCAAGCGTGGCCGTCATCTGTCAACTCCCATCGACCGAGTGGAAGATGGCGGGCAAGCAGACAAAAAGCTTGCCGATAATCAAGAAAGCGACACGGTGCTATGCACACAACGGAAACGGAAGCTGCAGCTACTATGTAACGACGATGACGACGATGATGACGATGATGACGTTGATGACGATGATGACGATGATGACAACGGCAGCGGCAAGCGAATCAGAAGCAGAATCAGAATCAGCAACTGAATCAGAACCAAAATGAGAATGAAAATCACAAAATGCAAAATGTAAAACGTAAAACGCTGTAAATTGCTTGTAGGATACCAAGACGACGATGACGATGAAGACGACGTCGACGACAAATGACAAAAGCGAAATGCAACGACATTTGACAACGAAAGCGGTCGACAGTCGACAGTCGACCGTCGACAGTCGACAGTTGAGAAAACAGGGTGAAGGACAATGCGCGTGTAGAGCGTAACGCTTATTGAAATAGTTCTGAAGTGAGCTCGACGTCGCCAGCATCAGCATCAGCATCAGCGTCAGCTCTGGCTCCTGCCTCCGCTTGGTTGCATGTGTCTAAGTGGGCCTAAGACCCAGTTGCTGTGGCAATGTCTATGGCTGTGGCTGTGGCTGTGGCTATGGCAGTGGCAGTGGCATAGCCATAACCAGTGCCACTGCCATAACCATAACCCCGTACACCCCACCCCTGCCTTTTAGCCTTAGCACCCAACAATTGTTCGACTAACAATCTGCACTAACGAAGGCAGCAGCAGCAGCAGCAGCAGCAGCAGCAGCAGGCGGCAGCAGGCGGCAGTGAGGAATGCGCTTTGAGGGTCTTTCTTGGCACTGAGGCCAGAGGCAAAAGCTAGATGCCGGAGGCGCACTTGCAGGGCATTAAATGAGCCCAAGCTGTTGGAGGCACTGCAGGCAGTGCAATAATATGACTATCCAGGCGGCAAAAATTTCATTGATTAGCCAGCAAAAAGCAATTTTCATAATTACTAATAGTTCCCCTTTGGCTATGACTCTATTTACGATTTTGGCCCAATTTTTGACGCAGCCGAGTTTTCCAAAAATTGAAAAAGTAATAAAAAAAAAAATTTTGGCATTATTTGTCTCAAAGTTCTACTATCAAATTCCAGTGAAATTGCATATCTACTTCATACATATGTGAACTGAAATTAGCCACACAAAGGAAATGCATTTTCCAATTTTCCAAAAGCAGAAACAAAAATCTAAATTGAAAACCTTTTTGATTTCTACAATGGAAAATGTAGTATTAGTAATTTGTATCTCAAATTAAAACTTACAAACTAAAATCAAGAACAAGCTCCTTCAAATTATGTAAGCTTTTTTTTATTCCAGGTTAATCAAATGCCATCTAAAATTTGAGTAAGGTGAAGCTCAGATTATTGACGCTCTGCTCGCTTGGAAAACATTTTGCACATGAATCAAAAATATATTCTTGATCTTAAGTTGTTTTCCGTGTCTGTGCAGTTGTCAGCAACAGCATGACATGCTACTTAATTAGCCACATAGAGTGTTAAAATATATTTTAAAAAATATTAAAAAGCTGTAGTAGTCTAGAATAGAAAATGTTGAGTTAAAAGTCCATAAAATGAGAATGAAATTTGAAACTATGACGCCACCCAGCTTGACTTATTTGTTGCTTGTTTGCTCTAGCTTAATCCCGCACAATCTAAAAATAATATGAAATGCATTTAGGGTTTTTTAAGCTCCTTTTGCTATTAAAACAAGAATAAATTCTTGATTTTGAGATGTTTTCCTGCCCTGTGCGGTTCTCAGTGCTTCTTCAATTTAATTGCACCTCATTAAGCACTTAAGCCTTTCAGGTCGATGCCGAGGTACAAAAGACGGTGAAACGTGCCAGCTCGGGCAGTTCTAATTATCGTTCGCATCGGTTACCTATTTTAATGCATTCTTAGGGTAAATTCATTTTGTTGTGAACTCTGAAATATATTACATAAAACATCAGTGAGGCAATGCAAAGTTACTTTTTGAAGCCGAAATCCGAATAAAAACAATTGATCACAATTTCAAGTTTTTCAACCTTATAGAAAAATCTACTGTGAGCTCTAAATCTGAACTGCGAGGGTATTTAGTCTTCCTTTTATTTTATAGAAAACATTTCCTACTATAGGCTCTACTTTTTTTGCTTTGTTATTTATGTATTTTTTTTTTCTGTCACCACACCGCTTGTTTCTGTTCAAGACTAGCTGTTGATGTTTCAACAGGGATTACGCAACAAAAGAAGATAAGCAGAAGAGCTGACAAGCTCTTGCCTTTAACCATATTGGCGATTTCTGGTTTTTTCCATTTCCAAGCTGCTAGCCGTCTATCCTTGGCTTCATCTTCAGATACAGAAACAATTTCCGCATGCAGCATCCAAGGATCCAAGGATCCTAGAAAGCATTTAACGTCAAGTTACCAGGCTGTAAGGCTCCACATTTGGCATCTGCATTTGGTGGCATAACCAGTGCCTTTACCATTATCCATTGCCGTGTGGTATTTGTTTTGATTTTGTGCGTTGCGCTGCTTGTAAGCTTGTTTGCCCGTTGCTGGCTTAGAATAACGGGGCCCACTAACCACAGCCAAGAGAAACAGCGAAACGGCGATAGCATGAGAGCGGGATACAACTGGGACTATAACTGAAATCGTAAATGAGACTGGCAATAAGACTCGAACGGAGACACTGGCGTCAACGTAGGTAGAGGTATAGGAGACGGGGACGAGGACGAGGACTTACAGAACAGCGAGTCATTTGCAGGCAACCACAGCAGTGTGGTATATGTGTGTACATCTGCCTCGACTCCTCATACCACACACGTCGACGCCTGAGTCGCACTCAGGAATATGGTGACTAAGTCCCTGGTAGAAGTTTACCCCACAAACGATAGCTGGCCTGAATCGGAACTCTTTTCCACGCCAACCAATTTCGCAATACACTTTATGGTTTATAACTGACTTCTTTTGAAAATGCAACAACATTCAACAGAACTGTTTTCATTAAGTATTTACAATTGTAATATGTACCTAGTTTCTGGGGCAACCAGTCCAACAGAAAGTAAGCTCTTGAATCGATATGTTCTTTAATAAAAACTAGCTATAAACTTATCTATTTTGGCACGGAATCAAATGTGAATGTAACTTTAATGAAGTAGCCATGATTAAGAGGATAATAGAGCTCCCTACTATTAATTATTAACAATGCCCAAAATGGAACGTACCCATTGTGTTGTAAAAATTCATTTTCCTCTGTGGTAGCCACACAAATTGTGCTTTCAATAATTTGATCAGAAAAATATGGAATTCGCATTTGTAATAAGACTATTATTAATTATGGAAACGACCAATTTCAGCAGAGAGAAGGTGACCACAGATGGTTGGTTAACTTGATTTATTTATAGATATGAATTCAAATGATTATTGAAATGAAATCAATTATAATTGAATGAAAACTTATCAAACTAAATTTTCACTCGAATAAGTAATAATATTTTCTTTAGATTGGTTAATTTGGTTTTGAAACTATTTACAACTTTCTGTTGAGCTTTAGCAGAATGCAGGCTGAAGGGGCGTGCATAATGTCCTTCCAGTTAACAGCAGTGTTACAGTAGGGATATTTCTGTTAACAGGGCAACTGAAATTTCCCACCGCCAAACAGTATAAAAGCGTGTCTCTGGCTGTGTCAAATCAGTTGCTAGTGAGCAACCCAAGCAAGCGAACAGGAAGGAATTGGAAGAGGAAAACCAAAGGAAAGACTAACATCTGGAAAAGCAGAGAAACAGCAGCCAGCGCGCTGTCAGTTTTGAATTGATTGGACAATGGTCAGCAGTAGTTTTATCAGAAATCAGTTTCAAGGATAACAAAAATTACATTGTTTTTTTACATTTTTTTGGTTGTTGATAAGTAAAGTGTAACAGTAAAGTGAATGACTTTTAATTGGCAAAATGAGTAAATATGGAAAAAAAAAAATAAAGGGAAAAAAGTGCAACGTTGAAAATGCCGACACCGATTATTATTATGAATTCTTCATGTGGTTTTTATTTCTTACAACACTTTGTGCATTTCTCTTTGCTCTGTGTCAATTAAAATATTTATTTATCTTTTAAGTGAAAGTGTGAGTGCCAGCGTCTGTCTGGCTGTATATTTACGTGTTGTGAATTTCAGATTATCAGTGGTCACAGAATTAGTATTTGCGCGCCCAAAAAGTAGACAATGGAAGTGCAACAGGACGAGTTTCATTTGCACTGTGATGGCAAATTGTGTGGCCAAGTGAGCCTGTGTGTCTTGTGTGCATATGTGCTGTTCTGTCTATCTTTATTCATTTTCTTATGTATTATTTTGCCAAGCAATTACTCTCCGTTCTTTGGCCTATTTTGACAAGCAAATTAAGCAGAGCTTTATTATTTTTGAGCAGACATCTGAGAATACGAAATGATATGACATAAGCACAAATAAACAATATGAATATCTGACAAGGTTAAGAAACCACCGACTTCTCACTGCCAACTCGAGAACGTTTACTGCCAAAACAATTACTGATAGTATATAAACAAATAAAAACATTTGCATCGAGATCAACTGCCAACTGCCAAGCATTTTCCAAAAAAGGGCAACGTAAACAACAATACCACAACTTTGTTGTTTCAAGTTCCTTTCTTTTTTGTTGAGAAAGTGCAACAACATTACACACACACGCACACACGCACAAACATACACACACACACACACACACACATAAAGACAAATACAAAGACAAATACACAGGACGACAACAACGCCGAAGCACAACTCGGTCCAAGAAGCTGCCGTCGATGCTCACCGTGTGGTAAGTTGACATTTCATTTCCATTTCCATTTACATGGCAATTTTGAGTGCATTTTCAACAGCATTTTACTTGTGATGCTAACAAGTTACCATCGCCGCTTGAGTCCTAAGTGCATCTGCATGTATACACGTTTGTAGCTGTGTGTGTGTGTGTGTGTTTGAATCGGGTTCTAGGATTGTGGAATTGTTTGTGTGGTAGTGTGTGTGTGCCAGGGTGCCAGGGTGCCAGGGTGTCGGGGTCAGGCGCATTATTACAAGTTATGCATTGTGGCCAGGCACCAGCAACAACAATCGAAGACTCTAGCAATGCCAGGCATCGGCTCCTGTAAAAATAGCATCAGCCAGCGCCAGGAAAAGTCACGTTTCCAATGGCATTGAGTCAAAATCCAAAACAACAAGCAAACTAAGAGCAAAAAGTAGAAGCAGATCTGGCACGAATAACAGCTAATTTTGGCGTTGACCCACACTCCCAATATGAACCAATGCAGCTGCTTATTTTCTGCCACTGACAGAAACAGAAGTGACAAAGTTCTCATATTGCATTCTGCAGCGATAAGACACTCATCAAATCGGGGCTAATAATTGCCATTTGTTAATAGACTTGCAACTTTGGTCAATAAAGTACTGTTAAACTATGCTTTACAAATATTAGAATTAAATAATAATATATACAATTTTGCAAACTCTGGCCAAGTATATTCGACTATCTATCTATCTATGTATCTGTATATTCGAGATATTGAAACCATTGATTATAAATAAGTACAGAGTAATTTATAGTCGGTCACTCTCGACTTGAGCAGTCTCCCTTACTCAATAGATGCAATTTATAATATATAAAATATAATAATCAAAAATAATAAAAAATATAATAATAAAAAACAAATAATAAATATAAAATATAATATATTTATAAATATTAACTATCATATTAGCGGCTCTGCTAGTAATAATAGTTGGTTCTGTCATTAATTTCATAACTGTTCTAGTAAATTTCAGTTTTAATAAAATTATAGTAATTATAATAATTGGATGAGATGAATGATAGTTATATAGGAGAAGGTTGTCAATTATAAATTGGTGTAACATTTAAAGCAGGACAATGTGAAGAAGAAACCGATGCTATGCATGAAATGCAATTTGGACCTTGACATGGCTGAAAACTACAACTAAGATGCGTAAGCCTATTAAAACATGGTTGAACATTATTCAAGGACAGTGCTCGCAGCTTGGCCTAAAGGCCATTGCATTTTATTGAGTTGTCTAAATGGTCACTGTTGGACCATTTGAGTCTGGTGCGATGGCCCAAAAATGAATCAGAAAAAACCCCCAAAATAGAAAACCAAAACAAAAAATTACAAAAAAACGACACACAAAGAACAGCAAGGACACTGTGAACACTTCGAACGCTTATCTTGGAAGCACGCAACGAACGAGGCGCCGCTAAGCAATTTTGATAACTGCGCAACGACAACGTCAACGGGTCAGCCCAATTTATGGCTGTCAAGTTGGTTGTTGTAGTTGTTGTTTTATTTGTTTTAGTTGTTGTTGTTGCGCTGCTGTGCATACAAATGTAAATTTCAATTGAGCATTAATCGGGCAGCGCAGGCGTGTCACGCGTGTCACGCGTGTCACGTGCCACACAGCACCCGCACGACCCTGAACGACTTTTGTGATGACTTTGCGATAAGCCTTCGATTAAAAAGTCACCCATTATCAGAAATAGCTGCTCAGCAGTTCTGCTCGTCCTTGCCAGCAAAGTTTCGCTGCAAGTTTTCATCTAAGTTATTTTCCTATTTTCGCTTCCTTTCTTTTTTCAAGCGGGCGCCAGCAACTCTGCAGTTTGGCACGCACCTGCGAGTATGCAACACTTTTATCGACACATTTTTAGTCCGCTTCTGATTCCGATTCCGTTTTGATGCTCAGGTTTTTTGTTATTTTTTTTTAATTAAAAGCTTTATTGTACGACACACCTTAGAAATCGTATATAAAACGATTGCGTAATTAAAAGCAAACAGCGAGCAGCACACACCAAAACACAATTTGTTTATTGTCGCCTCGTTGTAGTTGTTGAAGTCCATATGTATATACATAAATATATTTTTCAAAAAGCTGGTAGCCAACAGTGAATGCCACTCGACTCATTGACGCCACGTGTCAGCCAGCCAGCCTGCCAGCCAGCCAGCCAGCATAGAAATTAAAAAACTTAATGGTCTGACAAGCGCACAAGCACTTGGACACAAAAACACTCTCACACAACACATATACGCAGACGGTGCGATGGCAAATTCTGTGTTCGTCATGTCCGAAATATATATATCAATTAGTTGCGAGTACTCGTCTTTGTAGTCTTTGTAGTCTTTGTGGCAAATGTTGACAGCATAACCTTTGGAAATATATCAAACAAATATGCAATTTTAATGCTGAAATTTCAAAGTAAGTCAGTTTTATGTTACCCATAAATCGAATATTAAATGTCCACTACAATCAATTGTGGTTAAAATTATTTCGTACGTTCACAAACCTAATTCAATATTATTCAATAATATTATTAATACAAATACCTCAACTTTTAGGCCGAGTAGAGAAATGTTTGCTTTGAGTGTCAGTTTCCCTTCAATGCTAAACTTTGACAGCGTGTCACACAAAACTCAAATAACAATATTGAACTGCAGTGACCCATTCAAAGTCACACAATCAAAATAGAAAAACGCAACCACAAAGTTATTCAATAACACTGGGAAAACTGCAAAAACTACTTGCACAGATTTGATTTAAATTTCATGAACAGAAACACATGAACTTAATTTAGCGCTCTGACTTAAAGTAATCGCTAGTATTTTTATTTTTATTGGTTGACATCTTGAAGTGATTTCCGTTCAGATATGAGGATTTCTTGCAAACTTAATTTGTGCTCGGCCAGCGTAGGAATACCGTTTGTCCTTCGTCCTTCGTGCAGTGGGTTGTTGCCTGAACGAGCTCACGTTGTGTGTAAGTTTAAGCCAGCACCGCAATTTTGGGGACACTGGACAGCTACCCGCTGTCAGACAAAACTGCACGCACTGTGGGTTGTCTAGACCAGCGCACACTAGCACAGACTACCAATTACAACCACACACTAGACACACACACACACACACACACACACACACACATACGCACACACATAACCAAACACGAAGACATTGATGGACACACCAAAACAGATATTCATCTATGTCGCACATCGTTAAGCGCTGCCAGTTTGACTTAATTTGCGTTAAACTTTTTTGTTAAACATATCATTCGGTTAGCAGGCCCAACGAATGAGAAGCAAGCCACAACTGAAAGAAAAAAACCCATGCACACCAGAGTGCGAAGCGGCAAATATATAAACAAAGGCATTAATCATGCCAACCCAGAGGGAAGCACACACATATTTCTGCCCTTATACATCGCAGCAGAAGGCGAGAAGCAGCACAGAGAAAGGAGTGTAGAGGGTATAGTGTTGGGGAGGGGGATGGGGCCGGGAGTGAGCAGGCAGAATTTAGCGAAGGAGATAGAGAGAGGGACTGAGCTGAGGGTCCATTAAGCGTTTGTTTAGATTTCCTCTGTGCATGTGTATTATTATTGGTATTGTTGCGATCCTCACATGCTCCAACTAAAAAGCAAAGTCATCGTCATTCGCATGCGTGTGTGTATGCGTGTGTTTGCATAAATGACAAACGGTTGTTGGTTAAACAAAGGACCCAAAAAAAATTAAACTACAAAAAAAAGAGTAGAAAAATAAGAAGGGAAGCCTAAAATGGCAGTGCAATAGACCGCCAAACAATTTGCAAATTACCAAACAACAACTAAAAATGGTCCAATTGAATGTACCGGACTGTGCCGATACCCTGTCTTACATGCAATTATGCAAGATGACAGAATCAATGACTAGTCACTGACATCAATCTAAGCAGAAATATATTCACGAGGCTTAGGATCTACAGCATAGAAAACAAATGATGTCTTCCTTTTAAACATATATTTGCATACCAGATTTATATGGGGAGATGAGGTGGGCAAGATGTTTGAGCAGCTTCAAGCTTCAAGCGTCAAGCTCCAATCCCACTTTCAATAGATGTAGGGCATACGCTTGATTCAAAATACCACACAAGCATGACAGAAAGAGAACAAGTGAAATGTGGGATCGAATGACGTGTGGCTCAGCAAGGTGGATGGCTTCGATATGTTCAGGGGTTTTTAACAAAAGCCGAACAGAACTTTATTTATTTACCAAATGAAAACTTTTGGCCCGAAACTAAACCGCAATAATTGTAAGTGCACAGCAAACAGAGCCACAACAACCAAAACTAACAAGCGACGCCTACGACAAGCGTACGACAAACGCCCACCACACCTGCCCGGCCTTGTCCGGATCCGACCACCACCCAATCACCCAGCCACCCACTCGCTCTTCCTCAAATCATTCGTGTGTGTCGAGTGTCGTGTCCCGGCTGGCGAATTATTATGATAATCGCAGGCATAAATTATGCGACATTCTTCTCAGCTGGCAATGCAATATGACAGTTTGCGCGTAGCCAGAGCCGTCGATGCGTGCGACGGTGACGGTGACGGCAACAGCGAAGGCAACAGCGACGGGAACAGCGACGGGAACAGCGACGGGAACAGCGACGGCAGCAGCGACGGTGACTGCGACAGGGACTGCTACAGCGACAAATAATGCTGTCAAAGTACACGCTTGCCAAGGAATTGAGGTAGTCTGGTTTTCTTAGTCAGGTAGTTGTCGGCACTTTCGAGTGGCAAACGCCGGCAAGTTGCTTAGTCGCTATTCACTCACTCTTTCGTACAGCCAGCCAGCCAGCCAGCCAGCCAGCCAGGCAACCAGCGAGTCCGTCAGCAACTCAGTCAGCTGGTAAGTGTGGGAACGGCTTTTATGTATATTTGCCTTGGGGAAATTAAGTTTGTGTCATGTTTTGTGCCATTCAATCTCCCCAGACAACAGACGGTAGACGGTGACGGTGTTGATAGTAGATTTGCACTTCCAGCCATTGCCATTGCCATTACCATCGCCTCGACCACACTGCGTATGCGTGATGTGTGTCATATGCAAATGGGAGCAAGTGTTGCGTACTTAATATTCACGCGCGCGTGCTGATTCAAAAGTGCAAGCTGAACATGTTGCAAGGAGGCAAGGAGGCAAGGAGACACACGTATACGTCAAGAAATTACGCTCACATTATTTAGAAATGATTACGGCAAAACGCAACAGTCGTCAATTGAACGTTGACCACGTTTCGGGATTTGGCCTTATCAGAGCTAGGTGAATTACTTAGGGAATTCCAGACACCAATCAGATATTTGTAGTAGGCAATAATATTTATTAATATTGCTTTTTTGTTATTATATTGTGTGTATGTAAATAACAGGTTGTCATTTAATTACTCGCAGCCAGACAGGTTTAGAATGCATGCATTAAAACACATTATTGCTTGGCGAATTTGCTAGAAAACTCATCTGTTGGCCATCAATATAAAGCCGGATGTGCTGAGCACTCGCACATATTTCATATTTGCACAGAAGGTCCTTGGCCGATATATATTTTAATGCCTTCCATACTTATTGGCTGGCTGACTTTGCTGACTGGCTGCCTTTAGGGACTTCTGGTTGGGCAATTTATCAAATATTTTATATGAAATTCTATCGTCTGTCAACGTTGATTTTAGCGCTTAGCGTGCTGTTGTGTGTGTGTGTGTGTGTGTATTGTAGGCGGGGCAGGGGCGTGTTGGCTGGCAATCACGCGTGCAAAATAAAACACACCTGTTGCCAGGGTCTCGACTACTACGTGCGACGTCAGTGGCATCAATTATGTGACACATGACGTGAGGGATGCATTAACTCAAAAGCACCCCACCCCACCCCACCATTCTAGCAACTGCATTTAGCATACAGTATACTGTGGGGCGTCCCGTCGCTTAATAAAATATAAATAAAAACTTCGTCAAACAGTAGATAAAACAAAACAAAATAAATCTTATATCTACTTTTTGTTTTCTAAGCACATTACTTTTGGTGTTTGTCATTGCAGCTTGTCCTCGGAGCAGTGAAATACGCAACACGTGTCAGGAGCAACAGGACGACAGTGAAATAATTTTAAGTCAAACAGTAAAGACCGTTAATCTCGCTGCTTGGAGGAGTTAAACAAATTCGCAGCTCAGCACAACAGCCATTGTGCAAAGCCCAATATCTGCAGCAGACGTATTAACGTTTTCTTTCAGCCAAGAGCCCTGGTTATATTAAATTTACCAAGCTGCGGCCACGGGGGGCAGCGATAATTGGTAATTGAATTGAATTGAATTGAATTGAATAATAGTAAACATATATACTTCATACGCTTCATTGCATTCAATTATTGTTTAACATATATGCTTATATTCTTCCACATAGCTGTAACTCTTTCAAAGGTTCACATTCTATTTGACATCAAATTTAGTGTGCTGAATTGGATCGCTGTGTTTTAACTTCTCCTTAATATTGAAATGGCCAAATAAGTAGTTCGCACAACCTCAATTAAAGTCAGTTAAATCCAAGCCACTGAGTTGGTCATAGTATTCTTAAAAAAATTATCCATAAAGTGCTGAACATCAACAAATATAGTAAACTTCTTTTGCTTGTATAGAAATATTTATTTTTGGGCAGTAATAGCTGAGACAGTCAGTGGCGTAAACGGTTTTGTTCAGCAGCCCCTCGTTCCGGGCCCATGTCATTGTTTACGTGGAGGTTCCTCAAATCGAATTTCATTCATTTGCAACATATTTACAGCCCGTAATTATTTCCAGCATTTTATTTTTATATCTTTTGGCAGAGAGTTGCTTTTCAATTTTTTGATGGTTTGTTTGTGCAGACGGCAATCAAAGCCTCAATTGTTACGCCCCACGTCAAAGACCACGAGACGAGGTATGGTACACCTATCTGGATCGAGCCTACAACCGCCTCGACTATTTCCGCTCTTGCTGTGCGCTTTGTTTTTATTGCAAAGTGTACAAGTGAACGCTTCCCTTTCCGGTCGGCGCGACTGTATCGTACTTCCTCTTGGATATATCTCTCCTCCCTATAACCTTACAGTTACAGTTCACTCCGTGATGGGTCTTATCCATTCCATTCACATTCCCGTTACTTCGGTGGGTGGCTTTGTCGATGTCGCTTCACGTTCTTTGTGCTGTGACTGTGACTGTTCCTGTTTATGTTTTATTCTTGGACTTTCTGCTATTTAAATTACACGGCTTCGGTTTGGTGGGCGAAGTGGGGTCCATTCAGCATTCATTCATCAGCTTGTTCTGCCAGCCATTTTTACACGCAATTTCTTTGAACCGGCCGCCTTTTTGTTCGCTTGCTTCACTTGCATAAATTTAACTTGACTCTCCTTGTGGATCCTTGAAGAATTAACGTCCACTGCGAGCGTCAACACCATAACGGTCTCTCCGCGAAATATGATAACAAGACTCTACAACACCGAGGAGGATCCCGTATATTGCTCATTCGTCTGGGGGTCAAATGTAAGCAACGGCAAGAGCCATGCCGCCAACTCGAGCGCCTTGTATCCTGACGACTTGCGGGATGACTGGTTTGCGGTAAGTGGCATATCTCACAACATCCCCAGACTGTAAGACGAGACGTTAGCCGTTAGCCGTTAGCCGTTAGATTAGCATAATCAGAAAATCAAATCAAACTAACCGACAGCAAAATATTATTGCCAGCGTTTAGGCGCACGATTTCCATTGTTCAATTTTGTGTAAGGCATTGTGAGTATTATACGGCAGTAAAAAAGCTTTATATTTATTACAATTATTCTCATTTTCGTGAATAGTAAAAATGATTTTTTCAAATATATTTTTAAAGCATTAAGCACTCGCAAGTGGTCATTAACGACATAAAAAAAAAAACGCACAAAAAATTGTTTAAGCTTCCACATGTATTTTAAAAGTATAAACGGATCAGTTGAGTGCAGTATACCGTAGTCAAAAGTTATGTATGCTTTTAATATTATAGACTTAAAATATTAAGCAGTTGCAGTTGGTCAGTAATTAAAAATACCCTTTTAAATACTTATAAATTGCATTAGTAAAATGTGCGCTCGTACGGCTAAAACTCCTTTGATAGAACACTCGATTGTAATTGCATTTATGAAGTAGCTGTACAAAAAAAATAGAATGCACTTAAAACTTCTGACATCTAAGTGGGCCCTTTCGATCTCTTCTATGAGGTATAACAGCCAGCACTGCCAGGCCATGCCACCTGCTGCGAGCAGCTGCACTAAAACTGTTGCCTACTTTTGCTGCGGCGCACTCATAACATGGTTTTGTTTACATAGCTTATTAAACAGAGAGAGCGGGTTGGGTGGCAAACGTATGAAAATCCCATTCAAGGCAAAAGCGAAATAACTCATTTTACAGCACAGCACGTGCAAAAAGTTTGCACACAAGCCGCTGATGCTCATAATGCTGTTGCTGCTGTTGCTGCTGGTGCTGCTGTTGCTAGTGGCGATGCTGCTGGTGTTGCGACTGTTGCTGTTGCTGTTGCTAGAGCCATGCAAAAGCTGCTTTGTGAGCAACTTTTGCCCAAGGCCGAAATAAGGCGAACTCAAGTAAACTGGAGAAAGCAACAACAGCCAGCAAAAAAGTAAAGCAAACATGCTAAAAAGCATGCAAAACATATTTACAACCCACTCAGAAAGGCATGTGAGAGAGATAGCTGTTTAGAAATGGTCAAAGCAAAATTGATAAAAAAGAGCGAGAAATAAAATGGCAAATGTGTGTGTGTGTGTGTGTGTGTGTGTGTGTTTTGGTATACGTGCGTGTTTGGGCATAACAAGTTACAAATAAAAGTGTCAAGTTGACTATTGAATTTTTATCTGCAGCAGCCATCCAACTGCGCAACAACAATAAGTGGAAACAATACGGAAGGCTGCTAGCAAGCCAAGGACAGGAAGAGCCAGAACTAGACAGAGAGAATGAGAGAGAGAGAGAGAGAGAGAGAGAGAGAGAGAGACTGTGACTGTGACTGAGGGAAAGCTGCATGATTTATGAGCTGTGCCGCTTTTTTGTTTACTATTATTATTAAACGTTATTGGTTTCGCCTTCAGCTCTTGGTTAAACATCTATTATACATTCTCTGTCTATTACAGGATGTGGAAGATCCGCGCACCGAATTGCTGCGCCAATACTGCTACGGCTACTTTTTGCCCTTCATTTGCGCCTCCGGTATTATTGGCAATGTTCTCAACCTAATTGTTCTCACCCGCCGCAATATGCGGGGTCCGTCCTATATTTACATGCGAGGTAAGTCCAAAGCTGCCCCTTGTCACCTGCAGCCGCCACAAACAGTGGCCAACAAACACTAGACAACCTTTTCGAACTTCCTTTTTTTTTCTTCCTTATTTTCGGTCCATCCTTGGAAATTTAATTTCATTGACTGTATTCAAATGGCCATATCACTGAATAATTGCCAATTTTAGAGTGTTGCGAGTATTTCATCCACTTAAAAGCCCTTCAAAAACAACATTTAAATTGCATACATCGGAATTGGCCTTTCTTGAGTGTTGCTACAAAAAACATGAGCCAACAACATGTTCAAATAAGAAGCTTTCAACAACAAAAACCGAATAATGAGCTCAACTCTAGCTAGATAATCACTTGACATACACAAACATATTCACGCGTTTGTTTTTATTCATTCAGGTATTGGGCTTTGAGGGCTGCATTAGGCAATTGATAAAAAATCAAGTAAATCCAACATTGAAAAGTGCCAAAACCTGACGTGTATTATATTTATGTAGAAAAGAGATCAAAATTTTCGACTACTGCTCGAATTATTTTTTTGTTCACTTGAGGAACACCTTTGATTTTTTCCTAACGTTTTCTATAGGAATAAATATGTGTTTGTGTGCGTGCTTTTATATAGACATATCTATGTTGGTGAGGGTGGACAGTCGTTGCTATCCGTATTTGATTAGGCACCTTCGGAAATTTATGTAAAGCTGGCTAAGCTGACAGAAGAGTTGGGGCCAGCAGCAGACGAGCCAAGGGACAGAATTACGCCACAAGCAAAACAAATATAAAAGGGGAAAACCGAAAAAATATTTTGAAATATATTAGACAAGATGTTAAGTGCGAGCATGTAGCTTACTAAGTATATTAGGCGTTTGTTTGCTTTATGGCCTTTTAATTGATTAATGAGTTGACCGAATCGATGTAAAAGTTGTCAACAGAGCAGCGTGTTGCCAATTCTTTAGCTTTAACTATGCCTAACACAATCCGTCACACACACACACACGGGTGTCGGATGTCGGGAACTGAAGCCACTCAATTTATATACCAGCGTTAGCTTTGACGAGGACAGCCCTGCAAATGCGAGTATAAAAAATTTAAAATGCTTCAAATGTATTGCGGCTGCGATGCCACCATAATTGATTGCCTTCGCCCGTTCGCAAGCTTTGCCAAAAGGCAGCTTGGCAGATGCGAGTCGGTCGCTGCCAGCTGAAAGCTGTTAGCTGATGCTGTTAGCTGGTAACTGCTAACTGGTAACTGCAAAGTAAAAATGGAAAACGCTTGCTGCTTGCCGCTTGCTGCTTCGTGCTTGCTATTATCGTTTTTCTTTTATTTTTTGGATGGGTAAATGCAAAGTGAAGCCCTTTGGCCGTTAGCTGTTAGCTGTTAGCTGTTGGCTGTTAGCTGGTGGCCATTGTTGGTTGGGCTTGAAATATCACCAGTATCATCTCAAAAGGCATGTCGAGTGGCGTGGCCATAAATAAGAAGTTGAAGAGCTGTGCAGAGCCGAACGCAGGTCTCTAAAACCTGAAACGACTTCGACTTATTGTACAAATGGCCCCAAAAATTGGAACTCCTCTTTTTGGGACTGAGTAATAATGACCGAAATCAGAGCAGTCATTTTATTAAAATAACACAAATATTTTGCTACCAGCAGCCTTTTTACGAGGCGGCCACTGCCGTTTGTCGGTCATTGCCTTCGAATATTTGTCAGACTTTTCCGTTCTATGTTTGTATGTATTTATGTTTGTGCGATATGTTTGTATTTGTTGGCAGTTTGCGCGATAGTAAAGTCCTCCAACCAACTGTAACAAGTAACAGCGCCTAGTCAAGGGAGCAGCGCAGCGCAGCGCTCTGCTAATATTTGGTGCCAGTTTGTTAAACAAAAGTTATGCACTTGGGCTTTAAGAGCTTTCAAGGGGATACAATGTTTTATGGTTAACTAGGGGATTGCTGGCGAATGTTATTGACTGCATATTAAACTACCGGTATCTGAAAATTTGCTTAATAAATATAACAATTATTTATAGCTTTTGGCGCAATTATTGTTCAGATTTTCAGCACATGATATTGTGACCTGATTAGACTACAACAAATACACATACAAAATTAGTTACAATTAGCAAACATCAATTAAGATATTAGGGAATTTCCGATTTAATTTAACTTAGTCGTTACATATTAGACATTTTTTGATATACATATCTTGTTGTTATTTTTTTTTAAGAATTTGAAGTCCATAGCCGGCTTAGTACAATGTAAACAAGTCGAGGAGTGTCTCTCTAAAAATAACTGCTAACCCGTTGTTAAGTGGGAAATGGCAAGTTTTGTTAGCCTCAAGTGCACACTCAATCACTTGACCTCTTTTTTAAACCGGCAATCCCTAAGGCAGTGAGTCAGTCAGTCAGTCAGCTAGCTTGTATGACAAACAGAACAGATTTGTATAATTTAGGCCCATGTGCTGAGTTTGATGACCGAATCCAGTGATAGAATCTTGTCAAATGTGGCCCACACAAAACTGACATTTATATTGATGTGCCCAGTACCCAATTAGATGAACAATATTATACATCAACAAAGTATGAATGTGTACGGCTGAGTAAGTGTGTGTATGTGTGTGTTTGTATGAGTGTGTGTGTGTGTGTGTTTGCATTGCAGGAAGTCATATATCGAGCATTAAGCCTTGTGTGTACGACAATTTGTGACAAGATGAGAGGAGTGCGAGAGATGGACGCACGCACACACAGACACATATATGTACATGGAAGTAATAACGTAATTATAGAGCCATAAGCAAGTCGTAAATCAATAAGCAACACACACACACACACACACACACACACACACACACACACACACACACACACACACACATTCGGATTCGCATTCGCATTCAGCAGTTAGTGGAAATTACATATATCTCAACAAAGCAAAAGCCAAAATATAAAAAAAAACACATAAAATTTATGCCGAAAACGGAACGCAAAATTAGGCAAACAAGCGTCCAAGGACCAAAGAGTAGCGAGCAGAGGGGAACAGGAGAACAGGAACTGAGAGCCATTTATTCATGTTCAAGTAGAGAATGTTTGCCGGTCTCAGTTTTACTTGCTTCCTGTCGCAGCCAGTCTGAAGCGACGCCATAATTATGCCATAAACTCAGCCATAAAACTGCTTTAATGTTAAATTTACACCGTTTTTTCCGTTTTCCATTCGCAGCCTACTCCACAGCCGCACTGCTTGCCATTGTCTTTGCAATACCATTTGGCATACGCATGCTGGTGCACAAGGATCGCGGACAGTGGGAGGAAATCGGACCGGCATTCTACACCGCACATCTGGAGCTTTTCCTTGGCAATGGATGTTTGGGCAAGTACAAATCCAGCTTTCTTTCACAAAAGCTTTGGCGCTCTCAAGGGGCTCAAAAGCTTATCTGCAATCTGTCCGCAAATAAAGCATTGTATTATTTGCTTATGTATACAAGATGTTGTACATTAGAATCGTCGATAGAAAATCTATATATTATATTTCTCGTGAATTTGCAGGTGTCGGTGTTATGATGCTCTTGGTGCTCACCATTGAGCGCTATGTCTCCGTTTGCCGCCCAGGAGCCACTCGTCCTGCTATAGGTCAACCTGGGTGAGTATTTTGCGTATTTTGAACGCTGTTGCATTGTGGAAGATGCAACTAATGTTTGGCTAATGTTTCGTTGCAGTGTTGTTATATTTATTATTTGTGTCCTCACCTTCATCTTCTACTTGCCGAGTATTTTTCGAGGTGAGCTAATCAAGTGCATGCTGACTTCGAAGAATGTTTACGTGTACTTGCGTCGGGATAACATCATCTATCAGCAAACCCTCTTTTACTCGGTGTACAAGGTCTTGGTGGAGATAATCTTTAAGATCATCCCCACGTTCATTATTGCCGGTCTCAACTTGCGTATTATGTGGGTCTATCGTCGCACCTGCGCCCGGCGTCGCCAGATGGTTCTGACTCGAGCTATTTATGCGAAGAACGAAGATCCACGCAAGTTTGCAGAGGAGCGGCGACTCTTTTTGCTGCTCGGAAGCACCTCGATCCTGTTTCTGCTTTGCATTTCACCAATGGCAATACTTCACATGACGATCGCCTCGGAGGTGTTGCCCAGCTTCCCGTTTCAGGTTTTCCGGGCCCTTGCCAATCTGTTGGAACTCATCAACTACTCGATCACTTTCTATATATATTGTTTGTTTAGCGAGGACTTTCGCAACACTTTGTTGCGCACCTTCAACTGGCCGTGGGTAAAGAGCAAGTTTTTCCGCCGTCAGGTGGATGAGGTGAGTGCTAGTCCGCCAGCAACGGCCACCGCTGCTGTTTGTAATCCAGTTTGCCCCACCATCCACATAGAGCACTCAAATCACCCGGAACATGCCAATGGTCCATTTCGCAAAGGTCAATATGCGTAAACATCATATCACCACCACCACATCCGGCATTGGACGTTCCAACAGCGTAAATTGCCAGTGTTCATCCCCTGTTTCGCCAACGCGCTTCTTTGACCCAGTCTAAGGGCCCTATCATCCAAGATGCTGGGGGTGTTCCAATGGTCTATTCCGTTATCATCATATCACCAACAATACCATCTAACATTGGACGCCCATCTTCGACCCAAACTAATGCTCCCCTACATACCGAACTGTCATCCAAACACTTACACTTCGTTACAAATGTATTCGACACGTTTGCCCCACATTTAACACAATTCCCGCTCCTGTCTCACCAAATACTATCTACCCTAGTACCAAAGTCTTGCGGATTTCGCCACATACACATATAGACGTATTCGCCTTGTTTGTCCTAACTTTAAAACAATTCCCGCATTATAATTAATTATAATATCTAACAGAAGTACACCAAATACCATACGAACCGAAAAACTGACAAAATGACATACAAAGTCTTACTTTATATCGCTTTTCGCTCCAAATTGTAGTTGTTTTCAAGAACTTCATTACCAACAAAAAAAAAAATGTACTCCTGAGCAAGCAATCACTTCAAAATTATTTTCCCAAACAAGTACATCACATCGATCACTGTAAATTTATTTTTCAGAGTGCATACAGTCAACATCACCTTCTGAAATTCACAAGAAACCTTAGTTAATGAGAAGATTCATCGCAGTTGACTCTGCAATACACATGAGTGTTTACTACAAAGAGTTATAATTTTTTTCAATGGCAGAGTTATGAATGGATGTAATTCAATTTAACTAATTGCATATTTTTTGATGGTTAATGAATTTTTATTCTGATTGACCTACTATTGAGATGTAAAAACACGATGTGTGCACATTCATACAGATGTGGTTTGTTTTCTAAAATTTACAAATAATTTATAATATTTGATTTGATATTTGAGATTCAATATTCATTACAGGTTTAATGATTGAAAACAAAAGAATTTAAATATTGGTCGCTTGATGAGCTAAGGCTGTCCGACTTTGGTCCTTTAAGGACCAGAAGCAATCGGATGGGATATTCTTAGTGCGACGTAAGACGAATGAACTGATGAAATGACATGAGCTTAAAGCAGATAAAGAAAAGACAAACAGAAGACAGAAGACGGCAGACGGCAGACGGCAGAGAATTTCAAGTGAGGTAAACAGACGATTAATGACGATAATGATTGATAAATGATTGACAAACCACCAAGCGTGAAGTCAGGGAAAGGAGTTACTAGAGAGCCAAAGATTACATAATCTAAAATACAGAAACAAGCAAAGAGCCATGAGGCAGTTCTAAGATATCGTACATACGATGTTTGAGATGTCTGAGGTGATACATAAAGTAGTTCACGAGTAAGAGCTTAGCCTAAAAGGCAGCAAAAGCTGGAAAAAAAATATTCATTAATCAAGTGTCTAAAATATTAATCATGGATGTGTATTAATAAGTTAAGTATAATTTTAAATCAATTAATATATTTATTTACTTTATGGCCATAAAAAATTTTAGTTTGTTTTCATGTATACTTATTTCAATATTATTAAAAATCCATAAAACCAACAACGATAAAAAAAAACATTAAGATTCATGAATTATACTTATGTAAGTCGATATATTTGAATTTATACAACTAAATATATTTATATATATAGATATATATATTTATATCTATTGAATGTAGAACTTAAGTGCGTGCAAGTTGATTTTTAACTTTTGTGACACAAGGATAATTTTCGTAAGACGAAGAAAAAATTGTTAAATTAATTATAATATGTTAATTGTATAACATTAAGTTACATTTATGTCTAGTTGGTAAAAATCAATTTATTATAAAACGAAATCGATGGGAATACTTTCTGCAATTCTGAACTGTCCTGGCCTAGTCCATGTTTATTAAGTTATCAACAATTTTAATTAGTTAGTCGAAGATAATGTAAGCTAAAAATCCCAAAAATCCCCAAAAACTTGCAGCACGTGAAAATGTCTCAAAAATAATGTGTGTACCTAGAAAAAAAAAAAAATACAAAAAAAAATTAACTGTGCTAAATGTTGTTTACCTACCTAATAGCGCATATGTGAAAATGAAACTAAAAACTACAAAATATGCTTCTTTACAAAAAATATACATGTTTAACATACTCAACAAGAGATAAGAATAGCAAAAATGATATCATGAGGCGAAAGTACCAGCTAATGAATTTTTTTTTTGTGTGTTCTGCAGAGCACAGCTCAAAAATAAGACGCATAGAAGAGAGCAGGAGAGCGTAGAAGAAAGTAGAAGAAAGTAGAAGAAAGTAGAAGTAGTTAAGTACGACCGGACTAATACTTACTATATACTATATACACATCAATATACAATTACATACTTACATAAATTCAACTAGAAATACATACAGTATATCCATATACAAATGCTACAAAGGACAAAAAGAATGTTCATTTATATTTTTCCACATTTTTCCTCTATGGTTTCCCCAAAGTGTTTATTGCTGTCCTGTTTTTGCTACTTTTAATATAATCCTCTACTTTATTTGATCATACTGAATCTAAGTCATTAGAAAATGTATCTAATTTCATTTAGAACTGAATGCAAAATTCGTAATAACTGATTTAAGTCTCCGATCCGACTCCCACTCTCAAATCATTTTTATGATTTTTATTTTATTTATTTCGGCCATCAAATCGTCGTTCGTCACGACGCATCAGATCTTTCCTGACTCTTTTCGTTTCAGTTTGCAACATTTTAATGATCATATCCGAATGCCAAAGTTAACTTTGCTTCTTTATTTCGAATGTACTTTGTTCAGAATGTCCAAATACTTAGACCCAACCCATAATTCGTGCTCCCTTATGATACTTCGATGCATCCTTTTACTTGTGCTTTATGAGTCTACCGATGGTGGGATCGTTCATTTAAGGCTTTGGCTTTGTTATATACAAATTACTTTTCCGGTGTGTTTCGAACAAATTACATCAAAGAAAATATAATAAAGAAAAATTCGAAAGCATTTATTATATTTGCATAAGATCAAATAACTGCGATTATAGAAAAAATAGCAATTAATTCGGAAAGCATATTGTCTGCGTGGAACCGTTGAAGAAGAATATAGAAGAATTTATATACATAATTTTTGATCTCTTGTGCGTTTTGTATATGAATTTAAATTGTGGCTCAATGTCAGTTGTAACGTCAAGCAATTAAGACAGACACAAAAGCAAATATTTAAAATATACTTACCATAGCAAAAAATATACTTACCATTCACTAGAATGCCATCCTTATAAGTGTCCATAAAATATTCAGCAAACGTAGAAATAGTTTTAAAAAAATAAAAGACACACTGAAACTCAAGAAAACGAAAACCACAGATCACAATATACAAGTCACAATACACAATCCACAATCCACAATATACAACACACAATATACAATATACAACACACAATATACAATATACAACACACAATATACAACACACAATATACAATCCACAATCCACAATCCACAATCCACAATATACAATCCACAATCTACAATATACAATACACAATATACAATATACAACACACAATATACAATATACAACACACAATATACAATCCACAATCCACAATATACAACACACAACATACAATATACAATAAACATTATACAATATACAACACACAATATACAATATACAACACACAATATACAATATACAACACACAATATACAACACACAATATACAATCCACAATCCACAATATACAACACACAATATACAATATACAACACACAATCCACAATCCACAATATACAACACACAATATACAATACACAACACACAATATACAACACACAATATACAATATACAACATACAATCCACAATCCACAATATACAATACACAATATACAATACACAATATACAACACACAATATACAATACACAACACACAATATACAATATACAACACACAACATACAATCCACAATCCACAATATACAACACACAACACACAATATACAATATACAACACACAATATACAATATACATTATACAATATACAATATACAATATACATTATACAATATACAATTCAAAAAACATATACATTTAATAATTAGATATAAGTTTTAATAAGTGTTAATAAAACATAACCAAAACATTTCAGTAGAAATGTCATAAAATAAAATCTGCATACCGGTATTGTCACTGCAATTAAGTTAGAATCGTATAATGTTCGAATATAAGAGCTGTACCATCATGAGGTCCGACAAAAAAATGTCATATCAATACCAATTTAAGTTTAAGTATTATTATCGTTTCCTGATCCAGCCAGAACAGCCAACAAGCAAGGACGAAAGATATCAGCTCGGCTCTTGAGTTTGTTCAAGAATTACATACATACCTTATGGGATATCTCCTCTTCTTCACTTCGTGCAGCAAATCAAATTAAATCATTTCTATGTCGAGCAAATATTTATAATTAAGAAATTTGTGTTCCCTTAAAAATACTTTATTAAAGACCATGGTATTCAGTAAAAAAAAGAAAAAAAAGATATTATATTATTGTATGTATAGATAGGAGAATGGAAGAACTACGTGAACATCACACGGCAAAGGAATATACAAGGAGCATTTCTTACAACTAACAACGAACAGCTAACGGTTAGTCCCAGTTGCCGACTAAGAGTGGCTACCATGGTCGCCAGACCACCAAACGCTGCTTCACCAGCTCCGCCAGTTGGCGCTGCCTCTGGCGCTTACGCTCAAATATCTGATGACGTATCTTTAGCAAGATGCTGTCCCTTGGTGCACCTGAGGCAACCGCTGTCGTTGTCGTTGTCGATGTCGATGTCGGTGACGATGTTGATGTTGATATTGATGTTACTGTCGATTTGATTGCCTCTGGGCCCATGGACTCAGCGCATGTGCTCAGATGCTCCATGAGCAGATCCATGTCGTGAGTGTTGTGAGTGTCATAAGTTGCCACTGAGTGTAATTCGCTGAGTGGCTGCTCCATAGTGTATTGCTGCTTGATGTTGAGGCGCTGTTGTCGATGCTGTTAACAAATAAATGCGATTAGCTAAGGACTTTCAATAGGACTTTCAATAAGCCAGGCTCAAGCGCACCTTTTTGCTAGCTGCATTCTCGGCGAGAAAACGGCAGAGTTGCTGCAGTTGTTGCTCGGCAATTGCATCATCGTGATCATGTTGCTCCTGTTGCTGTTCCTCAAGGCGTTGCAATTGGCGCTGCCTGATTGCCGCTTGCACCTTGCACTTGGTCGCCGTATTGATGTCCATGCTGATAATCTTCTTCTGCATCTGGTGCTGCTGTTGCTGCTGCTGCTGCTGCTGTTGCTGCTGCTGCTGCTGCTGCTGCTGCTGCTGCTGCTGCTGCTGCTGCTGCTGATGACGCTGTTGTTTTAGTATTTTGTATATGACACCCATGGCTAGCTCTGGTTTATTGTATTCGCGTCGAGCTGCAGGCAAAGACTGTCCAAATTTGTAACCATATTCATCGTCTTATATGAGCTCCGGCAGCTGCTTCTGCTCCTGCTCCCCGAGAGAGCTGCACAGAATGAGAGTGAGAGCGACAGCGGGTGTGAGATCGCTTGCTGCGTTTTTCTTCTTTTTTTTTTGGAAAATGTGTACCAAAAAAAGAAATACAAATAAAAATAAAACATAACGCACTATCTCTGTGTGTGTGTGTGTGGCACATTGCGCGCCAAACTTCAACTCGCTATTCGATCCATTGCTCAAGTGGAGTACTATTTTGTTTGCTGCCGCTGCTCATTACAATGCCTTTAGCAACAACACATGTGGCGATCCCAAGACAGCTAATTATAGCACACTGCACACACACAAACATAGTATATATATATTTATATATATATATATGCATATTATACAGCTGCAACACTTTCGTTGCACTGCCAGGGCATGCGGACCCTTCCCCCTTTCCCCTATCTCCTCACTGTTCGCATTTTTGGCGCCCATTCCAAGTGTCGACTTGCGCTGCTGAGCCCGCCTTTTCTTGAATACTCTTATTAGTAAATAAGTACATTGACTGTCCGGTTCATTATGGCAGTGCATAGGGTGCGTTTGAGTTCCTGTTATATTTTAGGTAGCAACAACAAAATGAGAAATCTCAGATTGCATATAGCACTAGATTATTATTATTATTTTATTACTTTATTATTATTATTATTATTGGGACGCGTTACTGCACTCCGACCAAGAAATATTTCATTTATATGGAAATAAGTCCTTTTGTTTTTTATTTATTGATTTACTTTTTTTTAATGTCAAGTTTCAGTCTGCTATAACCAGCTATAACATAATATCAGTTGACTCGCTAAAAATAGCGCCTGGGAAAAACACTTTGCGGCAGGCGCACTCACACACTCATACACTGCCACACAGAGAAATAGACAATGACAGAGAAAACACTTTTCCTGTGGGCTGCGTGTCTGTGTCATGCCATGCACTTGAACTCCACATTCACATGTTGCATGTGCGCCTATCTCTGTTCCTAACCCAAGTCCAACTCTCTCTCTCTCTCTCTCTCTCTCTCTCTCTTTCGCTCTCGCTCTCGCTCTCTAGCTCTTTTTATGTCTCTGCCTCTGAATGTTGCAATCCGAATGCCTTTGCCTGTCCCAATGCCCGTTCCTGTTCCCGTTCCCATTCTCGATCCTTTTACTAGCCCAGTCGGGTCGGGGTTTGTCATCTTATATGTATGTACATATTATCACATGCCTGTCGTGCCTCTCTGCGTTTTTTGTGTTATTTTTTCCCTTTATTATTATTGATGATGTTGTTGTTGTTTTATTTCAGCGTCAAGATGTTTCAAAGTGCACTTCAAGTGCGTTACAATTTGTGTCTATTTTTAGCTGCTTGGGAATACGGCAGATAAGAAGGCCAGGCTGGCTGACTGGCTGGCTGGCTGGCTGGCAGGCAGGCAGGCAGAAGGCGACCCTTTAAGATTTTCCTCATTCTCCATGTTAATCAAAATGTAGAACCCCTTAAAAGGGCAAATTAAATAATTCTTAATGAGCGACTAGCGGTACACGCTCCATGTTGAACTACTTGTGCTTAGATGAGCAATTGCACAGTGGATAGAAATGACTATGAATTTGATACTAATTACTTAATTAAATAATTGAAACATTTGAAATTTATCTTTATATTAAAAGCTTATTTTATTCAATACTTGTCTTAGTTAAAAAAAAAATAGACCCAATACGAAAAGCGTGTAAGATTTAAGGATGACTTGTGTAAGCTCAGATAACAAATTGCTTAGAAATTTAAAAAAAATTTCGAAATGAGAACCTGAACCTGAACACTAAGTAAAAACATCCTTTCTGATGCTCAGGAAATGTAATTAAATTTGCGTTCTCAGCTCCTATTTTATAATTTAGCTTAACTTTTATTAAATTATATGAATTTATGAACTATTTTAAATAGTTGATTGTGTGAAATCTTATGTTAAAAAAAAACACCCGTTCAGAAAAATTACCTTTTTAGAAGAAACACAATTTTTGAATAATAACGCCAGTTATCCTTGGTGCCCAGCGTACGGCGAATTTCTAAAACGTTGTGTAATTTTTCTCTTAGTCGACTTTAATGCTTGATAATAGTTCCATATTCGCTGAAGCCTTACTTGCAACTAAAAAGTCAGCTATCAGCGATCTTTGAGCTTGGCATCACTGTTGTGGGACGATCGCTGCAACGTGGCCTTGCCCCTTGGTTGGCTCAATTTTCAAAACGCGTGTGCGACCGCCAGTCTGTCTGTCTGTCTGTCTGCCTGTCTGTCTATCTGTCTGTATATCTGTCTATAAGAATGGGTCCATGTGAGTGAATGGGTGTGTAAGTGTGTTAGTTGTTCAATGTGTGTCTGCACTTGGATTTCATTTAGTGGTAAATTGTACATGAGTATTAGCCGATGATGCAGTCGGTTCAAATGTCTTTTTCAAATGTAATTTAAATATTTCACTCTTGCATTTCATGCGTCCCATTTTCAAGTTGATTCCCTTGAAAATTGAAGCCGTTGTCGGCGGTTTCGGGGTTTCGGTGATGGGACAGCCCCAAGTGACAATTAGCTATGTGTTTGCTGGATACAACATTTCCCACAATTGAGAAGAGAGAGCGACAGAGAAAGTGAGAGAGAGAGAGAGAGAGAGCAGTATCTCCTTGTAGAGTTCGACAAACCAAGCAAGTGCAGTTCAACATTTACTCGCTGAGTGGGTAATAAAAATATGCACTGTCTCCTCGGGTTTTGGTTTGGGTGTGCTCGGGAATGGTTTTCGTTCGGGTTGTCTTGAGCTAATCGATATGCATTGGAAATTTCAAATAAATGCTTTCCTTCTGCACGTTTTCCTTTCCATAATTTGTGTATTACTTTTGTTCTATTTCAGTACTTCCGCTTCAGCGAACGACTGGAAATTATTTTTGGCTTTTCCTTTCGATTCTATTTTCCTCTGTGTATAAACAAATGCAATGAAAGCTGCGCACATTCCACACACATTAAGATCCAATAAAATTGGCTCAGTGATTAGAAGCTGCTTCGGGTGACCCACTAATAAGGGCGAACTGATGGACCGACGGACTAATGGACAATCGCTGTCTTTGAGGCGCCTGCGCGACGCCCAACGCGTTGGCCCATATCAGTCGTGGACTGTGGCAGGAAGACGCCTCTCGGTGGGGGCCACGGCCAGAGCCACCGGCTGTAATGCAGATTGGCGGCCTGACAACTTTATACATACAACTTATGAACATGTATGTGTACATGAATATCCCCAACGCATCTCCGCACAGGGCACAATTTCTCACGGTCTTTCGTAGCAGTTTGCCAAAGTTTGTGCGGGAATCGGGTTCGGAATCGAAATCGGGGGCTTCAGTGTCTGACAAGTTGTCAGCAGCGGTGTTAATGAGCGTATAGCGTGTAGGGTGAATTACAATCCAGCTAAAATTGTTCTTTTTCAATGACACAATTTTATCTCAAAGAACTTTAATGATTTATCTATAAACTTATAATTTGAACTAAAAAAATTTACTTGTTTTTGTTTTCACAACAAATTTGATATGTCTTGTTCTAAGTGCATTTTGTTTGTGTAACCGGCAATCTTGTCTCGTTGTCAGTGCTCCATTTTTTCAATTCAATTTCAATTGGACTTCAATCCAGTTCCATTGGCCGCTGTCTCGTGCTTAAGTAATGCGTCAGTGAACTTGCCACGATGTTATCAAACAAAGTCGCGTGTGCCGCAGATGCTGCATGCAGCTTTCAGCTAACTACAGCATCTGTCGATATATCTGGCATTGACAGTTGCAACTGGCAAGTCTGCTGCCGATGTAGAACTCTGTGCGAAATCAAGCGTTCCGTCCGACAGTGATAATAACAGTGGGGCAAATAAAGCGACGCAGTTGAACGTTGTTGTTGCTATAGTTCCTCATGTTGTTATTGTTATTGCTGCAGTTGCTGCTGCTACTGTTGCTGATCTTTCGTCACTCGCGCTGCCAAATGGATTTTTGAGATTGCGGCAAACTCAAGTTTCCCACGGTCGCCGATGTTGCACGCGAGCAAAGCGACTCGACGGCTGCTGAGACGACCCTCTTGCTTTTAAATGCGCTGCTGCCCCAACACATGGCACTCTCGTTGTTTTGCCTACCAAGTGGCAAGTGGGTGCTCTGCAAAATGGGCCAACTGGGCGTCTGCTCAAATGTGCCTTACTCAAACTGCTCTGGCTCTCCATCAGTCTCTGTATCCACACAATTATAATGTTATTAGCATATCATTAACTTGCGATATCTGCTAAATATCTAAGTACGCAAATTCAACTTGTTGAGCTGAGAAGTCGACTACCAGCCAGGGTTAGAAATATTTTTAAGATTGCCAATAAATCATAATCAATTAATAGCAAGAACAATTTGAAGTTAGCTCTACTTTCACTAATATTTCATAGCGATATCTGTTATGAAAAGCTCTCTCTATTATAAGTGTCTGTGCTTAGCAAACAAAAGCTTCGCAAAGCTTTGCCAGCTTTTGCTTACGCCGTCAAAGCTTCTGCTGCTGCCACAAAGCTGGTAATCGGATGCCTTCTGCTGTAGCAGGAACAATTAAATGAAATAGCGAACAACTCAAAGCTCAAATGCAATTTACATTTTTTATTAAAAAAAAAAACGATTGTTAGGAGCACATTCGTAACTGATGAATTTGGCTAAGATGTATGGGAAAGTTACAAGGCTGTTCATCAAATAACTAAACTTTCAACCAATTGCCAAAAATTGCTCAAGATCGTTCCAATAAATATTTATATGCATATGCAACTAATGTCAAAATCATAGTACCTCCTGCCTGTGTATAAGGTAATATTAACAATGAAGTCAAATGAAGACGATGCTGCTCAGTCGAAAGACAGCAGGCAGATTGTGCGCAGCCGCTTTTCAATTAGACACGTTAACCTGGTCCAGTTCACCATGACGGCGAATGCATAGGGTTTGTAAATGGGTGCTGTATCAGGTTGATATCAACATCGCAAGGTCAAGAAGCCGCTATCTGCATGACCTGACGCAGACAATCACTGAGGTGGCATCCTTTTTTTTGTGAGCTGATCTCAAAGATCTCTCTCTGAAAAGTGCTCCTAAAGATGTACAAATTTGTGAGACTGACAGCAGTGTGAACGGGACGCTGTGTACTGGGTATCCCCTAGTCGGACAGAACGGAACCATCTGTTTTGGAATATCTAGGCTTATGGCTAGGTAAAGTCCTGGGTTCAGGGTATATCCTAATCGAATTCTCCCGACTAGAGCAATCTTACTTATTTCGATAATAATTTGGGATTAGTATCTATATATTTATGTGGTGTAATGTGTTCAATAAAACTGTAATTGTTTTTATTTTCTCATAATAATTTCAAAAAACTTTTTATTTTCGTTTCTGTTCTGTGGCGTGTTTAAAGTTTATGTGTTTATTCATGTGCAGAGTTTTTTTTTATTTTATTTTAGCCAATTTCAGAGTAAATCATTTTTGGATTTATAATTGTAAGTAACAGCGCGTTGGGCTTTCATTAAATTTTAATAAACATTTGCTTAATTCATTTTAATGCTAAAAAATATTGCTTACGTTTGAATTTATAGCACAAAGAAAATAGTACTTGTATTAAGTTAACACTTAGTAAGTTATTGAATAAAAAAAAATTCATCTCTTTGAATTATCATAAGTATAAGAGTATGTATATAGTATAATAATAGGTTTGTTAGATATTTAGGCTGTGTTTTCGTGTTTTTTTTTTTTTTTGTTTGTAGTTCTTGTTGTTGTTCTCTTTAACTTAGCTGCTAAATTGTTCATATGTACAATTATTTTTATATTCATTGTCAAGTGTAAGAAGCGCCAAAAATTGATTGTTGCAGCATTTTCTCATTTGAATTTTTCTTCGTTTGATGAGTGTGTTTGTTTTTATCCAATCTCACAGAATTTTAATGTTCTATTTGCTGTATGAATGTGTGAATATGTATCCATTAATATTTTATAGTCTATGTTAATATCATCATAATTTTGACTTGTTTTATTCAATTGCCTCGTGTAAATAGCTTATTTGCTAGCTAATTATATAGTTTATAACTATATATATTTGTAATATATAAGTTTATTTGCATTTGCTAAAGAACTTCGGTGAAGATAAAAAGACATGCAAGCATTTTGTGCATTATGCATTTGCATTTTATAGTATAACTAACTTGCATAATGGGCTGCTTAAGTATTTAAATTCAAATAGTCTTGAACAACAATTCTATGCAAATCAAAAAAAAAACTTTCGAATAGATCGAAGAGTATTAAGTAAAATACATACGTATTTCTATTTGGCCTTTACAATATAAATTTAATACGCTGCTGGGCAATTAATAGAGCGGATAAAGTGATAATACAGTATGCGTATAACGAGTATTTTATATCGGAAACCTCACCATCAATTAATACACTAATTCAGTTTACTTTTGCAGCAGTTTCACGAATTTCATAGGAAGCAAGTATTTCAGATCAGAACAATATTTTTAAGTCAGTTTTTTTGAGTTTTGGTTACATTTTCATACTTTCATTTGCTAAATAAGATTAATACACAATTTCATTTCATTGCTATAGAGTTTTGTGTAAGGCATCTACCTATACGCCTTAAACAATTTGAATAATTAACTTATTTTCAATTCAATTAATACATTTAAATTTAATATAAAAAAAAATATAAAAAAATAACATATCTAACCTGTCAGTAGTCCCAGAAGGATTACTAATAAATCCTAGAAGCATTATGACTATACTAGTTGCTGTATTTTCTGAGCGTAAAATAAATCTTGAAAAAACTTACTAACATACAGTGAGCATTCAATATCAGTAACCAGTTAATTAGCAAAAGTAATTCTGTAGTTACTAATATTCATATATTAAAAACATTGTACAAACATATATAAAATTATATTCAGAAAGCACCTTTATCATATTCCATATTTGTAAATTAACTTATACGGTGTAGATACAGTGTATAGTTCACTATAACCCATCTCGAACAATCACTAAACGAAAAAAAATAAAAATAAGCAATATCAGAAATCATGACTACGAATTTGAATGAAAGCGGTCTCAATTACTGATGTACAATAAGAAGAATGTGAATTTAGTTTTGGGTGCCAAAGAGATAACAATTAGAGAACAAAACGCAATATTGACGAATATTGAATGAAGTAGGCGTAGAGTAAGATATAAATATAAAATAAAGCACATTGCAACAGAAAATATATAATCGAAGATTTGTTTTTATAGATTTTGTGTTTGGTTATAACATTTTTATTTAGATATTTGAGATTTGAAACTTAGATTTTATTGATATTTTCATATGTTTACATATGAATGTAAGTATGGTTTGTATAGTTTAAAGTTTGTTTATTTTATTTGATTTATTTTTGTTTTGTTTTAATAAAGCTGAACCACATATAAAATAGAAATTATTTTAGCATGGTGATTAGATTGTTGTAGAGAAGAAACTATACGAAAGCAGAAAGTTAACGAAAAAATATTAATTGTTATGTATAGTGTATAGAGTGTACAAGGGTATAGAGTGTATAGAGTGTATAGAGTGTATAGAGTGTATAGAGTGTACAAGGGTATAGGGTGTACAGAGTGTTTGTTTACCAGAGAGTTTCCAGAGAGGTTTGCGCGACGGTGATTGTAAAATGCGATAGTTCTTAAGGCATTCAATATATGTATATATATATATATGTATATGTTAATTTATATACACATATATATTGTATATAAATATATCGTAAAATGTTTGCATTTTTATTGAATATATTTTAGAAAGATTTTGCAAGCTCTAAGTAGTTGTAGTAAGAATGCCAAAATAAATGTAATAGAAAAATATGATATTGTTTAGTAAGGCATGCAGAAATATGTATATAATATGTAGTTACTGGATAAATGTAAATTTAAAAAACATTTGCTTAGCAACATCTATGCAGGTCATTCCAGTTTTTTAGTGAACTTCGAATACCCATGAGCCGACTGTTTGTGTATGCGCGTAAAGAACCTATTATTTAATAGTAGAATTACTTTTTTGCAATTTTCCTTTTTAACTTGTTACTTTCGTGAACTCGTACACGACAATTTAAAAGAAAGAACCTAATTTGTAACACTGTTTTTTTCTTCTTTGAAGGAACAATTTGATTGACCTAATCTATAAATCTAATAAATAATAATCAGGGTGCCAAAACAGAACCGCAGCCGGAACCGTCCCCAGTATCGTAAGGTACCAAGTATCGAAACTAATTTGGAACAAATTCATACTCTTTACCCTCACACTATCGGAAACGGAACCGGAACGTAAATTCATTTCGGTCCGACACCTTGATAATCATCCAATAAATAAATATATTTTAATGCGAATTGATTGATAATTTTGTTAATCGTTTTGAATAAATCGGAGCAAAATTTGTATAGTTCTGAACCAAATTGATTGTCTGCGCAGCAGATAGCTGCAGTGCAATGAAAAGATAGTCTAGCTAGTGTACATGTATTTCTAAATCGAATCAAATGAATTTTCAGTTGTGCAACTAGATGCACAAACAAACATACACGCAGACAGATTGAAGTAACGCGCTCATGGAAACGAGTCCAGTTCTGGGGAACTCAAGCAGAAACAAAAGAAGCGACTGGGATGCACATATATATATGTCTGTATATATATATAACAATAGCTGTAAGTACATACGCTGTACTAAGTTCATGCCCCATGCAATAAGCTTCTCTTGTTCGTGTCAATGGGATGCACCAAATGTTCATACATTTTACAGATTTATTTGGGGATTTTCCTTCATTTGCTTGGATTCAATAGTAGTAGTTTTTGCCTGTCATTGCTTTTAGTTCTTCAGGCAGACATGTGGGTATATATGTATGTATATATAAATCGTATATAATTAGTTTAATAAGCAGATTTTTGTAATTCATTTCGAATATCAACACGTTCGATTATCAACAGTTGTTGTTGCTGCAGCTGATTCAGCGAAAAGGCAAAACAATCGAAACGAGGAAGCATCAATTAGCATATTTATGGTTCGCCTTAAACTACTAGCATACAAATACGAGTATGTACATATTTCATATTTCATATTTGTATTTGTATTTATATTTGTATTGTATATGTATTTGTTAAAAGCGGAAGCATTATGCTTAGGCATACACATAGTATATATATATATATATATATGTTTAAATTATGCCCTTGGCGCGGTTGCATGGCGTTCAGTTAGCCTACAATATCTCATTTGTTGTATTTTCTGTATCTGTGTATATATATGTAAGTAATTAGAAAAAAAAATCCAACTATAAATTTGATTTAGTTAATTTGCTTTCGGTTGGTTTTCGTTTTTGTTTTTGTTTTTTATTTTTGCTCTCCTTTTTTCATTTTGCAAGCATTTCAATAAAAATGCCTGTACAATAGAACAAATGCCAAATGTATATTTTATATGTATATGTATGTATATATATATAGACGTATATATATATATATATATTTACGTGTATATGGTGTATACTTTGCTTTTATCTCTTTTATACATATATACATACATGTATATGTAAGTAATATTAAAAAAGCGTTTTGTTATTAAATTGGTGTTATTTGCTTTTTTTTTTTGTTCTCTTTACGAATTTTGCTAAGCATTCCTTTGTGGATTGCATTGTTAATTGTATGTATTTATAATCTTTATACGTTATATAATTATAGTTCTGCGATTAGTTGGAATTTTACCTTAACAAATTCAAGTTACGGTTTCTGTTTTCTGTTTTCTGTTTATCGATATCTTTTGGCCGCGGCTTTGTGGCTAATAAGCTGCCACCAGGCAAATGGCATATAATACATGTGTGGATGTGTGTATATATATATATATATATATTGGAGTAGGTGTGCTTTTGTCTGTGTGGGTTTGTGTGTGTATATGAAGATATAAACTTCTTGCAAATTTCCTTAACGATTAGATCAAACCATATTTTATTATTGTGCACGAATTCGTTGTCTCTGCTGCATGCTTCCAACTCTTTGACAATCCCGAATTCCAGCGCAACTACAATTCTTGCGGTTAATCACCACCTAAACTTAACGCCTGCACTATACGTGGATCAGCTTTACTACCCTCACGAAACTCTTCTAAGGTTAGCCGATCATCATGATTCTTATCCATTTGATCGAAGATCTTATCGACCCGCTTCTGTGGTGTGTTTTCATCCTCCGTTTGCGGCTGTTGACCCTGCTCGAAAATGGATAAAATATTATTAATATTGATGTCTGTCTACATGTTTTTCGAAATGAATACAATATAAATTATAATTTATTATACGTTTATGATTAGTTAAAAATAGTTTATTTTTTCGGCCTTAGCTCTTGAAATGTGTCTCTTTGATGTTAGTTGTACGCATAAATTTATGTAAATCATCAAAATTCCTAGGTAAGATATGATTCTCTAAAGCCTATAAACTTACCACCATTTGATAAATGGCATCAACAATGTTGTACATCTCCTCTCGAGTTATGTAGCCATCGTTGTCCACATCATAAAGACGGAAAGCCCCTTCATAGAGTGTTCATATTTAATTAACAGATGCATCAAGATACTTGGCGAACATTTGTTGTACAACTTACAGTGTAATTTTTCATCTAGATTGCCACGTGATGTAATGGAAAGCGCACGTATGAACTCCTCAAACTCAATGGCTCCATCCTGTTGGGATATTTGAATGAATAGCCATTAACATATTACACAAACTATAAAGTACAAAGTATACATTACATTATTCTCATCGAAAACCCGAAATACCAAAGAGGCAAATTTACTGGGATCTCCATCCGGAAAGAATTGTTTATAAATTTTGATGAATCCCTGTGCGAAAAGTTAGTTAATTAATGATAGAATAAAATATGATAGATAAGAGAGACGTTTATTACAAATTGATATTTGCAATACTATACCCAATAATTAATTAGTATCAATTAATTTCGATGTATTCATTTTTTATATTAGCATATTTAATATTTAATCGGGTAAATAACACAAGCACTTTAACAAGCATTTAATAAGTGGTTTATATTGGCAAATGAGTAGCATGAGTAGGGTTAGTAAAAACAAACTTATATTTTAAGTGCACACTAACGAGAAGTAAGCTTCGGTAAATACACATTTTCTATTACATTTCCAATCATTTTAAAGTTTTAAATTAAATTTTTGAACACTTAGAATGGGATGAAAAAGTAGTTAAAGACTCGTTAATCACATTGAAATTGAAATTGAATATAAATAGATTTTCAAGAAACAGAAACGGATAATCAAAAGATAAATACACATTCTACTATCTCTTTTAAGAGCTGCATATATATAGACATATATGCTTCTAAAGGTATATATTTGAAGTCGTTGCGTCATCAAATTTTTTCATTTTAGTCTCCTCCCATCACTCTCACATAATTTGTAGTAATGGTCATGGTACTAATGAACTCATTTATAAGTTTAATTTGACCCGCAAATCCCCCAGAGACAATGCTGAAATATTGACGGTGCTCAAACAAAAAATGTGCCACAGAGGAAAATAGAAAAAAGTTAGAAAACGCGAACAAACCAAACAACGCCCAACAAAAAAATGTTGAGGAAGACAGCTAGGAAGAGCTAGAAATAGCGGCAACCCACATTTGGCATATCAGTAAAAATTTCAGCCAGTTTAAGTGGCAGCAACAAACAAGCCAAAAACAAAGCCACAAAAATGCGGCACAAATAATGGCGATGGCGATGGCGATGAGTGTGGAAGGCCAAACAAACATAAAAGCAAAACATAAAATTACGAGAACAAACTATAAAATATAAAGTATGTAAATAAAAAAATAACTAAGTAGTTTTACAGATTTGTTCTCGGTTCCTTGTTTTTTTTCTTTTTTTGTTTTTTTTTTTTTGTTGTGCTTAGCTGTTTGGGTTGTTGAGAAACACTTTTGCTATATGTCTGCATTTCTGAGGTTAGTATTGTGAAACTGATAAAGAACAGACTTTCATTATTGTTGTTTTGTTATGATTTTATGGTTTTGTTTTAATGGGATTCGGTTGTGGTTAGTGGATTGAGTATGAGTAGCTTAAAATAAAATATGATGCAAACATTCAGCGATTGACTCTTGGCTCGTACTTACTTGTTCAGTCAGCAGACCATTTGGGCAATCTTTGAGAAAACCTTTGTGCCTTTTTTCGTGTCGGAAGTCAAATATTAAAATTGTAGTTTTTTTTTTTTTGATAGCACAGTTTACAGTTCAGTGAGATACAGTTAAACCAAGAGCGACAAAGGAAAAAAGAGAGAAAGAGAGAGAAAGAGGAGGAGAGAGAGAGAGAGAGAGAGAGAGAGTTGGTTTAAGATTAGCATACCGAAGAGACGAACAGTTAAAGTTGTTGACCACACATTTGGAACACAATAATATGCAAATGTATTTTAAACTATTAAGTAATAATAATAGTAATAATATTCACATTATATATGTATGTATGTACGTATGTATGCGTGTACATATATACACATGGACATATACGACAGATGTAAATAAATTTGATATTGATATTGATAGCAACCAGCAGCTTCTGCGGAAAAAAAGAGCTGCGCACAAATGAGAAAAATGTGTATATGTGTCTGTTAATGCAATTATTTCAATTTGATGTCAAAAGATTTGTGCATTTTTTAATGCTAATTAAAATGTGCAACCTCGCTCCATCCTATTTACATGCTGCGGCATATTCAGGTTCGAACCGCTCCGAACCTCATTAATTGCATTATTCATGCATTTATTAATTGGTCAGCGGAAAAGTCAAACGTAATTTCGTGTTTAAATGATTTAAATGATAAGATTTTATTTTTAAAATGTAATAATATAAATGACCTGGTTTCATGTGTATTATACATACTCGAAGAGAGGACAGTCTCTAAGTAGGCTAGTGACAAATAACATCTGAGCATTGCTGCCAAATAGGTATAACCAAAAAGTTCTTACCATTGACGAATTTCCTTTTCCGTAACTGAAAAGAGATACAAAACAAGAGATAAGTTAAAGATAAACTTAAAGTGATATTATTAATCACATGGATAAGTAGTAGACTCCTGTTGAGGGCATTGAATGGCAGGAATTTAATCGAATAACTCATTACTCTGACTTCTGGCCAATGTGAAAATCAGTCATTGCACCCCGGACTCATGCCGTTGAGCTACTTACCTCTTGCTTTATTGCCTCACATTCCAGATACCAGGATCGGGCACCAACTCAATGGGTTCTACTTAGCAATGGCAACTCAAGTAATTTGGCTCAGCCGCTGATTTATAGCAGCTTAGCTCCACTCCGGCCTATTTCAACTTGCCACAAAAATTGATGTTGTGCCATTGACAGGCTTAGGCATCTTAACCGGCCAAACAGCTTCAAAATTGACGAGCCCCACACCAACATAATGGGATACACACAATGGTGTAGCTGTGCGTAATGTGTGTAATGTGTGTAAGCAGTTGCATAAAGTGCATATCATTTAATAAATCATTTAATTTATTACCAGGTAGCAGTCACACACCCAACACACACACCACCACGCAAATGCCTGCTTAAGCTCTGCGGTTATTCAATCGCATAAGTATGATATTATATATGTATGTACATATATATGTATGTACATATAGACATATCTATAGTATACTTTGTGGCGCGTGTGTTGCATGCACGTCTGCACTTAGGAGGCGAAACGAACGCGCTTTCCGCAGGCCACTTTACAAATGAAAATAGAAACACTGAAAAATAAGAATGATTACTCTATGAAGAATAACAAAGATGGAATACCCTTTCGGACATATTATTGTCTAGATAAGTTGTGTGCTGAAGCGAGAAAATAGTTGCTTGTTGAGACAACCATATATACTATATGAAAAAGAGCAATATTTGCGCAAACATTCATCTTATGTCAAACATTTGGAACACTCTTTGTTGCCAGGCAGCAAAAGGATGATGAACAACTAGTTTTTACTTCCTCTGATACATATATTCAAGCAAATTGGCATAGTTCATGTATTTAAAAGCTTATCCAACACATGATTCAAATATGTATGTATGTATGTACTTGTGTACATTTCGCCATTTTTGTGGAAGAAAAACAAAGAAATATTGAAAAACAAATATTTCACTTTTACTCTTTGGGTCTCAATTTTAAGCCAAGAAAGACTTCGAAGACTTCACGAAAAGCATACAATTTAAAGAGCTCAATAGTTTCATAGGAATGTTTAGCCAGAGTAGTAATGCTCATAAATGTTGAAGAAAAATGTTTAAGTTGTCAGTAAGCAAAGTCCAAGGAGCAAAGCTAGGACAGCACCTATGAAGAGCATAAAACCTAAAAACCGCATTAGTTTCATATGAATGTTTAACCATTATGTACATACATATATACATATATACATATCCATCAGTCCGATGTGGACAAAACTGGTCATGAGGCATCATTCGAAAACATTCAAGTTGCATTATACATTAGCAGTGTTAAGCATGAGTTCATTATACAATAATGTATCTAAATATATAGGAGCAACTCTAAAATTGGTATTTGTGTATATTATTCATGAATAAAATTCATATAATATTTCTGAATACGGTACGCAGTGCTAAAGTCCAATTGTGCAGCCAATCAAAGCAGTCTTATTCGTATCATAATGATGCCACTTAATTGCTAAGACTTATATAAAGTGATTATCCCTCATTAGGAGATACGCACTTTGAGAGTTTGCAATTAAGCTTGTTGTACAATTTGTTTTGAAACGATACACAGGAGAAAGCAGTTGAGTTATGCGGAATATGCGATGCATAGTATTAATTGGAATATTCAACTCTTGAGCTCTTGCAATAGTATTAAGAGCTTAATCCAACCAACAACAACCAGCAACATAACCTTTGCGAGCGCTGCGCGGACATTAAAACAGTTACTTGGAACTTGTGGAAGGGGGGAGGGGGAGCTTGTGACTTGGGGCAGTGGCCGTCAGAGTCTTTGCACGCAATGCAAGTGAGCCGCAGCCATTGAGTACAAATTGAAAAGGTCCCTGGTTGCCTAGCATCGAAATATATAACTCATTATAAGCCGCACAAGCAGAAACAGAGCCCAACCACAGCCACAAACCCATTGAACCCACTAGCGCCCCTTTTAAAAGTCTACGCACGCCAACGCGTCGGCCAAGTTAACTCCGGGGCATGTTGATGTCGACGAGGTTGGAGGACTTTACTGCGGCTACATGAATAATACATGTGGATGGGTATCTCCCACTGTATTTGCCTGAGTATGAATGTGTGTGTCTGTGTCTGTATCTGTGTCTGTGTGTGTGGGTATGAGTGTTTGTGTGTGAACAGTGCCGCCAGCATTAAAGCAAATTAGTTCATAGCCGGGCGCATTGAGTGCGCTACTCAAGGATCCAGCCCCCCCACCCCCCGGCACGCACACACCCTTGCTGGCGACCCCACCTGCTCCACGTCATCTACCCATATAATCTTTGAGCCAGTACCAAAAAAAAATATAAAAATCATTTCGATTTAAATGTTTGTTTGTACAAGGCGGCATTTTTTTCTTTTTATACCCTCGTTGAGGGTATTATAATTTTCCCATGAAATGTGATATGTCTGCGCTTATATTTATCCGATTTGTTTCGAACTGCCTCAATTTTAATGTTATCTATGGCATCCAATCAACCAGATCGGACTACTATTTTACCCAGCTGCCTTGGCAATAATCGGTCGACAGACTTGTTCTCATATTAAGAAACATTTTTTTTTAACCACGATATACAGATTAAACTCACAATTTGGCAACAATAAAAGTCATTATCATCATTATCAGATAGCTGCCATAGGTTCCTATGGCCGAAAGACGAGATTGAGATGTCTATAGACAATCATACATTCAATCTCTTCGGGCACAATCTAACTACAAAAACGCGGAATATTCAATTCAAGTCATTAAATTAACTCCGGTCTACAAGGGTGTGTAATTTCCACGTGCCAAGGATAAGCGTTCTTGCTTGTTTTTTAATTCGCTGTTGGTATTTTGTCCCTTTTTTCTTATGCTAAAAGTCATTTGTGGCTCGCAGTGTTTATTTAATCATTTTTGGCAGCATTTTGGGTGCTTGCTGTGAACAGATCCAGCAGCAAAAGGCCAACAAGCACGGCATTTTGACTTTTTCTATTTAATTTAATTTTAAATTGATTTAATTTAACTTCCTTGAAAGCACACACACACCACCATACGCCAAAGAGCACACACCTACATGCATAGCACGGAACAAGGACTCAGCCGTCGCCTGGGAGTGGCCACATGCTAATTAATGAATTGCTGCCATCACCCATACAAAAAGCAAAATTCACAAAATATACGGGAAAAAACCAGCTACAATTTGCATGCGCATATGTGATGTGTGTTGCTGATGGTGTGCGAGTGTGTGTGTGTGTGCGAGTGTGTCATGTGCGTGAGACGGAAAACTTTATGTAGTTGTTTGCCATGGCCTCACAACTTTATGATGTGAGTACACCGTAAAGCTCATTAAGAATACCCTGTAAGCACGCTGGGCTTAAATATGTGGCAAGCACGCCACCGAGTGGCGCAACAAATGCGCCATTTATCCAAATACCTAATTGCACTTCATCCTAAATGAGAGATAAGTGCCATCGCATGGGCGATGGGTGAAACTATCTTTACAAATCATACTGATACAAATGGTATAATTGTGTTCGGCCTCTTTTTAAATTTCGAATATGGTTTTCGCTGACAGGTCAAATGTTTTGGATACTGTCGGGATTCATCTTCAGGGCGAGACTCAGAGTGATCGTTCAGTCAGCTGCTCATAATTCCCATGGAATTCGAAGTAATCAGATTATATAAAAGAATAAATAAGCAGTTGACTAGCAACCAGCGAAAACCCGTATTGAAGTTATTTCAAATATGAACATCTGAATTGCCACATATCGATATATGATGCCAATAACAAATATCCATGTACATATAAATAAGGATGGTGTTGGGCACATTCGTCTGAGCTTACCACTGAAACACAATCAAGGACTAATCTCCGCCTTATCTTGGACACATTTTCTTTTTAGTAGTAGTTCTAATAAAAAGATAACTATATACTTCAGATGTACCTATGTCCGTATGTATTTGACTCCCAGCATTGGCCGATGACTCGTTTTGAGCCCGACTCTAATGTGCCAAGGCACAACCCTGTTGCATTGCATGTCCATGTTAGCTTGGCAATCACTTAACAATGCACCAATTAATTGCCCTCGGGCATTGGTATACAATTGCTCGATGCGCCTTGGCACATTTCATGCAATTTTCATTTAAAATTTGTATGCAGTTTGTAAATGTAACATGTAACTAAAAACCTATTACCAACTAAGCTTCAAAAGCCAAGCGTGATAAGAAACACGAAGGCATCAAAAAAAGGAGTGGAGGCAGTCTCCAATTTCTTCTTGCTGAATCATATCTGAAGATTACCGAGACAAAAAGTGGGAAAGCCAATAGGGAATAAAAAGGAAATTGGCAAAATGCAAGCTGGCCTAACTTGCTACTTTATACTTAAGCATCGCTGAACATAATTTTAAGGCAATTTGCTAATTTTCTTTCTTGTCATTTGCTTGTCAATTTCAACGACTTCACAGCGCTTTTCCATCTACATTTTCCTTCTCCTCTTATCTCTCTCTTGCCCTTCAGCAGTCTCTCTCTCTCGCACTCAGGGCTGCAGCAAGCGCTGGCTTTGCCTAGAATTACTAACTGAATAACTGAGTAACCGACTGACTGACTGACACTACATATATATATATATATATTTACAATTGCACACATGTGTTGCTATCAAAACTATTGAGCTGAAGAACCAGTAAGTCTAAGAGCTTCGGAGCCAGTCGCTGCTGCTGGTGCTCCTGTGCTGTGAAAGCATCGATGGCGCCATTAGCAAATTATTTACAACATGTGCATCGTGTTCGAGCCTGGAATTGGTATTTGGACGGGGACTGACATTATGACAGTGGCACGTGGACTGCAATAAAAACAGTGTCCCAACTCAGTCTTTAAATTTGAATTCTTATGCATTTTCCCAAAAGCATTGGAATACTGAGGAGTCTTGGTTTGACTCTTCAAATAGGACTATATTTGTAAGCATACAAACAATTTGATTCCTAGAACAACGTGCTTTTTTTAGCCATGAAAGCAGTTGCTCAATAAATGCCAATAGCAATTATCGTACACTTTTTGTTAATCTTACTAAATTAAGTGATATTCATTAACAATTTTAACGATTTTTGGTCTGAATGAGATTCTTTCTGTGCATATTGAACCATTTTACGTTTTATTATACACAAATTAATTATATTCTTTATTTTATTGCTCTTCATTTTAAATGGTAATTATATAAATCACTTTTAATGCTATATAATTGAATTTCAATTATGCCTTTTATATATATTTATATATATATATATATATATATATATACATATGCATGTATTCAACATATTAATATATAATATGATGGCTTTATTGACGAGAAGGGCGGCATTTGAGAGAAATTAATAAATACGCCAAATGTGAATGGATAAAATAAAAACAAAATTTTCTATTGACATGTTATGTAATTATTGATGAGTTTTGATATGATTCATGATTTATTATGTCAACAATTAGCTGTTACAGCTTTCCCGCCACGCTCGCTGCCCCTTGGTCCACTGTGCAACCGGCGCCAGCAGCAATGGAATGATGGTTGAACAGGAACAACGCTTGAGACGTCATTGGCAAATAGGTGGGATGGGTGGGGATGGCTGGGGAGGGGTTGGGTGGTGTCATTATCGGGAGCATTGTGGGGCACATTTGAGTGCGTTTTTAGTGCTCTGGTTGCTTGTTGCTTTTACACGTTTGATTTCCACTGCTAAATGCCAAACAAACTGTCAGGACGAGACAAGCTGAGTGCCCTCTCTGACACAAACACATGCTAAGAGGGGGAGCGAGGCAGAGAGAGAGAGAGCGATAGAGAGAGAGAGAGAGAGAGAGAGATAACGTGACAATAGGGCTGCCCCCATCGACCATTGAACACAAATACAACAAGTGCAATAATAATTTCAACATTGAATTGAAATTTGAGTGCCCCAACTGACTGAATGCCAATGCGTGCGAAATGAACTGACAGACGTTTTGGGGGGCATAGGGCAGCGGATAGGGGGCATAGGATGCACCCAAGAGGAGCATCACTATTTTCTGTGTGAGTGTGTTTGCATAGCAAAGAGCATGTGCCAAATGACTGCAGTTCAAATGTGACAGTGCGACAGGCAGCAGGCAGCAGGCACCAGGCACCAGGCACCAATCTGGGTCTGAGTCTGGTTCTGGGTCTGGGTCTGGGTCTGGGTCTGGGTCTAGCTCAGAGTCTGGCTGCTGCTTCTGGTCTGGAATGATGCTGTCTGCATTTCAGTTTTATACGCGATTTGCTGTCGCCTTGCTGCGACTGTTTGTCGAAGTGTAACACATACCGAAATTGACATGAAAGTGCCACACACTCGCACACTCGCACACACACCCCATATAATGTCGTAAGTACCAGTGAATTGCGATGGCGGCAAAAAGTAATCAAATGCTGTCCATATTTCACAATGTTTTTGCTCGACTGCACTCTAAAGCGCCTTTACTGACTAAGCAAATAGAGATGGCTACAGAAATTGTCTATTCGCATACCATAATCTGCCAGAGAATTTGCATATATAATTGAAGAATTATCTGGCTTATCTAACAATGTATTAGCGAAATTGAATGTGTACATTAACATTCAGTTGATTCCATTTTTTTGAAGGTTTACATTTAGTAAGGAGTATTACCTGAAACTTTGAGCACTAAACGGTAGAGTTTCCAGACCAATTGTTGTTGAATCTATAAGTGCATTGCCAACAATGTTTCCACTTCAAGCAATGGCCAATAAAGAATGCTCCGTCAGCTTTTCAAGCTGATGAGCAGACAGCAAACCGTAAGCTGCAATCGAAATGCTATGAAATGTTGTTGGCGGACTTGTTATGCGTTTCGAACACTCGGAAACTTTTGCCTTGTGCAACCCGTACTTATTAGACCTATGCTTGTTTCAACTTGCTGCTGCCGCAAACCGAAAAGCTCCTGGGGAGCCAGTAAAACTAAGAGGCTTATGAAAAGGACCTCAATGCTAACATATGGCTATAATGATGGCTATGGAGCACGAAGCATTTAACCACCAAACACAGAAACACAACTAAGTCGGCTCATATTTGGTATGCATCACGTATTATATGCAGAAATATAATCGAGCTGATTAATTATATTATGTTTGCCATTGAAAAAGTTGATCAATGCTTCAATGGAAAATGAAAAATAAATATAAAAATAAAAATTTAACGTTTGCGAATTGAATTCAACATGTGGCTGCATCAGTTTCACACAAGTGTTAAATTAATTAATATATATCGAATTATGAATTAATGCAATTGTGGTTCAACTGAACCATATTTATAAAATACACATTTATAACAAAATGACTTTGAAATTCCACATATTATATTATTATACACATATCCACACTTGGTTATGGGCTGTTGCCATCGAAAAAGAGAGAAAACACATTGTCTCAAACAATCTGGCCTTATTTTCAATTCCGTTCAACATTTTGGCTAGCTTCGTTCAGCTTTGCAGCTATTCGCATTTCTTTGAACACTTAAATGGGAGTAACACTTAAATACTATAAGTCAGAAACATAATGCGCACGTTTCGGCTGCCAAAATGGCTTTCAAGAGTTTTTAATGGTCCGCACCATAATTCATATAGAGTTCAAGGCTGGAACGCACCCAACATGATTTGTGACCGGCTCAAGTGCACGGATACAGTGATACACTGGTGTACACTGGTGTACACTGGGGTCTATCGTTATACTCACAGTATGTATCTGTTGTCAGACGATCAATGGTGTCCTGCTTCAATTTAGAGTTCTTCTTGCCCATTGTGTTGCCGCAGAGATTGCGTTGCTGCTCGTATGTGGTTGTGGTTGTGGTTGTGGTTGAGGGTGAGTGTCTGTGTGTCTGTGTGTTTGTGTCTGTGTGTGTGTGTGTGTGTGTGTGTGTGTGGTGTTCTGGAGTGCTGCGTGTGCCCGCTCGGCCGATGGGTCAGCTACGAGCAACGAGCCTGTTAACGTCAACAGGTAATTGAAGGCGCGTGTCTTATCCCAATTTGGCTGTGGTTCGATCTGAAAGAACAACAGCGACAAGAGATTTAAGATAGATAGATATGTACGTAAGCACACAAAAACACACACACATATACTATCAGCAGAGAGGCAGGCATATTGTCAAGGCGAAACGTCATTCATCATGCAGCTGCCACAGCCCATGCACCTGCCACATTCAGAGCACAGCACACAGCACACAGCGCACAGCACAAGGGCTACCCCCACTGAATACCCATAGGGCGTCGCGTTCCGCTGATGAATAGCAAAAGGTACTTTGATATTTAAGCATGTCAGCGACGTTTTTGTGTTGTATGTAAGTGTGTGTGTGTGTGTGTCTGTGTGTGTGTATGTGTCTGTGTGTCTGTGTGTTTTGGTGTGCGGCCCTAACCAAAATACAACAAAACACACAGCGAAATGGACGACGGCAAAGACTGAAGCAACCAGGGACATCTCACAATGCCAAGCCGCTGCCAAAAGAAACTGCCGACAGTCAGTCAGTCAGTCAGTCAGTCAGTCAGTCACTCACTCAGTCAGTCAGTCAGTTAGTGCATTTTTCCTTAAGGTTTTTAATATTTCTCTGCAAAAATTCTCTCATTAATATTAAAAACAAATTGAGCTTTTTCTTTAAGATATGCAACTTTCATTCCGTCAGCTTATATATTTTATACCCTTACGAAATTGAAGGAATCCTTTCAGAATTTCAGACAAGAGCATTTGGTCGACGACTTGAAAATGAAATGGGATGAAATTGCTTGGTTCGCTCTTGGATTCTTTACCTTTGCGGCAACGACAGAAAATGTCGACAATGCTGATGGGATGACGAAAAGTTTGCCACAGAGTTGAGTAATTAAAATTTTAATAATTCCTCGCAAAAATTTGCGGAACAAACTTTTTTAATATCTTGTTGCGAAATTTGCGTTACTGTTTAATTGGCTCTCAATTGGCAATTGAAACTAGTTATGAGAAGTGTACACTCTCACTCTCTCTCACACTCTCTTCCTCTCTCTCTCTCTCTGTTACATACATATGTGTGGCATTAAAATGGAATAATCTTGATTGATGCACGCGACAGCCATGAATTCAAAACCACAACCATAATTAGAAGCTGTCGCAGCAACTGCTGCACAAATGATAAACATTTAAGTGAATGACAAATTAGACACAACTTGCACAACGCAATCATAAAACTTAACTATTTCCCTCTCAGAGTTTGTCAACTTCTCTCTCTCTCTCTCTCTCTCTCTCTCTGTATCTGTCTCTCTGACTCTTTTGTTTTGCACGCTGCCACTTTCATATTCCATTTCGCATTGGACGCTCGCCATTTTACGTGTTGCGGACAAATTTGACGGCCATGTTCCGACATGCCGGATGCGGGATGAATAGGAGCAACGCCAGGAGGATGGGGATGGGGATGGAGATGGGGATGAAGATGAGGCAGAAATGATGCTGGCGACAACTTTTGATGAAATTTCCAGGGGCACTCTGACAACGTGTGGACAGGCCCAAGAACTCTGGCCACAGCCACGAACATTCTACCAATCCACCGCGGATGTGGCCCAAAGTTAATAGTCGCCTTGGGGCGTTGTCTCCTTGTTCGCTGAATTGCCCATCAAGCCTGCTAGTACAAGTTGCAAAAAGAAAAAACGAGAAAACGAGATAAGGCCTATTGAAATGTACGAAATATTTATTTAATATGTTATCCAAGCAAGCATTCTAAGCTCATCCAATGTTTATACGAAAAAATGATCGCTTTTTGCCAACTTTGCAACAAGTCAGCGATTGCCATTTTCGCTTAAGTTTTCTTTTCAGCAATAATATCATTTGAAGTTTCTCTTAAATTCTAATTTGATTTTGAGTTTCAACGCACATAATTCGAATTTTTTGGCTAACCTTGTGAAAAGTCACACATTAAATTTAACTGCATTCTCATTTTCCCTGCACATTTTCTATCGATTACAGATGACATAATATTTAATCTGCACAATTTAGCCATTTAGGGCACTCCGTTTAAGTGAGTGCAAATGCATTTCGTTACGCCAGCCATCAAGGATCATTGGAAGCGTACACAGAAGGACCTTAGTGTTTGCATATATATATTTCTGTATGTAGATATTTGCGCTTTTGAAATATGTATTTTTCGCTTGACAACATACAAATAGCCGCTTGCTGCTTAGGTAAACAAAAAGGACAAATGATGCGGAACTGAATGGGCCAGGACCTAAAAACATGTATACACATATACTTATATATACAAATATACATATAACAGCTGAGTCGTGGTGGGTGGTTGGCTGGTTGGGTCGTATAGCGACGGACAAAGTCGGACATGACATTTTGGATGTTGTCTGTGATGCAATTGCTAACGAGCTGTCCAAGCATCCCGTTCAAAAGAACACACACACACACACACACACACACACACACACACACACACACACACACACACACACACACCCACACACACCCCACCCAACCACTTCCCCATTCACGTGGCTAGCGGAAGTTGTTTGTGTCAAAGGCTCTAGGCGTCTGGATCTGTAGCTGTCAGTCTAGGAAATTGAAAGGAAAGAAAACTGAGCATACTTTTAAGGCCGACGACGGCCCAATTGCAAATTGCACGTGGACTCTGAAACGAATCACGGGGATCCAAAAACCTGCTCATCTTTGGCAACCGGGTGGCAGGCATTACGCGATTTCCGCTTAGCTCTAAATGCATTTCAACTTTTGCTGGCTCGTGCGTCAAAATTATATAAAATAGCTGTTGGCGGCGCCGTTTAATTGAATAATTGCCAAACGACTTGTAAACAAGTTAGAAGATACGCTCACAACTTTCTCCTACTCGAGCTGTAAGCCAATTTGTTTTGGCCTGGGCAGCCAGAGCACACACACCGCTGACGTGGTTGCCAAACTAATTGCTTGGCGATGCCTCCTCACACACTCACACACACACACACACACACACACGCACACACACACACAAGAAAACTAACCGGGCTTATGCGTTTTCGCAGTTGTGTTGAGGTTTTATCAAACGTGAACGAGGCGAAAACTTAAATGCCAACTGAGTGGAACGAAATCATTACACCTGGTCAACTATTTGGATTGCATAAGAGTTACAGCTTGGTTCACTATTTATAGAATTTAAGCAGCTTTGAAAGGCAACCACACAGAACTTCAACAATATAAGTGGACGTAAATAAAAACAAGAATGGCATCCTATATTGGACACGTCAAAGATTCCATTCCCTTGTAGAGCGGAGTCAAATTGCCGACATCTAAATTACAGCATAAATTTATAAGATCGACCGCTGGTTCCTATGAGAGCTATATGATATTGAGGACCAATATTGATAATTTGTTGTCCAAAGGTTAATTGTTGAGTTTTTTGTGGGATTACTCGTTAAGTAAAAAAGTTGCATCATCTTAGACTGATTATTGCTTTGGTATATATTTATATGATATACTTCTCGAATCTCTATGTTTTTTTACATTAACGAAGTTTGGTTTGCACATCTGGCTAAACAGAAAAGTTTTTCATACATCTTTCGACCGATTCTGCCCGCACCGACATGTGTCCTTACTGAAACAGAAATACGGATTTATGTCAAGTTTAACGAAAGCTTAAAAACTGAGGGACTAGCAACTCAAAATTGAGACATAGATATAGAGAGCTGGACAGACGGCAGTGGCTATATCGGAAGTCGTTGATCAAGAATATATATAATCGGTGGGCTCGATGTCCAAACAAACTGCTACAGTTACAAACTACACAGCAAAATTATAATAACCTCTACAAGATAATAATGAAAGTCTAACTAAGATCTGTAAATGATAAATGAATTAATGAAGATGATCAAATTATCAATGAAGACCTAACAAAAATCAATCAATATTATTTGAATATTTATGGCTTGAATTGAAATCCCTGTCCACGCACAAGCATCGAATCTGAGTCGATCAACAAGTTGTGAAAAATACACCTATTTATATGTATACATATATACATACTTAACTTTAAGTACATAATTAATAAACAGCTTGTTTAGTGGAGTTATTAACTATTTATCAACTCAATTACCTAAGACTACAAGCGTAGTTATTAATGCTAAACAGTATAAGCCAAAATATCCTCTTATTTTTCGACCCTGTTTCACTCTGAATGGAATTTCTAAGCACACAATTATTCACGTGCCCCATCCTTTCCCTCCCCACAAGCAACCTAATTGCCATTCCTAGGCACTCGCTTCCCCTCCCACGTCCTGCATTTTTGGGTATCTGCAAAGGTCTTGGGTTAACGGCGGATGGTGTGGTTTTTTGTTTTTTGTTTCCAACGGGTATGCAAAAAGCGAAAACCAGATTTGACTTCAGCTCCATATCCCCTATGCGTCTCTATATCTATTTATATTTCTCTTGTGCTTCCCCCATTTGATTGCGTCTCCTTAGTGAAATATTTGACTGTGATTGCAGTTCATATTTTGTTCTTTATTTACTCTTATTCGATTTTTCAATTTACAATTTCTGACTTGGTTTGTAACTCACCGATTGTGCTGTATTCTGTGTGTATGTCTTACGTACATACGAGTATCATATATAAGCAAAGTCGAGCTTATAATCTCTAAAATGCAAGTGCTAAAGCTCCAGTAACCCATAAGAACACGGCTCAAAGAAGCCGCAGGTAAGCCCAAGCCGAAAAACCGAAACCGAAACCGAAACCGAAACAAAACGTTTACTAAAAGCAGCCAGACCCACCACAACATAAAAAAATAAAAATATAAATTAAAAGAGAAAAGGCCCACGGACTACGAAATATTTCAGCACATGTGTTTGGCTATTAACTGGCGCTGTAAATTATGCAAATACCAACCACGGCAACTTTTGGCTGAAAAACGGCAGCAGCAGCAGCAACAGCAGCAACAGCAACGGCTAGAGAAAAGTTTGCTGACATAGTACTATATAAATATTCGTTGTTGGCCAGGAGAGCAACAGCGGGAGAAAAGCCAACAACAACAGCAGCAGCAACAGCAACAGCAGCAGCAGCAGCAGCAGCAGCAGAAGCAGCAGCCGCAAAGCAAGCGCGAATGAGAGAAACATTGGGGCCGACACACGTGAGCCGAAGCATTTACATAACCTCTTTCATTCTGATTTGATTATATTCATTCAATTTTGTATGCCACGCGGGCTTAGCGACCACAGCAACAGCAACAGCAACGATATGAAAAACAACGGCGACAAAGCGCAACAGCAATGAAAGAGCAAATGAAGGCCCAAAGGTAGCATCACATTTTTCGGCCACCTTTCGCCCTCCAAACCAAAAACCCACAAGAAAAATGAAGAGAAAAAAAAAATTGAATATTTTATTAGACAACACCAGTGGGTGAGTACGTATGTGTATATGTGTATGTGTGCGTGTGTGTGTGTGTGTGTGTGTGTGTGTGTTTGCGTGTGACTGTTACCCTTTATGGCCTGGTTGGGCAGTCTATTAGGCTGGCTCTTTACTCCTACTTATTATGCAGCCAACGCTTAGCTCTAGCTCTATCTCTCTCTCTGGCACTGTCCCTACCTCCCGCTCACTCACTCACTCACTCACTCACTCACTCGCTCAGTTTGTGTCACTCACTCGTTATATTTTTGGGCAATGTTATTTTGTGTCGTCGTACCTCTCTATTTGACTAAGTAAGTCGTTAAGTTGTCAGACTCGTTTTTCAGTGTGGTCCTCCTACAGTTTGTCGTCCCTCCTTCTCATCCTTTAGTCTATTTTCTCAACCTGTGTGTGTGTGTGTGTGTGTGTGTGTATGTGGTTTTATAAAGTAGTATAGCTGTGTGTTTTGGCTTTATCAATAAAGTAGCCGCGTTCTTTTGACTGGCATCGCCTGACATCTGTATTTTAGCTGTAACACACTTGACCGACCGAACTTTATTTTGCACAAGTCACCAGACAAAAAACAAATAACTGAGCAACATTTATGACAACAAATTTGGGGAAAAAAATGAGAAAAAAAATATGAAGTCAGTCAGCAATTTGATTGAAATATTTATATATACCTTATAGTAGTCGCTTGGAATCGAGCCACACGACACACACACAATAAGAGTTAAGAGTGGCCAACAAAAAAAAAACAACAGTTTTTGGTCTTAAGAAACACGCTGCATGCTGCTTGGGCGCTCGCTCTTGACTCCGCCGTAGCGCAGGACTTTTGTTCCGTACGTGGCACGGTCTGAAAATCAACTGAAAAGCTTTGGTGCGCAATCAACAGTAGGTCGAATGTCCTTGTTGATACCACCGACGCGAAGGACGACCAACGACGACGAAGCTCAGCACTCTGAAGTTGAAGAGACGCGCATCGTTACGGGCGGGTTGTGCTCCTGGAGCGAGCTTTCGAGCGATAACCGAAAAAGGAAGACCAAAAATACAAAACCCAACCACGCTCGGGGCACAGCAGCCGCAGTCGCAGTCGCAGTCGCAGTCGCAGCCACTGCCAGCGTCGCAGTCGCCATCGTTGGTGTTAGCTAAAATAACATTGATATTGCCAGAATAGTTTAAATAAATAAATAAATGCGCCACAAAGCTGCAAGCCACTGCATTAGTTTGCTATGCAATTTCAGTCACTCGCCTGGTCACACTGCAAACAGACTAGTGTATGAGTGTGTGTGTGTGTGTGTGTGTGTGTGTGTGTGTGTGTGTCTTGCTGTGTTGTGCACAACTACACATCTTATAACCGGAACACACAGTCACACGAAGCTTATTTGACTGCCAAATATGAGCTCTTTAAATAATTTGTTTTTAAATACCAGTATTAAAGCAAATTTAATTTGTATTATCTTTAATCTTTATCGTATTTCAGTTCTTTTCAGTTGGAATTAATCCATAAATGTTGTTTCAGTTGTTAAGTTGAAAATTTCACTACTATTTTAATTTCAGATTGGGGCAAATCGATTCACTGTCAACTATTATTTGGCTTTCCAGCCAAGATATCAAGTAAATGAATATTTGTATCTTAATTAAAGCTTTATTAAAAAGCCAACTTCATGCTGTGACTACACATAAGTCTTCTGTAGCTCAATTTATATTTAAAATTGAATTTCAATAATAATTTAGATTGCAATTCATTTTTGAACGGTGTTTATTAAATCAGATGCAGAAGAAATGCAAAACAACGAATTCCCTTTGCGCCAAGAGCTATGCTAAGTTTTCTCTTAAAGGTAAGTCTAAGCCAAAATATTTTGTAAGTCTGTCCAGGTGTAAATGCTGTCAACTAATCTAGTGAAAATACTCAATCACAAGCAATTATGCCCGAAAGGTAGCAGTTTTGACCGGCTTACCTGCTTGCCTGCCTGTTAGTTTAAACCATGCAAATGCTGGCCAAAAATGTAAGTGAAAATGTAACTGAGCTAATTTGGGGGCAGCAGTTGGGAACTTACATCAAATGGGTCGGCTCCAGGCTGTCTGGCATTTGCCAGCCATTTATTTCAATGCAGTTAATTAAGAGTTAAATTTAATTAGCATCTACCGCAGTGGACCAATGTACAGAAACGGTTACCTGCCGCCGAAAGACAATGCTTCTTAAATACATTATACGATATTTTTTATTGTCATTTATCATTTTTATTAATTTGCACAGCCCAAACACCTGGATCTAAAAAATTATAATACAAAATTAAAGAAGAAACAGCCAACAGTCTATGCGGCGTATGAGTAATATTATCACATTAATATGTACACGGAACGTTTGTGTGAATGAACAGTCCAGCAGTGTGTGTGTGTGTGTGTGTGTGTGATTGTATGTGTGTGTGCGTTCTTTTGTTTTTGGGATGTGAACGTTGAGAAAAGGCACAGGCTTAAAAATACTGCACACAGACTTAGAACACAAGCAATTGACATTGGCAGCGTCAACTCCAACGCGTTTCCACCTAAGCCCACCCCTACTCCAGCAAGCCTTCCTCCACAGGCTCACAGGCACCCCTTTTATGAGCTTTCGAGCTCTCTCTCTCTCTCTCTCTCGCTCTCGCTCTCGCTCTCTCTGGAATTTACTCACCACAAGCTTTTCGTGAATCGCAAGCTTTGAGCTTTCCCCCGTTAGCAGTGCGGCAACATTTTTGGCGCCTGCCCTCAAGCCAAAAAAGCAAAAAATCACAAATCTCATCTATATAATCGCATCAAATCAGCAACACTCATTTCCTGGCCCAAACTTGGGACCGCCTCCCGCTCGATGGTTGTTATTTTAAGCCAGACACAGCAACAACGACAACGGCAACGACAACCACAACAGCATCGGCAGCAGCAACAACAACAAAAACAACAACTTGCAGCAGTTACAGCTGGCAAAATATTTATGAGAGCACAGCGTAAGAAAACTGATTTGGAGCGCATATGAAAGCCGTTAAGAGTCCAATAAGTGAACATATCTGCAGTTTGGGTATAAGAAGCCAGCTTAACAGAAGAGGTGTAAGAAACCCCCAAAATGAAATATAAGTCGGATTACGTGCATTCTTGCCAATTCACTTGCTTGTATATTTCTCTTAACAGAGAGTTGGATAGATGGACAGATGGACAGATGGACAGATGGACACAGCCATGTTCAGAATGGTGTACAAATATATTCATGTCGAGTAAATGGCATTTATCAAGCTTTCTACAGCAGAAACAGCAGAACGAAAACAACTAAAAGAAAATACATCAAAATCATTTACAAAAAAATTCAAAGAGCACACATTAAATGCATATAGTAGAAGGAGCACTGCTTACAAGCAACAGCGAGTAGTCATCCTTAATCCTTACCGAATACAGAAAAATGCACAATTAAATACTGTTTCAACAGAAATGTGATAGTCATCCTTTAGCCAAAATGCCTTCCGGTGGTCAACGTTGTCAGTGGACAATATTGTCCAGTTCCATGAGCACCAGTCCCCGTACAGTGGGTGGAGTTGGTTGCCACTGGCTGCAACTGCAATTCACTGAATGGCTGATCCACATCCGCAACCTGATGATGCAACCAATACTAAAGCCCGGCAGGCAGACAGACAAAAATAGCCATGCATTTTTCAATGCAGTATTCATATGCACATATGCATAAATAATGAGGAGGGTATAAGAATCTTCAGTTTCGTTAAAGATAAAATGCTTATTTAAATAACAAACACACATTCTCATAAACACAGGACACAGGTGCAGTTATAGAGTATATGTACATGTGTTGCTCGGACTCGTCACTGTTCTGTGTTCTCTAGTTTCTGGTCTTTGGTCCCAGATCTCTGGCAACTGCTACCTGATATCTGTGCCATGGGCTTTGGTCGCTGGCTGAGGGTCGCTGGATGGCCGTGTTTGCGCTGTACTTGAGCAGGGTCCACCTGGCCGCTTGGGCGCCATATCGTTTAGCTGGCTCTGAGCCATTGTTAATTAGTGCACCGACCTTGTCGTAATTAGTGCGCACATTGCACATTGCACACTGCACACTGCACTCGGCAGATGACCTGCACAACCATATCCCAGCTCAGCTCAGCTCAGCCCAGCCCTGCCCAGCACCAAAGCAGACGAAAACCAGCCGACAAATATCCGCTGAGTTTATGGCAAATGCCGCCGGCGCCAACTGAACCAGCTACACAACCTGAGCGATGGCGTAGGCAATGGCGATGACGTTGCTTGTGGATGGAGGTGTTGATGTTGATGTGGTGACTAGTGGCACTGCTGGTAATGTTGCTGGGCTGAGCTTGTAAGCCCACAAATTCGCATAATAAGTTTTGCTTTAAACGACGACGAGCAGCTTAGACTAAGGCAATGCAATTTTGGTTTGGCTAATATGAGAGAGAGTATGTTGGCCCGAAAGTCTGTGCCAGTGCCAGTGCCATGCCAGTGCCATGCCAGTGCATGGGCATATGAAAGGGCTTTGCCAAGTTGGGACAGTTGTTATAACGGTCTAATGAGCAGAGAGAAACAGACATAGAGAGAGCGATAGTGAGGGAGTGAGGGAGTCAGGTAGTCACAGAATTATGGTAACAGCTCCTCAAGCAGCCATTTAAAGTTTCAGTACTGGCATGAGTAATACTATAGCACCACTAATGGGTTTTTGATGGGTGTGACTGCAGCTTTGCAGTATCCAAAATTAAAGTAAAGAAATTTATGGAGTTTTCCTTTACTTTGGTTGATTTTGTGCAATGCATTTGATCGCAAATCTGGACACATTTAAGTGAATACTTTACCCAATTTATCTGCCAAGTGAAAGCAAAGTGAATCATAGCTTTAAAAAAGTGCCAAATATAAAGAGACAAGCTGAATCGGTTTCGAATTGATTAATTTGCAACATAAACAATGCAAGTGCAGAGGGATAAGATGTAGAGCATAATTGTTAAAAAATGTCGAAACACATAAAATGCTAATATAACTTGCAACTAGTCCGAGTAGGCGAATTATGTGTTTCTAGTTTTCAGATTTGGTTATTATGTTGCACAATACGGAGAATATAATTCGAATACCCTTATTATTCAGCCCAAAATGCAATCTGCAAGCTGCTCATGTGCAAAGTTCTTTCCAAAGAGCTAAAGCCACAAGTTGATTAAAATTATGTGCAAATAGAGAATTAAATGATGGCCTATAATTCATCAGTTCTCAAAATACAAATTGAATCATCAAATGCTTAATGATCATTTTGTGTTTGTGCATCAAAGTTTTAGCAGAGAAATCAATTTAGCTACAAGAGGCTTAAATGGATTTCTTTGGTTTGCTTCCATTTCACTCATATTCTATTTGTTATGCTTTATCTCTCTCTCTCTCTCTCTCTCTCTCTCTCTCTTTCTCCTTCTATGTCTGTTTCTCTGTATATCTGGATTACTAAATGCCTGACCAACTGTCTGTTTAACAGCCATTTCGAAATTTGCAAAATACAAATTAAAAAACAATTAAATATTGACAAGGCACAAGACAAGACCCTCAACTTCGCCATGCTTCGCCATCCTGCTTTGGATTTTCCAAAGAGTGAACTGAATGATACAAATTACTCGCCGAAAATAATTAAGCGCATAATTATTTAATTTGTTGCGTGCGGCATGAGAATTTGCCAAATGGCTCTCAACATGAATGCAAACGTGTTCAGTGGGCGTGGTCACATTAGCCAACAAAGCATAATTATTGAGATAGAGCTCGGCAAATAGAAATTAATGGATGGACGGACTGCAAAGTGGTTTCAAGCGACGCTCGCACACACAAACAGACACACGCAACAGACCCACACACAACTGAGTGTGAACAGTGTTCTGAAGCATGCACTTAGCAGGCCCGGGTGGGGGGCACTGTGCAGAGGACACAACTGTCCACGGGGCGAGAGTTCAGTCACACTCAGCAAATGGCGGCGCCAGCACGAGCCGCACTTTAACGCCAGACTCAAGCGATGAGCTCAACGTGGCGTATGCGTAATATTTGACACAGAGAGACAGAGAGAGAGAGAGAGAGAGAGGGAGAACAAGAAAAGGAAATGGAAATAGAGACAAGCGGCTTGTGCAATTTGCCGGCGCGTTGTTTGTTTACATTGAGAACTGCTTTCAATTGTCACGCCCCCCAATTATTTACTTGCATAACTCCAAGCCAAGCTGTCAACTTTTTCACTCGAGTGGTCCTTGTACATCTTACTGACATTGCTGACTTTGGTGTATCTATCGTCATGACAAGCATATAAATATATCCAAAAATCAACTGACTTTTAATGATCATAATTCTATTAATTTTCTCCAGAGAGTTTTCACTTGTTTTAAATACACGAGTTATGTGCAATACACAAAAAATTAGAGTGTATGTCAATTTGGACACCTATATTCCTATATTCCTATGTTCAAATCGAACTCGAGGTCTGGCTTGAACTTTCCACAGACAGAACTTTGTCATAATTTAACGGATTGTCATAAATATTGGCCTTATCCTTATCTACTACAACTATCGGACCATTGCACACTTACCATGTGAACAAGTTGTCGAAAAAGATGTCACAAAATATGCGTATTATTGAGATCCTCATATTTGACAAACAAAAAAACATCATATTCGCACCACCGTCTTAAACAGCTGCCATTGACACAGTCTGTCGAAAGATGATGATGATAAATACCCAAACGAATCTGAAATATTCTCTTCAAAAGAAATGTGTCAAACCATAATTGGAACCGGAATCGGAACCGCATGATTGCCAATACAAATGCAGAAGCGCATAAAATATTTATATTATTTGGCCCGGAAGCAAGACATCGTAGCGGAACTTCATAATGGTATATCCCGTTAGTTAGGTGCGTATAAGTCTTTGATACATGTATGCAGGGAAAGGAATTTTTGGGTTTGGAAAAATATCCGAATCTCTACCGGAATTTTGATACCTAAGTTTCAGGATCGGAATCGGAATCCAGTTGGAAGACACAAAACTCATAACACATAAACATAAAATAAAAAATTATATTTCAGCCGATTAACTCAGTTCCACAAATATATATAATCCTCGGAGTGTCAAGGATAAGCGTCCTGTATAGCTTAGCATTTCGATTAATATGCAGAGCTATGTGAAAACTGCATTTGCTTTAAGCCATCTGCTGTCTGAACTGAAGTCAAGGATGGCAATATTGATTAGAATGTTTATGGCAAGTCTTTCGCATTTTCTGTGCGGCAAGTGTGGCGTTTGAATGACCAGATGCCACCTGATCCAGTCAATTGTGAAAGTAATCAGGCTACTTATTTAAAGCTGTGTCGTGGCGGCGTAAGTGATGCAAGAGCACAATCAATATAAGCACACATATTTATGTGCTTGTTTGTGCACACACTCACACACACACACACGGACACACACACGAACACACACAAGCACGCACGCACGCACACACGTGCAGCTGGGCATAATGTGGCATCAGCGAGAGTCAGTTAACAACATGTGAGCCATTTGGCCCTAGCCAAAGGTGGAGGCCTTTGGAAGGTGTCTAGGAGCAACAGCAGCGGCAGCAGCAGCAGCAGCAGCAGCAGCATTAAGTGGCAAGTAGCAAGTAGCAAGTAGCAAGAACACTCGTTCAGCCCAGTCGTCGTCTACATCTCCGCCCCATCTCAGCCTGGTCACCCAGTCGCCTTGTCGCCCTGTCGCCCTGTCGCCCTGTAGCCCTGTCACCCAGGCTGCCGTCTCGCCATCTCAACCAATCTCTAACACTGTGCGTCGTTCGCTGGATGGCAGCGGGTAAACAGAATTCGAGTGTAGTGTAAACAATCATTGACCTCGTTCATATTTCTCGGGGCGTTCGCTCATTTGCCTTTGGCCTCCGTCGCAGTCGCAGTCGCAGTCGCAGTCTGAGCAATGATGGCGATGACGATGACGGCAACTTAGCCCGGGCACAATTAAAAATTGTTGTTCAGTTTGTTTAGTTGCTTAGCTGCCTCTTGGCCAACATCATTGACAGTTTCAGTTTGAAATCAATTAAGCCTGTGCCCAGGCAGCAACTGGATAACTTGGCCACTTGGCCATTTGGCAACTTGGCAACTAGGCTTGACTTGTAGGCAGTGTGTTACACCAATGAAATTTCAATGAGTTCTTTGTTTGGCCTCTTGGCAAATGATGATGAGTACACGACCAACACAAAGCAGGCAGGCCAAAGGCTAAATAAAAAGCATAAGAACCATAAGAAACCAAAAAAAGAGCAAAATCACGATAGTCTCAAAGACAAAAAATGATTGAAAAAAAAGAGAAAAAGAAAAGAAAATAAGCAACGCTGAGCGGCTTGTTTGCAGCCGTCTCATATCCTCCTATCGTAGCAGGCAATCAAGGATAACGCGCATTATACTGCGTCTAACCTCCCGCTCCCTCCCTCCCTCACACTCACACTCACAAACACACACATCGCTATAGATGTACATATGAGTGGGGTGTTTGCGTCGTTGCGACGCCAGCATAGCGCTAGCTTAGCATTTTTATGCGCCCCGCCCACAAGCCACGATTACGCCCCGAGCTCACCCTGGCCCAGAGAGACATTATGTAGTTGGCTTTATCGCAAACGATTTGCCAAACACAATATGACGACGACCAGGACCAAATGCAAGCAGCAAGCCGAACCCAAGATGAAGATGAAGGCAATAGCATTGAGAACATTCTACAGCCACCGCAAAAGCTCACACACACACACACACACACACACACACACACACTCGCACACACTACGCTGATAGTTGACAGGCGACTAATTTGTCAATTTTAAATAAGAAATTTTTTCATCTTTAATTTAAAAAATAAAAAAGGTTTCTTATAAATATTTCGCATATACAGCAAAAGACTAGCTTCAATGTGGATCTATAAGAAATTCTCACTGCAATAAACTACTTGCAAGTGTTCCAAAAGAATAGATAAATAACGTGCAAATACTTAGACATATAAATAATAAAGAACAAATGCGCAACTGTACTATTTGGTGTAGTTTTTATTGGTCGAGTTTAGTGCTTCAATTCAATTTTTACAACTCATCTCAGCTGACTAATGAATTGGGAAAATCTTGAAGTATGAGGCAATAAGATTGTTTGCTTCCAGACAAAATCACATACATATGTATTTTTTTTGTGTGTGTGGTGCGCCCCAAATTGTCGTGGGGCAACAGCAGCCGTCGTCGAGGACATTTTTGTAGTCGGTGGCAGCTTTGTTTACTTGACGCCGGTGACTTTTAGGTCTACCGTTTATGAGGCGCACAAAATGCGAAACGACAAAAACAACAACAAACCAAGGGAATGGTCGAGTCGGGTATGCTCGACTAACAGCACCTATCACGCAAACAGGCAAAGTTCAAATGATTATGAATGCATCTAGATATCTCCATGTCATGTTATGTAGCCACGATAAGGATATAAAAAATTGTGTATATTTACATGTTAGAGAACTTGAACAGCTGTGCGCTATACGCCCACTCTATGCGTTGGATGGGTAAAGGGTAGAACAACTACTACTTTTGTTCGAGCAGCCAGCAAGCCAAAACCAAGTCAGGGATTGTAGTTTTTCACCAAAGGGTCGGAGGAATTGGGGTGTCTTTTCTGCTCCTTTTCCAATGAGCATGTGTAATGACAGCTTTTGCTTGCCCATAAACCAAGGGTTAGCTTGTGTGTGTGTGTGTGTGTGTATGTGTGTGGACAACCATGCGCTCCCCATTCCATATACTGTCTACTGATTTGACAGAGAAATTGATTTTTTGGTACGTCCCTGTGCCCTGAGCCAGCACATTTTTACAAACTGCATGCGTAATTTCTCATATATACATATATATACATATAATGTATATACATATAAGAGATATATACAATTACCAATGGCAAAGTCGAAGTTAGCAGCTGAAAACTGTATTGCACAAATTTCTCGTTTCGAAATCAATTTATACTCTTAAACCATAAATGGGTGCAAAGTGCACAAATAATAAATGCGTCCAAAAATACGTAAAAGGCTTTGATTCTGTGACAAGGACGAGAGGTGAAAGTATGTTGATCAACTAGTTGTTATTCCTTCGAATAGGCAAATCTTTCATAAAAAAGTCAATATAAGAAATGAAGTCTGAGGAAATTCGATAAATTTAAAAATATGTTTCAAATGATCAAAAAGATCCGATCACATAGCACTGGCAGAGGTGTCAAGTGTGAGCTTTAATCGAATGTCAATTTTAAACGTTACCAATACCAATTCCGTAATAGATTAAATTTTTTTACCCCACTCGAATTCAATCGGAATCACTCAAGAACCATTGCGATGACCCCGTTGACCATGCGCAGGATGCAGAGGCGAGCCTCGGAACTTGTCCGTGATTTGTACGAATCGATGCTGATTTTGACGACGGGTCTGCTGATGCTGTGGAACCAGTGGCATGTGGTGCGCATAGTCAATGCCAAGAAGCTGCCCGATGAGCTGCTGGATGAGCCAGCCCTCAGTTGGTCAACCATATTCTTTGCGGGTGGCCTGCTGCTAACCTTGGCCCAGTATCGGCCGCAGTGGATCAAGCGGCGTGGTGCAGTGGTGCGGAATATGCTGATGCTGCTTGAGCTGTTCGCCATGCTCTTTGTGGTGGATTATGTGCTGCTGTCCATATGGCAACCATTTCTCAATATATTCGATCAGGCGCTGCACGCCGTGACCCATTCCAAAAGGGCGTGGCCAAGATTCATTTTCCACCACTGTCCTGGACTTTCCGCATGGCTGATTAACGATGCTTTCGCATTTATGCGCTCGGCGGCATCGTTATCGTGGCTTCTGCTCGCCATCGAGGTGGCATGTAAGTATTTGTCCAATCAGACTACCCCCACCACCCACCACACTCACCATATTTACTCTTCCACTCCACTGCAGCTCCTAGATGGCGTCTGGCAATTGATTTTCTGCTGCTGGGCCAACTGCCCGCAACGAATGCATTGCCGGGCAAGCGACGCAATCGTCATTTGTCCAAGAGACAACCTTTTAAAAATTAGCTTTGCTTTGATTTACTGTAGCCAAATCAAATATGTCAGCGGTTATTATATCAAATTCTGGCGGGGATTCAAAAAATCAATCCATGTGAAACTAACAAATCTGAAAATCCAACTCCGAATCCAAATTATAATAGTATAATGAAAGAAGTTCAAGTTTTATTCACATTGATTGAGGAATTTGCAAGCATTATTTGGAGCGTTTAAGGAAAAATTTAAGTAAACTATAAAATTTGTTTTCTTTTTTATCAGACGCAGACTAGACTATAAACTACTAGAAAATTCGCACTGATTTTTAGAAAATTCACCTGCAACGAAGGTTGCTCTGAAAACTGGAAAAGTTTCCTTATTCTAAGAGACAATTTCTAAACATAGGAAAAGAGGTTTTTATATTTCAGAAATATATGTATCTCTTCTTAGAAAATATGAAATATTTAAAAGAACTAGAAATGCAACCCGTTATTTTTACAAGAAATAAATTGTGAAATGCAGAAAAGTAATGAAATTTTCTCGACTATATCATGCCAGAATTTAGCTGAATGTAAATTAAATGATGCGAATATAAGTAAAACATTAAAATACTAATGTTTTTTAATAAAAATTCTATGTTAACATATACAAAACTACACCCTGAGAATGAGATACAATTTTTGCACTTTTAAGGAAAATGTACGCACGAATTAAGAAAAGAAAAACACTGTTTTTTAGAAAAATGCTAGCTGAATAATAAGGTGAGTAACCGTTGGCGATATACCAAAATCAGGGTGATTTATTTTCTGAGTGTATGTATACATATGCAGTATGTGTGTGTATGTGTCCTATGGCAATTTGCAATCTCTTTGTCATCCTCTCACTCTCGACCATGCCCCTCGCAATGGTCTGTCTGTCTGTCTGTTTAGGCAAATGGTGCAATCTCGTGCATTGCAACAATTTTGATTGCCTGCATCATTATTTAATTATGAAATGCGCGAGATTTCACACAGCACCCACACACACACCCACATGCGAAAGAGATGGAGATAGGTGGGATTATGGCTAATTTGAAAGCGTATTAACATACCTGTCTGCAATTCTGACCACGCCCGTTGTCAGTGATTTTAAAAATTTTTTTTGTGCGGTTGGCTTTAGCGCTGCTTGCGGCTAAACAATTCAATATGATAATTAAAAACAGTGATAATTATCATAATTACAAATGTATATATGTGTGTGTGTGTGTGACAAAATTAAATCCGCGCACAAACGTTACACAAAGTCAACACTTGACAGCTTCAATGTCCTGGCTTAGATACAACAAAAAAAAAAACAACAACAAAAAAACTCATGGGGTTAGCGCGCACATTTAATTAAACAGGCCACGACGAGGCGCGGAATAACTAAACGAACTGTTGGCTATTTGCACGGCACCACGAAAAGAATTAAATTAAAACAATTTAAACAAAAGATCAGCCAAACAGCAAGTTAAACCATTTGGGTGCGAGAGGAAAACAAAAACCAAATCGCACACAAATAAGAAATGTGGAAAGAACAGAGAATAAAATGTACTTTAAAATATGCACAACGCACGCGAGCCGAAAATAAAATAACAATGAGAAGGCAACGTCAACGGCAAACGGCAACGAGAAAATCGAGCCTCAGCATGCAACTTGTGCGAATGGCAAACGGCTGCCGAGTGGCCCCCAATCTGCCAAGTGCGCCAAGTCCGCCCGGTAGCAGTTGGCAGCGGCGTCGACAACAGCAGCAGCAACAGCAACAGCAGCAGCAGCGGAAGAGCTGCCACAGCGTCGACATGGGCGGAACTACAATAAGAAATTGTAGATTGAGAATTGGGAATTGAGCGTTTACTTTGCATATTTATGCAAGTGCCGACAGTTATTGCTGTTGTTGTTGTTGTTGTTGTTGTTGTTGCTCAGTGCTTAATTGCAATAAACTAACGAAACAACAATTCTTAATGAATGCAAACGCTGGCATCGTTAGTTTCTATCGGGCTCGCTGCCCAAATATAGTAAATAATTAAGCCCGTACGAGACGCCCATTGTCGGAGCTTTATGCTGAAAAGGCGCAACAGCAAAAACAGCAACAACAGCAACAACAGCAACAACAGCAACAACAGCAAAACAGCAAAACAATCAAACGCAACAGATATGGCAAACCCCAAGTTTCCTTACCATAATTAGCCAATGCACAGCACACCCTACGCCACAAAGGCGAATTTTGTAGACGCTACGCAACGGCAGGTGGCGCTGTGTAATCCAACGGAATTCGACATGGAAAGCATGAATTGTGATTTCATTATATATGTATGTACTAGGACTAACGCAAGGCAACAATCATGTAACAATCATTTTGCTTTGTATTTATATCAGTCCAGCTAACTCCCACACCTGCCATGTGTTCAAGAACTACGGACTATAAATGTATACGTATTTTTAGAATGATCGATCCTAACTTTTTGGCATAATAAATAAATCAAAATCACTTTGAAGAAAATGTATAGGAATTCTATACATTAGCCTGCCAATTTCTACCAGTAATAAATGAGCTCATTAGTTAAACAGGTCAGTGAAAATTAATCAAATGCGAATGGTTTCTGAAAATCAATTAAACAGCAATAAATCAGATGATTTGCAAGGCATCAACAACAGATGTACTGTGATTAATGTGTGCCAAGATATAACTAGATAATAACAAAATAGTTATATAGTGTAAAGAAATAAGTTGTATAATACATGTATACAGAATACATATACAACTTCCACTTCAGCCGGGTGGTATGTGTTGAGCCCGTCGACTTTTGTGTAGCACCTTCAAAATTCGAAACGCGCATTGAATAAATTGGGAATTGGATTGCGTGTACAAAAGAGCCTCATTCAATGGGCAACCAACGACGCACCTCCGCGGACGCAATGCGGAATTGCTTACTTGCTGCCGCTGCCGCTGCCGCTGCCACTGCCGCTGCTGCTGTTAGCGTCTGGAATGAGCGCGTCACTGGGCAGCAGCAGCAGCAACAGCAGCAGCTGCTGCCGCAGTCCGAAACGACGCGTCGCAGTGGCAATAAACGGAAGGCATGTACGAAATGCTGAGGAATTGAACGCAGCCAATTATTGTTTATTTGTTTTAGTTGAACTGAGAGCTGAACTTGTCGGGCGGAGCGGGGTGGTGGGGTGGTTGGCTGGAATTAGGTGCTTTGCAAGCAATGCGAGAAATGCTTTGCTGTAAAATTGATAATTTGAATTTGTTGTTCATCGAGTGAAAATCATGTACATGTGGCACTGTTTTGCATTCATTGTAGCAACATTTAACTGATTCGTTTCGTATCGTTTCGTATCGTATCGTTCATTTGCTTGTTAACCCAATGCTGGGCGCAGCAGCTGCGCAGCAGCCGAGCTATGGCAGCGTCAATTTTATAGATACAAATACAAAAACCATAGAAAAAGCTATTTTCATTTTTATTTGGCAGCCTTTTCATTATAAATAGTTGGGCTGCCTAGATAAACAGACGCCGAACGCTGCCCGCGCAACCTCACAAACAAACACATTCACTCACACACACACACACACACACACACACATAGAGAGAGAGAGGGAGAGAGTGCGATAGTTGCATAGCAAGTAAGTACGAATCTGACATTATTTCAATTAGTTTATTATGCACGAAGTGGTGGTGGCTTGTGATATGAAGCACTGCAATGCCAAAACCGACGCTCTCCGATTCCATTAGTATTTCATGCTCGATTTACCAGATCCAAACTGAAAACCGCAAACGCAAAAGGTAATTAAACCATCCATTTCTACACCAACACCAACACCCACACTTGGAGCGACCACATTCAAATGTCAACATTTAGTGACAACACACCCAACAATAGACAAACAGACAGACAGGCAGACAGGCAGACAGCGAGGAAAATAGCAGGAGGGGGTGGGGAGCAACTTATGCACAAGGGTGTGGTTATCAGTTGCATAGCACTCCAAATCCAGCCACAAATGCAGAGAATGTGATACTGAAAATATGCAAAAATTCCACATTTAATCGAATCAAGTGCAAACGAGCCGTTTAAATCAATGACCACTGAAGCAATTGAACTGCATGTGCGAAATGAACTCGGAATGTGCTAAATACTAAATGAACTGAATGAAATGCTAAACTGGCTCCAAACCACAAATAGCAAGAGTCCAATGCGATGTCAGCCAACCAGTCACCCACTTTGTTTGTCCGTTAATTCTCCTTCTGGCACATATTTAAGCTTTTTAAATATTATTGAGACGCCAAATAATTTGGAAACAGGCTCAGCAGTTGCTCATTTTGGAATACAAGTCTTAAAATAGCATGCATATATCGAGTTCATTTCATTTTATCGATAACTTTTCCAGTTTCGCGAAAATCGATACAAATCGATTGCTAATAGCAATTGAAATCATAATCTTAAATATATATCTTTCTTACCAAGAATATTAATACCTTGACACCATCAGTGAGTCTAAGACTTGTACAACCGATGATAGACAAAGTCTGGTAAGGTATTTCCAAGTCGAGCTACCTCGACAGTTTGCAGTGGGTTTTCGCTGCTGCTGTATATATGAATCAAGAATTCTGGAGATCAACATAATTAATGTATAAAAAAAACTTTTTCTAATAGCTATTATTTGAATTAGATTCAATGCGAGTTGATTTAAATGTCATTTGCACTTGGAGTAATAATTGCATGCATCTAAATAAAATACTTTTACTTGTAGGTAAGAATTTAATGGGATTTAATTAGATAATCTACGGGATTATTATCCAAAGAGTTCATTTAAATGTCGCCTACACTCGATGAAAGAATAACATGCATGCAGCAGTTGATTAAATCCATGCGTATTAAGTCGACAGCTTTGATTTAATAACTACATATTTGAACTAGTCTCTGATTTGGCGTGATATCAAGGCATTACCATGTCGTTCATAAGTACTTACCAGTCCAGTAGCGACCCCCATTAATTATGTAATGGCGGATTTATTATAAGCAATCCATGCGATTCAAGCTGTAATTAAGTAAAATTGCGCATACGCCGAGTAACCGTTTGTTGTATGTTGTTGCCCGTGATGGTCGTTAAACCGAATTAACAGAAACTGTGGCAGCTGCTGGTGGCTGGTAGTCGGTTTGCTTTGCCACTCGAGCCTATTAAAAGACTTATGTTGCGCCCAGGCCAGTAAGTGGGCCCCAAACAGCTGTTCGGTTCGCAGCGGTCTCTTCAGGTAAGTCCTCGATAGGATTTGTGACACGGTTGGGGAAAACGTACAGTTAGCGTTCTATATATACATATACCTTATGTGCAGTTTTATGGGCAGTAAGCCGTAGTTATGCACTTAAGATCATCGCTGTTGCTAGACTGTGGGAAAGGACTACACACAAGACACCGATTTGGCATATCGTTTTAAAATGTTTATTTGAAGTAAGTAATATTTCTGACAGTAACAAGATAAATTGTCCCTTTTCGTTTCGTTTCCTTTCGTTTTAGTTTTTTATTACATAAAAAAAAAATATATATGGTAAAAGAATCTTGCATTTTTTCTTTGTTGTGGTTTATAAGTAAGTATGTATATAAGTATGTATGTGTATACATAATAAACGTCATCATCATCATCATCGTTGTAATAATAAATAACAGTAAATAGTTATAAAAATCAAATCAGAACAAAAGGGAAATAGTTTTTCATATTTTTCTTCTTGTCTTTTTTCTGTTTTTGTTTTTCATATTATATTTCTAGTTTTGTATTCTTAACGTTTCTTAGCAAAGAAATCAGATTTGAGTTTTGCTAAGGAGTATCACTAAAAATGTGTTGTATGTTTTTTCTTTTCTTCATTTAATTATATATATATACATATATCTGTATATATATGTATGCATATTATATATGTATATGTATATAATTATTACGGTTTAATGTAAATGTTGCGTTCCTATCAGACATTGCACATAAAATATTTATTACAATATTTGATTTGTTTTGTTTTACCAATTGTCAAATGTCAAATTTGTGAACTTGTTTTTGTATGTATTGTATATTATTTTGCTATACATTCTTGTATATTTTTATATATTAATATTTCTCATATATATGTATATACACATGCACACACACATATATATACATATATATATATATATGTATATATATAATTGTATATTTAAAAAATATTGCTTGTGAAACGTTTAACTTGACATTCGAATGTTTTTCAACGGCGTCTGAAACTTGCCACCGCTCATTTCAAAAAATTATTATTTTGTATTTACTTCTAGCTGTTTGTAAGTATTATTTGCTATTTTGTATGGTAACTAATTTTTTACTCATTCTTTGTATTACAATTGACTTCAATGCCTTGCTGGATGCCAATTTCGATTAGCTGCATGGCGACAAAAAAAAAACAATTTACTTACTTACTGATACTTAAGACCCGTCATTTTTGGTGTTAACAAACTTATATTGTAGTTCTGGGCCTTCAGGGCCTTAACTAAGCCTCAGTTTATTTATGTAGCTGTGGGTGTGCTGGTGTCATGTTGTGACTGTGTGTGCGTGTGTGTGTGTGAGTGTGTGTAGATGTCTGGGTGTGCGTGTGACAGTGAATGTTTTTGTTTTATTTACAGCTATTTCATTCTGTATGCGTCTTAGTTTTGAGAAAAAAAATTGAAAATGTTTTTTTTTTCGATTTCTTTTCATATAATATTTGTTACTTTATTAATTTTTATTTTATTTTCTTTACGTTTAACTACTAAACTACAGACACATTTCTTTTTTGTCAGCTATATCACTTTCGAATTATTTAATTATTGATTACGGTTTTCTTATTAATTTTCCCATTTTGTTTATTCATATACTCGTGTGTGTTTGTTGTGTTTCGTATTTATTTATATGTTAGTTTATTAGTATATATAATTATTTCTTGTTTTCGAAGAATTTCAGTGAGGTTCTTAGAAGCGTTTGTTTTTGTTTCTTGTTATTTGACTTTCTTTAGATTATAGTGCTTACTATAGGTAGTATATTTTAGCATGTAAGTATATATAGGTAGGTATATAGCTATATGCATATATATATATGTGTATATGTATATCTATGCCGTTTCATTATTTTTTATTTGAGTTTTTAGCTTTTTGAGTTTAGGCGACAGTTTGCTTTTGCTTTTGCTTTTGCTTTTGCTTTTTATTAACGGTATCTTCTTTTGTTTTGTTTTTTCTTTTTTCTTTTTTGTTTGGCGTGCGCTTAGTAAGTCGAAAAGAATTGTAAAAAAATTAAGAAAATATTGCAGAAATTGCTTAGAAAACTTTATACGATTATTTATGCTTATAAGCATATAGGGATGAATTTATATTTGTATATAGATTCGATGCTGGTGCCGATAAAAAAATTTTGAAGCGACTGGACAAATGGTAAGTCAAGGCCACTCATTACAGTAGACAAAGTTGCAAATCAAACAAAATAAATGCGTGTCAGCCAAGTCCAAAATGTAGGTATGGTATGGTATGGTATGGTATGGTATGGTTGTATATATGGATGGGATGACAAATATGGGCATATTTGTAGACATTACAAATCTAGGCATGTATATTTCACTATAGATAAACTATATGCATACACATACAGCTGTATATGTATATTGAGTAAGTTTTCAATATTTAGGAAATGGTGTTTGTGTGTGGGTGTGTGTGTGTGTGTGTGTGTGTGCGTGTGTGTGTGCGTGTGTGTGTATTTTCGTTTAATACTGTCCATGTGCATGATTAGCCATAAGAAGTAGCAAATATGTATTCAAGTATATAGATATATATATATATATGTATATAAATAGATAGATTGTAATAAAATAGTAACTGGGTTATTAAATCAATGCAATAATAAAGCTGAACCGCATATAGAATAGAAATTAAATCGCATGATGGATCTGTTTTGGGCTCTCAAACGAGGCTTTTAGTCACACAGAAGGATAGACAGAGAGAGAGAGAAAGAGAGCTGGATATTTTATTGCTGTTGTTGTTGTTGTTGTTGCTGTTGTAGTTGTAGTTGTTGTTGTTCTTGTTGTTCTAGCTGGTTATGTGGTTGCTGTTGTTGCTGTTGATGTTTCTCTTTCTTTTTGAGCTTAGTATTCGCTTTTTTTCATTCAAGAGCATTAAACATTTGTTGTTTGCTTGTTTGTTTGTTTGTTTGTTTGTTTGTTTGCTGAAGATGTGCGTCGGTTGCTTTTTGATGCTGTTTTTCTTCGATTCGATTTTGTTTTATTGTAATAATAAACAATGTATTGAAGAATTGGCGGCTATTGTCAAATATGCGCAACAAAAATACAAAAAAAAAACAGTTTCGAAATACATAAAACACAGATGAGCACTGATTTTGTGCGCTCTCATCTCTGCGCATGTGGGTGTATGTGTGTCTGTATGTGTGTGTGTGTGTGTGTAAGTGTATAAGTGTGTATGTGTGTATGCCTAACCGAAAATATGACGTTAAATTTGCGCGGCTTTTGCACTTGGCATTGATTAATGCCTCTTTTGTTATTTAATTAATTAATTAATTACGTTTCCTTTTTATTTATATTTATTTATTTTTTTCTTTTTTGCTGCTGTTGCTGCCGCATGTCCATATGAGGTATATATATATATATATAAATATGTATATATATATATAATTCATCCATTGTTACTTGCTTTAGTATATCAAGAATGCTTAAGTTTCATTATTATTATTATTATTATTATTATTAATTTTTATAAATGTCTCGAAGGCTTCGTTCGTTAATTGTTGTTCTTTTTGTTGTTTTTGTGTGAATGTTATTGTATATTTTACTATTCTTTTATATTTTGTATGTAATGATTTTGATGTATTTTTTACTTATAATTGGTGTATGCTCAAAAATTTATTCTCGTTATTCGCATTTTTAATACAATTAATTTTATGTGTATATATATATATATATTTGTTTTTTTTTTTTTATATATATATTTGTTATTGCTATGAACTGCGCTCTACCTACGCCACGATCTAGATTGTAGACAGATCTTGTGAGTATATATTTATACGAATACATACATATGTAAATACGTACATGAATTTTTCAATTGTTTTCCATATCCTTATATCAAAAAATTATTATCATTTTGAATGTTAATCGACGCGCAAAATCGAGAAAACTTAATTTTTTTTCTTGTAATTTTTTCTTTTTGTTTTTTCTTGCTGATTGAAACTTTTGTTGGGCGATTCTGATTGCTTTAACGGTTGTTTTATATTTGTAGCATTTATTTTAATCGTTTAACTTGTATCATTGTTATATAGGTTTTGCTGTGTAGGAGAGTGTAATATGGTAGCCAAAAAAAACAAAAGCGCTGCTTTTTTTCTTCTTGTTGTTCGTTTTGTTTTGTTTTGTTTTGTTTTGTTCTTTTCTGTTAAGAAACATTTAGCTGCGATTTTGATCTGCTCTGCTGTTTTATTAAACATTTGTTCTTGTTGTTAATGTTGTTGATCTTGTTGTTGTTGTTGTTGTTGTTGTTGTTGTTGTTACAGTAGTTGTTGCGCGTTTCTATTGAATTGTTTAACCACCACCTAAACTTAACGCCTGAACTATACGTGGATCAGCTTTACTACCCTCACGAAATTCTTCTAATGTTAATTTGCCGTCATGATTCTTATCCATTTGATCGAAAATTTTGTCCACACGCTTCTGCGGCGTGTTCTCATCCTCCGACTGGGGCTGCTGGCCCTACATAAATAATACCATAATACCATCATAAATTGCTCAATGACCAACAATACCAATTGACAGTTGTGGGTTGGGGGGTTGGGGGGTTGGGGGGAATACTTGAACATGTTTACTTACCACCATCTGATAGATTGCATCCACAATGTTGTACATCTCCTCGCGCGTTATGTAGCCATCATTGTCGACATCGTAGAGACGGAAAGCCCCTGCATGGAATAAGGACAAATCAAATATGTATGTATGTATGTATGTCAATTGACATTAATTGGAGGTCGAGAGCCGAGTCGACGAACGACGACACTGATTGCTCTCATTATCATTATTATCGAGGCAAAAACTTACATTGCAATTTCTCGTCTAGGTTGCCTTTCGATGTGACGGATAAGGCGCGTATGAACTCCTCGAACTCGATTGACCCATCCTAGCGAGCACAAAAGTAATGCAAACAACCGAAACGAAACGAAACAAAACGAAGAAAACAGAACAGAACAAAGCAGAACAGAACAGAAGAGAAACAGAAGGAGCAATAGAAGCAGGCAGAAGGAGGAGAATAGCATGGCAAATCAGTGCAGAACCCAGACAACAAGCTTAGGGCGCCATCGTCACCGCCTCCACCGCAAGTCATAAATAATAAAAGTAGGTGGTTGGGGGGAGGGGGGGAGGAGACTTTATGAGTCGCCCCCGAGGGGTTGCCAGCAAGAATAGGGCATTGTACGCATATGACTTTCTAATGAATACGATACGAACAGTTAAAAGCTGCTACGATCCCTTTGCAATCAATAATCAAATCGAAATCGGCTTGGATTGACTACAGATTGCCACAATTTGTTAATAGGTTTATTATTCTACATAAATACAAAAATGTAATATTCTAAAATTTATTTTTGAAGATGTTCAAAGTAAATAGTATTTCTATTCTTTGTCAAACTAACAAAGTTTCTATGGGATTGGATATACAGTTGTCAGCTCGCTTTAAGGGATGTTTCCAATCTTAGCTGGCATAAAAGTACTTGAAAGGGTATACCCACATCTGCTTAGCCATTCGCTGCCTCATTATATAACAGCATTTTTGGCTAATTGGCTCAAATCGTCAACTTTCGCGCTCGACTTACGTAGAAATACAGCAATGTCAAGGAGGCTGCGAGGCAAGGCCAGAAATTGGCTGACTAACTGGCTGGCGGGTGGGGGAGAATTGGGGAGAGCGGGCTAATTGCGGGGGATGGCGGTGGGCGAGGACAAGAGCTGATGGCCTTAATACTCACATTGTTCTCGTCGAAGACACGAAACACAAGCGATGCAAATTTGCTGGGATCGCCTTGTGGAAAGAATTGTTTGTAGATTTTGATAAAACCCTGGCAAGAGATGGAAAACAATTAGGTCGCTGCTGGTGTGGCTTAACTCTGTGTGTGTGTGCGTGTGTGTGCGTGTGTGTGCGTGTGTGGTGTGTGTGTGCTAAGAGATGTTTTGCAATGAGGCGCGCATTAATAAATTTCATTATCAACAGCAGTCGACAGCAATAGGACCAACAGCAACAACAGCAACAGCAGCAGAAATAGCAAAACGTTGCCGTCAACACATTTGAAATGGCCTGTCATTCATTCTGGCAGAAGGAAGTTCTGCGCTAGACACACAAGGATGCCGAACATGAGCAATTTGCAGGAAATGCTGTTGTTGTTCTCCTTCTCCTTCTCGTTCTCGTTGTTGTTGTTGCCATTTCAAGAAATTAGTGTTCACATATTTAGGCGATTAACTTAATTAACTGTATGACTTGAATGAATTGAAGCCGCTTTAGCATATGCTTCACTTTATAAACATGACTGAGTGTGTGTGTGCCTCTGTGTGTGTGTGTGTGTGTGTGTGTGCGTGTAATACATACTTGCTCTGTGAGTAAGCCATTCGGACAGTCTTTTAGAAATCCTTTGTGCCTGTATTTGTTGGGCATTGCAAATATTTCCAAATTGAAATAATCAAATATTTATTTTAGTTACTTTTCATCACAATCACATGCCATACTCACCATTGACGTATTTCTTTTTCTGTAACTGAAAATAAATGCAAGTGAAAAGAATATTAAAACACGCGATGAAACAAAGTTCAAATAAATAATTCTATCATCTATTTAACGCTTATACTTAAATAGATCAATTTGGCATTAGAGTTAAAAAGCGGCTGTCAAACAGGAAGCGGAAACGGAACCGGAACCGGAACCACAACTTTAACATTTGATTTAAAAAAAATTTGTGCAACCGATTCGTAGCTTTTATTGTTACCTCAACTATACCAATTGAGCTTAATAAATATCCAATAAGCAACCGAATTCCACAAAAACAAATGTTGTGTGACAAATATATAAGCTTTACAGGAAATCAAACCGGAAAAAAACGATTTCATTGTTTGTATATGATTGAAATTATATATTAAATAAGTTTAGACGGCTAACAATTCTCATTTCACAATTTTTCGCACAAATTTTCCTTGCAGAATGTTTGGAGAATATGAGCCTTGAGCTCGAGTGAGCACTTCAAATGATAAATCCATAAAACAAGCCACTCGCAGTAATCCTTGGAAATAATACTTTCTCGCAGTCTCGCAGGTAATTAGCAAAATAAAACATAAATTTAACTTATGCTCATAGTCAAGTTGGTGTTCATTTTATGGAATTAATGACCAAGTGAATAGGTGCGCTGACCGTCGCCCCCCCTCCCCCTTCCCCAGCCGCCTGCTCTTACTTAAACTCCCCGAAGAGACTGGTCGGCACCACACTCATAAACAATTTAGAGTAAGCCACATGCGTTACTTTCACTAATACACTCATTCATTGACCCCTGGCCCCTGGCAAATGTGGTCTACACTCGGGCAGCTTCAGCAAGCGTTTGTACTTACATTTTCTCCATTGTCTTGTGACCACGCCCAAGGCAAACAAATTTTCCCTCTATGCATTAACATTTCTATATTTTGGTTGGTTTTATGTTTTGTTCTTGTTCTTGTTCTTTCCTTTTTTTTGGGTTTTTTTTATTATTATTATTATTTTTGGTCATGGTTGCCATCGCCGTGGCCTAATGGCCGTTTACAAAACGTTTAAGCTACGGTCTCCCGATCCCGGGCCGGCGCCCAGCTCCCAGCTCCCATTGTGACCGTTATGAGCGTGTGAATGACGCACATGTTACGGCGGTGCCGCCCACAAGCTCGGAGCTCTCAGCTACGTGTGGGATATGCAACGGTGGAGGAGTGTGGAGGGTGTGGTTTTCGAAAGAAAAAAAATACAAAAAAATGGTTAGGAGCAATGTTAGAGAGACCAAAACATAAATTCACGCAAAATTACACACATTGGAATTGCCGTTAAGCGCCGGGCCAATGGACACCACTCGAGTCCCATGGGTGATGGGCACCAAAAAAAGCAACACCAGGACCAGCACAGAGGCTTACAGTATTGACTGCCTTGCACGGTCAACTGGCTACCCAAATGCCAACCACTGTCATTTTTCATGCCGTTATGGCACGTCCTTCTGTGTTCTCCTTGCAAGGCACAGCTGTGAGCCATCTTTCGATGTCTTCCGTATCATCATTTTCGACATGGCTCAGCCACTCAAGTGGCAACTTTTCGATGTTTTTACTATAATTAGTTATACGGCTCCTTTGTCTTGTAGGTGTTGGTTTATGTACACAATATCCGCATTCATCCACGGGGCGGCGGCAACCGAATAAAGTCAACAATTGCCAAAGCTGGTACTGAATTGATTGGTAATCGATAGCCCATCACGCAGACAGACTAGCAAACAGACAAACAGACAGACAGAGAGGCAGAGAGGCAGAGAGATGGACAGAGTGACAGACAGGGGTGCAGAGGAGAGTCGGGGCAAGTCAACAGCAACAACTCGTTCGCATTCATCCTACCATGTGGCTTTGTGTCCGCTCGTATTGCCGTGTATTATTGACGTGTGCCATGTCAAAATAAAACATCATTTACTGGCCCAATGTGTGCGTTGTGTGGATTGTAAATAAAGCGCATATTGCTCATAAGACTTGTTGCCAGCGCCATCAACGACTGTTTCTGTCAGTCGATGACGCTGCTTGTGTTATTCCGTCGCTATTTATACACATCTCGAGATACACCTTTGAATGATTCTGACATCAAACAGCTTTCTCATAGACTGAGGTCGATTTGGGTGTGTGTTTAATGTAAGATCAGATCGATAAAGGCAAAATTCAATCAGAATATATGTCGGTTCTCTTTACCTATCAATTGGCATATTGAAAACTGTGTTTTAAGGCGCTTTTATTACCAGTTTGTCCAAATCGAGAATTGTTTATCATTGCATTATTTTGTTTATGCTGACATGCGAATAACATCATGTTTGAGTGCTTGCCGTTTAAGATGAGTGAATTATTTAGTAATTAATCCATTAAATGCATTTAATAATGCTGCTTGAGCACTCTGCCCAACAACAAGTCGATGTCAATTTGGCGTAATAAGTGCGGTATACTTCAAAATATCTTCTTCGATTGATACTCATGCACAATGCGGGTCCATCTGTCTGGCGGAGAGCCGCTGCTTCACCAGCAGATGCGATGTAATATCCTGTCTGCTTGTTGCAATCCTACAATCTTGCAATCAGCCAGCCACACGCTGCACACTCGATGTGGCATCATCGAGAATTTGCGGCAATTGTCCTTGCCGCTCGAATGGAACCGTGCACACTGCGAAACTGTGAGTCGAACTGCATTTCTGATTTTCATTTCCCCAAAATACCCACAAAAACACTCCCGCACAATCACATATGTGCCTCGTAGTGAGGCATCTACCCATATATAGACATATGTCGATGTGTCGATGTTGCCACTGCCACTTTTTCTCTCTCCGACTCTCCGTTGCCACATGAAATATGTGTGTAATCTCTGCCATCCATATGTGTGTTTACAACGCCATTTTAATTGCATTCTGCCTGTGTGCAGCGTAAAGACTCGAAATATTTCCGAATCGGTTTCCCATTTTTATACCTGAACCCATTCATTATGGGCAAAATGGGGAATAATCAAAATGCACTTCCGCAGTCTGTCCACTTGTACACTCAAAAGAGGAAAATTCACACAATTATCCAGAAAGTAAATATCCAAAACGACATATAAGCTCCAAAATAGCAACCGAGACAGCAAATTTCATTACTATTTTCTGAATTTCGGCAAGGATTCGATTAGAAATTGATGTCCACCAGCAATAAACTAAACAAATTTAAAGAAATACCTTTTTTAATAATATGGTAAATCATTTGTAAAAATCTGTCTCGGATGGTAATAAGTATATCGGTATCTCCAACTTTTTTGTGTGTATTTCTGTATGATTCATTTAATTTCACTTGCGATTGCAGCTGGGCAACATTTTCTTCTTTTTTTTTGTGGTGAGCCATATCGAAAAAATTACTGACAAACATATTCACATTCTTATGGCAACCGAAAGTGGAGCTAAAGAGCCATATAATAAAATTTTCAGTGCATTTGAAACGATTCAGTAATTATTACTCTAAAGGTATTTCACTTGGCAATTAAGTTAAGCCTGCTGTTGCAGCAGTGAAGGTCTTAAATGTTCCAAATGAATGCTATTAATTGTTTTTCAATGAGTCTTACAACACTTTGGTAGAGTTTCGACAAAGTTAAGTTCAGTTCAGGATGACTTTTATAGATGCATTTTAAAATTCTTGACACAACAAATGTTGTGCATTTTAATATGTAGAAATTATTCTACGTGACCAAAATTGCTTTGGGATTAGCAGTTGAGAAATACGCTAACAAAAAACAACAATTGATAGCAAGAGATGCTTACAATCAACTGCATTATTCTCTGGTCAACATACACCCAATTTAAATGCGAATACAATCAAAACCAATGACAGATTCAAATACCCAAAGCGATTTGCAAATTGAGCACAGTTTGCTCGTAAGCAAGCTTAAAAGTTATCAAGTGTAAGTCGGACAAGTGAGGCTTGTAATCCAATAGGCCATGTGGGTTATCAGACGTCACAATCGCAATTTAGCTGCAATCCAAAATAAATCAGTTACACTAATGCCCAACATAGATTATCTTTCACTTTGGTCGACTAATGACCGTGTTGTTTTATTGCTTGACAAATTGGACACATCTGGAGGTATTTCTGCATGCGTTTGTGTGTGTGTGTGTCTGTTTGCTGAACGATTTTAAAATCAATTAAACTTGCTAATTCGCAGTCAGGTAAAGCATGGCCAATAGCAAACACCTGTGGACCGAGACAACCAGACACCTAGACAGACAGACAGACAGACAAACAAGCAACTAGAGTGACAAATACGCACACACATAGAGCAGACAGCATACATTCATTTGAGAATGCCGTTTATTTATACAATATTGTGGCTACCGATGACCTAACGATGACCCCATCCCGATTGCTGCCCTTGGCCAGCCCTGCCCTGCCCTGCTATGCCCTGCTATGCCCAGTCCAGTGTCGACCGTAATTTGTATCTATTTTACACACACAGTTTTGGGATTTGCATTTTATTGCTGGGGTCATTCGATTCTCGCAACCCATCCGAAACTAATCAAATTTTTTAGCTATTTATTTATTCATTCGTTGGCCTGCCATCAGCTGAAATACGGCGCAGTGGGAGTGCAGCCAAACATATATATTGGCTTGTATATATGTATGTTATGTGTGGGTGTATGATTGAATGTGTGTGTGTGTGTGTGTGTGTGTGCACATATATAAACGGTATCATTATGTAATTCCCAATTGATTGGCAAACCGGCAACTCAATGAACAGCCTACAATGCTGAGCCCGACTAGGTGTTCCGGGGCTAAAAACTTTTCCATATTGCGCATACGAACCGATGTCTCACTGAGCTCATAAATTGAATTTCAGTTCATTTGTTTGCCGAATAAATAAAATTGAATTCACTCGTCTCTCCTCTTCTACTTTTTGTTGTTGTGGTTGTTGTTGTTGTTGTTGTTGTTGTTGATGTTGTTAAAGCTGGTTTCAGGTGCAGGAAGCAATTTCGAGTTTTGAATTGATGGGCTTTGGGCAAAAGTTGTTCGCTCCAAATTGAAGGGACAAGACTGAAGACTTACGTCAAAGTTATATGGCCAGAAACCTAACCAAGAACTGCAACTGATTGCATTTGAGCTATAATATTCGCTAAGCTCTAATCTGAGATAATCTCTCGTTAGCCGTATATAACCATTTATAATTATTTGTGCAGAGCATTTTGTAGATTATTGAGTTGCACACCAAAGTGGCAAATAAATTTCATCAAAATTTTGTTTTCTTAGGGCAGTGTTTACACTGAAGAGAAAGAGAGAGACAGAGAGTGAGAGAGTGAGAGAGAGAAAGAGAGATAGATGTACATGAATCGAGAGGTGAGCTCGACCCAAGAGGCGCAAGACAAATTGCTTGGACCAGGACATTAAGAACTGGCAGAACTTGGCAGTAATCTGTCAACACTTTGAGAGCACCCTCCACTGCCAACCCAAGCAGGTGCACCACCAAATGCCCCTCGGCAATGTAATTATTTATATGCCCGTCTGTTGCCTTCAACATTGGTTGCGGTCCGCAAAAGGCATCAGCGGAGCACGAAATGCGAAAAATACTTTAAAAAGCAATTAGTCAACAAAGTTTGAAGGCGCAAAGTTGCTGACTTGCATTTTTAAGTAACCCACAAAGAATATAAATAAAAATATACATGAAAAATAACAAATGTTAAGCCGAATACCCTTTACAGGTTACATATCTCTCCAAGTCGATACCGCATTTCAAAGATCCAAACAGTCAAATATTGTATGCTTTACCCAGGATGTGAAGCCGAATCATATCTCGGCTACGGTTACTGTACGCAAAATTTATAAATTGGTTGTACATTTTTTCGTTGTTCAATTCCACAGTCAGAAAAACAAATTGACGTTTTTTTTTAAATAAATTATAAATATTTAATAATAATAAAAGCAACTGGGATGCTAATGCCACAGTTCTGTGTGTAGATTTCAAAAATAAACACAGCCTGAAAGTTAGATTTGTTCTTTTTTTTAAATTTAGTAAGATTTATCCTGGAATTAAGAAAATAAAATCGCTGGTTTTAGAAAGACAGAAGATTTCATTTAAGAAATATACTTTCTGAAGGTAAGTGACGATTCGGGACGAAGGTGTTTTTTCTCAGTGCAGTAAAGGCTTTATCAAAAAAATGTTAATTTTCGGTTCGAGTTCTGAAACTCAAGTTACAATTCCCGTTCCGGCTTAACACCCTGCTTTTAATAACTTCGAAACGGTTCGGTATGGCTGGTCAACTTAATCGTTTTATCCAATTTACTTTACATATACCTGCATATCTTTGGGTTACAGGGTAGAATACATTAATTAAGCCTGGTAAAGTGAATGTAAGACTCTGCTAAAAATAGGAAGCGACAAAAAGGAAAAAGGGGTCATTAGCGCCATAATCAGTTTGAGTTGGCCAGAGTTGGCCAGAGTTGGCTTCGGGATTATGTATGGACGGACAGATGTTTTTGTCTACGATGGCAAGGATGGACTTGGATTTGGATTGTGTGCCTCGTGCCTTGTGCCTTGTGTTGTTGTCCCGATGTTATCCTGCCATGAATTATGTCGATTCAACACTTTTAGAATAATGCACAACCCGTTTCGTGTCTTTTGTGTTTGCCCCTCGTCAGCAGGACAGTGAGAGGAAGAGGAAGTGAATTTGGTCCGTGTCGTAGGCTAATTGATAAGTGCGTTGCTTTTAATTGCCCCGACTGAATGTTATACAAAGACGAGCTCTTGACCATTCCACTGCTGAAGTGCCGGCAACAATAGCACTAACAATTAACATACAAAAGGTGGGACAAGCTTTGGCAAAACTGTTTAAATTAGGGACAAGCTGGCCGAGTGCCTCAACCACGCAAGCGTTCCACTTTGCAACCACAGAAATGCTGCACTTTCTATTTGTATTTAAATGTTTTTTTTTTCTGTTTTCTGTTGTGCGCTTTTATTTGTGTAGTGTGGAAATTGTTAAGTTTGATTGATGTGCGCCATTTATTTAAGTAAATAAGCAGCCAATAAAATAATTATAATCTAGTAGCTAAAAAATATTACAATATTATATTGTTGATGGATGGGTACTCACAATATGTGTCGGTTGTTAAACGATCGATGGTATCCTGTTTCAATTTCGAGCTCTTTTTTCCCATGTTGGTGTTGCTGTTGTTGTTGCTGCTGCTGCTGCTGCTGTTTTTTTTTCTCTTTTTTTTTTGTATTACTGCACCTCTTGACTACACTTGACTGCTATTGCTCTTTAGGGCCAAACTTTAAAGTTGCTCAAGTTTTGTTGTTTACAACTTTTCCATAAGTATTTTAATTTGCTTTATAATATTTATTTAAAACAACAAAAGTTATGCCAATAACAACAAGTGAAACAAAGAACTGCGCCAATTCTCACTGGCATTTTATTGCGTTAAATACATAAATTGAATTCTTTTAGTTTTCACAATTGCATAGTATTACTAACAATTTGTGACTATTTTCCTGTATAATTACAAAGCCAAACAGTACTGCATTTAATATATTATTGTCATTGGAGCTCACAAAATGTTTTTGAGTAGTTATCACGAAATTAGACGGCAATATAGCTAGATTGACGGGCTGACAGGGTATTTAGATTGATCCATTGTGCAATGCATTTATCAAGCATAATGGATCACGTTTCTCCCCCTCTCTCTCTCTCTCTCTCTCTCGGTAGAGACAATTAATTTGCTCAGTTGTGCAATTTACATGATATCCAACTCCAAGCCAACAGTCGACATTTTGATGAGTCTGGCAGAGCTTGCTTGGGGGTGTGGCCGGCTTGGCTTACTGTTCAATTTGAGAAACAGCCCTGCCGTAACTGACATCGAATAATGAACACGACACAACATAGCACACACACACACACACACACACACACACACACACACACAGATAAGCACTCACACGCACATAGCTCACATTTTTCGCATTTCAGGTCAACTCTAGACTCGAACTTTTCATGACAGTTGCCAACGGCAACAGCAACAGCAACAGCAACAACTAAAAATTTGCCAGAACGAGAAGCTGTTGCTAACAAAAGCGCATAAAAACTCAAACAAAAAAAAAAAAGAAGACAAAAACTTAACCCTGCATATGAAGACGAACGATAAGGGGATTGGGGTAGCAGCTGGGTTATAGCAATGTACGTGGCGTTGGTGCCTGCTGCTGCTGCTGCTGCTGCCTCTGTTGTCTCTGCGGCTGACGCGCATCGCATAAAAATAAGTTGCCTTTGTTTTGCCTGGCACAGACACGAGTGACGATGACAATGATGACGGCAACAGCAACGGCAATGTTGACAATGTCACCCGCAATGAGGCGCATAAAAATGCAATGAAATAAATGCTGTTAATTTTAGACGCAGACAACGGCAGCACAAACAAGTACAACTACACACAACTATTTTATCAAGGCTGCCACGGTGCCACTAAGTTGTGGTTCTCAAAGTGCGGGCCAGCAGCCAAAAAATCAAAATCACACATTTAACCAGCCCATAAAAGTAGGCAACGCTTTTTGATATGCCAGCCTACACATATTCTTCAGACATAACCTAAAATAAACAGTTATTTACTTTGTCTTTTTTCAAAGCAATAATTCTGAATCTAAGAAACTTATTTTTTTTAAGTATTTCAATTCCCAGCTCTTAGTTAATAACTGGATATTAATTAACAATTTGTGAACAATTAAGTTCATAAATATAATTCACCCGAGTCTTAGATTCTTCAATGTATGATGTTTTCTGATAGAGAATAGTGATAACAGTACTATATATATATATATATATAAGATATATATATATATATCTGTAAAAATTGCATTCCACTATTTTTATAGTTTATTCTGTAGCTGTTTGTTTACAAAACTGACCGAACTGACGCTGAATGGCCACAGTAACAACACCCTCACTCCTACACACACCCACACACACACCGACATACACACACATATTAACAACAACACAAACGGGCTCTCCTCGGGTGACTTTGTTTTTTTTGGCACACAAGGTATTGGCATTTCCGACTTACCTTGTGTGTGTGTGTCTGTATGTGTGTCTGTATGTGTGCGTGGCTGTCCGTTATCTTGTCAGGTGGTCATATGTTCGAGTATGTGTGTGTGTGTGTGTGTATGTTATGCCGTGCGAAAAGTTTTCTCAGTGTTTCAGTTCTCGTTTTCCGCTTTTGCAAAATTTTTCGCACTAAAAATATTTTTACGTTTATTTCGTTCACAGTTGACTGCTAATGCAGTGTTAGACAGAGATGTAGATAGTCGCAACAGCACCCACAGCAATAACCCGCCGCCCACTCAAATCGTGCCTCTAGCTGACTCGTAGGTGTAACTCGACTCTTTTTATCTAAATGAATGTCTATCTAACTTTGCATATGTGTGTGTGTGTGTGTGTGTGTGTGTGTGTGCGTGTGTTTTATGCGTGGTGTGTGTGTGTGTGTGTGAGTGTTAGTTTTGTTTTTGCTGCAACGTTTATTTTTCATGCTGTTGCAGTTTTATTGCAGCATTTTTGTGTTCATCTTTTGCTTTGGGCGGCCCCTCAAAAGATTTGCAGCCTGCGCGTATGCTACACTTTTTTGTATTTTCTTATTTGAACATGTACGTTTCGCAACACTTGCCAACACTGGCAGCTTTGTCGCAATGGCGCTGCTACTAAACCTAAACCCCTAAGCCCCTTAGCCCACAAGCCCACAAGCCCCCAATCCCATAGCCCTGCGAGTTATTTGAATTAAATGGATTGTAAATTATATTTGTACGGCACTCGAATGGCCGACCAGTCATAACAAATGCTCGTCTGAATGTGATTGCTTCTGTGAATGCGATTGCGATTGCAATTGCGATTGCGATTGCGATTGTGGAATACGAGTAATGAAGTACGCGCCACATTAATCTGTATACCCTGTGCATTGACTTGGCCAGCATATATATGCACGTATGTGGCATTTAATTATGAATCAAATATAGCCATTGGGAGAAGAATGCTTCATGTGAATGGCTTATTCGTGTTACAGGGTATATTCAAGTCGCTGACTTGAGTCTGAGTCCAGAGCACACTCGGCTATAATTTCATTTTTATTTGGCTGCTGTCATTGTTGAAATATTATGCACAGTGAAATCTTGAAATGGGTGGTAAAGGCAGCAAATGTGCAAAACAGAGCCTGAAAATGGATTCGTAAAAAGTATATATTTAAATATATAAATTTACATATTAATTTATTGTAGATTCTATCATATTGAGCATTTTACATTTTAAGATTGAAAGACTATTGAAAATATATTTAACTAAATGAACATTTTCTATTCATTTCTAGATTTCATTGTAAAAGTTATATTTTCAAGCATTGCGAATGCCAAAAGTCATAGTGGCTTACTAGTTCTGAGCCAGCTTATCGCCGTAGATATAAACTATAATCAAATTGGGGAAGTTGCATTTAATCGAATTAAATTGCCGTCAGGGGTAAACTGACTGGCCAATTAACTAACAAATTCAAAATTCAGAATGCAAAGCGATTTGCTGCATGGCCAATTGTTTAGTAATTGATGTAAATTAAAAAGGCACTCGCCGAATCAGTGGCTGTGGCATTTGTTGTTGTTGTTGCCACAATGGGCAGCGCCCGATTGACGCTCGGCACGCAAGCATTATGGCATCCAGCCGCAGATTGAGTTGCACTTGCAACACCTACCCACACACCAAATACCCTCCACACCCCCACACCCACCTGTCTCGGCTTTATATATATATATATATATATATATATATATATATATATTTTATATTTTCACTTTGTTCACTTTGTATTTATTATGATTACATGGCATTTGTGTGGGTGATTGCACCCATTGAGGTAGAGTGCGCTGCGGGTTCAGAGGGTTCAGAGAGAAAAGGCAACTCATCAGAGTGACAGACTTACAATATGACAGACTGACAGGTGGACATACGAACAGACAGACGGGCAGACAGACAGCAGAAGCAGCACCTGCTGTTTGCGTGGAAGCGAATCAACTTATTTTTGTTTACATAATCCTTGCACGTTGTCTCTTTGTATGCCTGTGTCTCTCGCTCTGTATGTGTATTTGTGTGGGTGTTCGTGTGTGTGTGTGTGTGTGTCTGTGTGTCTGTGTCTGTGTCTGTGTGCTAGCTGGCTGACTGTGTAAGTCACATCGCAGCTTCCACCTGCAGCCCGTTCGAGCTGCTTTGGCTGGACCGCACTACGTAAATTTGGGTCAAGTCTTGTAAGCGTTTCGAATGCCAACCCCTCCTCAGAACCACACATACATATATATATATATATATATATAGTTCAAGTCGATGGGGTTCCCATATTTGTTATGTGTACAAAAAAATATAAAAAAAAATTAATCTGTTTTGGGGCTTGGCGCAGCAGAAAAGCATGGAACACCAACACAAACAAAAAATAAAAAGTAAAAAACACAAACACAAATACGAATACAAATACGAATACGAATACGAATACGAATATAAAAATACACATATTTATCGCAAGTGACAAATAAACACTTGATGTTTTGTCCTTTTGTTTTGTGAGTCGGCTTTATCATTGCCTGCTTAGCTGCACATTTGTTTAGCTTTAGTTATTGTTATTGTTACTGTTGCTGTTGCTGTTGCTGTTGTTATCATTGTTGTTATTGTGAATTGTTGCTGCTGAGTGTGTTTCATGTTTTGTGTTTTCATTTGCAAATTGCAATGTTGGCATATTTTTGTTTTGCTTTTGTTGTCATTTGAATTGTTTATTTTATGGACTTTTTGTTTATCCCTTTACTTTCACTTGTTTTCCTTACATTTCAAAACTTTCTTGAGTTTTACAACAATTTTTTTAAGGCACTTATTGTGCAAAAAATTTGAATTTCAGAAAAAAAATTAAAAAAAAAACGATTTATATTAAATATTTTATTATTATTATTTGTTGCTGTTTCTGTTGGCTTATTTGTTGTTGGCTGCGTTTTGACTGCGGTTGCTGCTCTTGTTGTTTTCTTGTGTACGTTCGACGTGGCACCCGCGAGTTGCGTTGCGTTTGTTTGGCGGTCAAATCAACGACTGAAAGCGTTGCCACGTTCCACGAGCCAACCAACCAACAAACATTTAATGGTGTGCCAGATGAGAGCCGTGTGGCTCAGTTCCCAGTCTCTCAGTCCTGCTCCCTCAGCGTGTGCGTGTGTGTGTGTGTGACAACTACATATACACAGAGACTAGTACTGGCCCATGCAGTATGAATGGCTGCATAGAGCTGCCAACTCAGCCTGTGGTGAATATATATACACATATATATATATATATATATATATATATGTATATGTATATATGTATCTACTGTTCTGCACGTCACATGTGGGGACAGCAGCGGGTTGCGGCTCGTTGCCGACTTATATAACGCACACTAGCGCAAACGAATGCAAAAACTCACCACACACAGAGACGCAAGAACACACCACGCCACAGCATAGCACACGAAGGCATGCTGCTGGCGCGGCAAGCTTTTCACCACACGCACACCGACAGCGACGAGCTGAGAGCAGACGCATCTGTTTGAGTGTTAGCTGCGCTTGTATGCGTGTTAAAAGCTGCACCACGGACAAGAACTTACTCAACAACCAACAGCAACAACAGCAGCAACAGCAACAACAGCAGCAACAGCAACAACATACAATAAGCATTGCCTAATATCAGGCGTTTTAAATTGAAAACAAAAAAAAGAAAGAGTAAACAGCAGCTTAAAATATCTAAGAGGAAAAAGACAAAAATCGAATTAAAAGCCCATCAAAAGCAGAAAAAATGCGTATCTCAATGCATGTCGGATTGCTTGAATGAACTTCGCGTGCGTCAAGCAGTGGGCACTTGGTCTGACGTACGCACTGCTGTCAGTCAGTCAATCAAACAACAAAACAAACAAGCCAACAAACGACAACAACAACAACAGCAAGCAGCAGAGGCAGCAGCAGCAGCAGCAGCAGCACTCGCATAACATAATAATGAAAACATTTGCCTTTTGCCAAGTTGCGTGTCTTTAAATGACGTAATCACCTTCAGCAGCAGCACCGAACACATAACGGACCACGGCACCGTCGCGACGCCCCTCCCCTCCCACCCCACCTTCTCCCGGCAGGGCATGGATGGGTGTCCTGCCGCCTTGCCTGTATGCGGCATTCATTGAGAGTTGCTCGCCCAGTTAGAAATTTACATTTATTTTGTTTTGTTTTTTACATTTGCTGTTGTTGTTGTTGTTGTTTTGGCACGCTTGTTAATTGCCCAGTCAGTTTTTATAGCTCCGGGACCCAAGCAGCCAATAAGTGTTAATTTGGGCGAGAAGGCTGGAGACCCAATAGCTAGCTATATCTGGAGAGAGAGAGAGAGGGACAGGGGGAGAAGGAACATCAATAATAAAATCATCAGAATTTTGACCTACTCAGCAAATCCATATAGATTTTAGCAACAAATAAAATTCAAATCAAAAAGATTATTTTCTCACAAGTTTTGTCCACTCCAAGCCATCAAAAAAATTCTTTATGAAGCAAAAAAACTGAATCTTTCACACAATTTTAGAGTTCTTGTTATTCAATTTTTGTTTAGTGCATTTATATTTATATATTCTTCAGCTTTCTCAAACCTATTCTTAAATTTAGCTTACTCTGTTTATATTTATATATCCTTCATCTGCCTCGAACCTTATCTGGAGACGTCCAGAAGAGTTCCCACAAACCACATTTGCTATTCGAAGAGGTGAATGTTCCCCAGTCAAGCCACGTGCTCTGAATAAGAATTGTTGAGTTTGGCTGGAAGACATTTGCCTCTTCTAAGAGCAATAGAATAGCTTTGAGTCACCATCTTACCTGCAGGATGTGGAGCACATTGATACAACTTTAATTTAAGTTCCGTTAACTCCATGAACAATAAATAAATACCTTTTATGTCAATTTATAAGGAAATTGAATCATTCATTTCTTTTAGTTAAACAAAAAGATAGTTCCACATTGATTCTGAGTCAAAAGTTAAAAATACAATATTTTTATACATTTCGAGTAAAACATGTTGTATTATTGATTGGCAATTCTGATTCTGAATTCTACAATCTTTCTGCACTCTCTTTGGTTTAATAGTCTTCAGTTCATTTTGCCGTTTAACACTTTAAAGTTGAACATCAAATTGGCAATAAACTAGAAAAATATTAAACCATAAAATTATAAATGGATTGCGCAATAAATAAACTTAGATGTATTTAATGCTTGCTTTTAATGAACGCCATTCAAATCTCTTGAATCTGAATTTAGCATTTGCTCTTCGCAATGTGTTTAAAAGAACAACTAAAAAATCATTATTCATTAACAAATTTTCCGATTCCGCTGTTTATTTTGCATTTGTGTTTACTCCCAAAATTGATTACAATTTATCAAATTTGAATTTAAGACTGATTTAAGTTTACTACCAGCAATTAGGTAATTGAAATTACCTCACAACAATTTCGCTCTGTCTGTATTTGTTATACACTTATGCACGGTATGCTCACTTTATCGTGGACTCCATTTAAATATATAAATATTGTTGGTCAGCATCACAAGTTGGCATGGGAAAGTTGGACAAGGGTATCTAAACTTCGGCGTGGCCAAGTTATTCGCTTTTACATCATTTAATTTTGTTTGTTTTGCACAATGCAGGCAAATCCTAGGACTACAATGGCAAAATAGCAAATAATACATATCTGAAATGATGGAAATGTTTATGCTTAGACATAAAAATAGTCGAGAGCTCACATAATTTATAGAATACACACAGCGCCAGCTAATTTTTGTTTTAGCCCCTCGCGCCCCTTCATCTTACTATTTATCGTATATCCCGCTCTCAAAACAAACATTTTGTATCCATGGGTGCCAATCGAAATATATGAAAATCTTAGCCATGCATGCAGCTGATTAGGTGGGAACATAAATATTTCATTTTAAACGAAATGCGAAAAAAGCACGGCTATTAAAAATAAATAAAATTGCAACAAAAGAATTCATATGACAGATATTCGATGGATGGATGGATATATTGCTCTACAATAGTTAAGAGCTTTAAGTAATATTGGCTTTGTAGATGTAGATGTAGCCCGAATAAATTCCCTAACATCATCAGATGTATTATAAAAGGATACAAATTTTTGTTAATTTTCTTTTACGGGACACAAAGAGTTATATTACCCTTAAGGGCAGTATCCAATGGAGCTATAGCTTTGGTTAAATGACCATTTGATTCGGCTGATAAACTTTCATTAGAGTGTTTTGCATCAAAAATTGTGACAATCTCAGGATCAGATACTTTGACGGAAATTATGTTGCTTTCGTCAGCAGTACACTCAAAAAAAATTATCTGTAAATCAGAATGTCGTCTAAACTGAAAATTTTCTGGTTTTTACAAATTTCAATTTCAAATTTCTAAAAAAAAAAACAAAGAAATTCTTTAAGAAGCTTTTTCTTTTTCCAGAAAGATATTTGATAATAGAAATATTTATAAAGAGTAGACTTGGCTTAAAAAAGAAAACACCTAAGAAGTAACACATATTTTTTTAAATTATAGAAAAATGTACCCGTGAATTGAAAATAGAAAAACCCAGGTTTTTTTAGGAACACAAGCTTCTGTTTTCGAAATATACCCTTTGAATAATAAGGTGAGTTAAAAATTCGATCGATTTTTTTTCTGAGTGCTTCTGAAATATGTGGAGACGGGAGTAAAAGATTAATTAGTTCTAAATTTGGCATTTGTGGGTATTTGTGAATATGTGTAAGGGGGGGGGGGGGGTAGGAGAGGGGGGGGACCGGAAGGTCGTTTGGGCCAATAGACAGCCCAGAATTGGCAAATTGTGCGAAAGGTCGTTCATGCTGATATATGAGCGTAATAGTAAGCCAGAGAGTAGGATTGGATGATTGCGTCATTCAGAAGGGAGGCTTTAAAGTCTCTGATAGCTGTTCCAGCGACCGTTAACAGGCGACAAGCAGTGCCATCATAGATAAGAAACAGACCGAGAATACTAGAAGAGCAGAAGAAGGGCAAGAAGAAAGAGAACCAGAACCAGAACCAGAACCAGAAGCAGAAGCAGAAGCAGAAAAAGAAGAAGAACCGAAACAAATGACAATGAAACAGAAACAGAAACAGAAACAAGAAAAAAATAAATAAGAAGACATCGTGAAGTTGTCGTAAGCGCTGACTAATCAGTGTCATTATCAAAAAAGCCACAAAAGCACCAACAACGGCTAAACAAGCGCAAAAACAATAGCAGCTGAGCGAGAAGGGGGGGGGGGGGGCACAACAAATTGGGGCGAGGAGGAGGCGGAGTAGGATGAGTAGGATGAGTAGGATGAGTATTAGGTAAAGACAACGTAACACAGACGTAACGTCAGCGGGAAGGGGGAGGAGGAGTTGGAGTTGGTAAAGACAACGTAACGCAGACGTAACGTCAGCGATTATCATTCCAGTTTTTCGGTGAAAGTGCTTTTTAATGTCTGTGAGCATTTTAAATAATTAGCTAATGTGGGCGGCAAGGAGGCGTGGCTTGGCGCACAGTGGCTGTAATTAGCCTGGCGGCGTCCAAAGGGAGACATTTGTAAATGTTGTTGCTGCTGCTGCTATTGCTGTTTTTGCTACTGTTGTTTGTTGCTGATGATGAAACAACGGATTAGAAAGAGTACTGCCAGGGCTGTTGCAGATCGGTTTCTGAACTCAAATCTCAAAATGGCAACTCGACCCATTTTCTTTGCCACAAGCAACGTGACAATCGAAGGCTCAATTCAAAAGTGAATTGAAACACTGTTAAACTGTAAGGGCGACTGATACCGCCAGCCCTGAGCTACACACGTAGCAAGTGTATTGTCTGAATGTGAGTGTGTGTGTGTGCGTGTGTGTGTGCGTGTGTACATATGTGTATGTAGTTTATGACCGATAAGGCGGTTCACATGGCGTATGCGCATTGTTTGCCGCATGTTGGCTTTTATGGCTTACATTTTTGGTTTTACTCGGGTGCCACACAAAATTAATTTTCAGCATATTACGGATGGGGGCGGGTGATCCAGGGGAGTGTGCGGGTGTGCGGGTGTGCGAGGGTGTGCGTCTGAGGCAAGACCTCCATAAAAATGTAACAGGACGACGAGGACGAAAAAATGAAATAATAATAAATAAATTCATTAACATAAAACACAACGGGTGGTTGGGTGTTCTGTATGGTTGGTGGGGGGAGCAGGGGGGGTTGGTGCTCTTCGAGGTGGTCGGATAGGCGGCAGCTCCGGGTGCGTGTCGGAAGCTCTGGGCTGGCTCGTTACCTGACTTAGATTATCATCAGTGAATTGTTGTTTGTGGAGGATTTGCATTGTTGCTTTTGCTTTTGTTTTTGCTTTTGTTTTTGTTTTTGTTTTTGTTTTCGTTTTGCGCCCAGCGACAACGTCGGCTCGTTAGCAGATCCTCGGTTATGGATTTCGAGAAGGAACTTCAGCTTGAACTGCGGCTATTTACATAATTTTTACGCAATTTGCTCTTTGTGTGTGTTGTGTGTGTGTTTGTGTGTGTTTGTTTGTTTGTTGTGCTTTTCAGTCGAGTGCCTCATCAATGGGCAATCTAATCAAATATCAAGCCGTTTTAAAGGTTGACCATTTGTGGCGTCGCCTGGCATCGATTACACGCTCCACAAATGCCTTTGGCATTGCTATTCCACAGCAAGGTGCTCGTCCAGCTGGGGTTAAGGGTTAAGGTTTTCAGTGGTTGAGGGTTAAGCTCTTTTACGCCTCATCAACGCACTTTTCCGCTTGCTGCGGTCGTAAACTTTATTAATTGAGTTTGTATTATGTGTAAAGCGTTGGCCAACCATATACACACACATACACCCACCCACCCACACACACACACACACACACACACACACACACCCACACACAGTTTGCGCATGTGTGTGCGAGTGTCTTACACAAAAGTGCCGCATCATTGGCCATGGGGCACTTCCAGTCAATGCTCAATGATTACTTTACACTTTACACTTTACACACACATACACACACACACACACACACACACTCACACATACACACACACACACGTACACATTCAATGAAGCATTCAAAATGTGCGCAGCGAAAAGCAAAGTTTGTCTTATGATAATGCAAATTCGTAATAAACATTATATTCTATAAATTGTATACTTATTCTGAGTATATATTTAAGAGGTTTCAAAAGTTTTTGTTCTCCTGCAAATGCTGTGCTATTGTTTTAAGCAAAGTCATTTAGACGCAGAAATACTTAATCACCATATGGGAAATCGGAAGCCGTAAATAAAAGACACAAGCTTCACTTTTGATTGTAATGAAACAATTTGATTTATCAAACATGGAAGCATGGAAACAGCCAGATAATCGAATGGCCCAAAAACGTATATGACTAAAATCCACTATCAAATATGCATGCCGTAGACACGATACTGATAAACACATTAGTGATAAACATGATACTGATTCCATGTTTATTCCATGCATAATGGTTGGCCACAACTCTGATTGCAGTCAGCCGTAGATACGAAGAGCTTATCGAGAGAAATATAAATGTGCAGAGACAGGATTGATCAATAATATGTATCTGTGTATAATATATATAAATTGGCAGGCTTTTATTGCTTTTGGATATCGATTTGTATCGATATTCGCAAAACGGCGGCAATAATCGACTTGTTGTGCGTATGGTATTCAAGAGCTAATATTTGAAGTCTCTAGCTCTGGACGGACATGGCTAAATCAACTCGGCTGCCGATGCTGATCACGAATATATATATATATATATATATACTTCTGGAATCCGTGTGCCTGTTACACGCTTTTGCTCAACTTAATTAGCCCGTTTTTCACATTTTTAATGGGTTCAGGGAACTAACACAAATAAATATATAAATTATATTAACTGACTACCTTTCGCGTCATAACTTCTGACATTCTCATATAATGGACATGTACATGCAAACAGAAGTGAAACGCTAAAAAAACAACAAGAAAAACGCAAAAAAATTGCGTGGGCGAGCACTATAAAATATTTGTGGCCTTCTATGGGGCCTATATGGTGGAAATATGCGCACTCCAGCTATGAATTTTGCGTCCAAAATGATTTCATATGATCCCCATAAAAATCTCGCAACACTTTTCTTGATTGCCGTTACGGCAACAGCAACAGCAACAGCAACGGCAACGGCAAAAGCAGCAGAACCACAACAACCAGCAACAGCAACCCCTGGGCAAATGTTTTCCGAGTGTAACTGGCATTTCTAATGTGAGGGGGGAATGTGGATGGGGATTGGGGATTGGGAATGCGTGGATGCGGGGCTTGTGGTTGGGTACATATGGCGGGGGCCAGAGGCAAACGCAGAAGACCCGCAGCGCTACATACGGAAGTGGACAGCTATAAAATATTCGGCGGCAGCAGCAGCAGCAGCAACAAAAACAGAACCGAGAACAACAACAACCACTAAAACTTTAACCATAACAAGCTCCAGACGCCCAATGCCGACGACGACGACTACAATGACGATTCTGCTTATCAGCACCCTCAGCGCTGGGCGCGCCAAAAAGTATGCTACACTCGCTATTTGTTGTGTGTGTGTGTGTGTGTGTGTGTATGTGTGTGTCTTTTGATATCCGATAACAAATTGGCATACATAAACAATATTCCACATAAATTGCTGCGGTACTTCAATTGTCTATGTTATCTGTAAGAAGTACTTCTGCTCTTTGCCTTAAAAGCACCCAACTCAGAGTTGCGTTGCAATAAGTTGGAGATTATGTTTACCGTACACTTTAAGATATCGTATTCCAATTAGTCAGTTTATTCTATTCGATTACCGTTGAAAGAAGCTTACGAAATGATTGCTCAACCTACACATAGAAACAAAATCGACCAGAATATGTGAAATATTACACAAAAATCAAAATTACCCTCAAAACTGACTCAAAATATTCTGGTTTTTAGAAATGATTTTAAAACGCCGAAAAATATAAATAGTTGTGGACTTCCATTTTAGTTTAGTTCTTGGCTCAGTTTTGTTTCTCAAATTAAACTGCATGAATTTATGAATGATGTAAGATGCTATATTTTTTCCAAGTGTACTGCTGTCCAACGCTTTCGGCTCAGTAAGTGGGTCTCTTTCGATCCCTTGAGCATTTCTCAGCTCTCGCTTATATATTAAAATATGGCAAATTGGACGTTGAGATATATAAATCATAAACTCATATTCCATGTTAAAAGACTATGCTGCAAAAATACTCTACAAAATGGTTGATATAATTTAATGAAATAATTAAATTGTTTTTTGCAATGTATCGATTTTTGTTCCCGTTGAAGAGCATCGGCTTTGCTACTTTCTGCAGTTGAATTTTGGCTTTGTTTTCGATTGTTTTTCAAAAACCTGCGTACGACATGGGCACACCTCTGGTGTAGCTTATCTGTTGGCTCCCTTACAGGCACCCGCCCCTTCCCTGGCAGCAACCAGTCATCGTTTCCCCCAATAACCGTGCCCCCAAAGGGATACCCACTCCCATTGCTGACTCCATTTTATGTAGCAGCACTAATGGCGCTTTATTATTGGCAAAGTTGCTTGGCGCGATACGGCCCGAAGCGTTGGATGCTCCACGACAGCCAATTTATATGGAAATAGATGCGCGGCCCATTTTCAATGCGGATTTTTCTATTCCATCCAGCAATCCACTTTCGAGGCGAAAATCGATGTGGATGCCAATGAGGTTGATGGTCTGGGGCCAAAGATTGCTTTGCTTCGCTTTACTTTGCACTTGGCCGCAATTTTTTTTATTTAGGGCTGCTTTTATTTGTTTTTCTTTTTTTCTCCTTTTTTTTGGTTCTTTTTTTCTTCTTTTCTTTGTGAATAGCGAAATCGTATTAGAACAAATTACACGGGAAGTGATGCCAAAGAAAATCAAAAAAATCAAAAAAAAAAGCACAAACAGAAAGGAGTTGGCATAAGTGAAAGGGAAGGCCAAAAGGGCTACAACAAAAGTCGCTGGTCGCTGGTCAGAATTTTGCCGTTGGTTTTTAATGGCGCCAGCGGAAAGCCCTAAAAATAGAGAAAGAAATGTAAAAAAAGAAAATTACAATGCGTACGTGCGTGTCGCGCCTCCCCTCCCATTCCCACCCACACCCACACCTATACCCAGACCCGACCACAGCTCAGCCGCACTGCTGGTAATTGGTTTTCGTTTGACTAGGAAATACTTAACTTTAGCCAAGACAGCAACTTTACCGAAAACACAACACACACCCACAGACACACTTACACCACTATCTACACTGCGATGCGCATCCTTTGTCCTTGCGTTGCCCTGCTATTGATAAAATCAATTACACAATCATATGCCAAGCTCGGCACCACGCCTCTACTACGCCCCCTCACAAGCACACTGTCCCTTTCTCTCTCTCTCTCTCTCTCTCTCTCGCTATCTCACTCTCTGTCTCAGACACACAGACACTTTGTGTCCCTCTGTCTTTGCCTCTATATCGGCACTTGCCACGACTTTCAATCAAATCAAACGCGCCAACAATTACCCATACACGCGCCACGTCACCCCCACCCCCCACCCACACACACACACACACACACACACACAGCAAAGAGCAGCGCACAACCCGGTGTGAACCTCTAACCCTCTGCCATCGCACTCGCCCCCGCAGTCGGCCCTAAATAAAGGTTAAATTCCCAAATACAGGGCTGCAAATCGGCTTCAAAGCAGATACATTTAACATCCCCAAAGCCTTAAGAGTAATTCGATTTAACATCTAATTGGTCTCGATTTAGGATTGAAGTACTTCGATCATAATTAGATTGCCATCATCAATACGCGCCAATTAGAACATGTTGCCTAATTGAAAGCAAAAAGCTCAACTTGTTTCTCCCATTTCCGCGTGTGTGTGTTATGCTCCGAATGTATATAATAATATATAATAATCAATATTTGTGTGTGTGCACTATTTTTAAATATCCTTGGACAAGCGTCTTAAATATTCAAAAGAAAACAGAGCAGAAACATTTTCAAAGTTAACACAAAATCATCATAACAGCAACGACAAAGGCTAACAAAAAAGTAGGCAAGAAATATGTCAACGTTTTAAACTAATAATCAGCTGATATAGATGATTGCATTCACTCAGCCCTGGCTTTCGAAGAAATGCCAAGATTCCTTTATTATTATTTTTTTTTTATTTTTCCATTTTTAACACTTACTGCAGAGCCAGTTGGTAGGCGAGGCAGGATGATTGGAACGGTTGGTTGGTTGGTGCGAACATTTCAAATGAATTTTACGCTTGATTTTGGTTTCAATTTCGATTTTGTGAATGGCCTTCGATGCACAGTGGGCGAACTGATCACTGAACGCTAATTAATTACAAAGTTGAAAATTGAACAATAAATCAAAGTGTAACTTCAAATTGGATTGAGAAATATACCCAGCTGATGAAGTTAACGACACTCTTAATATAGTTTCACTTGCAGTCAAATTACAGTAAAGTATTAATACAATTTCATATTTTCCAATCCCAATTCGTAGAATCACTATTTCAATTGTGTTGTGTGTCGGACAACAAAGTATTATTTCTCATAAGCAGTAATATATATGGATTTATTCGAGTTGGCTGTTTGCTGTTTGCTGTTGCTGTTGCTGTTGCCAACTCACACAGCAAATTGCAATTTGTACACTTAACAAGATTGGTCCAATCGACCATTGTGCAAGACGAGGACAACGTTTGGAACGTTTTCAACTTGCTGCAAATAAAAGTTGCAAGTGTTTTCAAAAGGTATGTTGGCTGGTCACTCGTGCTGCGTGGCTGGCAATGGTGAAGGTGTGAAGCGGGTGGATGGGGAAGGAATAGTCAATAGTCAGATAGTCAGTTAGTCAGTTAGTATTGGCAACTTTAAATTGAGTGACATTTTGCCGCAATTGACTGTGCCAAAAGTCTTCTGGCAGCAGCAGCTGATGAAGAGCCACAATTCAAGCTAAGTTTCTCAATTTCCCCCAACTCTCTCTCTCTCTCGCGCTCTCCCTATCTCAATCTGTCGCGCTCTCTTTCTCTCTGTGCTCTTTTCAGTGCTTGTCGATTTTCGTTTTGTGGATGTTGTATAGCTATGAAACCTGAAGCCTCACAGGCAACACATCCATCACTTAGCTTTGGTGTGTTGCTCAATTTGTAAGTGGGCACTGAACCAGCAGCAGTAGCAAAGGCAGCACAAGCAGCACAAGCAGCAGCAGCAGCAGCAACAGCAGCAGGACATAGACATGGACATGGACAAGGACATGGACATGACTTCGAACAGTTGCAGTAACAGTAACATGAATAAGGTTCAGCTGTCACTTGGCTGAGATAGGAGAGATTGTGCCATATCATCGAAAGCACAAAATGGATACATACATTCGCTCAAAAGTTTATGCTTAGGGGAAAAAGGAACAGTTCAGTTACTTTTATTAGTCATCGCATATCAAGTTTAATCACTTTAGTTCCCTGAGTTATTTACTTACTCTGGTGCTTAGTGGCCAGCAATACTCATATATTCGAATTGAATTTCATATGTTTGCTCTATGATAACATTGCTAACAAGTTATGGTAAAATATTTATAAAGTATATAAATCTTTATCAGCTACAATTACATACAGATACAGACTTAGCATGGGATTTGACTGATATTAATCGACATTAAATAAAATAAATAAATATTAGGATAAGATAAGTGAATAAAAAAAAATTATATAAAGTTTTTAAGCAAACAAATAAATTAAGTGAAGTAAATCAATTCCGTAATTTAGCTAAACAGTTCGAGTATTATATCACAACTTGACACAAGGCATAATATATTCCCAAACTAATATTCGATTCGTATATTATTAAGTAGAACGTAAGCTTAACTTGGGAAACTTAAATCCAATTAATGTGCAATTAGGCTCTGAACTGAACTTTATTTGCAATTTCGCAAGCAGTTTGCTTGATAACAGGATCAGTTTTCATTTGCTTTTTATATGACAGCCAAGCCCAAAAGTAAATGCCATTTCGAGTCCTGAAGCCGTTTGCGCTCAATTAAAAACCATAAAAATGGCAAAAGCGTTGTATACGACTGCAGAATACTCTGCTCTCCCACGTGTAACACAACATCAGTCAAAACTTTTATTGAGCTCGTCTCTCAAGCAGTCGTAGCACTCAAATTGCTGAATCTCTACGAAGAAATATCACGTATACGCACGAATATCTCTTCTCTTCTCTGCCCTGAATTTAGAGAGTATGCAAACGAATTCTCAGTTGAATTTTTTTCGAATCGAATTTCACGCAGCTTTCCTCTTAGTTCTGGCTGTGGTTGTGGCCAGTGTTGTTGTTATTGTTGCTGCAGTTGTGTGTTGTGTTGTGTTGTGGCTTTTCTCTTACGACTTTCTTTCGTTCTTTTTTTTTTAAATTTCTTATGTGCGTTGTTGTTGTTGTTGTTGTTGTTTTTTGGGCAATTTTTCGCATTTATTGATTGGTTTTTGTTTTTTTGTTGTTTGTTATGGGTTTTTTTTATTTGCTGTTCGCTCTGGTCATAGCTTTAGGCTTCAGGCTCTCCGCCCGGGGGTTCTGGTCCCTTTAGCTGCCCTTGACTTTTGCCTGGCGCTCACTTTACAAACACTTTTGGCAGCCTCGTCGCCAACAACTGGCTCCTGGCGCATTGTGTTATTATTGTTGTTGTTCTTATTATTGTTGCCCTTTCCAAGTTGCCAAAGTTTGAAAATAGTTTTTGCACGTTTTGGCCGAGTGACTTCTCTTTGTGTGTTTGTCGACTCTTAGGCAATTTTTCGGCTTTGTTTCCGTTCTGTTGCCTGGCTTGAAAATGTTGCACTATTCTTTGTTGTGTTACTGATCGTTGTTGCTGTTGTTGTTGTTGTTGTGGTTGGTTGGTTGCTGTTGCCGCCTCCTGCTTTGGTATAGTCGTTAAGTTGTTGGGGGCGCTTTGCTTTGCAAAAAGTGGCCATTGTCTATTTTGGAAACTCTAACAAAAGTCTAGCTGAAATTTTTGGTTGTTTATGTTTTCGCATTGAAACTAAGTTTTCGGCAATGTTAAAGTCTTTGCCCTGTGGCTACACTGCGTGCTATAAGTATGTGGTCCGTAAAAAGGTCATTTCTGCTTTACTATAATAATCTATACATAAATTGTTAACCAAAAATTATGTTAGCTTGCAGAAGCCATGAATTACTTACACATTCTTAAACAACCAACAATCGTTCTGAAATACAATTTGTGTATGAAAACCATGTTCCATATCGAAAATAAATTGCACTGCTACTGTTACATGTGGGCATTTTTCAATATTCTTTCAAAGTTTGACTGTGCAAAAATCGCAGCTGTCGCATTTTCCAAATGCGCTTTATTTCAATTGGTGGGTGACACATGATCGCAAATGAGTGTGCAGCTTGTAAAATGTGATAATATTTAAAAGCTATGTACATATATATATATATATATATATATATATGTATATATGTTTGTATATATAGGTAGTGGCTGCCTAGCCCGCAGCTGGCTTTCAAATGTTTTAAAAATTCAGTAAAACTAAAAAGCACAAAAAGCACAAAACTTTACCAAACTTGTTCAGGCGCAAGTTACAACACACACGCACACACACACACACACACACGCACACACACGCACACACGGACACACACACAAATAAGCATACACACAGAGACATGAACGTGTGTTGCCTCAATTAATTTGTGCCTTGCTTTCGCAGTCCTTTTTTTCATCATTTAATTTAATTTTTTTCTTTTTTGTTTTTGGTTTTTTGTTGCGCTCTTTGCTTTGCTTATTATTATTTATTAGGTTTTTTGTCCCGCTTTTTTGCTAGGTTGAACTAAGTAATTATTAAGCTCATTTCTGTGGCATTTAATTATGCATCTCTGCACACACACGCACACATGACTATACACACACATATGTGTGTGTGTGGACACATAAGTAAATACACGCGTGTGTGAATGCCATCCACGTGGCGTATGTGTAATGACTTTGCTTGGTATGTGGTGGCCGTTGCTGCCGCTGTCCGCTAGATGGCGTCCACACCAATAAATCAGCTCAGAATTGGCAACAAGAATACCATTGGGATTGTTCTTATAACATAATTGAGCATTTATTTGCATACACCAGACCTTGAGAGCAATCATTTTTGCTCAGCTATCTTCGACAGCGTAACTTTAGTTAAATATTAGTTTAAGCATGGCTAATTAGTGGTCCTTCTCCGCATTTGAGTGAAGTTATTTAAACTATAACTGAAGCTAAGTTGTGCTTAATTTCGTAGCTAACTTTGGCCATTGTGCAACATCATTTTTGATGCAAGCATATTTCGTGTGTACTTTTTTTTTCTCTCTAGAGACAGTTTTCTCAGGGTTAGCTATTTACTTGTCAAAGTTGTCCTTGTTGCTGCTACTGCTGCTACTCCTGCTGCTGCTGCTACTGCTGCTACTCCTGCTGCTGCTGCTGCTGCTTCTGCTGCTGCTGCTGCTACTTTCACACTCCTCTCGAGGCAAATGGGGAGTAATGAATAAAAATGACCGCAACGCATCGTCCATTGCTTGTTTGCACTTTGTACCGCAGGGTGGCAACAAACTTTTTGCATTTGCCACATTATTTATTTAGTTTAGTTTTTTTATTTTTCTTTTTTTTTTCTGTGGTTTTGTCTTTGCTCTGGCGACTTTTGCGCTCTTGAAGTCCTTAAGGACGGTTGGTCTTTGGTCTTTGTCTAGGGACACGCAAGGCAAGGGCTGCGCCGAAAGTTAATTGCTTAATAGTCGAGACATCGATAAATCAAAGAAATATGCGCGTAAGCATAAAGCAAAGCGGCGACAACAACGCGCACAAAGAATGCCAAAGGCAAATTGTGCGGTGGCACAGATCCAAGAGGCAGGGGCAGGGACACGCTTTGCGGCTTGGCGGGTGAGTATGTGTATATGTCTGTGTGTGTGTGTGTGTGTGTGTGTGTGTATGTGTGTGCAATGTGCTGTTTGGCGGCGTTTGGCTTTCTGTGGCCAAATGCAAACAGACTGATTGATGGCGCCAAGTGATTTATTTATGTTAATGCTAGCAGCAACAACAACAATAACAACAAAAATAACAACAGCAGCGACAGCAGCAGCCACAAACGAAATCTAAGTAGCTACCTGAGACTTGACGCCCATTTGAGCAACGCCCAATCAACCTGCCTCCACCCACTGTTCCCATTGACCTCTGCAAGCCGTTTCAGCTGCGACATTCGTTGCTGTACGTGATTTGAGGCACTTTTGTTGGTTGTGCCACAGTGTTGGCTCGATAATGCGGATGCTTCTCTTCACACTAGCCACGTTTGTACATGTCTTGTGCAATTGCTTTGCATTCGGATCAGTTTGATAACCGAAAATGTTCTGTAAACACACCCGTTTGAAATGTACTGAAAATGATTCTACCAAGTCAAGTGCGGACTGCCAAGTGACTACTGTATTTGTATTTTTATAGCAGCAACGACGACGATGACAATTAATCAACTTGGTGTGTGCGTGGGCGGCGTGACTGGGTTCTCGACAGCTGGCAGGCAACGGAGTCAGACGTCGGGGAGCGTCCGCCGGCAATCAGCAACTGGGTGCCTCTACGCTACAATTAACCCCCCCCCCCCCTCCACGATCTTCTCATCAGCAGTGCAGACCATCCAGCAACTCCACTCCACTCCAGACCACTCCACTCCACTCAACTCCACTCAACTCCATTTCATTCAGGATTATGAGCAATTCGTTACCCATATCGCAAGCGCTGCCCCGACAACGAACAGCGAATTGATTTCATTTATTTATTTATGTTGCTACTACCAAAAAACTTGTCTAAATACTTGAAATATTCGCTGTGCGCAGTCTTCTTTGAGCGATTCCCAAGCATTATATCAAATGGCGCAAAACAACAGCATAAAATATATATAAAAAAATAAAAACATAAAAGCAAGAAACAACTCCAGTCGCGAGTTCTGGAAACGAAGATACCCTGCAGCCATAAAAATAAAAAAAATAAATAAATACAGACAGCGAGTAAAGTAGAACTTGAATTATCATAGTTCAATATATAACAAAATTAGTACACACTCCGTTAGCTTTTTTTCGCTCAGTGTATTGAAGCAAAAGAAAGTGGCAGAGTAACAAAATTTGGCACAGGCGACAAGAAACGCATCAAATGAATTTTAATGCGCGTCTGGGGAACGTTCAATAATTAATCAGACAAATGGACTGAGTGAAGAATGAGCTGTTATTTCTTATACAGCTTACTCCGTTTGTATTGTTATTACTCCCTATCCTTCCATCCCTCTCTCCCCTTCTCTCTTATGTTTTTGTTTTTACTACTGTTTCTGTTAGTTTTGTGAAAGGATATGCCCAATAAAATTGCTTCACAAATTAATTATGTATTTGTGCAATTGGAGTTCTAGACTAATTAATTCACCGCACCAGGTTGAGTTTCGGACACAAAAAGAAGAAGAAACAAAGAGTAATTAAAACTAAGAATACGGAAGTATTAAAGCAACTTTTATGGTAGACAAGGTAAATTCCTAAGAAGTTCCCATTTAAAAATGCCCAACGCATAACAATCGATTGCTCTCCATGCTTGAAGCAATTCAGTTGCTGCTACATAATTGGACGACAGGTTGCCAGGGAGAAACTGCGCATAGCAAAACAGTAAGCAAGCATATGCAATGAAACTGAAGCAGTACAGCTAAGTTGTGTGCAATTGTGTATGTATTTCGATTACTGCGTTAAATAGTTTACGTAAGCAACACATTTGTCGCCTGCGCCTTTCCATTTGCTTTAGCTAGCTCCTTGTGCGTTCTGCTGGCGCCCTTTTGGCTGCGCAGTCGAAGCAACAAAAACAAACATCAATAAGAATTTGATTGTACAAATACTATGCTGCTCACACGCTTATAGATCGCTGAATGCTTAAATCACAGCCACATTTTCAAGAAAAAACATGATTGGGAAACAAAACAAAAATTGTATAATCAAACAACAAAAAAACGCGATAGTAGCAAAGTGTTTTATATGTGAAAATTATTTTAATCATCAGCTCTAAGCGTGTGAAGTGGGCTGTATTTTCTTTTTTTTTTTTTTTGGCTGTTGAGCTTTCGTCGCGTTATGTTAGTTTTTGTCCCGCAGCTTATGGCACAATACTTTTTCGCGCGTCGCTGTCGCCGCCATTACTTTGATTTGCCCTGCTAAGATTTTTGCTCTGCTCTGCCGTTTGGCTTTGGCTTTGCCTTTTACGTGACCTTTTGCGTCGCGACGCGCGAACGATGACGTCGCCATCGCCGTTTTTGTTGCTGCTACTGCTGCCTTTTTGTTTTTTCTTGTTGCTGACATCCCGCAGCAATAAAATTGATGTCACGTTTTTATGACGCCGTTGATGAGTCGTTATCTTTGATTTCGGCACGCATCTCAGGCTACCGGCCAGCTCCAGGCTGACATCCCGACAGGCCGTCAAATTGTTTGTGCCCCTGGTCATGTTAAGGTATGCATGGCTACATATCCATGTACATATCGCAGTTGTATGTATGCTTGTACAGCTGTTGCCGCCTCTGCTGTGATGTGGTCGTTTTATTTTGCGCTGCTTCCATTTTTGTTTTTAATTTACGCCGAGTTCAATTTGCGCTTTTTGTTTTATCTCAAGCTCATAATTTATCGTTCTTTTTTTCCTTGCATTCCTGGCATTTGCAAATTAATATAAAAAAAAAGTGCTTGCTCGAGTTGAGAGTTATGGACTAAGAAATACCCTATACCCAGCCATAGCATACAAAATAAAATTTGTCTGATTCTTGACAGAGCCGAGGGGAACTATCCGATTTGTAATATATATATATGTATATGTATATGTACATGCTATACAAAAATAGTGGGATAACTATAAAAATCAATTCAATCAACCAATTGTGATGAGAGAATTTTGTTATTAAATATTTTGGTATGTGTAGAAATGAAAATGAAATACCAGGAACAAAAAAACCCCCTCTGGCATTTCGTAGCAGGAACAATATAGATATTTTTCATTCATATAACACCACACTTTTTATTGGCACAGAAAATATGCAATCAAAATGCACTTTAAATAAACATTTTCGAAGCAAACAAATGTATATTATTTAATACTATATTTAAATGCGTCACTCATTTCCAATAACACAACAAATGTGGGCAGAAGTGTGAGTTCATCTGCTCGCTGCTCGGGCAGCGAAAAAAAATAGAGAGCAGCCAAACTTGGAACCTACATTTGAGCAGAAAACACTAGCAAACAATTACACAGCGATTGTAAGCGGTACGCGAAGTGGATATTCAAGTGAATCAATTTATCACAATCTGAGTTTAATATTTGACCGTCACAAATGATTTTTATATTTTGCATGCCATCGATTTTTATCCTAAAATAAAAATACGGAACGTGAAAATAAAATACTTCCTTCGACGATCGAGCAGATAAAGAGATTTCTCTTCTAAGGACTTTATCCGGAGCAGATTGTTTTTTTATGTAGAGAATATATACTTTATTTGGCCAACGATGCATTCTTCTGTTAAACTGTTACATTCATTAAACATTACTTGTTAACACCCATTTCAACTGGGTGCAGGGTATGAAAAGTTAGTGTCATGCAACCCACGCCGCACTTGCCCTTATTGTTGTCGCTGTTAGGTGCACACGAGCAATGGAAACCACCTCGTTTTGGATTAGTTTTGTTTATCGAAGCTTAAATTCGTTTTCTTTATTTATTTATTTTTTTTTTTATGCTGTTGCTGTTGCTGCTCATGCTTTGTTTACGACCACTGCAGACAACTATAAAATACAGCTGCGCTGGCCATACCACGACAAGAGCTTCTGAACCATATTTCATACTTCGAGTGCGGCTTTTGTTCCCGCACAGCTCCACATGGCTCAGATCTGGTCCAGCTGTCGATAGTCGTAAATGAAAACAATATACTTTGAGCGTAATTTAAATATATTGCTCTTATTTTAAAATGCAGAGGGAAATGAGCTGCCCATATTTTGCAAACTTCTTACAATAATATTGAAATAAAAATGCCTGTATCAACCGTCAAAACTATATTGCACAAATTTAAAATTTTTCCCTTACGAAATACGCCTATATCAACAACAATTTAAATATATACATATAGACCATAAAAACAAAAAAACAAAAACAAAAATGTTATTTACCACCTTTTTAAATTAATCACTAACATTTGGTTTGTGAACATATTATTTTAACTTATCTTCTATCAAACTCGTGTTCAATATGCATTCAGTTATCATTAGAAAAATCATGAATTCAGATTTAAATAAAGCACGATAAGCAAAAATGTTGCCATGTGTACAGCGTTGCCATTTTAATCGATAAGATATATCGCAATATGAAATTCATTTCAGTACCAATTTGAGTAAAACAGTACCATTTTGAGTTTCACAGTGGGTATGTGGGCTAACAGTGCTCTATAGCCATCAACTAAATTAGTTGATTTAAATAATGAATTGATCTACATTTTGTAAAAAATGGCATAAAGAATGCACTTTCATTTAGCGATTTAATTTGGATCAACTGTTAGCTTTAGTACAATTAATATCGAAATATCGATAGCAGCAAAAGAAGAACTAACCAATCGATATTAACAACAACCGAAATCGCATCCTCTTTAGCTGTATGCGTGCATGTTTATTTGAATGTATGTGTGCGTGCGTGCGTGCGGGTGCATGTGTGTGTTGTGCTGTGTGTGTGTGTGTATGTAAGCGCCTCCGTGCAATCTATGAAGTGTGGAATAGCAAATATCAATTGAATATAGAGAAGAAATCAAATGAGCGTCCGACCGCTCGCGTTCGCATCAAATCGTTGTTGTTTTTAGTGCGATTTCCCGTTGCTGTCGCCGTCGCCGTCGCAGTCTGTGTTGTTGTTCTTGTTCATATTGTTGTTGCTCTTGTTGTTCTTGTTGTTGTTGTTACTGTGTATCTGTTGACGGCAACGCGCAACGGCCAACTGATGAATTTCAATTGTTTTCATTAAACGCAACAGCAAAAAAAGAAAAAAAAATTTATGCGCGCGCCGCACGCCCTAATCGACGCCCCGTCACCGTCACTGCTACCCGATCCGCCCCAACCGTTAACAGTTGAAGCACTTGAACAGCAGCAACACCCGCAGCAGCAGCGCCAGCAGCACCTGCAAACAACACGCCCCAGTTTCTAGAGCCAGCTGCAGCCCCTCCAAATCCATTGACAAACGATGGCCACCAACAGTTTTGGCAGCATTGCTGGCACTGCAGCCGCACTGACCTCGACCTCAGTTTCTGCGACTGCCTCGGCAGCAGCAGCAGCGGCGGCGGCTGGTGTCAATGCAGATTTGTGGCGCGAATGCGTTGCGTGGCTGGTGCGCTGCAAGGTTATACCCGCTGACCACAAGGCCGCTCTGCCCGACGCCGAGATACGCATACTGGCCATGACATTGCGCGACGGTGTCCTGCTCTGCAATCTGATCATCCATCTGGATGCAAGCAGCATGGATGCACGCGAATTCAATCGCAAGCCCCAAATGGCCCAGGTGAATAGATATACATCAGATACACACATATATATATATATACGATATATACGAGCATTGTTCAATTATTGTTGATTGGTTGCTTTCAGTTTCTGTGCTGCAAGAATATTAAACTGTTTCTGGATGTGTGCCACAATCATTTCAACATACGTGATGCGGATCTCTTTGAGCCAACGATGCTCTATGATTTAACCAACTTCCATCGTGTGCTCATCACGCTCTCCAAGCTGTCCCAGTGCCGCAAGGTGCAGCAAATGCATCCAGAGCTGCTGTAAGTATACATTTTATGGGCTTGCAAATATTAAGTGCTAACTTGGCTATATTTGTTGTATTTGCAGCGGCTTCAATTTGCAAGTGTCGCCCAGCGAGCGTTCCCATTCGGACGAGGCCATCTACAAGGATTTGCATTCCACGTAAGTGTGTTGCTTTCTGTGTGTTTTTCTCTGTTTTTGTTTTTGTTATCATTAGTTCGTTTTCTATGCCACAACGTCCACGCCCCCGACCCACCGCTCACCCTGTCTGTCTCCCTCATGACGCCCTGGCACGCTGCCCACCCCCCATTCTAACCCAATCTCTTCGTCGCCTCGCAGCTGCTGCAAGTTAAAATGCGTTGGTTTTTTGTTTTTTTTTTTTTGTATTTCGCATTTCCTGTTTGAGAAGCACTTTGTTCGGATCTGCAGTCTCCATAGTCTTATTATGCGCTCACGTCTGTTCCGAGAACCCGCTTAAGCCCTTGTCTGACCGCTTATCAACAACAACAACAAATACAGTAACACAAATAAAAAACCAACAAGAACAACAACATAATATCCATGTCCAAGCTTTATCTAACGCTCTCTCTCTCTCTCTCTCTCTCTCTCTCTCTCTCTCTTCCTCTCTCTCTCTCTCTCTATACCTCTTTCTTTTTCTCTAACCCTATTTTTCTCTATCCGCCTGTCTGTACCACTCTCTCTCTCTCTCTCTCTCTCTCTCTCTCTCTCTCTATCTCACTGTCACTATCTCTGATTTACTCACTCGCTGCCCCAAAAAAAATGTTCACTGAATATCGCATAACTTCCCCATCCCCCTCTATGTGTGCGTGTCTGTGTGTTTCGTCTGCCCGCACGCTTGTCTGCACCCCACCATGCCCGCACCGCGCATCACCCACCACAATCCACGGCTAGCAGCAATCAATTCAAGACAACGGGCAGTTTGGATGCAGCTGGATCCTCATCCTCGGATTATTACGAGCACACCTCGCACAGCGGCTCGCTCTCCGTCGAAGATGAGAATAGCGATATAACGATCGAGAATGGCACCGAGGACATTGATGATTATATCGAGGATTCACTGTCGAACATGTGCGATTCGACAATTGATCCGGATGCCGTCAACGTTGATCTTGTGCATCGATCCGTCCAGGGACAGTTGCGCGCTCTCTCCTTCGATCTGACGCTCAGCGTGGCCAGCAGCAGCAGCACAGCCGACTGTGTGACGCCCACACCCCAAATGGACTCGCCCAGGGCCAGCACCTCAGCAGCAGCAGCAGCGGCAGCAGTGTCAGCATCCTCTGAAGCCTCATCATTGGCGGGCACAAATTATAGCTTTGATGGGCGGCACTATCCGTCCAGCAGCTCATCATCGTCGTCGCTGCTGTTCTTGAGCGAGAGCCAGCGTTTGCAGCGTGCCGCTGCTGCCGTTTACAATTATCGCTCATCGCTGCTAATGTCCACGGAGCCGGCGCATGGAAATGAGCACGAGTACGCCTACATCAATGACATCTACAGCGAGGATGACGAGAAGGTCTACGAGGATCTGTGCTACGTTACGTTCCAGTCAAAGGTCAAACCAGAGGTGTGCTGCCTTATACTCCCTACTCTCTCTCTCTATCTCTCTCTCTCTCTCTCTCTCTCGCTCTCTCTTTTCACACATACTAGTACTCGTTTCTAAAACCCTGTATACCACCAACCAACCAACCAATCAATCAATCAATCAACCAATCAATTAACCACCCATAACCACCTGTACCTGTACCACGACCGCTTGCTTGTTACTTGCAACGTGCAACTTGCAACCTGCCATTTGCGAACCACCTTGACTCTACTCGTATATGTATGTATGTATGCAAACTGGCTATATCTGCTTCACAGCTTCACAGTTCAATATCACACTATTGCAATGCTAACGAACCCACTCCAGTCACACACATACATATGTACATACCCATACATACCCATATACCATATACCATATACCCATACACCCATACACCATGTATACCAACAGTGCTCTCTTGCAAATTACAACAAAATCGACATTGATCAGATATTAAAATCGTTAATTTCACATTCACAACATGAGAACTGGTTGTTGATTTGTATTTTTTATTGATGTAGCAACGCTTGAACTTGTTTTCCTTTTTTTATTTATCAATTTATAGAAATTCTAAAATGATTATGCATTAAAATCATTTTTTTTCTTGTTATATTTTGTTTCGATTTCAAAAACTGTAAAAGTGTTTTGCAACCAATAATCTTTAATCTTTAATAATCTGCAAAACCGAGATGTATTACATTGCGAACGACCACTGTACCAATCCCCCAATATAAATCCCAAATAAATCGCACTTACCCACATACCATCTACCATATATAATATGAACGTTCACAAGATCCACCTGCACTGCAAGTGTCAAGGCTATTAAATGTCGGTTTATGTTTTTGCCTTCTTCTTCTTCTTCTTGGTTCCTATTTGCTTTTGCTTTCTCTCTATGTTTCTTTCTCTTGTTTTCTCTCTCTGAACGGGGACCCCATTCGCACATCATAAATAATGCAATTCCATTTCGGCTAAAATGGTAAACGCTACAAGCGGAAATGGCAACGTATTCCTCTTCTTTGTTCGCGAATTCCGTTACTTTTGGGCTTACATAATAGCATTTATGCTAGTCACGAATTAAGTGAGTCATCAGCACTGCAGGCGGATACAGCCCAAAATTGATATCGATCCAAAATTTTGGTTTTTTTTCACCAGCTTCAGATAAGAGCTAACCAAATGCGTATCTCCCATGCACCCCCTTAATATACTTTGTATCTGCATGTCCCGCATAACTCATTACGGTTTCAACTCCAGTTCCAAATTTTCACTTCACGCAAAGAATTTGTCTATTGATTTGAGTTGAACTTTAATTAAGAGCCCTCAAACTTATGATATGCGAATTTCCATATCAATTATTTTTTGACATATTGTATATTCTAAGCAAACACTTTTCCATCTCTTGCAGTAGTTTTTGAACCACATTTATTTTGAGATCATCGCTTTGTAATCACAGGGTGTATCCACCTTTTAACCATATACATAGCTATACTAAATATGATTATAGTTCAAGTAATTGTGGAAAATTGTACGTTTCCTTAAATATCCCAAGTCCATTTCAAGCATAACACATGGCAACTCTTAGAACGATCAAATACAATTAGTTTATCGAGTAGCTCGATTTATATATATATATATATATATATATATATATATATATATATATATATATATATATATGTCTATCATATATATCAGAGTGTGTGTGTGTGTTTGCTAAAACATTCGTTACAATTTCCTTTTTGCCACATCTTTAGTTTTTCAACAAGACGCAAATTGTTTAACAATTAATGCAATTTTATTTACTGCTGCTGCTGCTATTATTTACATACATGTTTCGTAAATGTGTCCGTGTATGTGTGTGTTGGTGTGTGTGTGTTTTTATATTTTTACTTTTTATTTGATTTCCATTAACAATAAGCGAGTATCTACAAAAATTCCTTGTGACCTCGAGGAGATCGTACTTTGAACTATCTAGCGCTGAGCGTTTCGTGCTTTTCAAGTCTTTTCTTTAAATACAGTTCCATTTTGTAACCTGTCGTGCCCGTCTCCCAGACTCCGTCTCCGTCTCCAGTTACCTCTGGGTGTATCCTCTCCTTTAGGCTGAGCGACTAGCAATTTTTGTCGCTTTTCTTTATTTTTTAATTATGAGGAACTCGCCAAGCGATTCTTTTTTGTTTTGCTTTATCCATTTTAGGCTTGGATACATTACGTTCAATATAGCTTAATAAATATGTCTATATTTGAATGTCGAATTTGACTAGACAACAGACATTTTGTAGTAAAATCGCTTAGCAGTCTAAGCTTAATCGCTCAGTCGCTTGGTCAAATAACAGCCAGGATAGTGTTCTGTGTGTGTGTATGTGTAAGTGTTTACTATATACATATTTGAACATATAGATACATGTATACGTATATATATATATATATATATATATATATATATATTCATTTGTATATATATGTGGGATCGAGATAGGCACAGACATCGTCAGTTCGGATGAAGGCGCTAATTAGTCAACATCAAATAGTATAACTTAAAACAAGTAAGAATGCTGTAGTCGAGTGAGCTCGACTACGATTTACCCTGAACCCAGTTGTTAAATATATTCTAATTGTATTGGAAAATTTCCCTTTAAAAGTTTTGGACCAAAATGTGGGCAATATGAGAATATATTTTCGACTATATCTTGGGTCTTTCATAAACGATCCTAATGGAATTTGGGCAGTTGATTAATTAGGAGATCCTGCCTTTAAAATATTTGCATTTATTGCTTTCTGAAATTTAAATATATCGATAATCGAGAAACGGAGGCAGTTATTGATAAAATAAAGCAAATTTGATCTGCGCCTGGAATACGAGAACCCATATTCCAAATTTGAAGTCTCTAGCTCTAATAGTCTCTGAGATCTGTGTGTTCATACAGACGGACATGGCTACATCGACTCGGCTGTTGACCCTGATCAAGAATATATATACTTTATGGGGTCGGAGATGCTTCCTTCTGCCTGTTACATACATTTGCACAAAACCATCCTATCCTTTTTAGCCATTTCTAATGGGTTCAGGGTATAAACACAACAAAATATACTAATATCTCCAACTCCGAACTAAACTAGTCTTCATTTTAGTCCCACTTATACAGATATATATATATATATATAGATATATATATGTATTTACATAAGATTGATTCTTAGTGAGAGGAACATGATCTGTTTAGCATCTTAAGCTTGCATCCAAATCATTTGGTGCCAACTTATTGCTGGCCATCGTTGTCATCATTATCGTCATCATCCTCGGTGTCGTCATCGCCATCGTCACAGCTGCTCGTACAGTTGTAGTCGACGTTGTTATTGATATTCATCAGCAGCGGCGTCACATTCATGCCAGGCACCAAATGCTCCAAAAGTTGTCCGGCCACTTTGCAAAGATTGCCCAGACGCAACTCCATGCGATGCTCGTAGCGGCGTCGATGTCTATAATATTTATCCCGTTCGCTCATTGCCTTGCGCTTTCTTTTCATCGGCTTGGTGGGTGCCGTCGTCTGTTCGACGAGTGTTGCTAGTCCCGCTGTCCAGCGGGCCCATGACTGGGCCGCCTTCTGCTCATCCCTCGGCATTGACACAGATGCTGTCTCAAAGGATGCGGGTATCTGTTCCGCTGTGCTGGCCTCACATATATCTGAGGCGGATTTTGCTGGCAATGGTGATCCCATGATGGAATCTACTTCCGACAAATCGGACACCTCAACGGCCACCGGATCAGACGGCTGTGAGCTCTCCTGCGACTCCGAGTCGCTGTACATCGTTGACTGTGATCCCTCGCCGGCCACCGTATTGAATTCATTGTTGGGTTGCGAAATTATAATGTCGCCGCAAGTCTTTTCGAAGTCCACAGACTCCTGCTGTCCCTCATCTGGCACTTCAAGCGAGTCCACCTCCTCCTTAATGACCACAGCAGGCGCACTCCACTCTGATTTAACAGCTCCAGTCGATGCACAAAAGCTGTGATCATTGACGACGCCCAGCATGGCCAAATTGTTATTGCCGCTGCCATTGCTGTTGTTGTTGTTGGAGTGTTCGGGCAGGACGTTGGGCTCCTTGAGCGCATACGAGTGCAGATCGGTGGTTTTCTGGTTCATGTAGGCGTGTATCTCGCCAAAGTATTCCCACTCCTCGTTGAGCACATCGATGCACTGTTTGCTGAGCAGCGTCACCTGCATAGTGGATTTCTGGACGCGATAGCGTTTCACCATATTCAGCCACTGTTTGCGCAACGCGCGTTCACTGTAATCGCCAATTTTGGCCATGTCCTTGAATTTTCTGCAAGGCAAAAACAACAAGAGCAACAAGAACATGAATAACAAAGGAAATGTATGTTCAATGCTTTGCAACATGTGAAACTTACTTCCATGGCTCTCCTTGCTTGGATGAACATTTGGAAAATAAATCTTCGGCTTCGATGCGCTTGGTCACAAGTAGACGCTTCTCTTCCACAGACCCTGCAATTGTAATTCTTACGTTTAGCCAGTTGATGCAAATGCATTTGCATTGCTTACACTTCTTGGATCCACTTTTTGCATATGTGTGATGATCCATTGCGCAGTTAGCGCTTCAAAATGCTTTCAACGCACGTGCACAATAAAATAAACGAACAAAAAAAAAGTCGAAATTGGATGCTTGGCTGCTATTGCTGTTGCTGTTGCGTTTTGCTGCCTGCCCTGGTTATTTGCGTTGTATGTTAAATTAACATGACACTGTTAATCGCGATGGTGTGCTTAAGCGATGAGGCACATGTGTGTTGTATCGATTTATCGATATCTTTCGCTGTGTAAACGATATATTTTATTTCCTGTAGACCAGTAAGCGCTAAATGATTTTCATTTGAATTTAGAAATATGTTTACTTTGCTTACTATTTTGCATTCGTTATGAGTTTTTTCGTTTATGATTTATTTTGTTTATTTTGTTTTTTTTTTGTGTTTCATATAGTACCACCGACAATATTGCATGCAATGGAACCGCTTATGATCACACCAACACAAAGGAAGAGGAGGTCTATCAAGATTTGTGTGCGCTGCACAGAACGAGTAGAGGCCAGGTAGTAATTTGGTTCAACTTTATACATTATCTAAATAGCCTGCCAAACATTGTTAAGTGTATGCTTTGTTGCATGACTCTTGTGACGAGGCTGTTGCCTAATCTCAGCTCAAATTGACTAACGGTTGCCCATATTTTCCCTACCCGTTCTCTTAGACCACTTCGGCGACCAGCTTTGAGCAGCGCGATTATGTCATACGCGAGCTCATCGACACCGAGTCCAACTATCTGGATGTGCTCAATGCGCTAAAGGCCAAATTTATGCTGCCACTCGAGCGTCATCTCAATCAGGACGAACTGCGTCTCATCTTTCCGCGCATTCGGGTGAGCATTGCATGCTTTCACACTGTACATATAACTAAAATGTATGTGATTTCTCTTACGCTAGGAACTGGCTGACATTCACACCAAGTTCCTCGAGAAGCTGCACGAATCGGTGGTGCCAAACACAAAGCATAAAATGGGACAGGTATTCCTTGATTTTCGCGAACCCTTTCTCATCTATGGCGAGTATTGCTCCTGCCTGCTGAACGCCATCGATTATCTGGCCGACGTGTGCAAGAAGAACCAAATAATTGACCAGCTGGTGCAGAAATGCGAACGTGAATACAATGTGGGCAAGCTGCAGCTGCGGGATATCCTGTCGGTGCCGATGCAGCGCATACTTAAGTACCACCTGCTGCTGGACAAGCTGGTGAAGGAGACGTCGCCATTGCACGAGGACTATCGTTCCCTGGAGCGTGCCAAAGATGCCATGATCGATGTGTCGCAATACATTAACGAAGTTAAGCGCGATTCGGATCATCTGGTCATCATACAAAAGGTCAAGGACAGCATATTTGATTTAAATCTGCCGCAAAACGGCAACGATCTACTGCAATATGGTCGCCTATTGCTCGACGGCGATCTGCATATTAAGGCGCACGAGGATCAGAAGACTAAAATGCGTTACGCGTTTGTCTTTGACAAGATTCTCATACTGGTCAAGGCGCTACACATTAAAACCGGCGACATGCAGTACACATATCGCGATTCGCACAATCTCGCCGACTATCGGGTCGAGCAGAGTCATTCGCGTCGCACCCTTGGACGCGATACGCGCTTCAAATATCAGCTGCTGCTCGCACGCAAGTCGGCCAAGACTGCCTTTACCCTATATCTGAAGTCGGAGCACGAGCGGGACAAGTGGCGCAAGGCACTGACCGAAGCCATGTAAGTGTTGAAGTGATGCAAATATAAGGATGTGATTAATTAACGATTTCTTTCTTCCTGTTACAGGGAAAGCCTTGATCCGCCCGGTTGTCGCAATACGGATCATAAAATGGAAATCTATACCTTTGATGCGCCCACAACATGCCGGCATTGCTCGAAGTTTCTTAAGGGTCGCATCCATCAGGGCTATCGGTGCAAGGTGTGCCAGATAAGTGTGCATCGTGGCTGCATCTCATCGACGGGACGCTGTAAACAGAATCCGGTTAGCATACCGCCGCCCGTCTGCGATCGCCAATTGTCCGAGTTTAATTGGTTCGTGGGCAACATGGATCGCGAGACAGCCGCCAATCGATTGGAAAATCGACGCATTGGCACCTATCTGCTCCGTGTGCGTCCACAGGGTGCCTCCTCACCGCACGAGACGATGTATGCGCTCAGTTTGAAGTGAGTGCAAATTAAATCAACTCAGATCCCACAACATTATATCTCTCACCCTCTTTGATTGTCTTCGTAGAACCGATGATCATGTCATTAAGCACATGAAAATCAATCAGGAAAACGATGGCGAGTCCATGTTGTATTGTTTATCCTCCCGTCGCCATTTCAAGACCATCGTCGAGCTGGTTTCATATTATGAGCGTAACGATCTGGGTGAAAACTTTGCCGGGTAAGCAAGCCTTTCATCAGTAGCTTTGATTGATCAACTCGAATTAACATTGTTCCTTCCGTGTGGGTGGTATCAGGCTCAATCAGTCATTGCAGTGGCCCTATCGCGAGGTCATCGCCACCGCCCTATACGACTTTGATCCGAAGGCGGGCAGCAATCAGCTGCAGCTGCGCACCGATTGCCAGGTACTTGTAATTGGCAAGGATGGCGACAGCAAAGGCTGGTGGCGTGGTAAAATTGGTGATACGGTAAGCCCAAAAACAATTCAATCTACTATTACGACTATAATATAATCTAGCTATAAATGAGTCCTATTAAGTTGTCCAAATGTTTGACACAGAGTAGAATAAGGCAGTTCCTAGCCTCATCCTGATCTGCATGTCTGTTGTCAGTCATTTGAAAGTCATTTAATTTGACCGTTCAAATAATACTGCATTCAAATTTACACTAGACAAGAACTAAACTGTTTTACGTATCAATTGATTGAACTCAACTCTATCCATAGGTTGGCTATTTCCCAAAGGAGTACGTGCAGGAGCATCCAGCTACTAGCGATGAGCTTTGATATTACAACTATGAGGTTTACTTTGCATCAAAAGCGAGCACACCGACAACGGCCATTTCTGAAATACCTGCTGCTGTGGCAGCAACAAATGAGGAACCCATTCACAACTACAGCTACAGCTATAGCAGCAACGACAGCAACAACAGTAACAACAATACCAGGACCTGCAGTTAGAACAACAATTACAGCAACAACACGATGCTGATGCTGATGACAATGACGAGGAAGCGATATTTGTTGCACTTAGTTCAAATATACAAAAACAATTATTTTTAATTAACTATTTTTTTTTCTTATATATATGCATATACATATATATATATATATATATTTTTTGTATGCATTTAATTAGCGTTTCGCGCATCGTTAGTGCCACCAACAGAACAATTATGATATGCACCCCGAAATGTTCTATAAATTTTAAAAGTTTTTTTTTAACTAATTGTATTTTGCAATATACATATATATATATATATATATATATATATATATATATATCGTATGTAAGCATGCGTAAACTGTATTGGCCTGTTCCAAACGGTTTCGTTTAATTAAGTTTTATGTGTACTATTTCCTGCAAAAATCCCTCCTTTCCCAAACAATTTTATGTTGAACAATGCGCTGCGTGTTTTAATTAAGTAAAACACGAAATGTAACAAAACAAAAACAAAAAACAAGAATAACAACGATGAAAAGAAGAAGAAAAAGAAGAAAAACAAAAGTTATACATAAACAAATGCGCTGTGCGGCATTTCATACAAGAAGCTTTAAACTTTATATACATATACAAAAGCGCACATATACTACTATATAACGCATATATATATATATATATATAAATATATTTATATATACTTACATATGTAATGAACGTTTTATGTTATACGTATATTGTATTGTATTAAATTTATGTATGTATAGTTCGAAATTCGAATCGCATATGTTAACAGATCGAAAGCAAAGTAGCAACAAATTGTGCGACAACAACAGAAAGCTTTAGAAAATGACGATATAACTATAAATCAACAAACAAAGAAACAATTAAACATATAACAAATAAGTAAATGCCTACTTATATGCATACAGACAAACATACACATATTTTAACATAACATATAGTGTACCTAGAGCCAACGAATATAGCCGAGTTATTGAATATACATATACATATACCTATACATATACATACATACTTATGATATATTAAGAACAATCTACATTGTTTTCACACCACTTTCTGACACAACAATAAGCAAATACTTAAGTTCTGCTCTTTTTGCACAATGCACCACTTTAAGCAACACAAGCAATATTAACAACAACAAAAAAAAAACAAAAATTAAGCAAATTAAACGAAAAAAACAACAACGACTTCAACTGCCAACCAGCAGGACTTAAAGTGAATAAGAATGTTGGTTTCTGACTTTAGTAAAAGTTAGTATTTGTTGTGAATGTATTTGTGTGTATGGTTTCAAATATCGCGGTGATCTTAACTTCCACATCTTGATACCAATACATACTTGTTTTGTGCACATCTATTTTATTTATAGCTTTAAAGCAAACAATTCCAATCTTTGCATTTACATACTATTAACAGTTGTGCCAACTTTCTAGCTCTAAAGCTCCTCTCTCTCTCTCTCTCTCTCTCTCTCTCTCTCTCTCTCTCTCTCTCTCTCTCTCTATATATTTCTCTCTTTTTATCTATAACTATCTCATTCGAAACGATATATGTATATGAATGTTTATGTACTGAATAAAATGTGGCAGCTGAAATAAATTTATGAAAATATATTAGGAATAATCATGTCTAATAATGTCTATGCCCCATTGTTTTTGGGCTGCTTAAGTAATGTTTAAATTTAAATTTGTCGCTTCCAATTCAATGCCAATGTAACAAATGTATTAAATGTTAATAATTTTGTTTAACATACTTACGAGTAAATGCAAATGCAATCGCAAAAAGCACATGCACAAAAAAAAACACCCGCTAATAAAGGACTTTGTATGTTTTGTTGTTCAATTGTAGACAGTTTTTTACATTTTATTTTACAGAGTATTAAACAAGGAGTAAACTGTTAAAATAATGGTTGTTTTCTCGAAAACTACAAGGACGATCTGCATGTCCTTTGACACAAGATTCGCTGGGATGTGTAAGGATTTGACCGATGAAACAGAAATTCTCCCTTTAATCAAGTCCTTCTTAAAAGACTACCACAATCGATGGGCCACTTGCTGTCTGTGGTCCAAATAATTACTGATTATTCCGTAAGTTGGCCAAGGTACGACCGATCTTTAGATGTCTGTCATTATTTCTGTGACTTCTCGAATCCGGCTTAACAAAGCTTGTCTAACAAAAAAAAAAGTTCTGGCTCTGCTCCAAGTCCGTCCATTGAAGATATACCTTGAGAGAGTTGACAGCTCCATCTTTCAAAATGAATTCCCGAAAACCCATTTGATTTCGGCATAGATAATTTGGATATTCCAAAGGGGACCAAAAGCTTTGCTGGCCAAGGTAAAAAGAAAACTCGTTGCACATTGCAGTTTGGTGGGTGTATTGGCTAAGCGATGGCGAGAACCTGGTTTCATTTTGGCTCACCTGTTGTTGGCTCTGAACGAGCGCACTTGCGCTAACAGAAAATGAAGTCTGAAGAGCGGCAGCGGCAGCGGCATTGGCATCGGCATCGGCAGCAACGAGCGAGCTGGCAATGAGCGATGAGCGATGAGCGTCGCAAAAGCGTTTAGAAAGTTCGTAGTTGCTGGCCGATGGTGGCCAAAGGGGCGTGGGGCAGTGGCGGGGGTACTGACTGAGTATCGGGCTGAGTATCGGACTGGGGCAGTCGTTGTTTAGTAAGCGGCGCAGAGTCAACAAGTTCGGTTCGGAGCGTTTGAGGGCAAAACCCGCGCTCGGCTAATTGCTTATCGCGCTTATTTTTGCTTCATTTTTTTTTGTAGTTGCTGCTTTTATTATTTGCCACCGTTCGGCGAGTGTTTTTCTTGTTGTTGTGTTTTTTTTTTTTTGCTATTTTGTTATTTTTTTTCTATCGTTTGAAACGACTGCTAAAACTGCCACTGGAAACGGGTAACTGCAACTGCAACTGCAATAGCAACAGCAACTGCCAAATGTAATTAAATTGCTTTAGCCAACAAGGTTGTGGCCCATCAGCATGTATGTAACTGTGGCTGCTTCAAGTGCGGCCCAAATGTACCTCAAACCAAACCTGTCGCTGTAAAACTATTGCATCTGTGGCCAAGTGCTGTATTGTGTACTGTGTGTGTTTGTCCGCATTGTGCTGTCTCCGCCATAAACATGCTCTGTATGCCCTAACATTAAAACATAATAATCGTTGTACTCAGTTTCGGCTGAGTGCTTGCAAAAACACAAAAAACTAATATATATATATATCTAAATACATACATATATATGTATATGCATGCTTACATAGATACAAAGTATCTCGAGCGCTCTTTTCAGTGTGTGTTTTTCAATTTTCTGTTGTACATTTTGGCGCTCATTTCCATGCGTTACGCTTAACTGCAATCTGCGAGTGTGTGTGTGTGTGTGTGTGTGTGTGTGTGTAAGTGTGTGTGTGTCCAGTTTAGCTTAGCTTACAAAATGCTTGGATGAAAGCCGAAGCCGCCGTAACAGCGCAAAGAAAAAACTTATCGAAAACTGCTAACAAAAAAACTGCTAAAAAAAAAGTGTTTGCAGAAAAAGCGAGAAATTGCAAACGAAATTGAAAGTAAACGCGGCGAAGACGGCAACACTCATACATAAAACAGTAAACAGTAGTAAAGATAGCTGTATATATATATATGTATATATATTCTCCAACAGATCCATTTATGCAAAGCAAACACCGAACTGCTAACAATACATTGTGTGCCGTTATTATCATTGGGAGGCGCTGGCCACCCAAATGTCCACGCGAAATATGTCACAATTCCGAGATAATTCATGGGTGAGTTTGAGCTCTAAATTATTGACGACGCATGCCAGCCTAATCCACACAACAGTCCAAATGACGACTAACCAAAAAACTAACTAACTAACTAACTAACTGCACTTTACTGCAAATACTTACTACTAAGTTATGCATGCAACCAATAATTAACCCGTAACAACCCTGCTTTGCACAATTTATGACAATTTGGGCGTGCAACGACATCGTTAACTGCCCACCCCCTTGTCCCTTGTCGCAGATGCGCAAGTTAATTAGTACAAATCGTTAATTAACCTGTCTTGCCATCTATGGCCCGATTGGCCAATTGGCCCCCACGCATCTGCATCTGACCTGCTTTGCGGCTCGTCGCACGTTCCCCAAACAACAACAACAGCAACAACAACAGCAACAGCAACAACAACAACAACAGCAACGACGCAACAAGCAACAACTATTCAACTGATCGAAAATTGCGATAGATGCTGCTATATGATTTATGATCCACAGCTCTGCTCGACTTTTTGTTGTTGTTTTTCTCTCCTTTTTTTTTTGTGCGTACCTTTAGTATTTCGATTCGTATTTGAAATTGCCGTTACGCGCACAGTGGCACGAAAGTGAAAGAACATGTAAATAAATATATACATACATATATATATACATATAAGTGTCAAATGCCATTCTAAGCAAGCAATTTTGTGCTAAATCGCCGAATTGAATGAAATGGAAAGATATCAATACAGAAATTCAAATGCAAATCAATTTTTATTGCTAGTTGATTAATGCGCAGCAAGAAATTTTAAAGCTTGAGGTCACTGCATACATTATTAATCGTAGAAATGAACAAATTTTTGTTTTTAATACCCTAGCAGAGCGTATTATAATCATGTTATGTCCGTCTTTCTCTCTCTCTCTCTCTCTCTCTCTCTCTCTCTCTCTCTCTCTATTTATATATGCAAACTACTGGCCCAGTTTTGAAACTGTCTGCATAAGACTTGACATATATCCATAGTATTGCCGAAGACAACCGGATCGAATTACTTTATCATATAGCTGATATACGAACAATCGGTGAAAAAATGAATTCTTTTCTATATAACAAGACATGCACACCCAAACTTATTCCATATCCGTTCTTCTCACATTTGAGTGCAAAATTAACGAGATCGGACTACAATATCCTATAGCTTTCATGGGAACAATCGGCCAAAAGCAGAGTCCTTGCATGAAATACTTTTTTGCTTAAGTAAATTTTGAAAATACAAAATCAGCGATATTGATATAGTATCAAAAATCAAAAATAACAAACGGTCGATTTTGAGCCGGGCTTGAAAAGGGTGTGCAATCTTCAGCTTCCAGTGTAAAATTCGACCGTTTCGACTTGTTTTGTTCTTGTTTTAACATATATTTTAAGAGCTGTGGGCTTAATTGTGAATAGAATGCAGCAAGTCAACTTTTTATAGGTTATTATTATGTAAAAAGAACAAAAATACAACTACGACTTGAGCTATTATCCAGCTTCGAATCCGTATTTAAATATTCGGATGAGAATATACGCCTGCACATACATATATACACATATATATCCAATTCCGATCGAACTGACTCATCTGTGCCAAATTTGAATCAAGCTCAGCGTGCGATTTGTTTGAAAGTTGCTTGATAATCGCATACGATTAGTAAAACGTTTGTTTCGCATCATTTTTTCAGTCGCAATCAATTATGTATGTATGTTGCATGTGGCATGTGGCATGCGGCATGCGGCATGTGGCATGAGGCTTTGCAAGCAATCAGCGCGATAAGATCTAGTTTATGTGCTGCATTCTTTCTCGTCGCTCGTCTGTCATTAACGTTGCGTTCCATGCTCACGTATATTTTTCTCTGCTTTTCTAACCTTTTTTTTATTCTTTTTACATTTATTTTTTTATTTTTATTTTTTTTACCCATTGTCCACTGTGCCGCGTTGCGCCACTTTCTTTCCAAGTTTAGCAACAGGCAAAAACAGCCAACAATGGGCCCACTTTCGTCTAGCTTCAAATGTTCTGCACACATCCACACACACACACAGACACAATAATAGTCGCAATAAAGATCATATTGTTATCTGTCCCCCCACCACCCGCCACTCTGCTAACCCTTTCGCTAATCACATTATGGCCCCTAAAATGCCTCGGCATTTGTGATAAGCAGCACTCCTCTGACGCCTCCACGCGACTGCCGCTTAATTTGGTTAGTTGCCACACAGCCAGCCACGCAGACAGCCACACAGACAGCCACACAGACAGACAGACAGAGAGACAGACAGGCTTTCATTGATTGCGCAAATGTCGTGACTGAGTTGTTGGTGGGCGCATCTTTGGTGCAGGTGCAGCTGCAGCTGCATTGAGTCCATTTGCTTCCTAGAGTCAACTTCAAGTTCAATTACGGCAAATTGTCATCAGCTTAGCCAAGCCATTGGCCATTGGCCATTGGCCATTGGCTATTGGCCGTTGGCCGTTGGCCAGCCAAGCAGCGGGGGTATCGGCACGGTTGCAGGCCGGGCCATGGCCAACACTGGCAATAGTCAGAGCCAGAGACCAAGCCAGAGCCGGGCAGCTGCTGCAACTTTCACTATGAGTTGAGTATGGAACTTGGGTACGTGATCTTGGCGTATGCCTTTTCCTGCCACTTGCAGCAACAGCATCATGAGTGCCAATGACGATGACGATGCCGATGGCGATGTCGATAGAGTTGGCGATGCCGATGACTTGATGATGCCTCCTCCAGCATATTTTGTCATAATTTTCAATGTGGGAAAATTTGTGGTTGTGTGTGGTGGACGCGAGTATCTATCCGAAAACGTTTTGTGAGTGTGTGGCAGCCTCATCAACTGGTTTGCTGGGCGGGTTTCCATTTTCTGCTTTTTGTTTTGTTTTTTAATATTATTATTTCTACTTTTTTTTAATTTTTTTTTATTATTTGGGCAGGCGTATTGCAAAATCGTTTCCACATTGTTGGCAGCTAACTAAGAAAAACAACAACAACAACAACAACAACTACAACAACTACAACTACATGTATAAACAACCACGACAATGAACTTTTAATTACCCGACTTGTTTCGTAAAGAAAAAGAAAGATATTTAAATTACCCATAAAAAAAGAGCATGTTGGTAAACAAAAACCAACAACAAATCGTGTAACAAAAGAGAGTGCGGAAAACTTTGGCCACCGGATGTGCAAATGCCGATCCCATTGCCACTGCCACTGCCACTGCCACTGCCATATAATATTTGGGAAAAGGAAGAGGAGTATCCAAAGTACTCAACTCTGCCCATCCACTGGATGGATGTGCAATTTGACTGGCTCCCAATTGTTCGCTACCAATGCATTTATATATTACCGACTGCATTCGGCATGTGATTAGATAAAAAGCAAAAAAGTTGATTTTGAGCCGAGTTTTTTGATAGACGCCAAATCGATGGCTCCTCAAATTGCCATTGCCAACTAACTAACTCTCTGCAAGTGTAAGTGGCCCCAAATTGAGAAATGTTGGCAGTCGATTGCCAATTTTCTGCCTCGATTTCAGCGAAAATTCGAATTCGAATTCGAAAATCGCTTTCAGCGTTTGTTGGGCCATTAAAGACTGCTTCCGGTGTTTTTCCCTCCAATCATGAAATTATTACAATCTTTCGATGAACTTTTATCAATTGAAGAAAGTAAATTGCCCCCAAAATCGTTGATCTTAAACTAAAGTGCCCAAAGCCTTAATTAAACTGACTTAAAACTGTACTTCTTCAGATATTATTCGATATTGATATAAGAATCAACTCTAAAAACCCAACACAATCGATTTTCAAAAGCATTACACTTCTCATCATAATCTAGCTTCCATATTTAGTCTTCTAGATACTCGAAGACTTCGAAATAAACTCACCAAATACGAGCGTTATTATATATATTATATATATTATATATATTATTATTATATATATATAGCAAACTGTCAATCAACCTGAGAAGTACAACGATTTTCCTATTTTGTGCAACTTTATTATTTATCCAAAGGCATTGTTTAAGTTTGCTCTATCGACAGATGTTTAAGAGTTTAGCTGACGATTGCTTAATAAGTGAAAATAATAACTTCAAAGTACAATTTAAAAAACACACTGCAAATTAGAAATGTATTTTATTAATTTATTTAAAGAAAATGTGCTCTGAGCCCTAGAAAGACACAAAGATCCGTTTTGGTATTTGTAAACTTTCTGCATAATTATTTGAGTTACTGAGATGGATCTGCCAGTATCTGATTGCGTTGCCTCATAGATCACATACACATGCATATATACATATATATATATATATATATATGTATTACATATGTAGTTGGCTCTTTATTGTGGAGTCTCGGGCATCGGCAAGTTGCAAGTTGGAAGCTGGCAGCGCAAAGAAATTTTGCGACAATTAAGCAGTGAAAGTGGCAAAGTGGATCGTTGTTGTTGTTGTTGTTGCTGTATTATTGCCATTATTTTTTGTGTGATGACAGATTAAACAGCGAAGTAAAAAACCTTAACTGCAAAATGCGTCCAACATAAAAGGTGATGTGCTTGATGGGAGGGAGGAGGATGGTTGTTATGCTAACAACAACAAAGCGAATGACAAACAACAGAAATTGTATGATAAACTGTGCGCATTCAACAGCAACAGCAACAGCAACAATGCTAAATATAATTTTTTATTATATTTATGCTTGTGTTGTACATTTTTTCCAAGTCTTTAGGTTTTTACGACAGAGTACGGGGTGCCTGAGCGCCGTTTTTTATCTCTCAACAAGGCAGGCAATAATGGAAATGAAGAAAATAGAAAAATTAAACAACTTTTGCATGAACAAGAAAAGGAAAACAGCAACAATTACAGCTGAGACAGTTATGCAGGAAGATGTGGCTGATGTGGCAGTTAAGTTAAGTGGAAAGCTACTGTGGCAATCTGGCTGACAATAATCCAGTCATGGGTGGCCCACAAAATGCACTCAACACCGTTTTGCTTCGACCTTGAAACGGGGGCAACAGGCACAACAAGAAACAACAACAACAACAGCAAACAAAAAACAGAAATAGAAACAGACCAAAGACCGAAAACCAACGACCAATGAGACCAATGAGACCAATGAGAGTTAAAGCCAAGTCACGTTCAATGGTACGATCAGGTCTGAATGGCCCATATACGCGTTCCACTAAGCACTAACAACAACAGCAGCAACAACTGCAACAGCAGCAGCAGCAGCAGCAGCAATAGCAGCAACAGCCTTAGCAGCAGCTCCAACTGGGGTCTTGAGACACTGTGGCAACTAAAATGTTAATTGATTTTCAAGACAGACGCCAAAAATTGAAATTGAAATTGTAACAAAAACGTGCCCAGACTTAGACTTTGGCCTAGGCGGCTGACCTCGTTACATGCAACATCATTAACAACAACAGCAACTACAACAGCAGCAACAGCAGCAGCAGCAGCAGCAACAGATTCTTAACAATAAAAATTATTAGAAATTTCTTACTAGAAATAGATCATTCCACCCGCATGAGTTGGCTTTTATTTGTATACTCTTGCCAAAGGTATTATAATTTTGCCTTCAAGTGTGTAACACACACACACACATATATATATATATATATATATTTAAACTGCGTAGTGCTGGCAATGCTGAAGGATATTTAATCTTTGGCTTGCCCAAGATGACTCCACTTTCAAATTTAACACTGAAAATTGAAAATCGTTTCAGCCTCGACTCATTTATAGTAGCTCGAAACCTAGCAAGGGCACTTCTAGAGACTTAATTTGTGTCTCGGTGAACTCAATGTGAATTCAATTCGGCACAGTGCCGATGAGTCGATTGAAGAAGCGTTCGGGTTCTATTCAATATAGAATAAAAACTCGCTTTGTTCAGCCCACAGTCGTAGTCATTTTGGGGTTATTTGTATTTATTTTGCGTCGTTCGCTTTTTAGCTGAATGGCTTTAATTGTTGCTCACTGCTGATAAACAATTGCTAAAATGGTAAACATAAAATTAGCGAAATACTTTTCAACTACGGCCATTTGTCATACTCGCGCCAACATTTACGAGTACATCAGTAATTACTTATGAATCGGGGATGGGGGCGTGGCATGCAGTTAGTTAGTTAGTCACTGACCTGCATCGCTTAGCAATTGTTATTAAGCGACCAGCAAACTAATTGCGTAATTCCAAGTGTCGGGAATAGGATACAACATGCAATAGTTGATAATAGTTTACCACCATAAAAAAAAGTGAAAGCCCTATAAAATGTGAGATATCCTCATAGAAAACAATAAAATTTATAGCCAAAATCAAGAGTTGTAAACACATAAATTAGTTGTAAATCTTTTGCACAGTTTCTTCAAATTGTTGTGTCAAATTGTGGAAGGAAAGTGAGACTCAATTTCAAAGTTATCCCTTTGAAATTAAAGTTCATTGAGATAGTTGAAAAAAAGGTGTATTCTCCGACCCAATATAGTGTACATATTCCCAGTCAGTATAAATATCTAAGTCGATGTAACCCGATAACTTGAGCTCTTCTAGTCGCAGAGATCGGATTTTTCGTACAGACGGACTTGACTGATGACATTTTGAATATATCACATTTTATCTTATAGATAACGACCTCCTTCATATATATATCTAATCGAAAATCGGTTGAGAATCTCGAAATTTGTTGGTGAACAAGGTAAACACTTCTGCTCGGAGTATCTCCTGGTCGAACTGCCCCAAGTACAGCGCATATTTCACTAGTTTTTTCTACTCTTTTTGAAAGAACTTTTCTCCTTTAAGATTTAGTTTTTCTTTGTTAATTTAGACTGGTATTTAATGAAGTTCTGCTTGGGCCACACGCGGTTTGCTGAACTTCGAATTGCCTGAGAATGATAACGATAATGTGGGAATTCGATTTGAGTTCATTAGTCAGCTATGTGCGACTGTGTCAGAGTCGGTGATGAATCGAAACTCGAACATTTCCCGTTGCACCTTCGTTCCCTGGCCCTCATTGACCGACCGGGCAGGTTTCATTGAGCAACATTTAAAGGCTGACACATGGAAAGCCCAGTGAAGTGGAAAATACAATGTTATGTGAACAATGCCAGGCCAGGCCATGTACCATGTAGCCAGCGAGGGCTGCCTATTACGTTTGTGTGAAACAAAACGTGCATTAAAAGCTAGGCTTAAATATCAATTTTTAATTGAATGTTCCAAAAACTGTATTGTGAACGCAGTCAAACCAAAAATTCGCACAAAAATCACACATTTAACCTCTGGGCTGACTCTGCTTATCAGCGCATGCTAAATCAGCTCGCCAAGCGTATCATCAAAATGTCAGCACTTATCGCAAAAAAATAATTAGCTAATTGATAATTACGCATATGGTTGGTGAGTGCATTATCTGTTGCAAAGCTGCAGCTTAATGAATAAATGAATAAATAAACAGCTTTCAACTTCCAGCTCAAAGCTTAATGCAAGATGAATCTGCTTTACTTGCTTTACTTGACTTTTTACCAAGCACTAAAAATGACTTTTGTTGCACTTCACAAGCGACCCTCGTGGCGAATTCTTAACAAGTTTGCCGCGTCAGTTCGTCAATGACTTATTTTTGTTGTTGTTCGTGCAGTGGGCTTAGAACAACGAGCAGCGAACACAGAACACAGAACCCAGATCCCAGAACAGAACCCAGCTTCGAGCTCAATGCTCAGCTGCGGCGGTGCTTTGTCTCACATAGTTGGCTCGTTAATTGCTGCCGTGCAATTGAAAATGTTGACTGGTTGCGAGTGAATCTGGTTCTGACTCGAATGTTGATGATTTTGGTTCTAGTTCTGGTTCTGGTTCTGGTTATGGTTCTGGTTCTGGTTAGACTTGTTCTACAAAACACCACACAGCTTTCTTTGATGGGCGGGGGGCTCAATGGTTGGCCCACTTCAAAGGCATACGCGTCGTATACGCAACATTTGCAATCATATTGTTGTTCTTGCTGCTGCAACTGCTGTTGCTGCTGCTGCTAAACACTTGCAAATTGTGTTGGTAAATGCGCAGTGCCTAACAAGTCATTAGTTATTTCAACTAAGCCAAGTTGCCGGCGCAGTTGATTGTTTAGTTCAATGCTTTTATCGGCACGGTAACATTTCGCAATCGCTGTCGACATCGGTCATGTATCTATATATAGAAAGCGAGCGTTGCTTGCAACTAAGCCCATTGAATCATCATTCAATGGCAGTCGCAGCAGCACTCGCAGCAGTCTCATTCATATCCAAGACGGCAGCCAGTTGTGACTTGTAATTGGCGTTGTTGTTGTTGCCGTTGTTGTTGTCTTGACTTGTGCCGGAAGTTGGCAATGCCATAGTTTTGGGCAACGCGCTTGGGTTCAGAGACACGGCGACTGACACCTGTTGGACATGTCTATATGTACCTATCTATGTATGTGCATGGCAAATGCCGGCACGTCGTCAATAGAAAGTGGACAGCACAGCTCTAAGCCTCTAAACGACCACCAGCACCATCCTGACTATGTAGTTGAACGCAGCAGTAGCTGCACCTGCAACTGCAAGAACAGCGCTAACTGAAATGCACTTTAGGCCTTACTCATCACAAGCATATTAGCCATGTATAACACTTGTTACACCGGAAATGATGTGTATCTAGGAAATGATACAATCTTATCTCTTGAAAATGTTTTGTTAAATTTCATTAGTGATAGCTCAAATTTCGTATAAACACATTTATAATCAAAACAAAGCAAACCTAAATATTCTATTCTTCATTAAATTGTCAGTGGGCGAAGAATTCTTGCTTTTTATCATTTTTTTTTTGTTTTTTTTTTCTTTTCCTGATACATTTTACAGAGGACAGAGAAAAAAATGGGCTTTTTGCATTTTCTCATACTAATTAGTAAATTTTAAGTGGCAAAGCGTGCTCTCAGCCTTTGCCCCCTTTCCACCAGCTGCACCATAACTAATTGAAAGTCTCACTCACAGATACAGATACAGATACAGATACAGATACAAATACAGATACAGAAATGAACATCAAGCTTAACTCATTACAGTTTGCACCTTAGTAATTAAGTGTATGTACATATATGTATTTATATGTATATATGTATATATTTGCCTATATATATTTTGTGTATTATATAAAGATGATGATGATACTTAAATTGAGCAAAACCCCGCCTCACAACCAAACGTGTGCTCCCTTTCTCTCTCTCCCTCTCGCTATCTTTAAATCTCTCTTTCTCTCCCTCTCTCTCTCTCTCTCTCTCTCTCTCTCTGTGTCTTTCTCCAACCATCTGTAAAAAAAGCTCGCGAATGCGCGCTCATATGGCGTGCTTAAAAGCTTGCGCTGCTCTGCTCGCTATGCAAAAAGTAAATCCAAATCGGCGATCAATCTCAATGCGAATCTGAAGCAACAGCAAAAGAATCAAAAGTTAAAGGAACAACAAAATCAACAACAACAACAACAACAACAGCAAGCAGAACAACAGGTGGAGGCGTTATATGCGAATGTTGAAGAGCTCATCCAGGCTGAGGCTGAAGACGATGCTCTAATGGGTAATGCACAGGTAAGCGATGAACTCGATCTCCTTTGTCGCTTCCATACGTGAACGTGTGTTCCATCACCAACTCCATACGTCGCCAACATCCAATAAACCAACCAATCAACCAACCAATCAACCAACCAACCAATTACCATCAAACTTCTCGTCGCGTCAATTAATGGATATTCATTTTATTATGTGTTGCCCAAGCCATCGAATCAAACCTCCCCATGCCCCCATGCCCCGCCATGGCCCCCATGGCAACCCATATGTCCACCCCTGCACCGCATTCATTCTCGCATTTTTTTGGGTAATTTTATGTTATTGTTAAACTCGTTTGCCAGCCAGTCTGTATTTAGCAAGTAAGTGCAACTTATTTAAAAGCAGTTCCACTCAAAGTTCCCGCTACAGATAACTCAGCACACACACGCACACACATACCTTACTTCTTAGTGCAAATAAATAATTCGCAAGGTCTTCCGCTCGCTATTACTGACCAGCGCTAATGAGTTGTCTGCGCAGGTGTAAAACTTGAATTCAATTTGCTTAAAGCTCAACAGCGCCAATCAAGCATGAAAGCTATATGGCAAGCTTTCAGCGCCAACAATTTTGTGAAGAGCTCACTCACAGATGGCGCCAGTGTAGCAGTAGCAGAAAGTCGCTTAAATTGAAGTCTTTTGAGTAAAAGACATTTATTACAGACCAGTAGATAAGCCAAAAATATAAAAGAATAGCTGTGCTGAAAATACAAAAAATCTACTAAACGAAAGAGTCACAATTATTTTCTATTTTCCCCTCAGATCCTAAATAGGCAAATATAAGAGATCAAAGTTAAGGTGTATGATAATAATTATGTTCATTAAGTGGAGTATACCGAGGAAAGTAGATAATATTATGAGGAAAATAAATAAGTATTATCAACAGACCTTCCATTGCTTAAAGATGCAACGCTTACATGTATTCAAGGGTGTCGGTATTGGTAATGGATTCTTTTAATCGTTTCCCTAAGAACTCGCTCACTTAACATGTCCATTAGGAAAACAAAAAATATCTCAACTAAGTCTCTAATTTCTCTATGTTTCCAGGTAAGCTCAAGCAAATACAATATCCAGTATCTTAATTCCCAGACAAACCAAACAATGCCAGCCCCAAGTAAGTTGCAATATTTTATTAAATTCCTGATTATCAGCAGATTGCCACGTAAACGCCAAAAAACAGAAGAAAAAAACAACAAACGTTGCTGCAAAAAGGCAATAAATAAATAAACAACATCAACAATACGAGAAAAGGAAGTAAAAAGACAAACAATAAAAAACAAACCCGATAAACGGCTTTTTAGCCATTACCATTATTGTCACATCTGTTGGAGATGATTGTGGCGAAACACTTGTTGTTGTTGACTTGTGCAAGAACCCTGCGAATGTCGGTCAAGCGGCAAGTGCAGCAGTCGCAGTCGCAGACGACGTCGACGTCGACGTCGCGTCGTGTGAACTGTGGCTTCTTTGATAATCACGCGCTCAGTGCTAATGAAAATAAATACATGCTTATATAAACACACACACACACACACACACACACACACACACAGACACACACACACACAGACTGTGCTGCTGCTGCGGATGCGGTTGCTAAGCTGCATAAATTTGCAGCAGTTATGCAACTTCAACTGCAACTGACATTGCCCATAATACCGGTACTTGTCAACCGACGGCGACGGCAACGGCAACGACGACAATGTCTGCAGGAGCACGTGCACTTAGCTGTTTAAGTTATTGTAGCGTACATCGTGCACAGTGGTTCCAGAATCACATCTATTTTATCAATTATATGTTAAAATATATATTTTTGATAACGTTAAATTGTTCCATTGTCAGAGTCGATCAAAGTGGTTTTCCTAGCTCTGCTCGTTGCACAAATATGATATTAACAATTTACGGCTTAAAGTCCAATGTGCAAAAAATGGAGAAAAACGTTTTTTAACTAATTATTATTTTGTGAGGCAATTGGCAATTTTACTGCTGTCATGTGAAATGATTGAAAATTAGCAGCTTGAAACTTAAAGTTATTCGATCATTTGATTTTTATTTTTTTCAATCAATTACTTGAGCTACAACAGTAAATGTGCAGAGAGTCAAATCAGCAAGCACCGCTTTGCATACTGCGACGACAGATGCTGGCTGTTGGCTGCTGGCTGCTGTTTGCTGGCTGCTGGATGCTGTACCGTAAGAGCGCACTCTCGTCCAAATATTTGGCCTACGCGTTGCCAAACATCGCAGCAGGTGTAGCAGCAGCAGCAGCAGCGCCACCACCAACGAAAGCGACGTCGCGTCGCCGCAGCAGCGAGCAGCCTCAATTCTGCAGCAGCCGGCATAATGCGCCTGCGCTTGCGACTCCATGCTCCATGCTCCATGCTCCATGCTCCATGCTCCATGCTCCACGCTCCATGCCCATGCTCCACTCTCCACGCTTCGTGCTCTATAGAACTACTCTATGCTCTCCAGGTCTGGGCTCTCAGTTCTGTATACCTGTTCCCATTAGATGCTGGGGTCTGCTCGGTTTGCATTATTATAAAAACCACAAATTGCTTGTATTTTTTTAAATTTATTTTTTATGTTTAATAGCGAAGCAAATGCTTGGGAAAAATACTCACACACAGATGGCGCCAGTGTAGCTGCAGCAGTAAGTTGCTTAAATTGAATGCGCTTGAGTAAAAGAACTTTTATTGCAGATCAGCAGATCAGCCAAATATATGAAAGAATAGCTGTGCTGCATATACAAAAAATCTACTAAACGAAAGAGTCACATTCGTTTTCTATTTTCCTCTCAGATCAATTAATTAAATTTAAGTTAAAGTGCGTAGTAAATGGTGTATGATAATTATCATTAGTAGATCATTTTATAAGGAAAATAAATTAGTATATTCATTGTTTTTTTGGGCATTAGCTAAAGAATAAGACTCAGTTGCATCGATCGATGATGAAACTCTGCCTTGGCACGGGTATCTGTCTAGTCAGAACAGCTTCGCTCGCAGCGTTTTCATTGGTTCTGTTTGCGTTAGTCGCTGCTGCTGCTGCTGCTGCTGCTGCTGCTGCTGCTGCTACGATTGCTGTTGCTTTTTCTGCTTCAGGTGCTGTCGAGCTGGCTGCGCTTAGTCTGCCGCTGTGCGTCGTTGACGTCGCCTCGACGTAGCAATAGTAGCTGTATTTGTAGCCCGTTCTAAATTTAATCGGGAGTAGTCGGGAGTCGCCGCGAGGGGCGTTGTAAATGTCGCTGTCGCTGTCGCTGTCGCTGTCGCAGTCGCCGTCGTCGACGTAAATTCTGTGTTCACTTAATTAAAATATCATTTATTTTCGGTAATTTGCTTTTACATAACGCACACACGAAAACTAATGCTAAATATATATTTATATACATATAAATTGCTTCTATTTTTTTTGTTTTTAATTTTTTTGTTTTTGTTCCAATTTGTGTGTGTTTAATGTGTGAAAAAAGAACATGAAATCGCCAAGTGATCTAATTTTTGTTCATTGATTCGATTCGATTTCTGGCAGCCCCCAAAAACTGTGTGCAAAAGAGAAGAAGAAGAAGAAGAAGAAGAAGAAGAAGAAAAATACACTTGTTGCTGATACTGTATTGGAATGGTGTAAATCGTGCAACTCGCTGCCATTTGTTTTGTTATCTAGCGGCGCACATTGTATTGCACCTGCCACTGGCAAATGAAAACATTTTTGGTTACAAGTCAAGGCATGTTAATAATTCTCTTTATTAACCCACAAGTGCCGCTTCTCAGCGACCTTCAACAATTGCATGCATCTTTCATCGTTCATCTTCCATCTTTTATGTGACATGTGACAAAAATCAAACTTGAGCTTGCTTGATGGTCAGCCGTGTGGCAAATTACAAGATGCTTACACATATACGAGGCAAACACTCAAATGCATTGCAATCTGTGTCTCTTTCTAGTGTCGATCTTTCTTTTTTTTCTTGTTGTGTTTTTTGAGTTTTTTTTTTTTGTTTTTGTTTTTGGCAGACAAATGCATTTTACGACCGCAACTTTTCCAAATGAAAATCTAAACATTTTCTCCTACTTTTTGGTCGGTTCTTGAAATTGTGCCAATTATTTTGTTTCGGTTTAGGCTAAAATAGAACACAATAAAACGACGCAAAAAAAAAAAAAAATAATAATACTATATTTTCATAGACGTTTTTGGGCCTCTATCTAAGATAGAAGTAGACAGTATGCGATGCGATCTATTCAATATTTCGACCCGACCCCATTAACATAAACACTGAGGCCCTTCAAGTTGTTGTTGTTGTGGTTGCTGTTGTTGTTGTTGTTGTTGTTGCTGTTATTGTTATTGTTGTTCATCAGTTTATTTAGCACCGTCAGCAACCGTTAGTTAATTCTTTGAGACGACCAAGCATTCTTAATTAGGCACCTCTTTATTTTTCTTTTCTTTCCTCGGCAAGAAGAAGAAGAACAACAGCAAGCAGCAAGCAGCAAACAGCGAACAGCAAACAACGACATAAATCCAGCATAGTTCTCAATCAGCAACGGCATAAGAAAGCCCAAAAACAACAACAGGAACTCTAGCAACATTCCAATGGGTCAACAAAGCATAAGCCGAATGCTCAATTCCAATCCCAATAAAATGCAGCCCTTTTCTAATAAGATTGACAGCCACACACAAAGTGCACGACACACAGAGACAGAGACAGAGAGTGAGAGAGAGAGTGAGAGAGAGAGAGAGAGTAAGAGTGTGTCACAGGAATACGCTGAGCAATCTCTTCTCTCCTTGCTTAGCGAGCTTCACGTTGTTGCGTAGCAGTCAGCTTTCGTTTGCCACATGTCAATGACACTTGGCCGGTAAATGATTTCAACTTCATTGAACCCCGCAGACCCCGTGCCAGCTGCATGGCCCCCGTTTACAGCTCGCTCGCTCGAGGTTAATTATATTAAATGATGAATGCCTTATGCGTATGCAACAACAAACACACACACACACGCACACACAGAGAGAGATACCTACACATGTAAGTCAGTTGAGTTGACAGTCTGAAAAGAATCGTAGTTGCATAGTTGCAACAACTTAACTGACTTCTGCATATTGCAAGCAGGCCACAACATTAATTGAGCATTGGCTTACTAACACTTCCGGTACGGGAAAAAACCATGTGATGCTCAGTTATCTTAGCTTAGTTTAGACAGTTAGCTCACTGGATCTTCCACCATATTTTTGCACAGCTGCAAAGCTGCCCGATAAAGATAAAACACACAACAAGCAACAACAACAACAACAGCAACAAGAAGAAGAAAACGTGGCAATCTCTCGCTCACGATCTTTATCGGCGTAGCTAACCATCATATCAGTTGCCGTTGCTTACACAAGTTAGTTCAACATCCTAAATGCGAGTGCTTATCGCATTATCTGGTATCATGCCCCACTAGATCGCTTCTCAGATCAAGCAGACTTTTGATTCGATAGTTCCAACGTTGTCAGAAAGACAATCAAGCAGGTGTAATAATAAATAAGTAAATAAATAAGTAAAGAAATAAATAAAAGCAAAATACTCTGCTAAAACAAAAGACATTTTCCATTTCTTAATCATAGCAAAAAGTAGCTCGTCAGTGTTACCAATTGTCTACTCATATTATTATCACATTGAGCAAATAATATGAATTCGGAATAACAACGATTCAGCAAATAAGTGCCTCATTAGGTGAACTTTTCGCCTTGTTGCCACCAACAACCCCCACACCCCCCGCACGACCTTTTTTGCATTTGACGCAACATTTCGCGATAAGTTGCGAAAATATTTGTTTAAGTGAAACAGAAAGCGCCGCAGACCCAACACACACACACACAGTCCAAATATACATATGTGTATGCATGTATGCATGTACATAGTGATGTACATCTATGTACATAAGTACATAGAGACTTGACTAAGTTGGCCGATCTGATCGCGTCTAGCTATTTTTAATGCGTTTAGAACCGTCAAAGATCACAAATTAAACAACTATATACATATATATATAGTTAATATATATCAACTAAAGCATATTTATACATATATATATATATATATATATATATATATATATATATATGCACATCTGTATACACTGAGAGAACAAAAGAAATAACACGTACGTTATTTATTATAACAACTGTAACTGAACCCTTTTTGCACTGCGTACATATATATTTATATATATATTCGAGATATGTTCACTTGAAATACTTAAAATTGTGAAATTTCTGCTTGAAACTATTTTTAGAAGTTTTCAAAAATTGTGCTCAGTGTTCATCTGTCGTTTATGGCTCTCCTTGATTTTGGCAACGGATGCCAATCGGCTAACAAATTGTTTATCATTTACGACATTTACGACTAAATGAGGTAAATGCTACCCATAAACTACCGCCCCGGGGCTGTTCCAAAAAAGGTTGTTGGATGTGAAAAACAAAAAAAGGCTAATGAGACTAATGCCAGGGCGTACGCAGGTGGCAAGGGGCAGGGGTGGGTTCGGCTGCCCCAGAACTCAACTGTGCACAGACACAAACTGGATACGCCCTCGAACCAATGCCACATATAAAGGTGTAAGGTGCAACAGAACGTGTACTTTGGCAGCTGGCGATTGCTTCTTATATAATTATGCCAATCAAATAAAATGCCATCTCACGTTTGTGCTGATATATATATATATATATATATAAATACATATATTTGACACTAGCAGTTCCGATTAGACATTTACCCGTGGCTTCCGCGTAGAGTTTCAAAGAACTTGAATGGAAAACTGACTCCCACATGCAATATTAATGCATTAGTCAGGTGATTGCTGTGCCACTTGTTGCAACATGTAAACACTTATATACTCGACATACATATGGTATGTATATATATATATATATATATCAGCACAAATGTGAGATGGCATTTTATTTGATTGGTATAATTATATAAGAAGCAATCGCCAGCTGCCAAAGTACACGTTCTGTTGCATACATATATATATACATATATATATATATATATATATATATATACATATCTTAACATGTTAAATGGTCGCAAAGAATTCGTTTTGTTAAAAGCATTTAACGTTGGGTCTTTGGTAAAGCTGATTGTTCCATGCTTAACAGACCAAAAAATGTATATATGTATACATATATATATATATATATACATATATATATATAAATATATCGAATAGAAAACTGGGACGCGCTCTTGCACCATTTGTTAATGAAGGCTGCTGGAAATAAACTTGTGGGAATTGTGCTCTTTCAACGATGTTCTTAAAGAGCAGAAAGATGAATGCATTTATCACTTAAGATTATTGTATAATTATCTGGACTGCATGTGAATAGTTTTATGGATAGATTCACTTATCAAATGGGAATGTCACATTCATTTTACATTCTTTGGAATACATTTCTTCAAGCACGTGTCGAGATTATTGTAGTTTTGCCATGAAATGTATAACGCATTGAAGGAAAGCTCTACGACCCCATCAAGTATATATACAAATATATATTCTTGATCAGCATCGCTAGCCATTCTTTCTTGTTTTGCTTTACGATTCAATATTTTAAAGCTTTAACAGAACAGTCAAAACTGAGCTATAAACTGACTAGATCCATATAAACCCAACAGATAGTTGCACTCTCCGAACAAAACATGCCATCAACTTATGAAGGATTGCTGTTAATTAACAGCTCGAGTTGCTGTTAATTAACAGCTCGAGCTGCTGTTAATTAACAGCTCGAGCTGCTGTTAATTAAACTAATTTCCATTATAAATGCTGCGGCGGCTGTAACCTTGATAGCACTGATGACCTTGATATTGCTCTCCGCTTACAAATTATGGCTGCTGCCCCTTTTTTTATTATTGCCATAAATTGCCATAATGGGTAAAAAAAAGAAGAGGATGCCGCTGTGCACGCACAAGCCAAAGGATTTTCAATTGTCAGATGTTGGTGTTGCTGCTTGCGTGGACGCAAGATGCAAGATGCAAGTTGCAATTGCAATCGCTGGCTGGCTATTTATAGCATGTTGCAGCCAGCGGCTCGCCGCGACTCCACTGATTGTTTTCAGATGATTTTCATTTTTATTTTTTTTTAACCGTCTGGCAATAATTTATGTTATTTGACTTTTAAACCCGGCTTGTTGCAGTCGCCGCCGCCGCCCATAATTGCAGGCTTCGACGACTGCGGCAACTTCGGAGCGCCCTTTGCAATTAGCCTCCGACATTGTTTTGGATGGAGTAGTAGTCACAGCAGTCGCAGCAGTCGCAGCAGTCGTCGTCGTAGTAGCTCCTCAGCAGGTTCACTCGAGTGGCCTCTTCTGGCTCTCTGCTTGAGGCCCAGACAGAGGCTAATAAGGCTCACACTCAGATTGGGATTCAGATTGAGATTCAGATTCACTGTGCTCATTAGTTGAATTGTTGTTTTCTCTGACTTGTCACACTCCAGTTCAAGTTGCACTCCATTAGCATGCTACGTGACTTATCAACGCTTTTCGTGTTGCATTTCCCTCAAGTGTGTTTTTGTATCCATGTCCACAGCATTCACGGAGTTTGGGCAAATGCACACAAGTGAATGGCTAAAGGAGACATCTCTGATTGGCATCCATCCATATTCATATCCATATCGTTCAGGAATTTCAGTCAGCCACAGGGCCCACAGTCCCCAATCGGCAGCCAAGCACATTTGTGTTGGGCTTTCTCACGTGCTCTCCTTGCAAATAACAAATGCAATTAGCTGCAAAGCAGCAACAACAATTCGCAAAATGTAATTAAATTGTTTTACTTACTACGGTTTCACTTGTTGGCATCCGAATGGAAAAGCAGAAGCGTAAACTGTGTTACAAGCAGAGCGCAGTTAATAACCAGACAAAACCGAACCCGAACCCGAACCTGAACATGCACCTTACACCAATATTAGCTTACATCGGCACAAGCAACAACAACAACACCAACAAAATTGCATTTATAAATATATCTGTGTGTGTGCGTGTGTGTATGTATGTATATCCACCTATGTTTGCATAATAACAACAACAAGCAGAACGAAGCTTAATCGGACAGCAGCTTTGTTTGCTTACTTCTACTTCCCTTCTCCCCCCCCCCCCACACCATCCACACTTCATCGATGACTTTCAATTGGAAGTTTGTCGATTCTACACATACACATATGTATGTGTAAGAATGTATGTATGTATGTATTTACATCATGTATTCAAATATACCCTCACACACATAACAACATAGCGAGAAAAATACACATTCATTTCAAAGAAACTTTACATCGAAAAAATATAAAGAAAATTTGCACTTTAAACAAAAACTTAATTATCTTGACATTTATTTCACTTAGTGTTCAAATACTATTGCAGTGCATTCGAAAGTCGCATTGATCGATTAGCAATGGAAAACAATCATCTTTGCTTAACTCAAACGTAAATAGTTCATAAATAAATGATTTCTATAATTACCAACACGGACTGCAAACACGAGCAATGAAACGAAAATGGCACAGAAAAAAGCAAAAATACCTTAGTCAATAGTGCACCCAGACTATGAGATACCTCATACCTAACATATGGTATATACAAATATATATGTATATACATATATATGTATATACATATATATGTACAACATTTAAAACTGACGCTGTTTAAATAGAACATTTTAAGTCTTTGGGAATGATATCAATTTTCCTTTGCATACATACAAATGTCTCAAGAGCATACTCAATTTTAAAGTTACAGAGTATACACGGCTAAATTCAGAGATGAGCATCGGCTCTTTAATCTTATGCTTTCTGCGTACATACGTGTACATGTACACACATATGTGTATGTACATACACATGTATGTATGTACACAAAACAGAGGCAAACAGACGACGCATCGTTGAAGGCGTTTCGGACAGTTGCTGTCAATTTTTTCGATGCCAACGCGGCGATTCTCGGCATGCATAACAAACGCACATCACTGTTTAGCCTCGGTCGGTCTTTCTCTGCCTTTGCCTCGTCTGGCTCTTCTTCTTTGTGCCCACACGCCTATTCTTAATGCACTCTACTCTCTTGCTGTCCGTTGTCGCTGCCTTCATCGCCGCGGTTCAATAAACAAACCGTTTTGTAATCTTTACCTGCACTGAAAGTGGAGCAAAAGAACATTGATGGGGAATCGAGATCGGAGGGTCGCTGTGACCAAGCAATGTACATGCATGAATACATACATATGTATGTGGCGATGTATTAATGTTTGTATGCACACATATGTGTGTAAGCCTTTAAATTATAAGCAGGGGTCAAACAATGCGACGTTTGTTTGTAAGAAAGACAGAGAGAGAGAGAGAGATAAAGTGAGTTTGTGTCGTTTTTATTGCTCTTTTTCACTGCAGCTCATTCTTGTGCCCTTTTCCCCCATTTTCAATTGAGGTGCGTGTGTGTGTATTATGTAGGTGAGCGTCGCGACTATGTTTTATGGACTTTGAGTAGCATTGAGCGTATTAGTTTTCAAACTGACATAATGCAGAGAGTTAACTGATTATTATTTTTTGTTTTGCTGTTTTAACAATGCCGACAAAACTATAACCCAGTGCATGGCTTTGGCTGAACTTATTTAGGAATATAAAATGATAAATTGATATTTTGGTAACGATTGCTTAAAGGGTATAGAATTGTCGTTATGGTATGTTAACATGAAAGTACGTTCTCATCCGTGTTTATTCTTCTGCTTTGGCTTCCTTCTGCCCCGTCGCCTCTTCACTTCTTCTTCTTCTTCGACGACGCTTGCTTATGCACTTGCCGGCAGCGGTTCTACTTGCCTTATCCACATCCACACTCAGTTCAGTTTTCGGACAATTTACAGTGCGCACGCAATGCAAACGTTGGCAAGATTGACGCCGAGCTGCCAAATCGAATTCGAATCAAAACCTCTTTCGAAATTTTAATAATCGAAATTCAATCGCATAGAACGATGAATCATTTGCGCGTGCACAAGTTCAAATTGGGCGGCAAGGACCATTCGGCTGTTGCCGATATCCCTACCGCCGACAACAACAACAGCATATGCAACAACAACAACAACAATAACAACAACAACAGCAATAATAATATTAATAACGGAAATAGCAGCGGCAAAGGATTTCTGACACGCATCAAGCGTTACTCGGTGCTGGGAAACAAACTGAGCCGACGCCATTTGGGCAGCATGACACTGCCGGGCAGAGGCGGAGGTGGTGGCTCCGGCAAGGATCGCTCCGGCTCACCCAGCAAACTGGCCACTGGCAGCTACAATATGACTGGCAGCAATTCGGAGGATCATCGCCTAGAGATTGGCGCCCCCATACTAATATCGACGACAACCCTAGACACGGATCGCTTTGGTGTAACAGAGGCGCGCCTCAAGCAGATTGGTGGCGGCATTGCCAAGACATCGACGATGGTACGAACTCTAACGCCGCGCAGCTCCGATGAGGAGGAGTTTGTCGATGCCTGCAGCACGATGCCACAAATCGAGCAACAGACAGAGCCTGAAACGGAGGAAACGGAACAGTTTGTAACGCCAACGCATCAACCGGAACAGGAACAGGAAAAGGAACCGCAACTGCAACCGCAACAACAGCAACCGCAACCGCAACAACTACAACCGCAACAACTGCAACCGCAACAGCAACCGCAACAACAGCAGTCACAACTGCCATTAGTCTTGCCACTTGTGGAGGCACCTATTCGACGACCACGCATTGCCCGGCAACAACAGCAGTCGCAGTCCGTACAGAATCTGCATCGGTCCGAGCTGAAACTCTATCTGCACAAGTCGCCATCGATGTCGCTGGACATGAATGTGACAGCGCCACCACAGCTTGGCCTCAACCTGCCGGAACTGCCGGAATTGTATGGCACCAGTGAACTCAGTTTGGCGGCCAGCGATAACAAGGAGAACATGGCCAGCTCGACGCAAAGATGTGGAAAGATCGGCAAGCAGGACATTTCGCATCCGAGCTCACCCATCATTTGTGGCTATTTGGCGCAGCAGGAGCGCTTCAAGAGCATCGACTCCTTTCAGCCAATGCCCTCCAAGAGGCCATCCAAACAGAGCCTTACTAGCTGTCGCAGCAGCAGAAGTAGGAGCCGAAGCAGAAGCCAAAGCCAAAGCCGGAGCCGAAGTCAATTGAGCCACAGCCAGATAAGCATCAATGAGGAGTTTGATTATGATCTCAAATCGGTTAGCTATCAGAGCCTGACTGCCCAAAACCTGTTTGTATCGATCGATGAGCTGCAGGAGATTACCCGTCAGATCAACGAGACGGAGGATTTCAGTCGTGAAATCGATCTGGAGTACTGTACGCATCGGGATCAATTGCGTCCCAACGAGCGTCGCATCACACTGCTGAAGAACAAGAACCAGCGTCTGATCAACTTTAATCACAACAAGGAGAAGCTACGCAAGGGCTGGCACGGCATGAAGAACTGGCTGGGCGAGGAGGGCAGCAAGCTGAAGGAGGTGGTGCGCCAACAGACGCCTCTCAAGCGAGTCGCCCAATCCAAAACCAATCTCAACCAGTCCTGCGGCAATGCCAGCCGCCAGTCAATGTCACCGGATCGAAGTCGCGATCGCGATTGTGATCGAGATCGTGATCGTGATCGTGATCATTATCGTGATATGACCGAAAGCTGCGAGGATGTCACCGAACGGACAGATCGCACCGAGTATGAGCCCTCGATGTCACAGCACCCCAGTGACGAGGATCTTTCGCCGCACGCTAAACGCTTTAAGGATGAGGTACAGGCAGAATGCATTGTTTGGTCCACTGGTCCACTGGCTAGATCATAATGCCAAATATCCCCGTTTTGTAGTTTGTGTGTAATCCATGTTAAGCATCATTTTAAATTGTTCTCTCTTTTCCATTTGCTCGCTCTTTTCGATAGGGGCAAAACGGTTTCGAGGAATTAAGACGCTACATTAAACAGGGCGGTGACTTTAGCAAGGAACTCATATTTGTCCTGCAGGAGCGGTAAGTCTTTATGCCTATTCCAAGTAATTGGTAATTGGTAATTGGTAGCTGTGTTTAACTTGTTGATTTAATTGTTTTCCTGATGATTATTTGACTCGATGTAGCGCTGACTCGGAGCTGATCTACTCCAAGTCGCTCTCGAAGTTAGCGAATAAACTAAATAAAGCTGGACGGGAGATACCTGGCAGCGTGGCGGACGCCTGGCGTGGTGTTGCTACAGAGATGGAAAGTCGCAGTGACATTCATCGCCAGCTGGCTGCCTCGCTGACCGATGAGCTCGTCAAGCCGCTAAAGACGGTTGTCGACAATCACCACAAGACCCGTAAAGCGGTAAGTTGACAACAGTCCCAACAACCCCTCCAATTGTGAATCCAACGAGTGTAATGTAATGTATACCATTCAAATCAGGTGGAAAGCAATGTGGACAAAGCGGCCCGTGTGCTGAGCGAGTGGCGCGTGAGCGAGGCAAAGGCAAAGAAGGCATCGCACACGGCCGCCCGTGAAAATGAGAAACTGCAGGACGCAATGCTGGATGTGCGCATACAGAAGTCGCCATCGATAGCGCTGCTGCATCAGGGGCCCAACAAGCTGGCAGCCGAGAAGGAGCTGAAGTCCGCCGAGAAGGACTGCGTCAAGCTGGACAACAAACGGAAGAAGGCCGAGGAGGCTGTCAAACGGGCAGACGTCGAATACTATACGCTATGTGTGCGTGCCGAGCGTGCCCGTGTCGATTGGGAGATGGCCGTATTGCGCGGCTCCTCCCAACTCCAAAACAGCGAACAGCAACGTGTGGGCAACATGCACAATTTTGTGCAGCAATATGCGCGTCTCATCAACGACATGCATCCGATTTTGAGTGGTCTAGCGACTGGGCTGCAGCCGCAGCTGGATGCGTGCAATGTGGCCAAGGATATGCAGGTGGTGCGCAACATTCGACGCAACTCCGAGGGTCCCAGCGAGCAGCTGCTGCCTGACTTCTATTGCGAGCACACCACGCTGGCCATGAATCGCGAGAGGCGCAAGCATTCGCTGATTAAGCTCCTTCAGCTGGTCAAGACCGATTTGGAGCGGGAGCGACGCTCGCGGGATGGCCTGCGCGGCCTATCCCATTCGCTTAACAACCAGGAGCATCAGAATATTACCGATAAGCTGTACCATGTAAGCATTATGCACTGATTAATCATTACTCCATCATTACTCACATCTGTGCGACAGATTCGCTCGATGCTGACTTATTTGGAGGGTGCACGTCTGAAGCTGCACTCGGCCCTGCTGGAATTGGATCACAAGCCGCGCACAACACATCCGCTGGCGCAGCACATACAGGTGAGAGTCATACAATATATTTATTGAGTGCAATCGATTGATTGAACTGTCATCGAAAACAGATTACACGCGATCGGACTGGACTACAGCAGAGTATTCTGAAGGTGCCCAACTGGCTGAAGAACAATGACAAGACACCGCTATCGACGACGTTGCTGTCGCAGGATGCTAGCGACACCAATGCCACCGACGAGGATGACTATTCACAGTTGCAGAGCCAGAACAATAGCTCCTGTGCGAACATCAGCGTGGTCGCCGCACCAACATCGGCGCTCCTCAAGAACTTTAATCGCAGCAAGAGCAATATTGAAACTTTTACCAGCCAACCAAAGATAATATCGACAACGAACGCATCGCTGGCAGCAAGTGCCGTAACGGCGACTGTGGCGACGACCGTCAAGTCCAAGACGCTGGCCGGTGGCCAGACGAATGGTGATCGTGGCCAGGCGGATGGCGGCTCCAATCAGCAGGACTCTGACTTTGATGAGTTCAGTTCGCAGGACGAGGATGAGGCTGAGCCGCAGGCGACCACTCAGAATTTCTATCAAAATGCACAGGAGGTGCAAAGCTCATCGATGAGCTCCTCGCAAGGCACCAACAGCAATTTCACCAGCGTCAGCTCCAAGGATGGCGGCCAGTGTCAGGTACTGGGGCGCTGCAAGGCGCTCTATAGCTACACACCAAAGCTCTACGATGAACTGGAACTGAGTCCCGGCGATGTTATCGAGGTTCATGCCAAACAGGATGACGGCTGGTGGCTGGGCGCCTTGCGCAATCAAATTGGCATCTTTCCCGCCACATATGTGGAGGAGTGTGCCTAGCATATCGATTCTATATAAGCCACATAATTCTTTAAGAGTGTGTGTGTGTGTGTGTGTGAGAGTGTGTGTGTTTGTGTTTGTGTGTGTGATAACGAAAGAATGTCATATTGTATTTAAGTCAGCTTTTTTTTGCCTTTTGATAATTGCTTACAATGAGCTTTAAAGGTCTCTGCATTAAAATATCTACCTATTAAAACAAACATATATTGTATTTAAACATTTTTTTTATTATCATTATTATTATTATTATTATTATTATTATTCTTTATAGCGCCCTGTTGAGTCATTGCTCTGCACATCTATTCATGACTATGTGTAATTGTCATCATAAATAAATACAATTCTTGTTTATCTCATTTACATAATGAAGCGACAGATAACATATGTATGTATGCCTGTATGCCCGATGTACTATATAGTATATGGTATGTGTTCAACATACAGAAACTTGCTACAAATGTTTTCTTTTTCTCTTTACTTATTTTTGTTTTTTTTTTTGTGTTTGACGTAATGATTTTTGTTTTGTAAACTACATTTAATATATTATGTATTTTAAAAATTTAAAAACAAAAATAATATATATATGTAGTATAGATTTGATAGATTAAAAATATATCAAAAATAATAATTGCATTTAGTTTTGATATTCATATTGCTGTATATTGCTGGGTGCGTTTTACTTTCCTTTTGCTAGGCAGATCCACAATCGATTTCTTAAAAGCAGCTATGAAATTTGTGCTTTAGTTTTTTAATTAAGTTTGTCATATATTAAAACAGTAAAGATTGCTGCTTCACACAGGCAAGATACACAATTATACAAATGCATATTTCGATTATGAAAACACTTACTCCAAAATCGTATCGAAAAGATTTTGTAAAGACTCGGCATAGTTTAGACTCGAACTAAAATGAGCAAACCAATTAAGAGTTACTCTTTCAATTGCAGTCGGATAATAATGTAATATGGATCAGAAGCATCTTTATAGGTATAGCTATATGTCTGTGTAAAAATAGTAGCTAATTGCATTAGCAATTGCATTAGCGGCAAAAATACCATCAAATAGGCGAATGCGAATGCGAATCTGTTCAACTCTGGTTGCTAATCTCTGTGGCAGTTGCAACGGCAACGGCAACCGCTGGCGTTGCGTTGGTGGCAGCTTTGTCCAGGCAACGCAGCTTCTGGTACATGTGTATGTAGTGGGCCTGCAGCTGCCGTTGATAGCCGAGCACCTTGTCCTTTTCGGCACACCATTGACGCTTCTCCAGCTCGAGATTGATGCGAAAATCGTCGAGTTTCTCGCGCAGCTTAGCAATGTCCTCCGCATAGGTGGTCGACTCCTCGATGAGCGTGTCCAGTGTTTGCTGTGCCGGCTGCCCCTCATCCAGCTGCAGTCGCTTCATGATTCCATCCAGTTGCTGCTGTGGCGTCGTTGGTGGCGTCACAACTGCTGTCGCTGCCTGTGTCGTATATTTGCGCGTCTTCTGACAGATCTCATTGAGATTGTCCAGCTGCTGCTTGAGGCGCGTATATCGTCCGCACGGCTCCTCGCCGTATTCGTGGGCAATGGCCAGATCGGATAGCTCCTTGCGCAGCTTGGCCAGTTCGTTGGTTAGCGCGCCAATCACTTGGTCCTTGAGCGCTATGATCTTGTTCAGCTGCTGTAGCTGTTGCTCCTGCTGCTGCTGCTGCTGCTGCTGCTGCTGCTGCTGCTGCTGCTGCTGCTGTTGTTCCTCCGCCTGCTGCTTTGGTTGACTTTGGCATGTGGTTGTCTTACAGTTGTTGTTGGTGTTATTGTTGTTGTTATTGTTGTTGTTGTTGATATTGCTAATGTTACTGCTGTGTCTCAGGCTGACGATTGCATGATCCTTCATATTGATTTCAATCTAAGCAAAAGTAAAAACAATAAATACAAGCGAAATTCAGAGCGAGTCCAATTTGCTGTAACTCACATGCGCCTCCTTGAGCTGCGTCTTAAGTAAAGCTATCTCCCCGTTCCGTTCACAAACCTTCCACTCGCTGTCCTCCAGCTGGACACGCAGAGCACTTATTGTCTGATGGGCGTCGCTCAACTGCTGGTTGAGTTCCTGGGCAGAGTATTGAAGCTGCTGCTCGGAGTTCTTTAAGCTCTTGTTGCTGCATCTGGTCAGGTCGAGTTGCTGCTGCAACTTGTGCAGCTGCTCCGATTGGCGCAAATTGTGCTGTTTTAGCTGAAACTGTTGCAATGCCAGTAGCTGCTCCAATTTCTTGAACTTCAGCTGATACTCGCGCTGCTGGCTCTCATAGAAGAGCTTCAGGCGTTTTGTCTCGTGCTCCCAAAACACTTCCTTGTCCTAATACAACAGCAAGTCAGCAACAAAACAACAAAACAACAAAACAAAAGATATGTCAGTGAGGCCGGCGGGGCGGTGAATTTGTTATTTAACCTTTTGGACTGTGAAAATTACTTTCTCATTCTGTTCCATTGCCTGCCGCAGATACGACAACTCCGAATCGCGATCCTTAAGCGCCGCCTCCAGCTCCGATATGCCAGAGTCCGAGGGCGAGGGCGTCAGATCGCTGCCAGCGGCCACTGCGCTGCCTTTGCTGCAGATGATGCCAAATCGATAGACTTAATTTAGTTATCAGCTCTGTTTTGGGCTGAATTTCATGCATTAAACGCTACCTGCTGGCGCCGTCCGGCCTATCATGACCAGTCAGGCAGTCCAGACCATGTCCCAGACCCAGTCCCAGACCCAGGCCGAGAGCATCCTCGTTGCCGCTGCGCTGAACAACTCGATGGCCGCGTCTACGTGCCGCCAGGTGGCGCAGATCTGTTGTACCTGGCAAGAGACATTCAATTGCAATAAAAAATAAAGTTAAAAATTGCAGAACTGTATTTTGAATAGACAATATAAATGACATCAAATGTGGTACATACTGCCAAACTTGTGCGTGGCCGTGGCCGTGGCCGTGGACAGCGGCACCAAGGAGGGTGTCGATCCGTAGCCGTACCGCTCGCCGGACACTGGCTGCTGTGCGGACGCCTGCTGCTGCTGCTGCTGCTGCTGCTGTTGCTGCTGGGAGGCAATGCGGTAGTCTGGCTCAAATGGAATGGGCTTGAAGGCAATCGGACGCAGAAAGTTGCTACCGATACCACTACCACCGTTGCCGAGCTGCAGCGAAAGGCAACGCGATCTCAATCAATAACAAAAACAGGCACAACCCAGTGGCACACCTTATGCCCGACTCAATGCCACGCCTCACCTGTTCTCTGACCTCGTCCGGTTGCTGTTGCTGTTGCTGCTGCTGTTCGCTTATGGCCAGACGGCTTCCGGCAGCAATGGGCGTTGTTCGGCGCACCGTCTGCGTCTGCGTCTGCGTCGGCTGGTTAAGCATTGTCGGCAGCGACTGCAGCACCTCCTCGGCCGGCCGGCTCTCGTCCAGCTCACTGCGACTCAGCTCGAACATTTGGCGTATATTGTGAAACTTGGTGCGCATCTGTGACCCGGTCATCGCATCATCATCCAGATTACTGTGACTGCCAAACTTCTGACTAAGGCGGCGCTGCTCCTGGCGTGACTTCAACGTGCCCGTATGCAGTGCTCCATGGCCCGATGATGGCATCTGCAGCAGCGGCGATCCCAACGCTGTCTGCCCCATGCTGCTCAGGCTGGGTGTGCTGCGTAGCGTTAGCGGCGCATTTGTTTCCAGCGACACGGATCGCTTGTGGCCGCGCTTGCCCAACGGCAGACCCACTTTGGGCATTGGCACCACGGCATGCGCCGGCAGAGCCATGTGTGTGGTCCCCGACATCGTCGAGCGTGCTGCTGTAAGGTGCAACAGATGCATCCGATCAGTAATCAGTAGTATGAAACATGCTCAGAATGAAAAGTGAATGCGAAACAGTCTTCATATTTTGGACATTTTCTATTACGATTTTTGCTGATACCAATCGACCCATTATAGACTGGCTAATGTATTCGATTCGTTATTAGACTACGGTTTCGAAATCACGCTGCCACATTAATGATCATTGGCTGAACGGCATTTTATCGATCAACGTGAAATGACTCAAGACACAATTCGAAGTGATAAATTACCATAAATGATTATTGCATTTTCTCTTGCATTCCCCACATTTTCAGTAAGTAAGTATTCGTATTTATTTATCGGTTATATATATATATATATATATATATATATATAAATATACATCTGTATTTGCCAATGTTTGTTTGTTAACAGCTTATGGCTTGGTTGGTGGTCCAATCCTCTCTATCTGGCTGCATTCAAGTTGCTGTTGCCAACGGCTAACGGTAAACCACTTCTTTAACTTATTTTTCTCTTCTCTTCTCCTCGCTTCTCTTCTTTTTTTTTCTTTTTAAATATTCATCTTATTTTGTAAAGTGGCGCACAGCACAGCAAACCCAAACAACAAAACCAACCAATCAACGAACAACACACCTCACAAGCTGATACTCTCTCGGTGTGCCACCATCTTACCCCCCCTGCCACTGCCCAAGCTCCACTCATCGAGTGTGGCACTTTCTTGTTTTGAGACTCGTCGACCTATATTCTTGCAACTAACTATAGCGCAACTATTTCTCTGGCATTGACAACACGACTGCGTCTGTCCACTGTCCGATGTCCACTGTCCGATGTCCACTGTCCACTGTCCGATGTCCACTGTCCGATGTCCACTGTCCGACAACGGTGCTCAGTTTTATTGGGACCAACACAGACACTTGTAAGGTTCTCGCAACTGGTTTTGCGAAATGCGACAGCATTTGGCAACAGGTGGCAGGTGGCAGGTGGCAGGTGGCAGATCGGCCGATTGTGCCACCTTTTTTCTGTTGCCATAACATTTTGAATTTCACCCAAGGTTAGCTGCGTATTGCAGCCAACAACTACACTTAGGAAAACCACAAAAATGGTCCTGCTAAAGTTGATTTTTCAAAAGTAAATTCTACATTTTGAATGCTTTTTTCTCTGTGTGTGCAGCTTGAGTAATCCCAATGAAATATTCAAAGAATTTTGGTGTTACCAATTTCAGTTAGGGCAGGTTCAGTTATTGCCTTGAGTTAAATCCAAATTCTGATTTATGTCACCTTTGATATTTACAGGTAGGTTAACGGCAACCAAAGCGTTTTTGTATCTTGGCCAATCAGCGTATTGTTTTAAATCCCATCTGCATATTTACCTGAGAATCGCTGTTGTTTCTTTAGCCATATTTCCGTCTTTTGTCAACGTTTTTATGCGATTTTCTCTTGTTTATTTCGCTCTTAGCTTGTTTGTTGTTCTGTGCTGTTCACTTTGTGTATGGCCAAGTTTCTTTCGATTCATTGCTTCATCTAGATGCTAGAAAGCCACAAACATGATTGGCTATTTATGTTGGCCAATTAAGTACATTATATGTGGTTAAAGCCAATTACATCTAATAAGCAATAATTGCCAAAAAAAAAAAAACAAAACAATTCTTGCTGAATTGCTCAAACTAATGAGGAAATGATCGAATATAAAAACACTCAACTGGAATCCATTCCGCATGACTGAAAAGTACTTCTGTCTGTACTTACTGTGCTGCTAGCTAAATTTTGGTTTGCTTGATTTTGATAGGGCTTCAACCGCTTCAATCTCAGTGCTTCAGCATCTCCAAAATGAATGGTGACTGAATAAAATGAATGCTCAAATGTGATTGCTGTGATTCCATTGATTTGCTATCACTTTACAATGTGACCCCTTTCACTGTTTGTCAATCTGCTTAGATATCGTTCAACACCTATCTTGTTGTTGTTTTGTTGTTTTTATTTTGATAACGTTTTGCTTGCAAACGAGGAATTCCAAACTGTTTTAAAACTTGAACGAAAGTATTACTAGTTTTCTCGACTGAAACTGGAGTCTAGTCATTTTATAATCGAACATATTTCTGGATTCAAGTTACTTTAGGTTCTTTGATGTGCCGAAGATTACAAAGCATAGAGTCAATTTGCTGACGCCACATTTTTTACAATAATCAACAATTCGACAATATAGCAAATAATTTGTTTTTCAAGCAAGAAGAAATTAGTTGACTTGACACTTTCTGACTGACTAATTCCATAAAGTTAAAGTAATTGAGAAGTAATTGAGAAGTAATTGAGGATCACACAACTTTACTAAAGCGAGTTAGATTGATGAAAAAACCTGTAAGTTCTACTGGATAGCCTCTGGTACTCATATAGAATACCCTTTTTGGATCTAAAAGTTCCCCACTAGTGATGATCCTTGATCTCTGTAGTGAGGATGAGGTAGAAGCTGTTCAACCAAATACCACTGTGATGAATAATTTGGAGATCAAACGGAAAATTTAACCAATTTTGGATGAATGGTTCTGTGAAGCGACTTCACAAACAGCCTCTCTGTGTTGGTTCTGAATGAATAGCGAACTGTATTAAGAAGTTCTGGTGTTTGTTTAATTTCAATAAGTTTTGAAAATTCTGTACCAGGAAATGCCATCTTTTTTGGAGTGAATTGATTGCTTGAATGATACCCAATTACAATAAAGTTGGAGTTGGAGTTGGACGACAATCAAAGGGCACATTGTGAAACTGAACAGTGAATCTGTAATTAACTTGTAAGATTGAAAGCAACTGTTAAAGTGAATAAACCAGATTCGATTGACATTTGCTGCAATTTGCGAGCGCTTGTCGTGGCTCGATTCAGTTTGACTAACCGTTAGATAACTTTCAAGCCCATTCAAGCTCATCGAATGAATAGCGGCGCATTCATTTCAATTGACATGCGCCTCAGTTGCGGCGCTGAATGCTTTCCACATTGTCTTTAATTGCATTACAATACACACACACACACACATATCTATATATATATATATATATATATATATATACCACTTATATTTGCACATAGATACGACTGGGGTAAATCACATATAAATATTTCACAAGATTTTCTATTATATGCTCGCTAAAACGCACTAAACCGAGCCGAGCTGAGCCGAGCCGGCTTCAGTGGAGCAGCTCCGTTGTGGACACGTTTCGCAACGGCAACGGCAATCGCAACAACAACAGCAACAACAACAGCAACAGCAACAGGAATGAAATCTTAGCAGAGTTTTGTAGGCCCGTCTCAAACAAAGCCGGCAACAAAGCGGCCGATCAGGCGACAATTTCAGCAGCAATCAACGCCAACGACGACGTCGTCGTCGTCGTCGTTAAACTGCCAATGTAATTTATATACTTCTGCCGATGGCTTGTGAAACACACACACACACGCACACACACACACACACACACACACACACACACACACACAATCTGATAGAAAGAAACAGAGACACTCTCACACATTAACTGTTAGTTTGAAGTATCTGCAAACTGTATCTGGCCAAAGGCAACTGAATAAAAAATAAGACGAAACCGACAAAAAGACAGACAACAACAGACAGACAACTGACAACTGACAGAAAACAAAACCCGTTCGCATTTTGGCCGCCGGCCCGTTCTCGGTGACCAAAGCCAATCGCTTGATTTTTGCTTTTGAAAGTTTCCATCAATGAAAGTCCCAAAGTTTTTCGGACAGCACCAAAATCATAATATCATAAAGCAAAACCCAACAACAACAAAATCAAACTCATAAACAATAGCAACAGCAACAGCAGCAGCAGCAACAGCAGCAGCAGCAGCAGCAGCAACAGCAGCAGCAACAACAACGAGAGGCAACGACAAGCAGCGGCTCAGATCCGCATCGTTGGCCATTCAATCAGAACTCGCATTTGCATTCGATTGATTTTGAAAAGTGTTTTGACCCTAAAACAACTGACAGCGACAACAACAAACTCGTTGAAATAGCCGTCATTTCATGTTATGGCTTTTTATTTTTATTTTTATTTATGTTTTTGGTTTTTTTTATGTTTGTGTTTTTGTTTTTTTTTTCGCCTAGCCACACGGCGTATGAGTAATAAATGCGTTAGCCATAAGAACTTAAACAGGCAAAATAGTCGCAGCCGCAGTCGCCATCGAAATCGACATCGACATCGACTTGACCATGTCATCGTCGGTGGCCAGTAAGACCGGGCCCAGTCCAGCTGCCCCATCGACATTTTTCCCACGCTCGCAGCCGCAGTTTGTTTTTTATGCACACTGAATACTAACTGCCTTCATTTGATTTGCGTTTTTCGTGCAGCCGCACAGTGCAACAAATGCAATTTGTTATGCTTGCTTACTTTTTAAACGGTTCCTTTGTCGCTGTGGGAAGTAATTTGTGTTTGTGTTTTCTGCTCTTTCAAATTAAATTATCTGCTTTAATTAACTACCTAAACTGTTTTTATATGCGAAATCTTAAAATTCTATTGTTTAATTTAAACAACAAAAGCAATGCAAAAGATGATGTAAGAGTTCTGTGTCGATATATATAAAAAATAAGACATATTTTTTCTAAGTTTTTGAACGAATTAAGATAAGTCAAATACAAATTTCCGGCTTAGAAATATGTTTTAATGCAATCAGATTCATAATAAGTTAATGCTATTTTTTCCATATTGTTTATTATTATTATTATTTTGATTTTTTGAACAGGCTGCTGGTTGGTTCACTGTGCACTGTATGCTGCTAAATTAATATTGCTGTTGCTGTTGCTGTTGCTGTTGTTGCTTTTTTCATTTGGTTTTTGCATTTGTATCTGGTATCTCAAAGTCCGAGCAAAGGCAAAGCAAATGCCGCCAAGCGGTTGAGTTAGTAATTTATTGTTGATTGTGAATTTTTAATTGAATTCATTTAGACTGTAACGATGTCGACTTCGACTGAAATGTTGTTTTCTTTTTCCTTTATCTATTTATTTTGGCTGCAATAATTGCACTCCGAGTCGGTGGCATTGCGCAGTCGTAAAAAAAAAACAGAAACTAAAACTAAAACTAAAACTAAAGTTGAAATCCGTCTTAAGAAAAAAGGAAAATAAATAAATTACCAACTAACGGCACTAAAAGAAGCATTGTATAAGCGTGACGGAAACCAGCCAGCAACAATAGCAACAGGCACAGCAGCAACAGCAGCAACAGCAGCAACATAAAATGCAGCTAAACTTTTCTTTTATATTATTTATTTATCGCCTGGTAGTTTTTCATTTAAGCGCAATCAAAATGCATTTCAATTTCAGGTTTCGGTTTCGATTTCGGTTACGTTTTTATATATTTTTTTTTTTATTATTATTTACATTTTTGTTCAGCTGCGATTCAGATTTTGAAATCCGAACCACAAATTTACTTTCGTTTTGCATCACTCGAATGATGATTGCAAAAGGTCAACGCAGAAGTTTCTGTGTCTGCACATAGAAAAGACATGTGTGTGTGTGTGTGTGTGTGTGTGTGTGTGTGTGTGTGTGTGTGTGTGTGTGTGTGTGACGTCAGTTTAATATGATTACGTTGACGACGACTTTGATTTGGCCATTATGCGGCATTATGGCGGCAACGACTGCTTTATTCATGCATTTATCATTTAGCATTTATCATTTATCATCGCCCGATCGTCAGCACCTCTGCAACTGGTGATCAACACAGTTAAGCGCCTAAATGCAACTGCTTGCAACATCTCAGCCCGCAACGCAGTTCGGAAATCGGAATTCGAGACCGCCCCAGTCGATTCGATTGACATCAATGTGTGTGTGTGTGTGCGAGTGTGTGTGTGTGTGTGTGTGTGTGTGTATTGGCATAAATAAGCCGTGGTGGAAAGCGCCTCGCACAAGCATTCCATCACCTCGATGGGTGTGTGCAGCGCACCCCGCAGCTGTGTGACCAGTTGACCAGTTGACCAGTTGACCAGTTGACCAGTTGACTAGATCCAGTGACAGCCGCAAGTGGCCCAACATCATCATCATCATCATCATCATCATCATCATCAGCAGCAGCAGCGGCAACAGCAGCGATGACCTTGGCGCTGGCTGGAGCGATTTGTGATAGTTGTGGAATGGGAGGGCGGGAGGGGTATTTGGGCAGTAAGCGGCTCAATGCTCGATCTATGAAATGGGAGTGGGCCAGCAGATTGTTTTGAGGCCACACTCCGTGTAAATACAACTAGCGCAGCTCAAATCTCTTTTTGTTCCGCTTAAATTCATATTGGAGGATTGTGCAAATGCCAGTTGACTGCATAACCAATGTTTAATGCCTGATAATAACAAAAATACTATCAATATATTTGTGGGGTCTTCATCCACCTGCGATGCAGTTAGGTCTAGGAATTCAGGAATTGTAGTCTAGTTGAGGGTTTCCATGTCACTCGATACTCCCAGGATACTACTACTGATTACAGTATCCTGTCAAGAAACCAGTCAGTATTCGAAGTCTTAGACCTGGTTCCTTTGTTCAGCTCCATATCTGCAGATGTCATTCAATGTTTCATTGAATCTAGCGAATATAAATAATTCTACTTGTCATTCATTTAACTTTGAAAGCATTATTGTACAATGGCAAAAAGTGTTTTAGAGCCAATCAAATGCTTTCCAATCCAATAAGCAATGTCTGGATTGGATTGACTAGAAAATGTTGCACAACAGATTTGTAATAAACAGCTGTCTACATAAATATATATATATAAATACATACTTGAATAGTCATCACAATTGTTGCTGTTTTTTTTTTTTTTTTTAGTTGTTCAACAATTTTTGGCAATTTGAATGGTTTTTTTCCGGGGAGTTTTTGGTTGCTTGCCAAGCCACGCAAGTACACCCACTGGCCACTGAGCTTTGAGCATCCAACTATCTGAATAACATGTGAATAACTGTTGGCAACAGCTTTTGACTGTTTTGGTTCCATATGGGCAGAGTCTGAAACAATGAAGTGGCCCAAATTGATGCGGGCAACAATCACCGCAAATCTCAAGTTTAGCGAAATCAATCAAGTACGAATATTACGATCACCACTAGATACCCTGCAAATAAAGACTATGGGCGAACTACTATAGAAAAATGAATTGCAATTAGTAAGTGAACCGATTTATGAACCGATTTAAGTTCACAGCTAGAAGAAAATAGCAATCAGCTGCGACTCACCTATGAAACTCCTGTTGTCCAGCATTTGCTGGGTATACTACATACACACATACACACATACACACATACACACATACACACATACAACAGAGAAAATCACAATAGAATGCCTATATATAGTTTGAGGCATGTAGGCATAGACAGTTTGAGCGCTTCAATGGTTTTTATTTTCATATTGATTTCGATTTGGATTTCTGTGTGTGTATTTTGTGGATTTTGATTTGTGTTTGTATTTCGTAATGCTGTTGTCAAAAACTATTGACCTTAAATTGTCGCAAACGCGTTGGCGTAATGAGCCCAAATTCTTGCCCATGACAGCAGATCAGATCGGAGCGACTATTTAAAGCGAATGAGCTGATATTTATGGTATTTATGGTATTTATGGGATTTATGGGATTTGGCTGCTTTTGGTCACACACAGCTACAGCGAAACTATGCAAATTGCTGATCGCAGGAAGCCCGCACTCATCGTGTTGTTGTTGCTGTTGTTGCTGTTGTTGCTGTTGTTGCTGTTGTTGCTGTTGTTGCTGTTGCTGTTACTGTTACTGTTGTTGCTAATGATGATGGCAATGACAGCTATGACAGTTGCGACGCATATGCAAATCAAGTTTCGGTCAATTGCATGGCCAATTAACAACAACAGCAACTCAATATCCGGGCACGGGCTCTGGCTCTGGCTCTGGCTATGGCTCGGGCTCCACTCTGTGGGGCAATTAAATGACCAACGCTTGAATCGGCACAACAGCAGCAATTACGAATGCGGAGCAGGCAGCCGTGGCAGCCACAGCCACAGCCACAGCCACAGCCACATGCAACAGCGCTTTCACTGACCAGCACCAGCTGCTGTCAGTTGCGGCACATTAAAAAAAACTACAAATGAAAATAAAAATAAAAAATATTGCTAGGATGAATTTAGCTATTCACATTCAAATCTTCAGCGTTTTCAGTTTATTTATATATATATATATATATATATATATATATCTATATATGTGCATATGTAAATCTGTATTCAATTATTTGAACAACAATGTTCATGGGTTGTAAGAGCAGCCAAAGAATGCCTGCTTTGAATCAAGCATATTTCACTGAGCTTTACAAAGATTTCAATTGCAATTCCCCGATTTATTTGCAGTGGTTCGTTGCCAGCTGTCAGCTGCCAGTTGGCAATTGTCAGCTGACCACTGGGTTGACCAGTGCTGCTCCAAAATCCTAGCCAAAGATCAAAGCGTGGGCGAGCAGTGGCTTTCCCACGTTGCTGGTTGGTGAGGCTGGTGCGGCTGGCTGTTGTTGTCGTCTTTGGGCTTGGTCAGCCATTAGTCACGCTCGGAGTTTTGTTTATGTGGCGCATTCGCCCGAAATCGCAGCAAATAGACATTGGCCGTTGTCTTTGGCACAGAACAAATAACAATTTGTAATGTGTTCGGCAATGTCCCATAGATGTGGTCATTGTAGCAATTCCCGTACTTTAACCAATTCCAATTCCAATTCCAATTCCCCTTCCCAGTCCCAATCCCGTTGGCATTTTTAAGTTTCCAGTTGCTGTTGCTGTTGCTGCTGATGATGCGCATGTGTTGCCCCAAGGCTTATTATTGTTATTGTTGCCCGTTTGTTTGCATAATAAATAAGTCAGGCTAAGAGCCAAGTTTATGCCAACATCAGCAATACGAAACAATAACAACAACAACAACAAGAGCAACAACAAAAGCCTCTGTCTTCACTGTTGCTGCCGTTGGCGTATGTTGGTTGCTGCCGTGAGACATTTGGCGCCAGCAGCAACATCCACACTTTATCGTTGTGTTAGCCAAGCGGCATTTAAGCCGCTAAAGCGGCCACTTTGTTGCACAAAAGATGGCAGCCCAGAACGTCTCATAAAGTTGTTGCACTCTCCATTCTCGCCATGGGAAGCGATCGCCCATGGAAGTCAGCGTCTCCGTCTCAAAATTGGAATCGGAGTCGGAGTCGAAGTTGGAGTTGGAGTCGGTGTCGAAGTCATCGGGCCATGACCAATGCGCGTTCTGTGCAATTTACAATTATTGCAAGTGGGAGCTGTCTGTGCGCATCAAAAATTGCCGACACTCCAACAAAACTGTAGCTGGCGAAGGCGTTGATCATTGCTGCGCCTTCTACACACACACACACACACACACACACACACACACACACACACACACACACACACACACACACACACACACACACACACAGCGCCAAATGTACCGGAAACCTTTGGGGCTTGGCCCACGATTTGTAAGTTTTTAGGGTCGCAGGTATTTTTTGTTGCTATTTTGTTTCTTTGCAATATCCACAAATTGCTTATTCTAGAAATTAAAATACAAATATCTTTTCCAAAAGACTTTGTCAAAACTAAATAAAAACGGAGATCTGCATTGTGTTTCAGTTCAGTTTTGAAAAGTTGAAGTGTTGATTGAATTATCAAATTGATTGATATCAAAATGTTGAACATATATATATATATATATATATATATATATATATATACATATATTTATTTATTACTATAATAGTTTCAGTTGAGTGTGGTAAATGGCTCTGCAAGGCGAACTGCTTTTCTATTGCCTGGACGTTAATGGAACCAATGGGACTGCCTTGAACCAAATTCTTTACAGGATTGAGCTGCAGACTAGCGTGACTAAGATGAGTTAAGCTCATCGTATATGGATTTACATTCATATATAATCGCAATGCTCAACTCCAAATTGCGTTTTCTACAAGATCAAGATCTTTTGCTGTTACTGCTAAGTCTGTGATGACCTCGATCTATGGCTGACCAGACGCGCATCTTCTTTCATTTAAATGTATGTAGGAAGAAGCATATATATCTATATATATATATATATATATATATGTAGGTGAAGCTCACCTACATTCCCGTGCATTCAAAATGAACAGATAGACGAGCAGATGGACAGAGAGAGAAAGAAAGAGAGAGGGAGAGAGGTAGAGAGAGGAGAGAGAGGGAGACAGGGGAACTCATGAACGGACGCACTCAGCGAACAGTATCAGAAAGTGATCATAAATCTGTATAACCTGTATGTTGATTTTCACCAACTCACTCGGCATCAGCGCACACACACACATACACACATATATATGGATACATACATATATACATATATATGTATAGCTAGATATGTACTCGCTTATAACAAGGCAGAGTTGGAGTCGCGTTCTGTGTGCCCCCAAACATAAAAAGTGAATTTTTGCGGCACTCGCTCCACTTCAGCCTTCGACTTGGTCGCCTTTGTTTATTGTTGTTGCTGTTGCTGTTGTTGTTGTTGTTGTTTTTGGATGACTTTTGTACACTTTGTGCGCTGTTTTGGTTTTTGTCTTTGGCTCTCGCTTACTTTATTTTATTTTATTGTATTTTATTTAGTTGTGTTTTGTTTTCTGTTTTGTTTTCTGTTTTGTTTTGTTTCGTTTCGTTTCGTTTTCCCCCCTTTTTTGCGCACTTGGCCTTAATTGCGCATGCGCGCACTTTCAATTCCTTGGGATGATGACGCTTCGTTTGATTGGAGGGGGAGGGGGTTGCATGGGGGCACAGAGCGTGTGTCAAATTGATGCTGTGGCAAAGTGGATTTAAAGTGATGCGACTCCGCAATGTTATAGTTCTCAGCCCATACGTGGGGCGGCGAGGCATGGGGGGGGGGGGGCTTGATTGAGCGGGCGAATCCAAACGAAAATTGCTCTTAGCCAGTGCGAATCGAGTGCCTGACCAGCTGGCCAACTGGCAAGTTCATGGTAACAGCAAGCAACAAGAAGACAATCCAAATACCGAAGGCTGCTTACTCTTCCTACTACAATATTGTAGCTAAACTGCATTTATATTCCACTTAAACTTCATCAACTTTAAAATTGCTATACTAAATTCAGAGATATCATTTTTCAATGCCTGATAATATTAGAGAAATAAGCCTTATGGCGTTGATCGTTCCTTATTGGCACAGCACCAGACTTATGGCTTAGTCTCTGTGCTTAAACCCAGTTCGAGTAGAGTTCTATTAGCCATGACGCGAATGCCATTCATGCGTAGAAAAAGGCAAAGCCTGAATGAGCATGCTATGCTACCCTGATTTGATTGAAGTGTATCGAGAAATAAAAAATAAAATCAAATAAAATAAAATAAAGTAATGCAAAAATAAAACAAAAATAGAGAGCTTTAAGATTGTCCAGCACACAGATTTCTAGAGGCTGTCAGAGGCAGTGAGATGTTTTTATTAGATATATACATACATATATATGAATGTGTGTCTACACATATATTTTATATTTCTTTCTTTTTTATTTATTTTTTTTTGTTTTTTTTGGTTTTTTTTTCGTTGCTACTTTGGCAACAGGTTCGCTGATGTTGAGAAAAAGTCAAACGCCTCAATAATCATCGACGGCTCCGAGAGCAGCGACTCCAACTCCGTTGGCTGGCTGGGCACACTGGCAGCCGGATAAAATGAGGACAACAACAGCGACAACTTTAATGAGGTTATGTCTAGCTGGTGTGTATCTGTGCAAATGTATCTGTATCTGTATCTGTATCTGTATCTGTATCTCTATCTGTATCTCTATCTGTATCTGTATATGTACCTGTATCTGTATCTTTCTATATCTGCATCTGTGTATCGGTTTGCGTATGTATGTCAACTGGGATAGGCAGCCAGTCGGCCAGGTTTGGATTTTTTGTATCTTTTTTCCCTTTATTATTATAATTATTTTTATTAATTTTTTGTTGTTTTTTTTGTGCGTGTCTGTTTGCCGAAACAAACATGAACCAAGCAAAACAACCAAATGCAATGCATATTTGCTTACCTCTTCCTGGGCTCTCAATGCCTGCTACGAGCACTCGTAATTGCTGTTGACTCTTGTTGTCTGTTGACTGTGTTGTTGTTAATGTTGCTGCATGTTTTTGTTAGCTTTCAGCAAAATTGCACAAAATCATAAAATTACAAAATATCCAAAAGGTGTATTAAACACCAGAACAACTCTATTAAAAAATACGCACAATATTCGTTATACTCTTCACTTCACACTACAACGAAATCAAATCAAAAAACAAAAAAAAACAAAACGATAACAAAAACAAATCGTGGCTGGAGCGAAAAAAAAGCCGTTGTACGCCTGCGCTTTCAAAATTGTTTTGGCAAAGCTTTTTTCGAAGACGCAGACGCAGCGCCAACTTTCACGTACGAGTGTTCAAAGCAAACTGACTACGGCGTCGGCGATGGCGATGGCGATGGCGATGGCGATGGCAACGGCAACGGCTCCTCCAATACGATTGCGACTGCGCCAATCACTGCTGCCAACGAGCAGCTCTGGCAGTCTAGCCGTTTTACGGCTAGAAATAAGCATCAAGTGCACAATTCAACATTTTAACAGACGACGCATATTAGTTTAAGCACATCTAATAATGTAATTTATATATTTTAATGAAATATTGTATACACTGGTTGGGCAAGGAATAAGAAACGTGTAATAATATATTTTGTTTGATATTTGTTACTCGCAGGCCATCAATTAAAATCAGTATAAGACAAACTGTCAAAATTCTATTTTATTCGGCCTAAGCTGACAGCACTGTTGCGCCTGTTGTTTTCGCTTAGTCGGCGTTGCCACTGCGTTGCAATTACGCGACTGATTCGCTGCGACCGCAATCGCTGTCTGTGTTGCCTATCAACGGCTTCGATGTTGACTTCGCCGCACTTGGCTCGGTGATTAGCCGCCAATGCTGCCACAGTGGCAGCCGCCTTGTCTCAGTTAATTTCCTTCAATTTTGCGGCTTTTCGCATATGGGTTAGTACTCATACATACACATTTATGCATATATATGTATGCACATGCATTATGTTTGTGTGCACATAAGAATGATTGTACGATTGTACGATTATTTACTTTACCTGTTCAACTGTACATTCGAAATGATCGTCCGCAAATTGACCCATAAAGTTAATACATTGCTTTTGTTTGAACTTTTGCATAGATCAGCATATCAAATTCTTAATATTCTTATCGAACAGTTTATATATACATGAGTATATATATTTTGCTTTATCTAATTTTTGACATCAGCATCTTTCCAAGCTTTGCGATTGTTAAGAAACTTTGCCTGTACCTGCCTTCTAACTAGATGGGTACTTCAATATGGATTGAAACGCATCAATATCATTCGAAACATAATCACGATCATTTTGTTGGCTTTGGCTTTGGCTTTGGCGTTGAGTATTCGATTAGTATGCAAACAAGGTGGCCTCTACGAGTGGTGGCTAATTAAATCAGAACACAAGCGGAAGACACTCGCAACATGTAGTTCTTATCCATAAGTGAGTCTTATATTTTAATTATGATGAGTAATATAATTTGAGCAGGTATGGAAACAAAATAAAAACAAGAATGTAGCGTGTTCCTTAAAATATGTATTTATCACTAATTAAATTTAGCTCCTGCACTGCCTTAATCAGTTGCAGTTCGAGTTAATCGTTTTTTTTTTACTTCGGCTTTCTGATCTCAAAGGTCTCGTAAGTATATTTCTGAATAGGCTTCAAGTTTTTGATGCTGAACTCCTTGATGGCTGCCACATATTCGCCTGCCTCGCCAACCAGATGCTTGAATTGTTCGATCAATTTGCCCTCACCTTGCAGCTGGCCCTTATAGACATCCGCCGCCTCCCGCATTATATACCCGCGTATTCCCAAAAGTTGAGCCTGAGCAAGGGCGAATAGCTCGAGCGCCTGCTTGGGCAAATTTGCATGGATCTCGTAATCGCAGGCCATGATACCCGGCTTGGATTTATCCGCAGGCGCCATTTCCAATGCCTTGATAAACTTAATAATTTTTGCTTACTGAAATTCTAACAGATGCTGTAAACTAATTTGGAATGCCTGCTTTTCATTCACACGGAAACCCGAAACAAATTATGAGCGTTAAACACGAACTTGGCAAACGACTCTCAGATTCCTGAGACAAGCCAACGCCAAATTGCTGCTTATTAAAGCCAACTCTAATCTTTGCAATAGATCAGCAGCTAAAGAAAACGAGGGGCAAAGAAAAATGCAAGCGCTGGCCAAGAAAAGTAAAACAGCAACAAAATGGCAACGTTCACAATTAATTCTCGTTATTAATACATATTATATAAGATAAGAATATAATTAAAGCCAAAAAACAGTAAGCAAAAACAAAAAAAAAAAAGAATCAATTTTAAATTAAATCACAACTCGGTTTTAAGTCTTTTTGTAGAATGTAACTGTTGAGCGGTATTTGCACCTCAAGTCAGTCTAGAAGCGATTTATCTCAACTTTGTTTTTCTTCGACTCTTCCGTTAACACGGGCACTGCGGTGCGCCTAGTGGGGAGAACGTAAGAAATGATTATAAATTTAAAACAAAATTGCTTAATTAAATAGCGAAGACAACGACAACGACAATGACAGCAAAAGCAAAAGCAAAAGCACACGCAGAGGCAGAGGCAGCTGAGGCAACACACACATAAAGACAATGCAACAAGCTGAAGTCGCTAACAGAAGGGCGGAAAGGAAAACAAGAACAATTATCTGCGATACACCGAAGATAAGATGCTCTTCATTAAGTTTGATCTGAGTTGCATTATCAGCAATCCCTTGCATATACTATCCTCTACATATATAGTTTTCCATATTTATAACTTATAACTCTGGATGACTTTTAAAACTATATTCACATTTACGTTCAATTTGCAAAGTATATTTATATATATATTTATTTGTTTTTCTTTAAGTACCATTAAATGCTGTTAAAAATCTTCTTTTGATTTATAATGGAAGAGTAGAAAGAGTATCTATCTATATCTATATATATATGCACATGTATGCTAAAGTCAACAATGTCCATAATGAATACGTTTAGGCTTTTGTTGCTTGTTTTGTGAATTGAAACTAAACGCGAAAAGTTGTCAACCTTTGGGGCACTTTACACTTACACCTAATGTCGCCTGGCACGTGACGTCATGCAGCGTGTGTAAGCGTAATTTTCCCAGAAACAGTCAGAAAATTCATTACACGCAATTATGCGCAATTTTCTTGGCAGTGGAACGAATGTGGAAAAAATGGCGCGCAATTATTATTATATAAGTCCAGCTCCAGATTAAACAGATACAGCCAGATACACACACACACACACACACGCACACACGCACAAAAATAGATATAAAGGCATACAAAGACATACATAGACGAGTATATATTTAATGGATTCCTGTTAACAATTTCATATTCGATTAGCAAACGTTGTTCGTGACTGAACGGAATTAAGCTTAAGTGCTAAGTATATAGATACAAATGTTCACATATAAATTGTATTCAAAAAAAATTAATAATACACATAGGTATTATATAGATGGGTATACATGATATTCATACAGTTGACACAAGATTCATTTTTGCATTTTCACCCACACAGAAGCCATGAGATTTCGATTCACAAAAAAAAAAAAACATTTTTTAATATATATATATATATATATATATATATATATATATATTGGAGACCCCTTGGCTGTTTCGGTTTGTTTTATTTTTTGGGGGCTTACGTTCTGCAAATGGACAGCGTGTCCAGTAGAAAGACGGCGCCATTGATGATCATCAACGAACCGGCAGCGATGGCATTGCGCTTGCGATCCTTCAAGAACTCATACATATCATGCCACTCATCGATGACCAATGCTCCAGAAGCCACAAAGAGAATGCAGCCAAGCAGCGAGATCAGCGCATTGAGGCGTTTCTCCACAACCGAACCGAGAACGTGTCCTGCACGATGCGAAAAAGAAAACAAAATGAAAACAGAGAAAACAATTTGAGAATCACATTTGAATTGAAGTTGGAATTTAAGTGGGCGTTGCGAGTACTCACCGACCAGCAGCACGGCACAGATAATTGTGAAGCCGCCAATGGTTCCGCAGACAATCAACGGACGCTTGCTCAGATCCCCGACGACCTCATAGAGCACGATGCAGGCAATGGCAATGCCCTGTGAATAATAATAGAATAGAATAGAATAGAATAGAATAGAATGAAAACAATATCATTAATAACATGCAATTACTTAATACGTGAGCATGACTTGGCCCCGGCCTTGGCTCCGACCCTGGCCAAGAGAAACATCTAAACCAAAAACTGTTACCATTTTCGGTTTACAGGGTGTATCACAATTATGTTATTAGTCCATGCTTAAAGATAACGCAATGAATCTTGAAATACATTCGTCTTTTTTACTGAAGGAGTTATTGGTCTCATTGGTCTCCTGTGGGAATCGGTCAACATGTGCACAAAACTGAACCACTTTTCAAAAAGAAAAATGCCTATTTGGAGCAGGGTTTCTAGATGAATGAAGCATTTCAGAAAACACAGTCTTAATTTGAGTTATCAGGTTAAACAGGTCTTATCACATCACATCACCCAATGGATGGACTTGTGTATTGAGCCCAACAGAATCAGTATAAATAACTAAGTGTGCAATCAATATTGGATGATGTGTGATTTTTTGTAATATTTATTTGGCATTAATTACGACAAATGTGTCGGCAATAAAAATAACAGCAGCGACAATGGCCAACACTCCAGATGCCAGCATGGTGTTCTTATCTCTGGCCGCCTCGTAGCAGCCAGACCAGCGATCGAGAATGATGGCGCCAGTCGACACAAATAGCACACAACCCGAAACGCTAATGATTATATCGATGCGCTTGTCCACATTGGCGCCCAACAGGTGTCCTGCAATTGGATTGCAATTGGCATTCAGGCAATTGTGGCCACAATGTGCAATTGGTAGATTTTTATAGTTTTATTACCTACGGCGAGGGCACTGCATATGATCAGGTAGCCGGTGAGCGTTCCACAGACCAACATCGCCTGGCTGCTATAGCTGAGGTCCGCCACGCTCTCAATCAAAATGATGATGCTCGCTGTGAATATCTGCGATGAGCGCACTCAAAACACGGATCAGGCACAGAATCAAACAAACAGAGAAACAAACAGACAGGCAGACAAACAGACAGACAAACAGACAGACAGACAGACAGTCGGAGAGTTGACTCGGCTAACTCGATTGGAGTTGGAGCGTTGGAAGGATTCACGATCATTTTTGAGTTGAAGTTTCAAGTTGAAAGTATTGTTTTATAGAAATGAGAAGACGCAACATGAAATTATGAATAACATCTACCGGAACCTTTGATAGAGTTGTCCAGTTCAAATGATATATGGCCACTTTGCATATATATAGTAATATGCATATAGGCACTTGAACGCTATTTAATATGCAGGATTGGACACCGCAAGTGCTATTTGTATGCCATAAATAAGATAGAAGACGGCATTTCATTTTGCCATTTAAATCGACCAAAGTCGATAGGCTTAAACACCATACGCAATTCGCCATTCGCAATTCTGGCAATGAGGTATGCGGTGATTGGGCCAATTTGCTTATCAAATATGAAAATTATTTTGACATTGATAGTGCGAAGCTAAATGGCTAAATGGCTAAATGGCTAAATGGCTAAATGGGTGTAGTAATATTGATGAGCCATTTAGCACTCAAACTGTCAACAAATGGATCAATTCAGCTATCTATGTATATGCGTACAAATGTATGTATATCGAATACAAATGAATTGCGGACGCGCCCTGGCTGTAAATGTGGCAAGTGTGGCATATGGTAGCCAGGGCAATCAATCAATCAATTAGAAGCGCCGTTAGTCGCTGCTAATTGCCAAAAGCTAAAAGGATGCGACACGGTTACGTAATGCGTAATACATATCCTGCACAACAACAACAAGCCACCCACCCACGCTAATTGTTTGATTTGTAATGCGAGCTGCTTGCAACAACAACAGGAACAACAATAATTATGGCAACAAAAGGTCATTAGAGTATCATGTTTGGGAGCGTTGAGATAACACACACACACACACACACACACACACACACACACACACACACACCCACAAACACACACACACACACACACACACACACACAGGTGGCTGGTGGCTCATATCAGTCACTGTATATGGATGCAGACACATACATCGCATCGCTTGGATGGGGATGGGGTTCACGCATTGTTTGCGTTGCGGCCATTAGCGGCACATAAAATTGGCTGCTACCACAAACTGCTGAATGTCAATACCAATAATTACCAAACGCTGGAAGCCATTCGTTTGCACTTTCCACGCACATTTCACCTTTAAATGAGAATGTTCGCAATGCTTAAATACATACAACAAAGCGTACATATATATTGTAAGCTGACTGATATATATTTATCTATATATATATATATATATATATATATATATATATATATGAATGTCCAACGAGAGAGGGACTGACTAAAAATAAAGTCATCCATACGAATAATGAGCTGCTATTCAAAGTTGAGTCCACAAACAATGATTACCAAAATGAAAATGACTTAATGGCTTAAACAATTTGTGGTTTGGTCTGCGTAGATTATTATGGACACTTAAATACTTCATTACCAATTCATTGCAACAAATTGTGTGGAGAATACAAACTGCTTCCGCAATAAGGGCCATGTAATCACAATTCTGTTTCTTATTAAAAGAGAGAAAATAGCTAATTGCTTGAAGACTATATAGCAAACATAAATTGAGCAATATATCAACCCGGAACCGGAAACACGTCTTCAAAAATGCCAGTAAAACCTTCAGTTGCCTCAATGGCACTATTGGCACTATTGCTCTCTAGCTGGGGATTATATTTCATGCAAATGTACATGTATTAGTTGAGTTGATTTAATTACTAAACTAAATTTATAAACAGCACTCAAACTATTGAATTGCTTTGGTTGCTTTGAAAATCATGAAATAACAGTGGGGATTATCATGGCTTAATTTCAGCAAATCTTCAAATTCTGTATGGTTGTTACAACAAATGAAATGAGGCTAACTGCATCTGCATATAGCATATACCAAAACTTGTATTTGAAATTTTAAATCGGTCGCTTTTATGGCCTCTGAGATCGACTTGTTCGCTCAAGAATATAGATATATATTATATTTTTCAATGCATATACAGAAACATATTCCGTTTTGAAGCCTACACAATTTACATGTGCTGAAGATCGTTGCCTGGTTCACCTCCAGCTCCCACCAGGTGTGCCAGTGTGCACAAAGTTGGAATTTCAAATCAGTTATGAAACCGCCCAAAACTCACGCCCAGCGGCTGTTGGCCTAAAATTAGTCTAGCAACATGCCCATATATCAATTTGATTTCAAATCAGGCACGGTTCGTGGTAGTTAAAGGCCTGTGGCAATTAATTATGTGCTGCTGACATGCCTTTGACATCGGTTACTGGGCTGCCACTCAAGTGCCCGTCCCTCCCCTCCCCACCCCAGGCTCATTGTTCGACTGGCAGAGGAGGGCAGGGCAGGGCAGGGCAGGGCAGGCACGCAAAACAATAATAAAAAAAAATATTAAAAAAAAGCCGATGTGAACAATAACAAATGCGCTGCGAACAGCGCCACAGATTCGCAGTTAAAACATTTATTAGCTCGTAAACAGATTTGCGAGTGTGTTGCACAAATGGTTTTTAGGCAGAGCAAAAAGCGCCAAACTTGAAGGTGGGTCATGCCTCTACCTCTGCCTCTGCCTCTGCCTCTGCCTCTGCCATTGCCTCTGCCATTGCCTCTGCCATTGCCTCTGCCACTGCCTCGACCAGTCCATTTTGCACACAAGTGAATCTCTCTTTGTGGGTGTATAGGCATAGTTATAGGTGTACTCGGTGTATATCTAATGCAAACAATTGCTGTGTGTGGCACCTTATCGCAATGCTTTGAGCTCATTCCCATGACCGGCGAGCAGGCCATGTGCCATCAACAAATATTTAGCCAGAAATGTGGAATGGCTAGCTACACTTATTGTTTGTGATTCTCGGTTCCCTGCTGATGAGTCAACTGTCGATAGCTGCTATTTCTCCTCCTCCTGCTGCTGCTGCTGCTGCCTGTTGCTGGAATAGCTGCTGCCTGTTGCTGCTGCTACTGTTCAGCTCAGCTAATTAAGTGAAACAAAATTAAATATTGCTTATGCCGCTCACACCATATTTTGTTGTTGTTGTTGTTGTTTATTCAATGCAGCCCCAGCAGCGACGACCTTTGACGACTGCTCCATTGGCGCACATGCCGTATGCGTAATTTGAATCTGTATTGCGCTCGCACTTACTCAAATCATGACATCATCATCATCATCATCATCATCATCATCATCATCATCATCATCATCATCATCATCATCACTTCATGAGTAACCACATCCACATCGGTTCGTGATCGAGTGCCTCGGTTTACGTGCGAGTGAGACTTAAGGCGCGTCTCAGCTTGCTTTGATTTCATGAAATTAGCAAACTGAAATTGTGATACCATCAAAATTGCCACAAACCTTTAGGGTGTGGTTCAACACAACTGCAATGCAACAGGCAACAGTCAACAGTCAACAGTCAACACAAACCCGTTTCATATTATAGAAATATGACAGAGCTATTTATCGAATTAAAGTAAATACCATGAAAATAATAATGTTATAATTTGTTTACATTTCAAAATAACAAGAACATCAAGTCTCCAATCGCAATTCGATATTAACTTGTTTAGTATGGATTCAGATTTTGTTATTATCGTTCCTAGTTTTTCAACGACTCAACTAGATAAGAGAAACCCCATTTGGCTTAAAGATCCAGCAACAGCTCAATTGAGAGTCATGATTCAAAAATAGTCAGTTAATTGAGCTAAATATTTGCACTTGGCATTCCAAGGCAGCATCGCATATTTGCTGATTATTCGGGTGGATTGTGAGCAGTGATCCAACTGACCTAATTGATCGAATTAAGTCATTGTGCCCATGAGCTCATCTCGTCTCAATGATAATCGGTGCACAGACGGACGGTTGCATGCGTCATGTTGCACTATATCGCGAGAATTAAGACGCTATCAGTATTTGCTTGCTGAGCACAACAGGAATTGTCATGATAAACAATTACAGCCGATAAGCTCGAAGCTAAAAACAAATTGCTATTTGAATTTTGCATTTTGCATTTGGTTGAACAACTTTTGCTGAAGCGTTCAGCTGATTTTACAAAACAAACAAAACATGCTCCACGCAAATCAAAATAAAAACAAAAATAAATCTATAAACCGGATGGGGGAGTAAGTAAACAAACGAATCTGGATGACTATGACATCATGTGGAGTGAGCACATCATCTCGGTAAATTCGGCGGAAGTCAAAACTAGTTGATTTATTCCATTGTTTCTTCTTTTTTTTTTTTGGTTGTTCTGTTTTATTACTCTTCGTTAACAGAATATGAGAAGCGGCGAACAGAACAGCAATTGTTCACATCATTGATGACATCATACCGGCCCGGGGATCACAAAAGACTAATTCCAACACGCACTTTAGAACTACGCAGTTACGACTGCTAATGCCATCAAAAGGAAACACAAAGCCACCACCAAAAAAAAAGAAGCAAAACCAAAAAAGAGAGAACAAAAAATACTTCCAAAAACAGAACTTTCAATAAAGTCATGACCAATGATGAAAACGAGTCGGGCCAATGGAAACCGGTTGCTTCAAGGCAACAACGAATCCGAGGGAAGAAATGATGCCGAAGATGTGAAGCCAAACAGAAGGAAAGGGAAAAAGGGCAAAAGGAGAAGTAGAGAAAGAACGAAAACAGCAATAGAATAACAAAAACACGAGCAGCGTAGTCTGCTACGAAGCAATAGTTTACAGTTTACGGTAACAATAAGGTACATCCAGCAAAACAGGAATCACAGCATAGATATGAATTTGTATATGTGTATATATTATCACACACACACACAGAATAGAATATTGTTAGACAGTTGAGTTGAATAACAGAGTTTCACTTACCAGCTCGAGGATCTTCAGTAGCAAACGATTATTAAACTCCATGGCGTTTCCTTTAGTGACGCTGTAAATTCGCTTTTCAATTGCTCAGCTTCTTGGGCTTGTTTTCCACTCACAACTTTCGTGCACACGTCTTGTCCAAACGTACTGCGAAAACTGACTAAACCGAATCGACGCCAGCGCGCGCATTCAAAGCTCAGTCGAGCAGGTAGCGACGGCGACAGCGACGCCGACAGCGACAACGACGCGATGCTGACGCCAGCAACTGGTGTAAAATATACATACATATTCATATACATATGTATATGTATGTGTGTAATTTTTAAAGAGTTTTTTTGTTTGTGGACCTCTTTTTGATAAGTTAAATATGTTTTTCACTGGCTCCAAGTGAAGTGTTTTAGTTGTTTATTATTTTTATTATTTTTTTATATACTCCTCTCCCAACTTGTACTGCTCAATAAATAATATTAATTGTCAGTTCTATAGTTTTGGCTTAATTACAAAATTAAGATTGATGGCTAATTGAGAAACGAAATAACAGGATTACAGATTAACAGCGAAACGCATATTTTAATAAATGTAGGAAAAAAGGTAAATGGTTTTTCTTGGGTTAAATGTGCGGATGATTTCGGTTTTCAGCCAATCTTAAATGGTGCATAAGCATCTCTCTATCTCTATCATTTCTAAATCAACGCATTGTAGAACATTTAAAAACATGAAGTCCAAAAAAAAAAGTCAAATAATAATCAAGCAGCAAAGAAAAGCACGCTTGAAAGTGATTCGAATTAGGAGCATACTTTTAGGCAGAGCAATAAAATCAAAAGTGAAACGCTGTTTGAGAATAGCTGAAATCTTAAGGCATATCTTCAGGATGAAAAATTAAATATATTCTGGTGGCTGGTCTGAGACCAAATCGTTGCAGATCATGGTGTGCCACAACCGCAAGGACCAATCTAATCAAGTATTACGGAGTCGTCTAAGAACCCAAACTAAATTCGCAGGCAAAAGATACACATCAAAAATTAGGAAATTTCTTGTTATCTCGCAGACATGAACAATTTTGATTACCTGTCGCCGGTCAAATAAAATGGATATGGAAACGGCAAGAAAACAGCTCCTTGGCGCAAAATTTTTAGCTTTTGCTCATTTTATATTAACTGTTTGAAAGACTATCTTACATTTTATAGTTTTATTCGAATCGACAGGCCAATAACCTTATACGTATATTGCATCGATATACATATGTTTTTCAATGACGGTCTTATTGTGTTCCATTTATTTTGAATAGCTAAATCGTATTAAAAAACAAAAAAAATGGCTTACATTATGATAAACTAATTGAAGTACTTATTTAGAGACATGCCAATGTGTTCCATCGCACGCTCTGCCTGAAAGATGGACACAAATTGTGGTTCCAGTGTGGCGATCGCACGACGGCTAAGAAGCGCAATGCTCTTGGGATCGCCATGATCCCGCTCAAATTTAATATATTCAATCCAAACGCTCGGCTCTCGCTTGCCAAAGAATGTGATCATGAATTCATAGCACATGCGCCATGCCTTAATTGTTGTCAAATCCTGCAATATTGGCAAAAGCCCAATAATAATCAGTTCAATCAAAAGTATTGAGCGTATAGCGGCGCCTAGCTCACCTTTGGTTTGGAACTCTGTATCAGATTGACCATCTCGCGATGCAGCTTTATGGACAAGGGTGGCTGTTGCGCCAATTTGACATATTCTTCACGCGCTTTGGCCGGGGAATGCTCGTGCCACAAGTAGCTCAAGTAGTTGCAGCGCAGATTGACAAACTCTGGCCAAGTCTCCTTGCAGGCCTGCATATAAATGGCGTTCAGCTGTCGCTTTGCCAGCTGATCCCCACGTGCCCGATAATAGCCAATAACCATCTCCCAGAGCGGCTGAGCCTCAGCGCCCATAGTTCGCCGCACCTCGCTAAATAACTTCTGAATGCTCGCCTCACTATCGTTGCGAATCAGCGCGGCCAGCAGCAGCTCGTGCATGCGCAGCGAGTTATCATGCTGCAATGCCTCGGTCAGGATGCGCACACATGTCTCTGCACCGTTCTCACTGCTGCCCAGCATTTTGCTGAGTGCGGCATAATGTCGGGCATGCAACAGCTTGGAGGCATGACCGTCTTGCAGTGCTTTGGCCAGGAACTGTTGAACGAACGTGCGCTCCGATTTGTAGTTCTTGCCAAGCGACATCATGACGTCCAGATACAAGCTCAACATCTCCTGTGTTTGTAGATGTTCCACGGCCACCTTGTAGATGGTCACGCACAGTTCAATGCAACGCTTTTTCGAGCGTGCCTGAAAAACTCGTTCCGTATCCGGACGAGACTTTTTCGCACCCGGCTTATCGCTATCAGCGTTGTCGAACTTCTCGGTCAGATCACCCAAATGGAAGCCACGCAGCTCACGCTTCGCCAGAGCATCCCACAGCGCTGGCTCGCGCGGAAACTTTGTCTGTAATTCATTGATGATGTTGTACTGAAGCTCTGCAGTTAGCTCGCTGTGATCTTCACAGCTTTCGAGCAACTTGAGAAAGTAGTCCAAGTTCGTTATGTTTGCCAGGCTGTTGCGATAGACGGCCATGACACGCTCCATCTGTATTTGCTGCTCGGAGACGGTGTTCTCCCCCAAATTACGTTCGCTGTCCGCCTGGGCGGCCTCCTTCAGCTGTATTTGGAAGAAACAACTGTTCAAGGGCTCGGAGCACGCATGACGTTGTAGTCCACGCAGCAAAATATCCTGTACTCGAGCTATGTTGGCTCGATTGTACTCGTAGATCCACAAAGCGGCATTGACCCACACTTGTGGATCGTCACCATGATACTGCCGTGAGAGAGATACTTTCTTATTATAAACAATTCCTTCCGACTTGGGTCAGCTTCAAAACTTACCGACAGCATTTTCTCGTATATGCCGGCAACCTCTTGTGGCGCAGATTTCTTGCTAAACTTGATGTAATTGTCCCAGAGGCTCTTCTCATGCGCAAACTTCACCAGCATTTCCCTGTACATGCGAATCACCCGTGTACAAATCGAGGCTTTCAGGCCATTCAGTTTAAGGCCGCCCAGTTTCTCCTTTTCGGTGATTGCTTTGTACATAGTCTTCTCGTATAAAATGAATTCCAAATAGTCGCCCATCCTTATTTGACTTTTGGTTATATTTAGCAGCAGGCGTTCGCGCTTGCGTACACATTCTCTAAAAGTTGAATGCATTACATATTCAATGTATTTCGGAATTTTTTAATTAGCATGTTAAATATTATTTACCTGATTTGATCTGGTGTAAAAACTTGGTATTGCTTCATTTGCTCATATTCCGGCAGCATGCGCTCCTGCATTTCCGCAATAAACTCACCCATTTTGAATACTACGTTTTTTCTCTGTCAATTGATTTGTTTTTTTATTTTTCTATATTTCTTTGCATTTGCTGCACACGTTGTGCATATGCCGTTTAAAGTCAGCTGTTGGTATTATGTTGCTATCGATAATTTAGAGCAGCCCTGAGTCCAGTTGCAATACGATAATTGTTTTGTCTTGACTGTCAGCAGGATGGTCACCCAAAATACCAAACTCCTTGCAAACTGGTCACTTTTTTCAAATACAAAATTTTTGTTTACAGAAAATAAATAAATTTAGACAAAACACACAAACACAAAGTGCAATGGCCGAATTCTCAGTCGAGCGTGTGGAAGACAAGCGAACGGTAAACGGTCGTACAGAATATTACCTAAAGTGGAAAGGATATCCACGCAGCGAAAACACTTGGGAGCCGGTCGAAAATCTGGATTGTCCCGATCTTATAGCAATGTTTGAAGAATCACTGAAGAACAATAAAAAGGAGACGAGAAAACGCTTACCCACATCAACGCCAGACTCAATAAGAAGTAAGCGAAAGTCTTTCATGGAGGACGAGCCCGACGAGCGCAAGAAGCTGATCGGCTTCGACCGGGGCCTGGAGCCATCGAAGATACTGGGTGCCACCGACTCATCGGGCTACCTGATGTTCCTCATGAAATGGAAGGGCAGTGAACATGCCGATCTAGTGCCAGCCAAGCTGGCCAATATCAAGTGCCCCAAAGTCGTTATACAATTCTACGAGGAGCGTCTCACATGGCACACTGGCAACGGCAATGGCAATGGGAATGGTAATGGCTCAGCCAGCGGCAGCTGCAGCGCGCACGTCGAGAGTGCCGCTGGCAGCATTGGTACTCCCGGCAGCACTGTCGAGGCCAGTCCCAGTGGCAGCATTAACGATGAGAATATTAAGCCGGACGCGAGTGCCGATTTGGGAATTGTGGATACCGTTTAAATCTTTATATGGATTGCGCACACACACACGTAAACTTGTAAAACACACGGACACAGACTCACTCACACAGACGCTGATGCAAGCTCGCTTTTACATTTCTACAGACAAAACTACCGACGAAATACACACAAAAATTGAATACGTATACTTAAGTCTATATAAAAACATGCTCTATATATGGCGCCAAACCGAATCGTACATAAAATGATATGTAACTTAAATAAATATGATCCTTTTATTATTATTTATCCTTTCAGCAACATAAACTGAAATGCGATCTGGCAACGCTACGCACAATCGATATATTGGATAAGTGGTGCTGTCCATCCGCTAAAATAAGAAAAGCAAATAAATAAAAAATAGCCGTGCTATTGCAAATATTGTTAATTCGAAATCAATGAAATAAAATGGCTCAATCAGGCTCTATGAAGTTACTTGGGGCACGCAACATGAGTTGCATTGTGGAGCGCATGGAGTGGAACAACAAAATGGATCTCATTGCCTACGGCACCGAAAAAGGTGTGCAGCCGTCGTTGACATTTTTCGTTTGCAGCGTCGATTTATGTTCAAGTTTGTTGTTTATTTTGTAGGCGAGGTAATCATTCAGCGCCTCAACTGGCAGAAAATTGTCACATTTCCCACGCCCGGCGAGGATGTACGCGTACGTTCCCTCAGCTGGCAAATGGATGAGACACTGCTGGCGGTCGGATACAGTAATGGCAAGGTGGCGCTGCTGGATGCGGAAAGCGAGACTATAATATCGGGATTGATCTACGATGATGACATTAAGAAGGTATTCTTTAGCAAGGCAATTAACTCAAAGGAGAAACTCGACAGCTACACATGCAACTCAAAGGACAAGCACAAACGATATTTACTAAAGCTGCCGCCGCTGACGAACATTGATCCGTGCCTGAAAACGCTCGATCAGAAGTCGTTTCCCAAAGGATCGCCCTGTTTCCTTGTGGTCATCATGCGCAGCGGTAAAGTGCATTTACTGTTGCTTGGCGCCCTGCAAGCGGGCAGCATCGATTTAACGCAACATATCCTGCATCCCGAGGAGTTTGATGTGTACGATGTCCGTCTAAATGGTGACTTTAATGCCATTTATGCATTGCTGCGCGACGGACATCAGCTGAAGCTGTTGCACTTTCATAATCAAGTGCTGGAGGATTGTATATCGCCCATGCTGGAGCTGGCTTCGCACTGTGCCCACATACTGGAGACCAAAAAGTAAGTTGTCCTCAAATGCCAAAACCTATGAAATTGCTTCATATGTGCAACATCGATGTAGTTATATTAACGACACCCAACAATGCCTTTCGGAGGCATGGGAGACAGTTCAAGTGGAAATGGACAATAAGCTGACCAAGTATGCCAATTCACAGGCGTATGGCATGATTTCGGCTTATTTTCTGGAGCTGCATGTTTTCGGTTACGCCACCCTGGAGGTCGAGGAGTTTCTGTTCGAGTGAGTTAAGTGCCTACATTTAATATACAGTGCTCATGTGTGCTCCGCCGCTATGTTTTTTTTTTCATTTCTTTCCATCGATACGGCAGAGGATTAACGGAGAAGGGCTTCAAGAAGATCGCCAACTCGGTGGATCTAAGCCTCAAGAATCTGCAGGGATTAGTCTTCAAGCAACTAACTGGAGCAGCCGTTAACATGTTCTATTTTCTCAATACAATTGCTGGCTTTGGACGCATGTCGCATTTCTTTGAAGTAACTTAACAAAGAAGTTGATATGGTGAAGGATCAACTAGAGCAACGCATTGAAACATTTTTGAATTTGTTTGATTCTAGGCACTTATCTCTCCGGATGTGGCCAGCGAAGCAATGCGCGCCTGTGGCGCCTTCCTCCTCAAGGTGCACGAGCTGCAACGCACCATTGATATTTTGGTGTCCAACATGAAGCTGTTTCACTCTTGGATGATATTCACCATACTGCGTCTATCGCATCAAGAGATACCCGATGATATGATCTTTAGTGGCAAGGAGAATATTGCGCTGGCTGAATTCTTTTGCGCCATGGAGCCAGACCTGCCCGATGCATGTGAAGCCGATGATGTTAGCCAAGAAGAAAGCTCTGCCACAAGGTCTGCTGCAACAGCAGAAGATGATGAGGAGTTGTCTGACGATGCTAGTGCCATTCCGATGGTGACAACGCGTACCAAATTCAATTTAGAGCGCGTCGGCCAGTATCTAGAGAATGCATATCTAACGCAGTTGCAGCCGGTGGATCCTACACAGCTTTGGACGCGCCTCCTGGCGGAGAACGATTGTCTGGCGCAGTGCAGTCTGCTGGTGCCGCATGACAAGAAGCTATCGCTGATACAGCAGCGCGACAAGATGTTTAACGCCATCGACGCCGTATTCCACAAGCCCACGGAGAGCATCAGTGGCAGCTTCAAGTTAACCACGACAGTCATCTGCTACGATCTGCCGCAGTATATCGTCGAATCAGCGCTAGACGAGGAACACGAACTTAATTATGATTTTGTCAACTGCAGCTACCATGTGCATGAGGCCACCAAATGTGATATGCTTGCGGTGACTGTCAGGTGGCAGGAAGCCATGATTCTGGAATTCAGTCGCGCCGACGATTGTTTGCTCCGGTGCACGCGTGTTCATTTGCAGCCGGGCCCGTTTACGCCACAGTTGCACGAGAACTACTACAATCTGCGCATCGTTGATATTCAGTTCTACAACGAATCATCGATATCGATGCTGGCGCAGACATTGTTACCAACGCCTGGCGTTCGTCCGCACAGCTACTTTTTGCAGTTTGCGTTGAGCGCGACGCGGAATCAAAGTACACAGCATCAGATGGCGCCACTGGTTAAGCTTCCGGATGCGACAATGGCGCACAGCATTCACGATATTCCCGATGCAGTCACATTTAAAGGCTTGGACGGCGTCTGTGAAATGCTGGCCGTATCCGGCAGTCGCAAGGTGGCCACCGTTCTCTCTGACCGCCGTCGCAAAATGACCATATTTGAAATGGAGATAGAAGAGGAGGAGGACGATACGGAAATGTCACAGGCATCGTTCTTGGATATGAGCAAAGATTCTGTGCTAGCCACCGGTGCCAACGAATCGGACAAACTCGAGACGTAGTATTACGCAAAATGATAAATGGAGACGAGTCGTTGAAATCTCTTCAAATTAATGCACAATTGTGGGCCATTTCTAACATTTGTCTCTATTTCATTTTTCTTGTTTTGTTACTACTCTTTACTTAGCAAAGATATATATTATATGTATGTTATAATTAAAAAATACATTTATATACAAAACATAAAACAAGCGATCTAAACTAGATTTGATGCAATCAAATGTTGTTACTCTCAATTTTGAGCCATGAAAATGTATAATCTTATCAATACCAAGCCCATTTGACACTCGATTTATGCTAAAGGAAAGTATTATTTTTGAAATGAAAGAAAAACATCAATTAGAGTGAGAAACAACTAGTGTTCAATTGTTACCATTTTCATGCCGGATCGAAAATACGTTCACTAAATTTAAGTTAGAAAAAAAGTTCACTTGGTACCAGCACTATATATACATATATATATATGCATAAGCTCAGCTATATTTTCTTAATTTGCATACGTGCAACTATTGCCTGTTTGGATATGAGTCACGACTGTTGGCCAAGTTTGAAATGGGCTTAGGCTTAGGGTAGGCGTAGCAAGCATCGGCTGCTAACGAAACTAACTGATTTCGTACTGATATGCATCATCGGAGTCATCGTCACTGGACAGATCGCGTTTGCGTCGTCGCTGCTCACGTTTGCTCAGCTTTTTAGCTGGCACCTGGTCAGCAGCAGCTGCAGCAGGAGCAGGAGCAGCTGTCGCTGTTGCCTCCTCTGGCTCAGGCGCCTCATCCTCTGGGAGAGCAGCCTCGTCAATGCTGGCTGGGTCTGCCTCTTCCTCCTCGGCCTTCTTCTGTGTCTTGACCAGTTCACACAAGTATTTGTAGCGCACCAGACACTCCTCTTTAGTCTTTTCAGGCACACTGTTGGCAATCTTTTGCCAACGATCCGCACCTCCGGTGATCTTTCGATATTTCACAATTGCCGCCTCCAAAGCGCGCTGTTGCTCCTGAGTCCAGTTGGTCTCTGGTATAAGCATGCTCTTTTCATTAGCCATGGTCGTGCTTTTTTTCACCTTCTCCTTGCGCACCGCCTCTTGGGAGTCCTGGACAAGGTTCTCGGCGACGCTGTCCGTGTGGCCGGGTATGCGATAGCCATTCTCCTTCATCTTAGCCGCCATGAATGTCACCTCTTGCACGGTGCGATTCATGGACTCGGCTATGGTATTCCAACGGCTACCAGCACCACCAGGATATTTTTTCACTAGTCTTATGAGTTCGGTCAGGTCCTCATCTGTCCAAAAGCCTCCGCTAACGGTATTCTGCTAAATGAACATGAAAGCATTTGAGCAAAGATTACAGAATGTTGCCGGGCTCTTACTGGCCACCTACCTTTTGAGAAGCTGGACGTATTGCGTCGTCTTCGGTTAGCTCTCTCGCCTGTATCTGTGAATATCCGCGTAGTTCCTCCTCAGTTTTCTCCGGCGCCTTTGTGTTCTGTTTGCGCTTGCGCAAATTCTCTTTGTGCTCCTTACGCAGACGTGTCTGCTCCTCAGCCTCGCGCTCCAGTTCTTCCTGGCGACGCGCCGCCTCAATTTCTCTGCAATGCGAACACGAAACATATTTTTTGTAAGCTGTAAGCTGTCTATTGTCTGTCGTCGACACGAATTTTTGTTCTTTAAAATATCCTCAATAGAAGACCACATCGAGTTACTTTATCCTATGATTATTGATACCCTGGTGAAGGAAACTCTTTACAATTGTTTTACTCACTGTCTGCGCTTCTCTAATGCGAGTTGCTTCAGCTCATTGGCCTTGGTGAATCCATTTTTGATGGTTTTGGGCAGATTCCATATGGCAAGTGGTATTTGAATTGGCAGCGTGTTGAGCAGCGATGGAATTGGGATCTCGCTCAGAATAACGTCCATGTCAATGTTTTTGTTTCGCTTTTGAAGCTTTTTCAGCTTTGTGCCAAACACCTGTTCGGCCGTGTACTTCTTCTCTAGGTAGGCGGCCCACGCGAACAGATACTGGCCGACAGTGATGATTAGGAACAGGATGAAGGCGCCCTCGTAGAGGCCAATCTTACGCATGCGACGATAGTAGTAGAGAGCGGACTTCCAATTTGGCATGCCGTCGCGCAAGACCTTGTCGTATTTTTCCCGTTTGGAGGCGTCCTTGAGCACCTCGTAGATGGAGACGAGATTGCGAAACTGGATGTTGGCATCCTCGGACGGATTCTTGTCCGGATGCAGCACAATGGAGAGCGTGCGAAAGGCGCGCTTTATTTCATTATTCGTGGCATTCTGATTGATGCCCATAAATTCGTAAAAGTTTTTGTTGACCTCCTCAACGAGATCAAAAATCTCTAACTCCTCGGAGTGCCAAGCACTTGCAGAGCCGCATATCAGCAGGAGGCCAAGCAGTATTGCTGACAGTGACGTCCTTGCGTACAGCTCCATTACAAATTACAAAAATTAACTAAAACCGAAAAGCGGTGGACCCCTGCACACAGTCGCACTCACACGCACACGTACACGCAGGTATTATTCAGGGGCACGCGCTCACGACGAACTGTCAACGTCAAAAGTGGCAACGTCAGCAGTAAACAAAAACAATACACGCCAACGTTGCCACATTGGTCATTGCTAGAGCGGCCCACTCAGCTATTGTTTCAATTTTTGTAGAATGAAGAGATGTGCTTACTCTTAAATTTTGATTGAATTGTAATTTAATTTGACAGACAAAGGCCTAAACATTATTTGATTGTTTTAATGCTTAGTTATGTTCAAAATTCAAAATCAAAATAGAAGCTATCGATAAATGCAAATGCAAGTCTTCTGCGGGCTCAGCACAGGCCTGTTAAACGCTAGCGATATATCGCATAGCAAACATAGCTAATAGCAGCCACACAACCTAGCGCTATAGGATTTGCAAAAGACGAAAACAGTGAAAGCGGTTGTAAAAAAAGCAGGCGAACTGAGATAAGAAACAAACCACACAAAAGTCAACGCAAGCAGCAGCGGCACAGCGTCAACTCAGCGCTAGCCGCTGGGGCTGGTTTTAAATGGATTAAGCGTTGCTCACATACAACCATAGATAACAATACACAGGGGGAAACGAAGCGTAGCGCGGAACGGAACGGAACGGTGCGGAGCGGAGCGGAGCTGAGTCGAGTCGAGTCATGTCTTCGGCGGTCAACATACAGATCGTATCGATGCCGAACCTGGCCAAGATCGAGAGCTTTTTCAAGGATGTTAGCTATCGCGAGACAATCGAATACAGCGCAAATTTCAACACACGCCTCTGCATCGAGCGACGATTGCGACTGCCGTTCCTCGATCCGCAAACGGGCGTTGCACAGAATCACTCACAGCTGTTCATGGACAAGCGACAACGAATGCCTGGCTTTCGCCAGGGCCAAATCTACACTTATCCTGCGGCCCGTTGGCGCAAAAGTCGCCGCCAATACTTGTCCAAGATGTACGGGTGAGTAAATCGTTAGCCCACATATCAAAATGAGAAGAAACAAAATGAGTGCAGCTTGAACTTTAATCTAAGGTGTACACACAACCGGTTTCCCGAGCGACCATTTCAGGCGCTGCGCAAGGAGCACGAGGCACTGGTGGCCAGTGGAATCAATATTGGTGGCACTGTTGCCAATAGCAGCGCAGCCACCGTCAGCATTGGCAGTACGAACAGCAGCAGCTCAACGCTTAGCCTCAGTATGTTAACTGGTATGGGCGTGGGTGTGGGCTCGGGATCCGGCGCTGGAGGCGCATCGACACCAACGCCGGTGGCCGTGCTAAATACAATGCACAATGATACCACGCATGATTTTAATGGGGCGTTTAGCATGGAGGAGTCTTGTTCGCTGGGAGCTGCCGGAGGCGATACATCCGACAGCAAGGACAGTCAATTGCAATCACAACAACATCAGCAGCAGCATCACCAATCGAAAGATGATCTGCCAAAAGAGTGGTTCTACGATGAAATGGATATGAATGATGTGGACTCGCTGGAGGAGCCCAAATCACCGGCAGACGATGAATACGACTATGATCCGCGATATGGTAATAAAAAGCGTCGCAAACGTCGGCCGGGCAAGCGTTCAACGTTCCATGCCATCGGCGAAACCCCAAACACTGCCAGCAGTAGTAACGCGCGCCGACGAAGCGCCGTGTCGCGAATGCGCATCGGCACCACAGATGCGGCGCTGGACGCGTCACTGGATGCGATCGAGGCGGGCGAAATTGGTGGCACACCGACCTCGAGTGGCAGTGGTGGTGGTCGCCGATCTCGCGGCGCTGGCACACGAGGTCGGCGACGTGCCAAGGGTGCCACATCGGGGACAACGACAATGGCGGGCGCCAGCGGCATGCCCAGCAATACATGTGATCCGCCCAGTCCGGGCCTCGTTAATGAGCCGCCATCGTTTGAGAGTGCCGCCGCTGCAGTTGGCGTTAACGTTGGCGTCGGTGTTGAGGATGGCAATGCGCATTTGCGCAATTATCGCAAGTATCTGTAACGCAAGGATCGGCACATATAGGTTGCATTTTGTTGTATGGACGATCACCACCACCACCACCACCCCCTGACTACACCAACACCTTCACCTACACTTACACCTACATACCCTACCTATCAATCTATATCAACATCTATGTATCTGTTCAGTGCATTCGTTTCTTTAACGGTGATTACTATATATTTTCAACATATGTAATTTAAACGTTAGTTTAAGGCTTAGTTTATTAGTTCCTTATGCGAGTCCAACACCCGACCGACCAGACCAGACCAGTCAACACCAGGACACATGCACATACAACCACCAAAACACAACCAAGCAGGCGTAGCTAAATTTTTATTCAACTGGTAACTCTGTCGCCTATCTAATTGTACGTTCCCATAGCCAATTGATTATTGATATATATACATATTTATATACAATACATAAAAGCAACTTTACCTAAACATAAAAAGAATGCGGCCAACTCACTCGCAATCTCCAAATTGTTTTCGTTGCCGCCATATGCAATTTATTTGATTTGTTTTTTTTTTCTTTTATTTAATTTAATATATTTAGTTGAAATTTTTAAGTTCATTGGCTTAATGTATTCTTAGGCAGTGTGGTAGGGTTTAGGGTTTCAGTCCAGCGCAACAACAACAAACGATTTCGTAAACCAAAATTTTTTCTGTAGGAATAAAAGAGAGCTGAAATACAAAATACAAAAAAAAAAAAATAAATAAATAAATAAAAACTGTGTACATTTTGAAAATCAAAGACAAAAACTCTAATAAAAATTAAAAGAAACAAAGAGAAAAATATATTTAAAAAAAAAACATAATTTTACGAACCTTTAGAAGGCTTTTATACACATTTAAAAATGATTTAGATTTGGACTATACATAACTTGTGCATATATACATACATATGTATGTGTACACTAACCACCAAACTTGGCTGAAGAAATAAAGCAATAAATTTGTATGAAAAAATAGATATTTATGTACATATATAAAACTCGCAATTATAAATCATTTTCAATCATATCATTTGTTTCAAATATGTATATACACTTTTTATACCCATGAATAGGGCATATAAGACTGTCTCTCTAACCCCATAAGTTTGTATGTATGTATTCCTGATCAGCATCAGTAGTCGAGTCGATATAGCCATGTCCGTACGTATGTGTGTGTGTATTATTAGTTTGATTATTATTAACGACGTAAACTGACTGATGCTGGATCAGATAAAGTGCGTCACGACGAGGTGCGCCCTGGACAGTTGGAGATGGGATTGCTGGCCTATGTACGGGTTTGCAGAGAAGCATGCAGGTCCTCAACGGTATAAAGAACCGGACTTGTTGTAGTTAATGCCAGTTTATAATAAATATATTCTTATTTTTCTGGGTGACGCTTTCTTGTAGTTTTTTGCGGATAGTTTATTGATACGGCTGAAACTTTGTTTCAAAGAATGCGCGCTAAAGTAATTTCCATAGTAGATGTGTATCGATGTATCGATATTTATAATCAAAATTTAGTATAAAATTAATATTTATCGAATATACATATAAATTGACTATCGCTAATTAAGCCAGATCAGACAGCTTTAATATAACGATCATTTAGCATCTGCTATATTATTTTTTATTTTATTTGATTAGGGCTGAAGCGGAGATCGAGGCGTCAACATTATTCTTGATTTGGTTCAAGAAAACACAAAATAATAGGGAATCTATAAAGCCTGTAGTTAATACATTTTTATTCAATGAATAATTGTGACAAACATGACTATAGTTTGCGGTTGTGTTATCAGATAAAAGGCTTCTCTTCTATTTTTAAGCAGACTGCTGTACTTCGGTTGCATTAGCTGCTGGTGTGCGATTGGCTTCCTCGGGTTTCATCGCAGGGAACAAAAGCACCTCCTGCAACGGCAGACAGTAATATTGAATAAAAAAAATGAGAACAAGTCCAATTATTTGGTCATTTGCAGTAGGATTACAAACCTTAATGTTATTGGAGTCAGTTAGGAACATGGTCAGTCGATCAATGCCCATTCCCCAGCCACCGGTGGGTGGCAAGCCGTATTCGAGCGCCGTGCAAAAGTTCTCATCCACCATTTGAGCCTCGTCATCGCCGGCGGCCTTGTCGCTAGCCTGCTGCTCGAAACGTTCGCGCTGCACGACAGGATCGTTCAGTTCCGTATATGCATTGCACACCTCCTTTTTGGCAACGAAGAGCTCGAAGCGCTCCGTTAGGCCAGGCATGCTGCGATGGTACTTGGCGAGTGGCGACATAACTTGCGGATGATCGCAAATAAAAGTGGGATTAATGCATGTCTCCTCGATAAAGTCACCGACCAGCTTGTCCAGCAGACGGGCTGTGGTCCTTGGCGCCGGGCATTCCACCTGATGCTTGGCACACAGCTGGGAGAGAAACTCGTTCGTCTCCTGACTGTTAAATGTGTCGGCCGAGGGGAACTTGACCTGCAGCTTCTCCTCAAGCGTTTTGATCATGGAAACGCGCTTAAATGGTGGCGTAAAGTCCAGTTCCTGTTCGATACCACCTGGTCCGTCCGGATGGTATTTGATTTTATATGAACCGTGTATGGCTTTGACCATGCCAGAAACCATTTGCTCAGTGAGCTCAATCACATCATGATAATCGGCATACGCCATGTAGAACTCGCATGTGGTGAACTCGGGATTGTGTGTCATATCGATGCCCTCATTGCGGAACTGACGTCCGATCTCGTAGACGCGATCCAAACCGCCAACAACGAGCATTTTGTGATACAGCTCCGGGGCAATGCGCATAAAGAGATCCATTTTGAGTTCGTTGTGGTGCGTAACAAAAGGCTTGGCGGTGGCGCCGCCAGCAATCATATTCATCATTGGTGTCTCAATCTCGAGGAAGCCCAGACGATCCAGAAACTGGCGCACATATGAAATAATCTGTACGAAAAGAAATGATTGAAAGTTCATTTAATAAATTTATATACATTGCCTTAAGATGTAAAGGGCTGGCTAGCTTACCTTTGCGCGTATCTGGAAAGTTTCGCGAACTTTGTTATTGAGAATTAGGTCCAGATAACGCTGGCGATAGCGTGTCTCTTTGTCCTTGAGCCCGAAGTGCAGATGGGGCAGCATGTGCAGACAGGGCGAGAGCAGCTTGAGCTCAGTGGGCATAATTGAGAGTTCGCCCTTCTTGGTCTTGCCGGGATGGCCGTTGACGCCAATAATGTCGCCACGACGCAGCTTGGCCGTGTCCTGTTCGAAGGCCATCTCATTTTTGTATGACTTGGCACTGGCCATCACCTGCAGCTTGACACCCTCGCCGCGCAAATCGTAGAAAATGAGCTTGGCGCCCGACTCGCGTATGGCATGAATGCGTCCCGCTACGCTTAGATTGACCTGATCGAGCGTCTCACCATCCTTGAGCTCGGTATACTGGGCAATGAAGTTCTCCAGCGAGGTGCTCACATGGAATTTGTGTGGATACGGATGAGATTCGGGCGATTGCTTCAGTTCAGCGACAGCAGCCGATCTCAGTTTAAAGTACTCATTTGGCGAGATCTCCTCCTCCTGCTCGGCAGCAGATTTCTTCTTCTGTCCCGTTTCCGACGCTGTTCCCACAGCAGCAGTTGCTAAGCGCGTTGCTTCCTTCTCAACCTTCTCCTTGGCCTTCTGCTCAGCCTTCAGACGGCGTTTCAGCTCACTGGAAGGCATAATGTGGAAAGTTAGACGTTTTCAATTATTGCGAATTTTTTGTGGGTGGTGGTACCAACAGTTTCGTGTTTTTGCTTGGCGCCAGTTGCATGGCTGTCACATGGTGTAATCTCGCAGTAATCGCTATTGGCAGTTGCAGTGATGACAAAAGCACCAGCTGACTAAGTGCGCCGCGTGCAATCATTTTACAGCCAAGTATCATTGCTTTTGAAATATATATATATTTATCTATGAGTTGTCTTGCGGCCGCTGACTAACAATTAAGCAGTTCAACTTAACCTCACTGTTGGCGCCTGGATGGCCGATTCGCGGTGTTGGCATTATTCTCAATGTACGCAATGATTGCATTTACTTACTTCTTGGACAGTTCACCAGTTACAGTACCCATGCCGTTTGGCGTCTAATGAGTTCCGGCTACGAGAGATACCAAAAACAAAATGAATATAGATTTGCGAGTGCGCCACACACACCGCAAACGAATTAAAATGATAGTAGTATACAATAAATATCGATCTATCGATTGTTTTTGGTGTACTAAAACTATTTCAATACCCAATTAGCCAATCGATGCGTTGCCAACCCGCCTGAAACACGTGTTGCGGCTGCAGCAGCTGCTTTAGAGAGCTTTTGTTTTGACATAGTCTGGCAGCACTATCAACTATAGTTTTGGCATCGTGAGCATAAGAGTCGTGAGCAGTAACCAAATCTTTTTTAGATGCGTGATCGCAACGAAATGTTTTAAAAATTAGTCTGATATTTGAGTATACATTACAGTCCATGCATTCATATCATAAAGTCCGGTACTATATTTAATATTTTCATTTTGATGACTTATTTAGACTTGTTTGGAGAAATATTAACGCTGTTCGAACATCGTAAATAGCTATTCTATTCGTGACATCATCATTCTCACGTGCACATCTCTAATCAGCAGGTGAAATTGTGCCGGGTTGCCTGAAAACTGAGTGCAAAAGACGAACACACAACTGAAACAACAATAAATAAATACATAAGCAAAGGTTTTCCAACTTGTCCAACGACATAACAGACGAACTATTCAGATTGTTGATAACTAAAATCAAAAAAAAAATAATCAAAAAATTCCTGTTAACAACTGAGCAAGCAGAAGCTCAATTATCGCTCATCATCATCAGACATGGTAACAGTTGGAATGCTAACATGCCTACTTAGTGGAAGCGGCGTGGGCAGCAGCGCTCTCTTCATTCGAATGCTCACGCGCATCCCCAGCTCCAGACTCAGCCGCAATCTGAGTCCGCGTTGTCTCAGCATCTTGGGTTGCGGCAAATCAACATCGTCTTTCACATCCACCGCATCCACTACCAAATTGCCTTTAGCTGCCACATCAACGACAAGTATACTGTCGCCACTGCTGTTCACAAAGTATCGCAGTTATGCACGTCTCAGCACCAAACCTACCACGCACAGTCCCAATGCCAACAAAACGGATATCAAGTCCTCATCGACGGTCTCCGTCACTAGCACCAATGAGCTCTTTGGCGAGGCGGCGAACATGGGACTCTTTGCCAAGTTCAAGCACATGTATAAGCAATATTGGTACGTTCTCATACCGGTGCATGTGATAACATCGATTGGTTGGTTCGGCGGTTTTTATTATCTATCAAAGAGGTAAGTAACTGCTAACTGTTCCAATGTTCATCAATGCTGCTGTTTTACTTTGCATACACATTTCTTTTCGCAGCGGTGTAGATGTGCCTGCCCTGCTGCAGTATATGCACCTGAGCGAAACCATTATTGAGAAGGTACAGGGCTCCGATATGGGTCACTATGCCATTGCCTATCTGTGCTATAAGGTGGCCACTCCAGTGCGCTACGCAGTCACATTGGGTAAGTGCAACACCAAAAGCGAAAGGAATCATTACTATAACTTAGTTAATATATATGTGACGCTTTTAGGCGGCACCACTGTGTCTATAAAATATCTGGTGCAATGGGGCCATATCAAACCGATGCCCACAAAGAATCAATTAATGAAAATGTATGAGGACACAAAGGCGACGCGTGCCAATGCCAAGAACAATGCCCATAAGGATGAGAATCACAAATGATCGATGCTTGCTGGGGCGTCTCCCAAAACCGCCGCCTGCTGTCGTTGTCGTTGTCGCCTTCCATGCGGCTAGTTGCCTAGTTGTATTTCGTTATTTGTTAAACTGTTGCACGTTGATCAAGTGCAAGTGTCGTCTCTAGAATTGACCTCTCGCCCAGGGCGCATCTGTATATATCAACCGGATTACTCATTCTAAGCGCAGCTGCCGCAGTTTTAAGAAAGATAAGAGCACCACATCGTTTGCGTAAATTAACAAATTTGCATTGTTTTTGTTAGTTACGAAATCGTTGGCGCTGCTGTTGCCGCATGCCAGGGAGCAACGTACTCACAGCAATGTATGCATAGACCAGCATACGAACTAACTAACACATACACATACACCTCAAAATAAGACAGCCTCCGACAAGAAGTGTAGTATATTTTATAAATGTAATTTAAAAAGTTATCGAAAATGAAAAACTCGACTGGTATAAAACAATAAAATATTTGTCTTTTACTTTGGTCAATTGCCCATTACCGAATTAATTGTTCCCACAAATAGTATGCAGCAAAAATCAGCTGGCAAACAGCTCGGTTTTGTATCACCCACATAAGTAATATACATATATAGGTCCTTGTCTCCCAATCATGCCATTCCACTTTCGCACAACTAGTGTCCAAAAAGTTTAATATTTGCGATCGTCCATCGTTTGTTTTGTATGCAAAAAATATTGATTAAATTATTTTTTTCTTTTTGAAGATTATTTCATGTTATCATAGACAAAACTTTTTTTTGGATAAAGAATTTTGTTAGCTCTGAACAACTGACCAATATACAAATAAATACAATTGTCGGAGGCACTTACGTATCACCAGAAGGTCGCAACCAGCTTTTTGTAAAAGGTGTGGGGCCGAATTGTGTAAGATGGGAGGCCGAATGTATTTTTTTTTTCAAAGTTTTTGTTCCTTCTGTTTAAAGTTAAGATGGTGTGGACAGCAGCCTGCAATTATTTAAATAAAAATAAACTCAAATTTGATTCGATTTTGTTTTTGCATTTTATATTTCGTTATCATTTTTTTGTTTTGTTTTTTTTTTATTATTATTTTTTGTTTTGTAACGTTAGTAAAATATCCAACAATTATAATTGTAACTAATAGTTGAGCCAGAAAAAATATATATAGTAGTAGTTGTTGTTGTTTCTTTTACAAATAAATAAATAATGTGTCTTGTTTTTTAGTTTTTATGCTCTGTGTAGAGTGCGTGTGAGAGTTTCTGTGTTTTTTGTTTTACTTTTTTTTAGTTATAGTAGTAAGTAGTATGTAGGTAAGTGTTTTGCAGGTTTGTCGGTTGGTTTTTTTTTTTCATTTTTTTATTGGAAACAAATTGCATTATGTACACATATTTTAAGTTCGGTTTTTGCTCCGTGTTGCTGTGTATAAGAGTGTATGTATTCGTGTCGTTCACATATCAATTAAATAAATACAATACAATAAATAAATAAATAAATTAAATAGGCAACAAATTAGGTAGCAATAGCAAAATATCTATGTGCGCGGAAGGGTGTACGGGGTGGGAGAATTGTTACACGGAAACATTTCAACTAAAATACATAAATATGTATAAAACAATAATAAAAAAAAAATTGTTATATATATAATAATAATAATAAACAAGGTTCTCTGCACCGCCATATGAATGATATACATATGGTGGACATTAAGTAGATCGTACGTCTGTACGATATATATAACTTTGAGACTAGTTTGATATTCAATTGAATGTTAAGTTGAATTTAATTGAATGGGATTGGGTTGGATTGGATTCCATGGTGACAAACGAGTTTCGAACAAAAGGTTGAAAAGTTTTGTAAATGTTAAGGTTTTTTTTTGATGTTGTTGGTGTTTTCGTGCTATTCTCATCATCCTAATTTATAATTAGCTGCTAGCATTTATCATAAGTACGTTTTACAATGCAGCTTTAGTTAGTATCTTTTGTTTTTTGCACTTTAATTTTCCTTCTGATTTATTTATTATTATTATTTTTTTTTTTGTCAGGTTTCATTCGGTAGTTGTTTGTTTTTAAACTATTCATTTGCTAAAAGCTACTTTTTGCTTGTTGTTTTCTGTGTCAGTGAGTGTGTTTATTTAGCTTATGGAAGTGCGCTACGAAACGCATCCATTTCCCCCTTATTTCTTATTATTATAATTTTTTTTTATTGATTTATCATTCGGCATTCACTGTTCCTTCTTATGATATACATTGCACACATTATGGTAAATTTAATATTTGTTCAATTCGTTTCGCTTTACGATTCTGCACTTTTTCTTCTTTTTTTTATTATTTTAGTTTTTTTTTACACAACCACTTGACACGGCTTTTGGCAAACCAAAAATATTTAACTAAAGCGAACATTGTGTACAGGTTTAATCGGCAAATTCGCTTGACTGTGCACACGTACAGCAAGTGTACTATACTTAACAGATTATTTATGTGTGTTTCAATAATGACGGGCCAAAATCTCGTTAATTACACCACAATAACTAATTAAACATTTGTCAGACATATAGTGTCGACAGAATTTTATACAAATTACAATTTTGGTTGCGTTGCAGTTATTTTGTTTGGTTTTGTGTTCTTAGCAGTTAGTTTTTACTGCTGCTGTTGCTGATCCTGATGTATTGTTTTTTTTTATGGATTGTTCATTTTGGATTACCAAAAGCGGTGTTGCACAAACGTTATAATAACTTTTCTACAGTGTTCGACATTGTTTCAGTTGTTCTTGTTGTCGCTGTTTCTCATGTTGCCTCTATTTTTTTGTTGTTGTTGTTGCTTTTGGTGTTGTGTTAATGCTCATTGAGTTGTTCGCTAACAGGTTGTTGTGAGAACAGTTAGCCTTACGCTCGTTCGTAGAATAAAATATAGGCACTGGATGAAACGAGACAGTTTTCAGGTATAGAATCGCTGACGCTGCAAAATAATTATATATAACAAAGTATTAGAATACAATTAAGAAATGATTTCAGATGTGATGTGTGACATGAAGTACCTGTTGTCATTGAACTCATGCCACTTGTGTGAGACTGGATGCTTGCAAATTGCCACATAATGACCACCAGCCGTTGAGCCTGAAAAACAAAAAGAGAGAGAGAGAGAGAGTTAGAGTTGAGCTAATGCTGCATTGACTGAAAAAGATTGAACTTACCCATATGATTGGAGATCGCATAGAGCGAATAATGCACATTCGAATTTGCGTTGGCGCCATATGAGGCCATGTTAAGCTCACGATCCGCTGTGGGAAACTCAACAATATTCGATGAGATGCGCTTGAGATCTGAACAATTGAATTAAATATATATAGATATGTATATTTACTTATCACAATAGATCATTAGAGCATGATGTACTTACGTATCACCAAGTATTTGGGGAAACGCTGTATTGTGAAGCTTTTGGTGCATTTTCGGCGTGTCTTGCATTTGGAGCACGTGGGCATCTCGTCACCATCGAGCACCTCTTCGCTTATGAATTGATCTAAGCACGACTCCAATTTACATCTCGATGACGAAGGTAGTGGCACGCTCAAGTCCCAAAAGGGGTCAAAGGTAACGCGGGTATTGCCACACGTTGTGCACTTCAGTGTGCTCTTCAACTGGCCAACAAACAGGTCGCGTATCAGAGAGTTCTCATGACGTGCATACCACTCCCAAGTCAGATCGGCCTTCTTATTGTCACTACAATGATAAAGATATTTTTGTTTTTTGTATTTATTCCTTTTAGATTAAAGATCAATTACTATATTGGCATTGTCGCTAACCTGAGATTATCATCAATGTTAAGCGTTTCACCTTTGACGCCCGTATTAAGCGCCGAGTGCAATGAGTCGAGGAAGAAGCGTAGAAATTCCTGAGCATCCTGTTGATTGTAGTCGTTGTACATACGATGCTTTAACGAAAAGGCGCGCTTCAGTTCCATCGGCGTCACACTGTGCACATTTGTCGTCCACATTTCCTGTATAAGCTTGGCAAATTCTGTAAGTGATTAAAGATTAATATCACAATATCAATTGTGGGCGAACTACGACTTACCATGTAGTATCTGCTGATCCTTGGAGGTCGCCGAGCGCGGGCTGGCATGATGTCCACGGAGGAAGCGCGTCAGTTCAGTCGTGTGACTCAGGCATTGGATAACCGAGTTCATGAAGCAAGTGTTTCCAATATTTCTTAGACCGCATAGACCTGTGGGTATATATTCATATTATTAAAACATAATTGAGTTATTATAGCTAACTGGCCGTGGACCAAATGGCACTCCCCAATTCGGATGATGTCTTACGGAATTCATTTTGATTCATCCACATTTTGAAGACTTATTGAGCGTCTATATATTGTAAGAAATTCAACTGGAAATTGGTAGACCAGATAATATGTTCTACTAACTTATCCTACATATAGAACTGTTTGCAGAATATGCATAGCCTACTTATGAACGTAAAAAGTAGTTATTATTTTATAAATTAATACTGTGTTGTGGCAAATTTATTGTTTAATTTCTTCGAATATATTTGAAGAGCAATTTTTCATATGGAAAAATTGTTGTAGAGTTCGTTCCCGTCCTCCTTCATTTTCATATTCAAATCGAATTTAAAGCGGCGTACAAAATGTTCAGTCAAGGTTAGTTAGTTGTATTTAAGCTGAATGGAAGTCCTAACCGAAAATTGATACCAAGTGAATAGTGGATTTTCTTTCTTATGCTTACCCTCGAACTTCTCGTCACGGTTGCTCTTGTAGCCATCGTCGATGCTGTTATGCTTATTGCTCAGCGACGATGTGCCAATGGAAGAGGATGTGGTGTTGGTGCTGCTGCGTCCGCTGTCCCGTTCCCAATAGCGGCTGGACGTTGGAGAGACAGGTGGTAGCACGGAGCGAGAGCTACTTGTGGCATTCCGTGCCGTCTGCACCAAATAGAATTTCGATTTATCCGCATAGCATACGAACTAACTAACACATACACCTCTACATATAGACCCAGAGTAAGACAGCCTCCGACAAGAAGTGTAGTGTATTTTATAAATGTAATTTACAAAGTTATCGAAAATGAAAAACTCGACTGGTATAAAACAATAAAATATTTGTCTTTTACTTTGGTCAATTGCCCATTACCGAATTAATTGTTCCCACAAATAGTATGCAGCAAAAATCAGCTGGCAAACAGCTCGGTTTTGTATCACCCACATAAGTAATATACATATATAGGTCCTTGTCTCCCAATCATGCCATTCCACTTTCGCACAACTAGTGTCCAAAAAGTTTAATATTTGCGATCGTCCATCGTTTGTTTTGTATGCAAAAAATATTGATTAAATTATTTTTTTCTTATTGAAGATTATTTCATGTTATCATAGACAAAACTTTTTTTTGGATAAAGAATTTTGTTAGCTCTGAACAACTGACCAATATACAAATAAATACAATTGTCGGAGGCACTTACGTATCACCAGAAGGTCGCAACCAGCTTTTTGTAAAAGGTGTGGGGCCGAATTATGTAAGATGGAAGGCCGAATGTATTTTTTTTTTCAAAGTTTTTGTTCCTTCTGTTTAAAGTTAAGATGGTGTGGACAGCAGCCTGCAATTATTTAAATAAAAATAAACTCAAATTTGATTCGATTTTGTTTTTGCATTTTATATTTCGTTATCATTTTTTTGTTTTGTTTTTTTTTTATTATTTTTTGTTTTGTAACGTTAGTAAAATATCCAACAATTATAATTGTAACTAATAGTTAAGCCAGAAAAAATATATATAGTAGTAGTTGTTGTTGTTTCTTTTACAAATAAATAAATAATGTGTCTTGTTTTTTAGTTTTTATGCTCTGTGTAGAGTGCGTGTGAGAGTTTCTGTGTTTTTTGTTTTACTTTTTTTTAGTTATAGTAGTAAGTAGTATGTAGGTAAGTGTTTTGCAGGTTTGTCGGTTGGTTTTTTTTTTCATTTTTTTATTGGAAACAAATTGCATTATGTACACATATTTTAAGTTCGGTTTTTGCTCCGTGTTGCTGTGTATAAGAGTGTATGTATTCGTGTCGTTCACATATCAATTAAATAAATACAATACAATAAATAAATAAATAAATTATATAAATTAAATAGGCAACAAATTAGGTAGCAATAGCAAAATATCTATGTGCGCGGAAGGGTGTACGGGGTGGGAGAATTGTTACACGGAAACATTTCAACTAAAATACATAAATATGTATAAAACAATAATAAAAAAAAAATTGTTATATATATAATAATAATAATAAACAAGGTTCTCTGCACCGCCATATGAATGATATACATATGGTGGACATTAAGTAGATCGTACGTCTGTACGATATATATAACTTTGAGACTAGTTTGATATTCAATTGAATGTTAAGTTGAATTTAATTGAATGGGATTGGGTTGGATTGGATTCCATGGTGACAAACGAGTTTCGAACAAAAGGTTGAAAAGTTTTGTAAATGTTAAGGTTTTTTTTTGATGTTGTTGGTGTTTTCGTGCTATTCTCATCATCCTAATTTATAATTAGCTGCTAGCATTTATCATAAGTACGTTTTACAATGCAGCTTTAGTTAGTATCTTTTGTTTTTTGCACTTTAATTTTCCTTCTGATTTATTTATTATTATTATTTTTTTTTTGTCAGGTTTCATTCGGTAGTTGTTTGTTTTTAAACTATTCATTTGCTAAAAGCTAGTTTTGCTTGTTGTTTTCTGTGTCAGTGAGTGTGTTTATTTAGCTTATGGAAGTGCGCTACGAAACGCATCCATTTCCCCCTTATTTCTTATTATTATAATTTTTTTTTATTGATTTATCATTCGGCATTCACTGTTCCTTCTTATGATATACATTGCACACGTTATGGTAAATTTAATATTTGTTCAATTCGTTTCGCTTTACGATTCTGCACTTTTTCTTCTTTTTTTTATTATTTTAGTTTTTTTTTACACAACCACTTGACACGGCTTTTGGCAAACCAAAAATATTTAACTAAAGCGAACATTGTGTACAGGTTTAATCGGCAAATTCGCTTGACTGTGCACACGTACAGCAAATGTACTATACTTAACAGATTATTTATGTGTGTTTCAATAATGACGGGCCAAAATCTCGTTAATTACACCACAATAACTAATTAAACATTTGTCAGACATATAGTGTCGACAGAATTTTATACAAATTACAATTTTGGTTGCGTTGCAGTTGTTTTGTTTGGTTTTGTGTTCTTAGCAGTTAGTTTTTACTGCTGCTGTTGCTGATCCTGATGTATTGTTTTTTTTGATGGATTGTTCATTTTGGATTACCAAAAGCGGTGTTGCACAAACGTTATAATAACTTTTCTACAGTGTTCGACATTGTTTCAGTTGTTCTTGTTGTCGCTGTTTCTCATGTTGCCTCTATTTTTTTGTTGTTGTTGTTGCTTTTGGTGTTGTGTTAATGCTCATTGAGTTGTTCGCTAACAGGTTGTTGTGAGAACAGTTAGCCTTACGCTCGTTCGTAGAATAAAATATAGGCACTGGATGAAACGAGACAGTTTTCAGGTATAGAATCGCTGACGCTGCAAAATAATTATATATAACAAAGTATTAGAATACAATTAAGAAATGATTTCAGATGTGATGTGTGACATGAAGTACCTGTTGTCATTGAACTCATGCCACTTGTGTGAGACTGGATGCTTGCAAATTGCCACATAATGACCACCAGCCGTTGAGCCTGAAAAACAAAAAGAGAGAGAGAGAGAGAGTTAGAGTTGAGCTAATGGTGCATTGACTGAAAAAGATTGAACTTACCCATATGATTGGAGATCGCATAGAGCGAATAATGCACATTCGAATTTGCGTTGGCGCCATATGAGGCCATGTTAAGCTCACGATCCGCTGTGGGAAACTCAACAATATTCGATAGCTTACTCCAGCGCGTCTCTGAGAAGCGTTTGAGATCTGAACAATTGAATTAAATATATATAGATATGTATATTTACTTATCACAATAGATCATTAGAGCATGATGTACTTACGTATCACCAAGTATTTGGGGAAACGCTGTATTGTGAAGCTTTTGGTGCATTTTCGGCGTGTCTTGCATTTGGAGCACGTGGGCATCTCGTCACCATCGAGCACCTCTTCGCGTATGAATAGATCTAGGCACGACTCCAATTTGCATCTCGATGACGAAGGTAGTGGCACGCTCAAGTCCCAAAAGGGGTCAAAGGTAACGCTGGTATTGCCACACGTTGTGCACTTCAGTGTGCTCTTCAACTGGCCAACAAACAGGTCGCGTATCAGAGAGTTCTCATGACGTGCATACCACTCCCAAGTCAGATCGGCCTTCTTATTGTCACTACAATGATAAAGATATTTTTGTTTTTTGTATTTATTCCTTTTAGATTAAAGATCAATTACTATATTGGCATTGTCGCTAACCTGAGATTATCATCAATGTTAAGCGTTTCACCTTTGACGCCCGTATTAAGCGCCGAGTGCAATGAGTCGAGGAAGAAGCGTAGAAATTCCTGAGCATCCTGTTGATTGTAGTCGTTGTACATACGATGCTTTAACGAAAAGGCGCGCTTCAGTTCCATCGGCGTCACACTGTGCACATTTGTCGTCCACATTTCCTGTATAAGCTTGGCAAATTCTGTAAGTGATTAAAGATTAATATCACAATATCAATTGTGGGCGAACTACGACTTACCATGTAGTATCTGCTGATCCTTGGAGGTCGCCGAGCGCGGGCTGGCATGATGTCCACGGAGGAAGCGCGTCAGTTCAGTCGTGTGACTCAGGCATTGGATAACCGAGTTCATGAAGCAAGTGTTTCCAATATTTCTTAGACCGCATAGACCTGTGGGTATATATTCATATTATTAAAACATAATTGAGTTATTATAGCTAACTGGCCGTGGCCCAAATGGCACTCCCCAATTCGGATGATGTGTTACGGAATACATTTTGACTCATCCACATTTTGAAGTCTTATTGAGCGCCCATCTATTGTAATAAATCCAACTGGAAATTGGTAGACCGGATAATATGTCCTACTAACTTATCCTACATATAGAAGTGTTTGCAGAATATGCATAGCCTACTTGTGAACGTAAAAAGTAGTTATTATTTTATAAATTAATACTGTGTTGTGGCAAATTTATTGTTTAATTTCTTCGAATATATTTGAAGAGCAATTTTTCATATGGAAAAATTGTTGTAGAGTTCGTTCCCGTCCTCCTTCATTTTCATATTCAAATCGAATTTAAAGCGGCGTACAAAATGTTCAGTCAAAGTTAGTTAGTTGTATTTAAGCTGAATGGAAGTCCTAACCGAAAATTGATACCAAGTGAATAGTGGATTTTCTTTCTTATGCTTACCCTCGAACTTCTCGTCACGGTTGCTCTTGTAGCCATCGTCGATGCTGTTATGCTTATTGCTCAGCGACGATGTGCCAATGGAAGAGGATGTGGTGTTGGTGCTGCTGCGTCCGCTGTCCCGTTCCCAATAGCGGCTGGACGTTGGCGAGACAGGTGGTAGCACGGAGCGAGCGCTACTTGTGGCATTCCGTGCCGTCTGCACCAAATAGAATTTCGATTTATCGACATACATACAAACAACCAATTAAATTTGCAAATTCAAATGCCGATGCCAATGCATATGCAAATGACAAATTTAAAGTTTTAGTATTCAAAAGCAGCGAGCAATCAATTGTTAGAAATGGATGCATTTATTGAAATTGTTTAATTGGCTGATTGGTTGGCATTGATATTGCTATGCGAGTGTCAGTGTCAGTGTGAGTGTGAGTGTGAGTGTGAGTGGCAAGTGGCGAGTTTGAGTGGCGTGTGTGAGTGTCAGTAAGAGATTGTGGCAGGTAAAACAACAAAACATAACCAAAATAAAACGTAGCAACATAATCACATAAGCAATCCATACAAATTGTGCAAGTGCTGGTGAGTTGAGGGAGCGATGCGATGGGTTGACAAACAAAACGATAGCAAGATAATTCGATTAACGGCTACCGTTATCGATAACGCGTGGCAAAACGAGGCAAACCAAAAACCCAATGAGAAAAAAACTACCTACACAAAATACATAATATTCATAATAATTATAATCGTAATAATAATAATAAGTATAAGCTACAACTTAAATAAAATACACATACACACACAGATGAAATTCTTTTCTTTTTTTTTTGTATTTTTTTGTTTGTTTTTTTTTTGTGGGCATATAAAAAACGGGACAAGTTTTGAGGTTTGGTGCTTTGTTGGTGATGAGCAATTGGCTATGGAGCTACTTAAAGAAAGAGCCGTTTTTGCAGCTGTTGCTGTTTAAAAGTTGAACAAACTATAAACTGAAACGCACAATGAGAGAGTGAGTAAGAGATAGACATATATATATAAATATATATATATAGAGAGAGAAAGAGAAAGAGAGAGAGAGTGGGCAAAATGCATAATATGAGCGCCCCGAAGAAAGTTTTGGGCGCCACTTACGCTATCGTTGGCTGTTGCGCTGTTGACTGCGACGGTGGCAGAGGCGGAGGAGGAGGTGGTGGTGGTGGTGGTGGTGGTGGTGGTGGTGGTGGTGGTGGTGGTGGTGGTGGTGGTGGTGGTAGTGGTGGTGGTGGTGGTGGTGGTGGTATTGGTGGTTGTGGTGGTGGTTGTGGTGGATATTGAGGAATAGGCGCCCGCCGCAACAACCGACGCATCGTTGTACTGTTGATGATGATGATGATGATGATTTACCTTATGGCTGCTGGAGGATGATGATGCACTTGCACTTGCGCTTGCAGTTGCACAATCCAAATTTTGGCCACCACTGCTGCTGCTGCTGTTGGTCGTCGCCTTGGCCAGCAGGCCATGTGCAATGCGATTTGCCGTTTTGCTAATGGGCGCCGCAGCCACCGTGTTGCTGCTGCTGTTGTTTGTTGTGTTTTGGCTACTGCTGCCGGTGGTGCGATAAGCGGCACGAGTCAACGAGCTGCTATAGCCGGCCGCAATGCGTGGGTTTTCCATATCGCTGCAGTATCGTTGCTGAAGATTACTGCTGCTGCCGCCGGCGGAGGATGTTGTCGCGGCGCCAGCTGCTGCTGTTGCTGCACCAGTTTTTGCTGTTCCTGGTGCTGTTGTTGTCGCGGCTGCAACTGTTGCCGATGCTGTCGATGTCGCTGCTGTTGCTGATGTGGCATTGTTGCGCACTGGCTGCGCTGGTTGTCGCTTTTGTTCGCTGAGATTGTTGAATTTCTCAATGGATGCCTTAATACTGAGCGAATCGATACCATAACGACGCGCATTGCTGGCGCCAATGCCACTGCCACTGCCGCCGCTCACCCTGTCCCGTTCCCGTTCACGATCCCGATCCCGATCGCGTTGCTCCTTGGGCCGCTGTTCGCCATTTGTGTGCTTGTAGTTGTTGAACTTCTCGTAGCTGGCCGCAAAATTTGAATTGGAAAAGGAGACAATTGTGGACTTGGGACGCACCGAACGTTGACCAATTGGTTTGTCCCCGCTGCTTCCGGCCAACTGTTGCTGGTTGCGCAGCTGCAATGGCGGCGTTATCGGCTTAAAGTAGCAAGTGTTGCCCACCATTTGCTTGGATGTTGCAGCGCCAGTTGCCGTCGCTGTTGCAGTTGCTGGCGCTGATCCAGATGCTGTTCCTGCTCCAGATGCTGTGCTTGTTGGCATCTCGTCGCTATCAATATAGCTAATGTCATCATGTTGCTGTTGCTGTTGTTGTTGCTGTTGCTGTTGTCGCTGCATGCCGTTGTTATTGTTGCTGCTGCCGTTGCTGCAGCTATTGTTGTTGTTGTTGTTGTTGATGCCGTTGCTGGCGCTGTGACTATTCATGATGCTGCCGTGATTGTTGTTGCAAGGCAGCACCAGCGGCTTCAGCTTGCCAGCAACAAGACGTCCCAATGATGATGCTGCTGCTGTTGTTGTTGCTGTTGCAGCTGCTGTTGTTGTTGCTGCTGCTGGTGCTGCTGCTGCTGTCGCAGCTGTTGCTGACTCTGCGGCAATTGTTGCCTTTAAATGTTGGTGAGTCGTTTTGCTATGGCTAAACTTGATATCGATCCTGTGGACGGTTGTGTTGTTGCCAACTATTGTTGTTGTTGTTGTACGACTTGTGGTGCTGCTATTGTTGCCGGCCGCTTGATTGCCATTGAGCGTCGTCGTCGGTCGACGCATGTCATTCAATGGAATGCCGCTGCCGCTAATGACATGCGCTGGCGGCGCAGCTGCAGTTGCCGTTAGTTTGTTGCTGTGGTGGTTGCTATTGCTGCTGGTGCTGTTGTTGTTGTTGTCGCCAGTTTTGTTGCGCTTGTGCGTTTTGGCAGCCTGCGTCGCTTTCAGCGTCACCTGGGCATGCGCCAGCTCGCACTCTGCCTTGAGAAAGCTGGGATCCTTGTAGCTGGACACCAGGAAGTAGCGCTGATTGGCCGCACGCACAGGATTAACGGTGACACCACCACTAGCTGTGGAGACTGAATTCTGTGCAGCTGCACGCCCACCACCACCGCCGCCAGCACCGCCGCTTGGTCCGTTTTTGTAAGCAGTCGCTTGCTTGTGCACAGAAGTTGGTGCGCCACAGCTGTTGCTGCTGCTGCTGTTGTTGCCACCACAGCCGCCGCCGCCACCGACGCCGCCGCTGGATTTCAATATTTTGGCGTGTCGCGACGCCGTCGGTTGTTGATGCTGTTGCAGTTGCTGTTGCTGGTGTTGATGTTGATGTTGTGCTTGACTATTGATGATGCCTTTTTGCTGTTGGCTGTCTGTTGTTGCTGGAGCAATTTTTGCTTCGCGCTGATGTTTTGACGCAGGAATCTTATGGAATCCTCTGGTTTTCTTAACTTCTAACATCATTCAACAGCTCCTTGACCAGTTTTGGCTGCTGCTCCTGCTGCTGCTAGGACTCTTTTGTGTTCTCTTTTTTTTGTACTTAGATGTCTTACTAAGTTTGTCGCTCGATATATATTATTTTGCTATTATTTATATATATATACATATATATATATGCCGTTTCGTGTGATTATTCAATTTTGTTTTATATCGAATTTCAAAAGTTGTATGATCTTACCAAAAATACATGCTCTGAAAACTATGTTACACACACATTTGGACTGTTTGATTATATGTATATATAAACTACTGCTTTAAACTAAAATTTGCAAACATAGATATACATATACACATATATATACATATATGTATACATATATATATGTATATATGCATATGTAGATGCTTTGAACTTTGTTTGGATCGCCTGCCTAAATCATCATCATATCGATTCCGTTCACTGTTCCACAATTACAAATTACATTTGCAGTTTCGAGTTGCGTTTATCGATAATTTAATATATATATACGTATATATGTATATATATATATATATATATATATATATATATATATATAATATATATTGGGTTTTTGGTTTCGATTGCTCAAGGGAGAATAGTTTTTGGTTATGGTTTTTGCCTTCGTTAGGTGTTTCGAGTTACTTGGCCATAAGCAAGTTAATAATCAAGTGAGTTAGTTTGGTTAGTTTAAAAGGGACGCGATCTGCAAGAGTTTAGCTAAAAATATATAGAAATACATATATGTATATAGATGTAAATCGATTAATTGAAGAATGCGTGTAACGGTTTAGCCACAAAACGTATAGCAAAGAAAGCCAGATTGATTAAAGCAAAAACACAATAGAACAAAACAAAACAGAAGAGAAGAGAACAAAACGGAAGAGAACACAGAGCAAGACAAATCAACAGTATGGAATGCAAAATGATATTGATTGTATATGTATGTATGTACATATACATATACATATACACACACATATGGAAGCGCAATGTAGCTAAGAACGACCTAATGCAATGTGGGATAACCGATGATGATGAATGGTTTTTATATGGGGAGGGGCAGTGGGCAGGTGGCATGGTAAGGGAGGAGGGGTAGTGGGGGGCAGCAGCAAGGCAGAAGCAACAATGCAATTATTCACCCACACGCAAAATTTTCAAACAGACTGTAGTTTTCATATGCTTATCGATAAGTTATCGCTTGACAGCAGCTCGTCGCGATTGTGGCAACCCTGGCATGCGATTAGTAATTTTTCTTTTTTTTTTTTGGTAAATTATTGAATGGACTGTCAGTTGCTTTGGATATCCTCGCATATTTTGATTTCAGCTCGTTTACCTTGCTGCGCGCCACTGCGCTCTCTGCCAGCGTCAACGTTGTCGTGGCATTAACATCCCCATCGCCATCGCCATGGCCATCAGCATCAATGTCGCCATTGATATCGCCGTTGGGCCTGCTGTTCGCGGGCGTCACATGATTTAAAGCTGCCGCCGTTGCATCGTCTGTGGTGTCCGTAGTTGTTGCTGTGGGTGTCAGGCTATTGCTGCTGCTGCTATCGTAGATGGCATTACGTTTGGGCGACGACGACAGCAGCGAGAGTCCATTGAGCTTCACGTCCAGCCCATTGCTGCTCGCGTCTGTCGCATGACCGTTGGTCGTCGATGCTGCTGTTGTTGTTGTTGGTGTCGCATCCTGTGCCGCAGTGCGTCGTGTTCGATTGCTGCGCAACGTGAAAGTGGCCGTTGGTACATCGCCACTGCTGTTGCTGCCGCTGAGCGAGAATCTGCCGGAGCCACTGCGCTGCCTCAGATGCGATGATGACGTTTCGCTGGCACCTGTTGCCGCATCGCCACCGGCATCGCTGCTGCTGCTATATAGTCGACTGTAGCGGCTGCTCCGCGGCCTGTCCAATGTAACGGTGCAGGTGGTGCTGTTGTCATTGCTGTTGTTGCTATTGCTGTTGCTGCGGCTAAGGTGGCTGTTGCTGTTGCGGCTATCGGTGTCGGCTTCATTGACCGCCGATCTGGAACGTGACAGTTCACAGTTGGGTTTATAGTTGGCCGGACTGTACTTTTCGTACATGTCCAGTGCGGATGTGGCAACTAAACGTGCGAGGGATGATGATGAGCATGAGCTGGACAAACGTTTTGAGCTGCTGCCGTTGCTGCTGTTAGCTGTGGCATCAACATAATCATTGCCATTAGCACCGCTTGGTGGCAGCTTTTTTGCAGCAGCAGCATCTCTGCGATGCGATGTGGCATAATCGTCTTTCTTTGTTGATTTTGATATTGATGAGGTTGTTGTTGTTGTTGTTCCCGCTGTGGTTCCATCGCCATTCGATGTGGTGCCCTTTGCTCTACGCGGCAACTGAGAGTGTTTTGTTGTCGAATGGTGTTTTTCGTGTCGTGGTTGTTGGTTGAAACATTTATACAGATGTGGGACGTTTGAATGCGATTTTGGTTGTTGGTTTGTGATTTAACAGTAACGTTTAACAGTAACGGTTAACAGCAACGGTTAACGGCAACGGTAACGGTAACGGTCAATAATTAACGTTTATTTTCACATTTCATGACGGACATCAACACAAACCAAAATTGAAATTAAACAATAAACGATAAACAAAAAAAAAGGAATAAATGTAATAAACACCAAAAATGAGTTGATTGCAAAAAAAAGGAGAGAAAATATACCAACAAAAACAATAACAAAAACAAAAAAAAACTATTAGAACGATTTGCTCTCACGGTTAATTTGCATTTTTAAAATTAGTTTTTCTAATATAAAGGAACAGATTCCAAGCGACCACTACCCTATTTTTAAAAGAAGACTAAAAATAATCCCATATAAGAGCCAATATTTTCAGAATGCATGGGAAAATTGTTTGTAATGGGTGGAGGAAGAACTAACGGACATATTAAGTGGCACTCGCTACAGTGATTTTGTGTAATCTTGTCTCTTTTTTTTGTAATCATTATGGGTATACAAGTGCAGAGGGATAGATCATTATGATCGTAATGTAATGTACTGTACCACAAATGACTTGCACAAATCGAATGCCCATTAAAATTGGGAACGTCAGAATCGGTCGAAGAATTATAATCTATGTCGACAGATAATGCGCTATATTAATCAGTTGATGGAACTCTCTGTAGTCTCTTTGAAATGTTTGTTTGCATGTTTATAGCGAATATACATATTTTATATATGATATTAATACAGATACAGTATGTATTTTATAAAACATAAAAAAAGAACACAGTCATACGCACTGACTAACAATGTATCATCACTTTAAACATACTGCGAATTTTTAATTCTGATGCCGCCGACGACGATGCCAACAACAAAACTTGTATACATACATACATATGTACAGATGGATGTATGTACATATGTATATAGGTATGCATATACAATAGATAGCACAAGGGCGTCGAGTCCCATTAGTTGTTGTTGTTGCTCTTGCTGTGATCGCAGTTGTTGTTGTTGTTGTTTTCGTTGCTGTTGTTGTTGCTGCTGCCTGCCATTGGAGCGGTGCCAACAAGTGGTTCGGCTTGGCGAAAACATTCAATTGCCGTCTCATGGTGCATCCATCGCTTGCTCGCCTGTTTGGTTTGTGTGTCGAGTGTGGGTTGGGTCTATGTTTGTGGTCATGACGCATCTCCCGCCTTATCGCCGCTTTCAGCACCAGCAACAACAACAACAGACAAATATGTGTAAGTGTGTGTGTATGCATATGACACACACAATGTGGAAATGGACAACAACAGCAGCAACCACAACAACCACCGAGCAAGAACCAAATCAAAAGTTAGCAAACTAAAAATGCAACTTCAAAATGCCGCCAACTGTCAAACGAACAAGTGCCAGCAACAAACGGTAAATACTGTGGGGTGTGTGTGTATGTGTGTGTGTGTGTGTGTGGGGGGGGGGGAGTTTTCTTGCATGCTTATAAGCAGAGCCAACCAAAATGGGCGTGCCTGTGTGAGCATACACACTCACACACACATACACACAACATATGCATGAATATGTACATCACCATCATCGCATGTGTATATGTAAATCGGCATAAGAATGTGAAGGGTGTGGGCGGATGGCGGGTAGTGGGTGGTGGGCGGTGGGTGGATTACAACCCCAACAAGGTAAATAAGTGTATATCATCGGCTACTTGTGACTTTTGGATAATGCACAACATGAAATGCGCAGCCAGAGCTGATTAAAAATAGTTTTATATTTATGCTAAAGATACAAAGACACACACACACACACATAAATACACACATACATACATACATATATATATATATATATATATATATGTATATATATATATACGTGTATATACATTATATATACATATATATATATACATTTGAGCACACGCACTGTCAAAAATATAGACGAAGAACACATACATATGTACATAGATATGTCTATAGGGTCTGTTCGGTATTTCGAACACTTTGATTCATAATACATAACAAGTTTAGTGTCATTCTTATCTTCTTCTCGCGTAATTTTTAGCCGAGGTTCAAATTTTTTCGATTAACCCGAACCTTTTGCGAAATACATACTACATATGTACATATGTATGTAGAAATGTGCCAGGTACTTAAGCGATATGTTTCTATATGCACATAGAAATGACAAGACCGAATTTCTGATTATGTTGTTGGTGTTCCAATTCTGTAGATGGCTCTAGAGACTCATCAAATGATTCAGTGTGCGTGTAACGTGTGTGTGTGTTCGGTGTGTGTGCTTGTGTTTATGGGTGTTTTGTGTTATGTTCCAAGCCCGAACAAGTTCAAGATCAAAAGATTTGTTTCGAGATATATAGAATACTATATGTATATATAGAACTCTACAGCCACCAATTGAATATAATTTAAATATAAATATATATTTAAATTATAAATATAAATATATATTTAAATTATATAGATATATATATGTATGCATGAACACAACAAATTAAACGGGGGCAAAACGATTGAAAGAAAAGAAAGGAGAGGTGTGTGGGTTGGGTTGGGTTCAGTTGGGCTGAGTTGGGAAAGGTTTGTTGTGGGTGTGTGGCTAAAGCAAAATTATTATTTGTTAACACTCACTCCGCATCGGCCGTACGAAATTGTATCATAGTTAGAGCCGCTCAAATACGATGAACTATTCCGATATCCAGAGCCAAGAACAGAGCCAGAACCGCCGCTCAGATACGATGAGGAGCCAATACTATTGCGCTGTGTGCTGACCCGCGGCGTATACGAGAACGGTGAATAGGAGCTGGGGTAATAGCTGCTCGCGCTGCTGCTGCTGTGATGATTGTATGCAGATGATGATGACGATCCGGCTGCCGATGTGCCCGTGCCGCCAGCCGATGTCGGCAGCAATTTGGATAGACTGCCGCCGCGATGATCGTAATACGAGCTGGAGTAACGCGAGTAGCCGTTGCTTGTGGCGCCGACGCCGCTGCTGCTGTTGCCGCTGCTGGTGCCGGTCGAGCTACCAGCGCCGCTGGTCGACGTTGTGCCGTAAAGACTGCCACTGCCCGCTGCTGACGTTGACGATCTACGCGGCGAAATCACACGCATATTAGTGCCAGCCGCGTTCTACCGCTTCAATCGGACCAGTTTGCCGTTTTGCTCTCAATTGACTCGATATTGTTGTTGCTGTTGCTATTGTAATTGTTGCTATTGTAATTGTTGCTATTGTAATTGTTGCTTCTGTTGTTGTTCTTCTTCTTCTTGTTCTTCTCCTTCCTCAGCTTCTTGATCGACAAAGCGTCCTGTTACCCACTCGCTCTCTCGTCTGTCTATCTGTCTGTTTGTTCTGTTCTGTTCAGTTCTGTTGCTGCTGCTTCTTCTGCGCTCTTCAATGTTATTGTTGCTCTGGTTATTATTGCTGCAATGGGGAGAGCGAGAGAGTGAAAGTGAATGCGTGAGTGAGAGTAACTTTCAAAATGGCCGCGCCGTAATTGCACTCAGCACTCAGTACTCAGACTCACCTTGACTTGCAGTAGTAGTTGTTGCTATTTATATATATATACACGTATATATATATATATTTATCTTCTGCTTATTTACATAGTTAATAATTGTAGTTTTGTTACGGTTGGGTTTGTGTTGTTGCTTATGCTAGCTACATTTAAGACCCGTTACTGTTGCAATGGAGAATAGGCAAACTGTAATCAGAGAATAGATGACCTTCGATTAGTTTTACAATAAGAGAGAGCGAGTGAAGGAGAGACTTAGAAATAAACAAATGCATGTATGTTACATGTGTACATAATAAACAATTACCGTTTATTACCACTTTGATAAACTTTACTAAATTACTAAATAACAAACAACAGAATTCAAAATTCACAAACAGCCGCTGCAACTCGCCACAATAACAACAAGAGCTTAATGAAACTGCCGCCGGTGGATGTGCGAGTGAGAGGGGCAGCTATGCGGTAACAGTGAAGTTGCATATGCTTGTGTATGTGCGTGTGCGTGTATATAAGACGCCGCCAGGCTGTCTACGGCCCTATACGGCGCGCAATGTCATTGTAACCGAGGAAACCGTTGCTTCTATTTCCAAGTGTGTGTGTGTGAGTGTGTGCTGCCCAGGAAGGGGATGCGGGGCACAAACTCTCATAAACACACACATACACACACAAGCACGTAAACAAACAGACAGACACATGGTCACACTATCATATCGATCTCTCGTTCATAAATACTACAACTATAGCTACAAGCATAAACAGCTCACACACACACAGAGGCAGAGACACAGACAATTCATTCAGATTTACACATTCCAATGCGCCTATGTGAAGCAACGATGCCGAAAATCACATCAAAAATCTAAATAATTATAATAAAAGCACAGCACAAAAAAGCAAAAAAAAAAAATACGGCGAATCTATTTATAAAAGCGCTTAAGAGCACACACACAGCTGGCTGGCGCTGGCGGTCGCCACGTTCCCGTTGCTTGAGGGGGTGGTGCGGTGGTGGCGGCAGTAGTAAAACTGCGCTGCTGTGCCTGGCCTATAATCGCCATGAGTGCAAATGAGATAGCAATATTGATATTGGCGACAGCGACTCACTAACACAAACACATTCACGCACGCACACAGACAAAAAGACGACGAACACAATCACATAGATTCATATGTATGTACATACATACATATACGCGGCCAAGCAAGCAACGTACGAATTACGCAAAGTGAAATATCTTTCTCAAAAATGGAAAGTGGAAAAAGTGACGACTGATTGTCAATTTTGCTTTAGAACGCGAACAATTTAATATAGGGGGCTTAAGGGGTAATGTTGAGCCTTAAAGGCAATGAAGCAGCCAGTATATTTATTTATAAAAACCATCATTCAGACACAACCCACTCACGACGCTTGAAAAAATGTCCGATACACCCAATTGAATCAGCGATTCGCACGCACGCACAATTAACCACACACACATATATATATATATATATATTTTTAACTGAAATTCTTTACATGGTAATAACTAATATTATCGGCTTTTATATGCGATTTTCCAGCCCACAGCACGCAGAACTCACTTAAGAGCGAGTCAGTTTTGCAAACGAACTACCGAAACTTAGAGTTGCATTGATTTTCGTATCGATAAATAAATATATATATGGATATGATGTTTATCGCACCACAAATCAAATCATAAAGTATCGACATCAGTGGCCATCACCATCTGCAGAAAAAGTGGCAACACCGCCGTGTATATACATTTTGGGAGAAAATTTCGTTCAGGTGTGAAAATTTGTTGCATATGAATCTAGTTTATAAATAAATTACCTTTTAATGAAAACGGCTTACCAGTTAAACGAACACCTACTGTCGCCGTTGTCATTGTTGCGTTACGCCCTATTTCCATATGTATTGACATTAGTCTACAGCCGCAAACTGTCGCGTCGCATTACTTTTTAGTGTTGCCAATTTTTGCATTTGCATAAAAAACTATCTCAAGCCAAACATTCTGCAAATGGTGTTTCGCTAGCAGCAGAACGGCATATTTATGGATCCAACTATAATTAATAAATCTGAAATCCTTTGGCAGGGCTACGTATTACCGCCGTTCTAATTACTTATAAACATTTGAAGGACTGGACATTAAACAGCTAAATCTAACCGGAAAAGGCTAAGTAGGCAACACTTGAGCCTGCGCCGCCGCCAAAGTCATCATACAAAATGAAGTGAGCCACATAACAATGAAAATAAACCACAATCAAATTGAGCAAAGACAATACTAAATAATTAATAATACAATAAAATTTATCCATTCCTATCCATTTTGTACACACAAACAGTAAACCAAAGAGCACAGCGGTTTTTTGTTAATTTTCTGAAATTTCAATTCGTCTCGTCATTATCATCATCCGCCGCATCCGCCACATCCGCATTGCCATCGTCATTTTTAGCAGCTTTGTCTTACGCCACCCATCGCCCGCCCGCTCAGTCAGCATTGTGGGAAGCCGCCTTGTATGAAAATTTGCATTACTTTGGATCATTTGAACATTTTGCAACCGGGAGCTTTGTCGCAATCGTCTACTTCATTCCCCCCAAACAAGTACATACACACAAACCGATTGAGGTGAGTCCTACTGCAGTTATTCGTGATTTGATACTTCAATTGTGATTTGGCTGATCTTTAAACCCATTTGCAGTTATGTCATCAACCGCCGGCAAGCGAAAAGAAATATACAAATACCTGGCGCCATGGCCATTGTACTCCATGAACTGGAGCGTGCGGCCGGACAAACGATTCCGGCTTGCGTTGGGCAGCTTCATCGAGGAATACAACAATAAAGTGCAAATCATTAGCCTGGACGAGGATACCAGCGAATTTAGTGCTAAAAGGTAACATTAACCGAATGTTCTGAAAAGTGAATAGAAGAAACCAGGAAAGAGCATCATCACAAGGAAAGCCACAGATCAAATACAGAGTATTTGTGTTCCTTAAAGAACTAACAACAATAAGATAAAACACTTGTCACATTCGAGCTTGGTCAAGTGGGCATTGGAGGTCAACATACATAAACATATATCGCATATATATATCTTGTCGAAATAATAACTAAATTTGTAATGCTATCGCTTTACTTATAGCACCTTTGACCATCCATATCCCACAACAAAAATCATGTGGATACCAGACTCGAAAGGCATCTATCCCGATCTGTTGGCAACCAGTGGTGATTATTTGCGAGTATGGCGAGCCGGTGAACCGGACACTCATCTCGAATGCGTGCTCAATAATAATAAGAACAGTGACTTCTGTGCGCCGCTAACATCATTCGATTGGAACGAGGTGGATCCCAATCTGGTCGGCACATCATCCATAGACACCACATGCACAATATGGGGCTTGGAAACGGGGCAGCCGCACGCGCGCGTCTACGTCGCTGGGCATGTAAAGACGCAGCTCATCGCCCACGACAAGGAGGTCTATGACATTGCATTTTCACGTGCCGGCGGTGGACGAGATATGTTTGCCTCCGTTGGCGCTGACGGCTCCGTGCGCATGTTTGATTTGCGTCACCTGGAGCACTCAACCATTATCTACGAGGTGGGTTCGAATTGAATGCGTAGTTTAAGTATGCCTAAATATCTATAAATTGATTTATTATACATCATATTTTGTATAGGATCCGGCGCATACGGCGCTGCTGCGCTTGGCTTGGAACAAACAGGATCCAAATTACTTAGCCACAGTTGCCATGGATTCATGCGAAGTTATTATTTTAGATGTTCGTGTTCCTTGTACACCTGTTGCAAGACTGAGCAATCACAGAGCGTGCGTCAACGGTATTGCGTGGGCGCCGCATAGGTAAGTAATAAAATACAATTAAATATATATATATATACATTTGTACATTTGCAGTTCCTGTCACATTTGCACTGCCGGTGATGATCACCAAGCACTGATCTGGGATATACAACAAATGCCACGCGCAATCGAGGATCCAATTTTAGCCTATACAGCTGCTGAAGGCGAAGTCAATCAAATACAATGGGGAGCCACGCAACCCGACTGGATAGCTATTTGCTATAACAAAGCGTGCGAGATCTTGCGGGTCTAAGAGTCAATTTTTCTTACAACCCTTCCCCCGCCCCTAACACATAAAATGCCACCTGCCCCCATCCCACACCAACACCGGCCCCTCCCTCAAAGCGACCCACACTGCTCTGCCTGCGACTGTGACACTGAGGATGTGGTTGGCTGCTGTTATAGCGCCACTGACGCGCACAATGCACAGTTGTCGACACACAAACACACACCCTCAACCATAACAATCATAACACCCACATACAGACACACACACACACACACATATACACCAATACGAACGCAAGGTAGTTGTAGTTTTGTAGGCGCAGCGGAAGAAACTTGTTTTAATTATATAACATAAATACTATATCATCTATATATATATGTATATATATAGTTTTGTGCTCGGATATCGATTTGTATCCCACATGCCCGCAATTGTAACTGCATCCAGTCAAAAATGAATTCGGAGATTTGAAGCCGAAAATTAGTCGAGTGACATACTATGGCAGGCGGAGCAGTTTTTAGCTTAGCGTTTAGTTTAACCATGCTCTCTGTGGTCAGGTCAGGTGAGGTCAGGAGGTGGACACATTTAGCATCTTAGCTTAGTTGAACATACAATTACGATATATAAGTCTCAAGGTATAACCAAAATATGTATTGCTATTTGTAATTTATTTGACTCGTTTCGCACATCACGCTAAATCGACAACAGCCTCTGATTTCCGAGCATTAAGTTTTATTTATTTTTATTTTATTTATTGATTTGTCTGCATATTCTGTGTTTTCTGTTGTTTTGTCAACATGACAAAACAAATTTTTATTTTATTTATTGATTTATTGATTTGTCTGCATATTCTGTGTTTTCTGTTGTTTTGTCAACATGACAAAAAAAAACAAGCAAAAGCAAAAAAAACTAAAAACAAAAAAAAAGCAAAAGGAAAAACATAAAAACAAGATGAACAAAACAAAAACAATGTCCTACCTCGTTTTCCAACATGTATATGTTGCTATATTTGTATCTAGCCGCAGTAACAACAACAACAACAACAAAACCAGCAACCACAACAACAACTACATGCATACAAGAACAGCAAACAAACAAACAACATCAACAAATGAGAGAAAAACCAGAAGAACAAGCAAACCAAAAAGATGCAAAACGCTTTTTTCGAAATGTTTTTTATTCTTTGTTCAGATTTTTATTATACGTTTTCTATGAGAACCAAAAAACAAAAGTAAAATATAAAAACAAAGGACTTAAACAAACGAAAATCGCAAACGCAAAGCAAACATAAATAAGCAAAAAAAAAAGAGAAAACAAAAAAAAAAACAAGAAACAAATACTTGTATTAAGAAAAGGAAAAAAGAAAACAACTGCACAACCACAGCTAAATACAATACATACTATTTAAAATACAACTAAAACAAAAAAACCGAAATATTATATGAGCGAGAGAGAATACAAGATTGTTGCTATCCATTTAAAACAAAACAAAAAAAGAAAAAAAAACGAAAAATATGAAGAAAAAAAACCAAAACAAAAAGGAACACATAAAATATTGACTGCATACGATTACCATAACTTCATGATATATACAACAGCCAGGCCGAAAGATCGATCGATTCCCCCAACTTCCGCAAAATAAATTTTAAGCACTGAGAGCAGAGAGTACTAAGAATACCAAAGCATACACAAAACACACAGATATACACACATACACACGCACACACAACACACAGCTATACACACACGAACATTTCTACGATCGAAACTATAGTAAGCGCCGCTCTGAGACTGAAATAAATTGAGATCCCTTAGAAGAGATGCCTTTCCGTTTGCTCAGAGTAATCTATTGGAACATATACTAAAACTACAACTGATACTGATACTGATACTGCTCATGAATTTGTATGTAAATACGATGAAAGCCTATTCACTCTGTTCATATTTTTGGATTTTTTGTTTCTGGTTAAAACAAAGGAAAGAAAATGAAAATGAAAATGAAAAAGAAGAATATAAATAACAATCAGCAGCTGTTAACACTTGACAAGACTTAGCGCATATAAAGCCAAGCAACTGAAATTGAAAATAAAGAAGATTTAACCGAATACCAAACCAAACCGAACCCAAATCAAATCGAATCAAATCACATCCTTTTTGATATGTACTTGTACGCACACATATACACACAGAGACACACATACATACATACGGCAAAGCATGAGCAAACATTATTTGGCAAACGGTTTCCGAAACTTTTAGCATTCATAATTCATTGACAAAATAAGATATTCTTTATACTTACACATACATCCATACACACATATGAACTTATGTAAAACCACACACACACACACTTACACATAGGCACACGCATATTATAATTATGTAATCTTAAGACAAACAAGCAATATTTTTGTGTATTTTTTTGTCCATTTCGTTTGTATTGTTTATAAATTAATATGCTAAGTTTAAATTATACACACATACGCGCATTACAAAATCTAAGTACAGATTCAAATATTGGTATATACTTATATATATGTATATAAGACATCTGGTATCAAGCTGGGTCAGCGCGGAGTGATGAACTAGGAGGCAGCAGGAATGTGTGAGCAGCAAGGAAAGACGAAAGTGAAAATCCCAAACAGAAATTATTTAAATAAACCATTTTTAAATAAACATCAAATGCGCGCCTTCACTTATATCAAATCTGGCAAATCGGGCGGCGCACAAATACTGCCAATATTGACAATTCCGAGCGGTTCCTTTTGACCAGCTGCACTTGGCCTGAAAAACATTAATTTTACTATGGAGGTGGCCAGTGTAATTTGATTTGGTTTGTGTACCTTTTCGTCACCGTCGGATTAGAAGACTTGATGCTGAGCAGCTCGTTGGATTTGAGCTTCTTGATCGTGATCTGCAGATGGCCAGTGATTTGGGAGCGCTGGACAACAGACTCGTGTGGCTTGACCTCCTCGCTGTAGGCTATTTGAAATATCTTACCTTTGACCGTGACTCGCACATAGTTAATCTGTATATTCACATCGATGAGGGATGTGTCCAGATGCCTGTTGTGGTGATTGGTGATTAAATGCAGTAAAAATTGACATTTGAATTGAATACGAACTTGTACACTTCCAGTAGCAGACTGTAATGGTTGGGCTCGTCCTCAAATTTGAAAGTCAGCTTGGCCTGGTTCAGATTGTATGGTCGTCCGCAGGGTGCAAACAGGTTCGTTGTCCTCTTTGGCTTTTCGGTCAATGGGTTTGGCTTGGACTGGTGCCGTTCCTTGCCCAGCTTATGCTGGCGCGCAATCTCCATGCGTATTTCGGGACAGTGTTCGCTTTTGGCATTCCAGAAGGCGCGCACGCGCTCCTCTTCATCGTCAATGCCGGCGCACTCTTTGGACAGTTCGGCCTGCTGCTCGGCGACACGAATACGCTGCTCGTCCCGCTCGATGGCCTGTGCAGCCTGGCACTGAACGATGACAGCTCGATGCTGGGGCAGTAGACGCTGTGCCTGCAAACGTGCCGACGGCACAATTTCTGTGCAGTCGAGACTGTGCAACTGGGGCAGCGTGGCCAGTACAAAGTCACGATAGTGCGGATAATCGACGCATGGATTGCCGATGAGGACCAGCTCGCGAAGATTGTAGTTGCCACGGAGGGACTCAACGCTGGTCAGCTCGCCAATAAAGTTGAGCGTCAGATCGAGCTTATTCAGCGACTCGAGACTCTCGAGATTCTCAATGCGCTCGATGTTATTGATTGCCACATTGAGGTATTCGAGTCGCTTCAGCTTGTGCAGATTCTCTAGGCGTGCTATCAGATTGGACTGTAAGAGGAGTATCTTGAGATCGCGACACCAGTTCTGTATATGCTCGATGCGCTCAATGTCCTCCTGGTGCAGCGACAGCTCCTCGAGTGTGCTAATTAATCGCTCATTATGCTCCGACTTTTTGCGCACCAGCTCCTCGGTGACTGTGTTTGGGGGGAAATGCCAAAACACATTCAATTAATGAAGAATGCAAATAATTTGCGGCAATCGTTTTACTTACTGCGCACCATAATTGCTCGCCGGATTTATAAATATGTATTTATGCTACTACAACCAGACAGCTTTAGGTCAATTAAATAAAATAAAATAAAATAAATAAACAAACAGCGTTGCTAGGAACAGCACAGCACATTTGATATTAGTTCTTGTTGTTGTTGTTGTTGCCACCTAATTCAAATTTAAGTTTATGTCATCGAATAATGTTGATTAACATATCGATTTGCATGACCGCAGCGAATTTGGCACAAGCGGCACCCTGTCTTTCCGATTGGAGCAAATCTAATCAGATGAATTAGTTAGCTTTCTCACTAAATGCTCAAATGCAGGGCGGGACTGCGGTTGAGCCTGGAGTGTTCTACATAAATATCTATATATATTTATAGCATAGAAACAGAACAGTTGTTCCGCTTAAACCTAAGCTTTAACGATATTTGGACGACTTAAGAGGAGTAGCTTAACATCCATAATATATATTTAATACATATAATATGTACATTTGTTTGCATACATGTGTTGTGAAAAATAAACACCCAACATACACAACTTATACACAACTAGACGGTGAAATAGGTGACTGCCATATTAGTTCATTGCATTTGCAAATCTTTATATTTTAGTGACTAACGTTTCTTTTTAGCATGTTTCTTTTTAGCATTGTTACCAAACAAAAAATTTATCTAATTTTCGTTAATCCAGAGAATGTCGTGTTAATAACATAATACGATTATCGGTTGCTAATGAATTTTTCTTGAATCCTACTCTTTTATAAATATTACCGATTTTCATTAAGAATTAATATATTATATATTGGAAATTATATATAAAAAATAATAATTAATAGGTTATTGTCTTCACACCTATTTTACTGTCCAGTTGTGTAAATAATTACTGTACATACGATTTCTCATACACCTTTTGCTTGTGTAATCCGCTCCTGTAGGGCTGCGGCTAAATGTATGCTCGGCTCATTGAACTTCCCCAACGTGCCCGACAGGCAGACGACAGACGACAAATAAACACAGACATTGTAGCGGCAATTAGCAGCTCTATTCGAGAAATGGCCAATGATAAGGATGTCGATATTTTGCGTCCGCTAAGCGATGGCGAAGTGGACAAGTTGATGCAGCTGTATAGCGACAAATATGGTGTGCTCAATTTCCATTACCTGTTGCTGTACAATCAGCGCAAATGGGATCACCAGCTGGACGCAGCGGGCATTTCCCGAGATGACGAGGCACACATTTCGATGCGCAAGCGATTCTTTACGCATCGGACGGGTGATTTTCGTCGCTATGGCACATACGTCAGTCTGCACCAGGACATTGTGCAAAGCGTGTCCTTCTTCACATGGCAGCCAATCGAACCCGTTGAGCTGTTCGCTTGCCTCGAGCAAACGCAACGCATTCAATGGTCCAAAGGAGCGCTGCTCACTAACGTTAATCTTGGCTTTTGTGAACGCGTCAAAGAGCTGGCCACGAGGAAGGGAGCTGCTGGCATCCAAGCACGTCAATGCCATGGCATGGTATTGGCCAATGCTGATGCCCGCGGGGCGAAAGTGCCTGACCAGTTGTCGGACTTTGAGCTGCGTCGCCTAATCGTTGAGGATGCGGCCTTGGTACACGCAAAGTGGACCAACAATGGCGAAGGATCGCTTGCCTACATCCGTGCTTTAATCGAACACAATCAAACACTTGGCGCCTGTCGCAGCGACACCGGTGAGCTGGTCGCCTGGATATTCCAGAACGATTTCGCTGGCCTTGGGTACGTTTCTGGCGGTGTGATAGCTGAGCGCGCTCCTTGCACATGCATCTCTTTTTCTTTTCAGCATGCTAACGGTGCTGGCCAAGGTGGAACGACGAGGCCTTGGCGGTCTCTTGGCTGCGGCGATAACCAAACTGATTGCGAAACGGGAACAGGTAACGCTCACCGCATGGATTGTCGACGGCAACTGGCGCTCGGAGGCGCTACTCACCCGCATTGGCTACAAAAAGTCAGTCATCAACGAGTGGATTAAACTTTTGCCCGCATAACTTCTGGCAACCTGTTGAGTGTAGGTTGATGTGGGCTATGTCCTTATGACATTAGGCATTAGCTAGTGGTGAATGAGGTTTGGGGAACGGCAAGAAAAGTCAAAGGGTTTTATATAGTAGTACGTAGTATCTCTATGCCTATGTACACCGTCAACAATTTTTATTACGCATTTCGATGCGTTTAGATCTTTTACATTTTTGATTTCTTGTAAATACAGACACTTTTAAGGCTTAATCGAATTCAAATTTTGAAAACAAATGTCATTTTCTAGCGGAAATTGAGGCTAATCCTATCTGGGGTTCGTCTCGATTTTATACTTATTTACATACCGCTTCACGAGTATGCATTTATACACATACCTACAAATATCATACAATAATTTACAATATTGGATTGGGACAGGTCGTCATGAACAGTGGTGGTGGTGGTGGAAGTGGTGGTGGTGCAGGGTGGGGTAACACAAAACAATTGAATTGGACAATCAATCAGAGAGGGGAAGAGAGAGCAAGACAAGTATGATATATTTTTGGATGCTTGTAGTTGTTGTTTCGAATGCTGAATACTATTCAGGTTGGCCATATAGATAGATAGTCGATGCTGATAACATGGTCCGTTTTCATGGTAATTGTGATGAATGGCTATACGCAATGCAACAGATCGAGACAAAAGGGGTGGGTGGGGGCGGGTTGAAGTGTCAAAAAAAGAAGAAAAATAGTACAATAAAGCTGTGTTGTAATACAATTTCACTAACTACAATACTAAACGAAGAGCAGGCGCGTGTTGCTCGCACTTGGCATACCGCTGCCATTTGCCAGCAAACTGTTGCCGGTCGCCATTGTCATTGGCATTGTTACGATTGCCGAGCTTGTCGTTTGGTTCTTGTGCATGCCGCCATTTCCCATACTGCCATTGATTGGATTGCGATAATGGGAAGAATCATTGAGCGGTGTGTACTTAATGTGATTGCTATGCGCCAGCGTCGGTAGTTTGCTTGCCCTTGTGATTTGCTTGGCCCGATTGTAGCACAGCACACCGATAATGGCCAGCGTCATTCCGAGACAGTTAACCCATGTTACCGGATTGCCCAATATTATAAGCGATACGGCAATTACAAATATTCGCTTCGAGGCGCTGGCAACCGCATAAGTAAGCGGCGATACCAGCGATAGCACACTGAAGGCAATTATGTTTTGCATCCAATTGAGGACGCCATCGGTGAAGAGCAGCGCAATCACCCGGTAATCCAGATTTTTCTGCAAACCATACGCAACAAGTTGTATTAAAATGCTTATGATGACTAATAATAATATACATATATAATAATATACAAAATAAACATGATACTTACAATGGCCGTATGACGGAACACATCTAGGCTGTCTACGTATAGCCAGAGAGGCAGGAAAATGAATAGGGATAGCTTGCCGAGCAAATGCAGTAGACGCAAATGATGTATGCACGTATCCTTGAGTACCTTTCATTTGAATAGCATTGGAAAGTTGACGATATAATATAATTGTAGAATTCTGCTGCTGTTGACCGATTTACCTTCTTGGAGAAGATGTTTTGCATTGAGAAGCCCATTGTGGAAATGAGTGCGCTAACCAGGCCAAGCATGTCGAATGAGATTTCCGTTACTGTCGCAATTGCCACGCCCGTTATGATGGGTAAGAGACTCAGGTACACGAGTTTGGGCTGTTTCTCACCAAAGAAAAGCCGCGTCAGAATGACGGTAAAAAGTGGCATAGTCGCTTTAACTAAAATCAGCATTTGATGACGTGTGAAATATGATTTACAAATATTTATAATTATGTATGTCTATGTATTCACCTGTGTGCGCATAGGAGACGGGCACTTTCCACAGTGATATGTGCGATGTGACCGAGGCGAGTAGCTTGCCAATGGCCAGCGGCACAATTAGTCGCATATAATATGCTCGAGGTATATCCTGATACTTGCGGATGCGCCACAAATTGAAGAATGGCCCGCTATACAGCGTGATGCTGCATAATTGGACGAGAGTGACGGTCATCGGGAATGGAAATTCATTGAGCACCATTTTGCCAATGACATTGTTACTGGACGATATCACGTACCAGAACAGGCACATCAGCAACACGACTGCAACATGACGCGAATTTGTGCGTTTGCCACCCAACATTTTTAAAATATGTTTTTTATTTTAATTAGTTGTAGCAGTAGCTATTGCCAGTGTCAGCAGCCCAGTGTCACAGCCAGTGCGCCTGCCAGTTCGCTGGTCCTTATATTGATGTGCGTCTATTGCATCTCGTTGTGTTTAAATATCAAATAAAGGCATGCACGTCGACAATGTTGTCGGTTTGTTTTCTACGTGGACGCGACAGTGTGGCCAGACCGAAAATACGGCAAGTGTTCACGAGGGCCGGCACATTGTGTTATCGATAAATAATATCGTGCAAATTTTAAATAACAATTCACAATGAAAATGTAACATTTCAACTATTTGGTCGTTCAACGTTTTAATGTCTTCACTGACCTCGGGTACATGGTTGTATTTCATTTATCGGCTGTCGCTTTTGACATTTATCGGAGGTATAAATTTCAAAACATCGCACTATCAATGTAACATCGATAGATCGATGTGTCCGACACTAATTTAATCGTGTTGAAATTCACAAAGCGTTGTAGGCTGTAAAGTCGTGTTTAACAAGTCGTAGATTTGTCGAGCGAAATTTATAAAAATGGATCGCGTTCGTAGGGGCATTGCAGGCAAACCGTTTGTTTCGGGAGGTTTTTACGTAAGTCGCATACCTCCCACATTTTACTAATAGTAAATATTTGCAAGCAGGTATACATACATATGTACATGTATGTATGTTTTTTGCAAATGTAATATATTTAGTGCCAGACTGTGATTGGCACAATATATTTTTATGAATGGTGTATACGTTCATACATATGCATACATGTGTATGTGTCCACATGTACCTAACTATTCAGTTATATTTTTTGCGTTACATCTCTGACCTCTTGTATGTACATACAAACGTTGGTACAAACACAAAGTGCTATATATATATATATATATATATATATATATATATATATATATATATATATATATATATATATATATATATATATATATTTGTATATATATGTATGTGTATATGTATATGTGATTTGATGCATATGTGTGTGTGTACAGAGTATCTAATCAATACTGGTATACATACATTAGGAAGAGTATGCACATAGAAGCACTTATATTCGCATACAGTGTCTCGCAGCACAAAAGACTCAGTGTCTAGCAAAAAATTTAAAGTGCTATAAGGTTTAAACAAAGAAACGATCGCAAAATGTTTAAATGCCAATTTGTTTAATGTTATATCACGTTTGAAAAATAAACTTTAGTTTTTATTAAAATATTAATTAATTAACGAAAATAAGTCAAAAACTGAAAACATGTCCAAAATGCATGTCAAAGCTCATTTGACTCAGTCTTAGAAAAGTAACATATTTGGCGTATAAAAACTTAAATAAGGATGTTAATACTTAGTATGATATCCTTTAGCCTTAATAACTTCCCCTAACCTATTATTCATGGAAGATACCAGCTTCCGGGTTGTTTCTGGACTGATTTTGCTCCCCTCATCCAGCAGAGCATTCTTGAGGTCGGATCTGTGATTCCGGATGTTATTTTTGAGCAGAGCCCACAAATTTTAAACAACATTTAAATCTGGAGACTGGGCCGGTGGAATTATCATGTGGGGGCAGTTCCAGATAAGCCAGGACTGTACTAATCCGAACTTATGCTTGGCTGTTGTCCTGGTCGTTGTCGTGGTAGAACCGGAAAGTACGTCGGATTCCTAGCTTCTCGGCACTTTGGATTAAATTTTCCTTTTATATATTGAGGTACACATTCTTGTCCATTGTTGTTCCAATGAACACCAAATTTCCGACGCCGGCTGCCGAGATACATGCCCATACCATGACACTTCCTCCGCCGCGCTTGACTGTTGCCTTTAGGATTTTGGGATTCAGCTCGGTATTGGACTGTCGCCACACATAATTCCGTCCGTCCGAGCCAAAAATGTTGAATTTGGACTCATCTGCAAATATGACTGGGTTCCAGAACTCCAAATCCTTGTCCAAGTGGGTTTTAGCGAACGTCATCCTAGTCCCTTTATTTTTTGCGCTTATAAAGGGCTTTTTCCGTGGTACTCGGGCATTAAAGTCATGGTTGCGCAGAACCCGGCGCACAGTTTCCACACTGCACTTTTTCCCCATTTCATCCTGCACCTGTTGAGTCAGTTTTGGAGCCGATAGCTTGGGATTTGCCCTTATTTTCCTGATGATCCTCCGCTCCTCCTGTTCGGTGAAAATCTTGTTTGATGCCTTTCTGCCCTTGTCCTCTATCCGATTTTCGTCGACGAAGCGCCGAATGATGTTGGTCACAGTTGATTTGCTTAGATTTACCATTTCAGCTATTTGGCGATGTGAATATCCGATCTTGAAGTGTTCCAGGATGAGATTCCGTTGGTCAATAGTAGTCCATTTGCCCATAGTCCTTGTTGGCTGGTTGCACCCGAGATGCAGGATATAACTAAACTGACTACGAAGGATTGGTCTATTTATACCGAAAATAATCAACCTGGCGTAAAAAATCCCGGTTTTATGGCACCCAGGTGTCCATAACGCCCCTGGTCCAAATTTTATGCGACCATAAATTAAGGTACTTTTTTCACATAATCCGGCCTAGCCGGTGGGAAAACCCTAGTTTATTGGGAATATATATTAATTATGGTGGTTAATATATGTACCTGCTATCAGTCTTTGGAATTTTTGAAAAATATTGGATAATTTGTTTATGACAGGCAATTAAATTTTTTGCTAGACACTGAGTCTTTTGTGCTGCGAGACACTGTATATGTATGTATGTGTAGGTATGTACTAGATTTGCCATTTTGATTCAGTTGTTTTTCAGACAACAGTGTGGCAACACCAGTAGATACATCGTACATACATGATTACATACACATATGCGGGCATATGCATCATCTTCAATTGTATATCACATTTTTTTGCAATAATAGTAATTCAATTTTTATTTATATAATTTACAGCGCACGAATTGAAAATGTGTTTCTCAAACCAATTGTGATTTTATTTACAATAGCCCCTAAAAGTTTCCTTAATCGCAAGTGCCAAGCGTTGTCCACACCCCTCCCCACTGTTCGCTGATGTCCAAGAAGAACATGCACCCACACATATACATACAACCACACATACATACATACGTAAAACTGGACTGCATTTTGGTGGTGGTGCCCTGGACAATTGAGTTAAACAGCTGGACTTGCGATCCTGGTTACTTTGAGGGCTGCTGAAAATCAATTCACCCAAAATTGTAACTAAAATTATTAGTTTAGCGTTAGATAGCAATGATAATTTACTTCACTTGAGTACTCAAACGAAAAATCGCCAACTTGAAATGATGAATTGATTTGGCCAAACCAAATTCAGCCTGGTTCGGTGACAGCATAGGTGACTATCCACAGAATCCATGGGGAGTTTTTGTGATTGGCAGCTATGGATGGCGCCCGTTGTCAAACATTTGGTTAGTGCGATTGATTGATTGATCCACTGGTCGCCTCATGGTTACGTTGGAGCAGTGCGTCTGCACGATTCGTTTGGGCACTTTGTGTTGTTGGAGTGGTCATGGCTATTCCTGAACTATGGTTTTTAGTAGAACCGCCGGCACACGTGCTGAGATAAAAGCCTGCGACCACGCCGGTAGTAGATCCCTTTGAATGGCATGTAAGACATTTCGAGATTGGTATTACATACTACATATACATAAGCAAAACAGGCGCAACATTTTGTTTGCCTGTATTCATAGTTTAAGCCAACAATTCAATAATAAAGCGGGACGGACTTTCACTGTTTTGCTTTTTTCTTTTCAATATTGCTTACATTTTGTTCTCTGCAATATTTTTCATTTTAAAATTGACACAAAATTTCAGTTCTTTTTTGTTCAAATCTTTTATATCAAGCATTAAAAATGTGTTTTTCGTGTTATGGTTTTCACAAGTAAATTAGTAGTAAATTTGTTGCAAATGTGACTCAAATGATTGCAATGTAAAAATCTGGCAACCCTCGTTTAGCTTATCCTAAGTTTTGCATTGTCCGTTCATTCGCATCTACTCAAACATTAATCTCTCAATAGTGCTGTACCCCACTCCGTTTTTTACTGCCGAATGCGTCGCGTCATTAGACTAATAAAAGTGTAATTCCTGCATATCGTTATCTTGTTTGTATACGCTGTAAAACTGTGCGCTTGGATCTAACAAATCCAACAAATTAGTAAAATATGCTTAATTGCGCTATAAAAAAAAGCAATAATTAAAGAAGATAAATCCTAAATACCTCAAAAAAATGTTATTAACTAAAAAGAAAATCTATTCTTTTTTGGTTTATTATTTTTTATAATGACTTGAAACTATTTAAACGCATGCTATATTAAAGAAAGTTTAGTTTAAAATTAAATTTAATAACCAAAAAAGAATAAGACCGATTTTGTTTGCCCATTGGTTAAGAATAATTTTGAATATACTATAGTGGCAAATAATTTTTCTTATTGCAAATAAAAAAGAAAAAAATTGTTGCCCCAGGAACATATGTTACTAATATTCGACTTTATTTAGAATCCGAATGCACCTCCGGCTAAGCCATTGGTCGTGCCACCGCTTGTTGGCCCATCAGCAGCACCTACTTTAGGATCGCAGCAACAGGTGGATCATGTTGAGTCGATGCATATTCCAATATTCACCAAAGACGAGCAAACGGTCGAGGCAGAGGCAAATGTGCAGGAGGCAACTGGTACTGTCGACAAAAATGAAAACGCCTCGGGCTTCTACACCATGATGGAAGTTGATAATGGTGGAAAAATACCATTCAAACAAATTTTCCAGAAGCGCAAGAAGTCATCCGGTACGTAGTATGCATCAAAAATTTGTGTGAGAGAAGTATTGTGTGTACTCACGATGTCGCTTAGATTCGAACTGTCCGCTCTAACGAGCAGACCTTTATTTTATTGGCAATTCTTAAATATACATACATATGTTACTTTATATAACGCAGCCGCTTGTCAGGCGACCGCAATATATCTCCCGTCTCCTGCGATCCTCTGGTATCTCTAAGAATAGCGTGACCCTATGCAGGCCAGCCTCAAGTACCTACCCTTGAGAATGCCGCATGAGTCCGCTATCTGGTTCTTAGAGCGTCGCATGTTCAGTATTTAAACTAATTAAAGTTAATAATTTAATAGTACTAATTTATTTCGACACTTTTTTTTTGTACAGAACGGACACGTGGTAAGAAATTGCGCCAGAATCGGCAATTGCGCAAGGCGATGCTACCCAAGAATGCTCTAATGGCCCTGAATGAGGTGAAGGGCATTAACATTAGTGACTTTACAATTAATAGCAATCCGGATGGCGGCTTCACCGCCATAGTCACCGTTAATGCCAAGCAGTACGAGGGCAAGGGACAGTCGAAGATGGCCGCCAAGAATCAGGCTTGCGAGAAGGCTTTGCGCGATTACATAATAGCCAAAATGACGCCACGCCTTAAGAAATTATACACCGATATGGAGACGGATACCAAAGAGGCTGAAAGCACCGATACTCAACCGGAGGATGATGTGCCTATGCTGAATTTGGCCTCGTTTGCCATTTACAAACTTTTCGCCGAATGGGAACGAGAGGGCTATGTTGTGCCCGAAATGCATCCAACGGTTGCCAGTACATCTGTTCAGCCAGTCGATCCAAAGGAGCCAAAGAAGCCGCCCGTACGCACGGAGCTGCCACCCAACTGGGAGACAATGCATCCAGCCACATTGCTATGCGTTGTAAGTGAACTAATAACTGTAATTAGTGAGACTCCACTAAACGTTCCGTTTTGTTCAACTTACAGATGCGTCCCGGACTCACGTACATAGATGATGGCACTGTCGGCGGAAAGCCAAACATAATGCAGCGCTTGGGAGTCATTGTAGACGATCAGGAGTTCGTCGCTACCGGACGTTCGAAGAAAATAGCTCGCCGCAATGTGGCTGTAAATGTTTGCAACACTTTGTTCAACACAAACTTTGCCTACGAGGAATAATAATGCAAATGTCAGCAACTTAATCCTTAATTAGAAGACTACAAACTTGTCAGACACTACGTTAAACACAGAAGCTTCAGTTGGTTTTAACCTGTAATTATATAATTTAATAAAAACTTATCGATATTATAATCTATATAAAGAAGTACTCTGCGCACAGTCTTAATGGAGTGTAGCGGGTAAATTGGAAAATACAATTTATATAGATGCTTGGGTGGAATTATTATTATTCAACAGCAACAACAATCACGAACAAAAAAAAATATTCAAAAGGATTGGCAATATTTTTGGCATTAAAATCTATGAAAATAAAGCAGTTTGGACCGACGGACGGGTCAGCATCAATTCAAGCAGTGTCGACTTTTGAAAATGGTGCCTAATCGCGAGTATGAAATACAATCTTAAGCGACAGCTGATTTCTCTTATTTGGACTGTCTGGCAACATTGAACAGAACAGCTGATGCATTGTTAGTACATTGTATCGATTACAACAAAAAGATTACATACGCAAAATGTCGAAATTAATTTCTTACGCTGCTAAAAGCCCTTTGCGTAATATACGCCTTGGTGCACATCAAATAATGTAAGTAACTATTAAGATTTGCTTCGACATATGAATTTTATGGATTTGTTGTTTTGTTGCCAGCTGTCAGCATGCATCCACAGACTGCATGCACATGGCTGCATCGGCATCGGCGTCTTCGTCGGCACGTAAAACATATTCAACACTTGCGATTGATCTTACAAAACAACAGATGCTCCTCCGGAAGCCATTGGAAACATTGGCACTACAGATAACAAAGCGCAGCATGTTCATTCAGACGCAGGACACACCGAATCCAGACAGCTTAAAGTTTTTACCCGGAGTTGAGGTGCTTGGCAAAGGGAATACTTACGACTTTCCCAGTGCCACAGCGGCGCATTGCAGTCCGTTGGGTAAGGCAATTTGTTTGCCAAGAGATGTATGATTGTCTAACTTCGTCCCGTTGCAGCTAAATTATTGTTTCGTGTGGAAGGCGTACGTGCTGTGTTCTTTGGTTCCGATTTCATTACCATATCCAAAGAGGAAAATGGAGAATGGGGTCTGATAAAGCCGGAAGTGTTTGCCATCATTATGGATTTCTTTGCCAGCGGTTTGCCCATACTACACGAGGCGCGGCCAAATGCAGATACAGAAATTTTGGAGGACGATGATGAGACTGTCATGATGATAAAAGAATTATTGGATACACGCATCCGGCCAACAGTGCAAGAGGATGGCGGCGATATTGTTTTCATTAGTTACGAAAAAGGCGTCGTTAAGTTGAAGATGCAGGGCTCTTGCTCTTCGTGCCCCAGTTCTATTGTCACCCTAAAGAATGGTGTGCAGAACATGCTACAATTCTATATACCAGAAGTTGAGTCCGTCGAACAGGTCTTCGATGAGGTGGACAAAGTGGCAAATAGTGAATTTGAGCGTTTCGAAAAGAGCTTAAAGCAAAAAGACTCGGCTAATCCGCCTGTCAGCATTGGTGGTACTCAAAATTAGGCTTGTTATAACTGTTTTTGCGATAACATTACGTTACGATGTTTAGTAAGTTTGTAACTATATATGTATGTATACATTTGAATAATCTACAGCTTTAAAGATTATGTTGACCGTTATGTTTGTTTGTCTATTGCTATAAATTGTGGAGGGCGGGTGATTGTATTCGAGCTATGCGTAACTTGCAGTGTTAGGCAATGACGTTGTCAATTAACTGTTATCGATATATTGTGCTTTTCGGGAATCGATTACTTATTCGTTGACAACTGTAGCTTTCGCATTCCTGAAGTTCAATATTTATTTCGAGCTGTACGCGCTGTTTGTGCTTGGGAAATGTGTTTTATGCGTTTTCTGATGCAAGCGCGTTCAACGCTAAGTCGCGTAAGTGGTAAAACTCTTGTGGTAACCAGCGCGTCGATGTGATTTCCTTTAACATATGTGCATATGCATATGATGAAACCTTCTTCTCCACCCTTACAGTATGTACCCGAGAGGACGACAACTGACAACGCACGCAAACTGCATCTGGTGATTGGGAATGAGTCGTGCGATCTGGACTCGGCAGTGTCCGCCGTGACGCTAGCCTTTATCTACGCCCAGCGGCAACAGGAGCACGACTATGTGCCGGTGTTGAATATACCACGCATTGATTATCCATTGAAAACGGAGGTGGGACACATGTTCAACAAGTGCGACATCAGTGAGGAAATGCTGCTCTTTCGCGACGATCTGCCCAATCAGTTGGCCAGTGATATTGATGTCATACTAGTTGATCATCATATCAGCCAATTAGCTGCCAATGTTAGCGAAATACTCGATCATCGGCCCTTGGAGCAAAATGCAGTGATGCAGTTGCTGCCCGCACACTGTGTGCGGCAGATTGAGCCCGAGATTGGCTCCTGTGCGACTTTAGTCGGCGAACGCTATTTGGCCGAGGAGCAGCCACGTTCCAGTCGCGTAACGCAGCTGCTGCATGCGACCATCCTGCTGGACACTATTAATTTTTCGTCAGCAGCAAAACGCTTTTGCCCAAGCGATTTGTTAATGGTTTATCAGCTGGAGCAGCTGCAGCAGCATAGCGACGATTCTTCTGAAGAGGGGAATATACGACGGCGTCAGCAGCTCTTCGATGAGCTGGTCGCCGCACGCGCCGACATAAGCAAGTTGTCGCTAACGGAAGTACTGCGCAAGGATATGAAGCAACTACAAACCGAACGCCATACAGTGCCGATAGCTGGTCTGCCAATGCTGGCGCGGGATTTCATAGAAAAGAGCGATGCTGAGCTTGCAATACGTCAGTTTGCTGCCGGCAGCAATCTGCTCGTCATACTGGGAATGCTCGTGCCCCCCCAGAGTGGCGGCGGTCAGGTGCAGCGCGATGTGGCGCTCATCTCGCTGACGGGTCAGAGGCAGCTAGTGGAGCTCGTGCGCCTGGCACTGCTAGAATCGCAGTCGCCGCCGTTGCAGTTGCATCCACACGAGGTGGAGACGAACTTTTTAGGCGGCTGCTATTTGCGTCAGCATAACGTCCAGGCCACCCGCAAGCATATTCTGCCCATCATCAAGCAGGTGCTGGTCGATCTGGAGGCCTCACATCTCTGTGACTGCGACGATGTCTACTTCTTCAAGGAGAAGCCCAAGTTGGGTCTGTCCTAGACGCCACTGTGTGAGCTTGAGCAAACAATGTCCAACCGCAAGTACAAAGCATGGGACACACACACACACACACACACACACACACACACTGATATGCAGGTGCTACCAGCTCTGCTTATGTATTAGCATTAGTTCAAGCATTAGTTACAGCCACTGAGATCTAATCAACGCTATTGACAAATCACTTGTCTTTAAAATGGTTCCAATTGCGATGCGAAAGTGCCACAAACCTATCACATTGTTACAACTTGAAGTAATCATTTTCCCAACTGTTATATTTATGTTTAGTTGATTTGCTTTAAATTAGAAACTAATTGGAGTTGCAAGAAAATTAAACAATACTCAGATCTGCTAATGAATGTGAGCTCGAGCCAACGATCCGACTTGTTCAAGAGCCTAAAATCGAAAATTCTCATTTTTGAAACAAAATTGTATAATTGTATGTTTGCAAAAATTATGGTGAAAATTCAAATAAAAGTATAGTAAATTACACAGTCAATCAAGATATTAGAATCGCCTTTTTGGAATGCGAGCTTACCAATTTTTTTGAGCTTACCAATTTTTTCAATCCGATATTTAAAAAATATATAAAAATGAAAGTCAGTTTTAAACAGTGTGTACTTCCAATTCCCACCAATCAACCTAACGGCAGCTATGATACAGTGCCTGATATATATACAAAGAACTAATAAGATCTGTAAACAGATTTTCCAAATGCAGAATTAGTGTATTCGTATAAAAATTACTTTTCGATCGAGTAGGATCTATTTAAAGATGTGAAACGCAAATTGATAATCAGATCTTTAACAAAATCTCTGAAGTGATCGAGTTCTACAGAAATAAATGAACTTCTCTTCCTCTTTGATAATTCCTAAGGTGTAATCTGCATGAAGTTTCAAAACTTTACTATATAGTATTAGGATAGAAAAGTATTTCCTGAGCAAGAGAGCAAACACTCCTTCTACCAGTCCTCAAAGGCAAGATCAGATATTAAGAGTTAATAATCAGCCAAATCTAATTCACTTTTGTTTTATTCTGCAAATATACATATATGTGTAAATAAACATAAAAGAAATTAAAACTAGACTTTTTACATCTGAGGCTCGGGCTGTTGAGCCGTTTCACCGTCGCCATTAGCATCGCCCATTTCATCGTCGGCACACTCAAGGGTCATATCTTCCAGCATCTCGGCGAGCGTTATCTGTGGAAGATCAGCACCATCAGGCTGCACGTCGACGGGTATTGTTTTCTTGCTATCACGATAAACGTTGATCTGGCCACGAATTTCAACGTTTTCTTCGATGTCATCGAGGAACTCGTGATAGTCATATTTGCTGCGCTCATCGGTGGCTTCATCAGCTAAATGTTTTATCTTCCACAGACGCTGATTGAGGCGCGCCTGGCGATCGTAGTGTTTGCGCACGAGTACCACATCCGGGATTAGTTCCGGTGACAACTTATCGAATTCGGCATCATTGATGTTCGCCTCGCCGGTGTTATAGCCCATAACGGAGTCACCCACTTTGAGCAGATGACCCAAATGGGAGCGTGTGTGTATGGGATTATCGTTAATGCCCAGCTCTGAGGCCCGTACAACCCAAATGTCGCACAGGGCATGCTTAAAGGAGAGTGTGCCCTGACCAGGATAGCTCTTACGATCCTTATCGTGTATGATATCAATATCCATGACCACATACTCGACCAGCTGCTTGGGATTGCAGATGGCCTCGAATGGCGCACGAAAATATAACTGTGTGGTAATCTCTGCGATTTGTGCTGTCATCGGATCGATTAGATGAATGCTGCTCGAGACGCGATTCACCAGACAAATGGGTGAAATGTTGCCCAGCTGCTGACGGAGCTTCTTCGTCAAGCAGACAGCGCTATCCTTTGATATGGGTGCAATTTCCACCGACCACGAGTACTTGTAGTTGTAGTTGTTGCTGTGTATATCATGTGAAATGAGGCGCTTCGATGTGGTCACCTTGGCGGGCACCATTGTTTGCAGAAAATCGACCATGCGACGCGCATGATTCTCGCTCACATAGTAGAAATCTAGGCCGCCGTGCTCCGGCTTGATGCCCAGCGTATTCTCATGAGCTTTGTATTTCAGTATAAGCTGCTCCAGATAGTAGAAGGTCTTTTTGTTTTCGGCACGCTGACGCACCTGTACCAGGCATCTCCAGAAGTCCTTCGCCTCGGTGCGATGGCAATCGTCGCACATCTGATTCTGTACGGTGAACTCCACAATGAAGACCTGCTGCAGCACGGTGCCGCCAGAGATTTCGCCGTGTACGGTTAGTTTGACCTTGATGCGCTTTGAATGCTGTTCGGTCCAAATGAAGCCCGCATCGACCAATTTCACCTCCTTGAGTCCCTTCAGCTTCTTCAGGCAGACAGCGAGCAGCTCTCGGGATTCAAGTGATGCCTGCACCCACTCGTTGGGAGGCTGCAGATACCGTTCACAGTTGCGACAGAAATGCAGCACCGCTTGCTTCGGTATATTCTCCGTAATGTCAACATGATTTCTTAGACAGGTCACACACATATTGGCCGGATTCGGTTGGATCGCAACGCCACATTCACAGCACAATATCATCGCAGCATTTGCACTGTTCCTGCTGTCAGCGCCCAATGGGCTAACGCCGGAATAGTCGACATCCTCCATCAGTTTGTTGCACGTCCCTCTGTTGCGTAGTATGTTTTGGGCCAAAACGTAAATCACAATAGCAGAATAACAAAACACGTGCAACCGTCCGAATTTCACACTTTTGTGCAATTAGTATGACCGCATGCCTCAAAACCCAAAAATACCGAAATTACTCTTCGGCTATAAGTATTTTTGTAGTATTATTTAGAAATCGGAAAAATAAATACATTTCGCAACACGCCAAAGGACAAAATCGCTAAACTCGATTATGAAAAGCATCGATATTGAATGGTTGGTTATCAATGTGACCGTTGACTCGTTTGTGTTAATGTATCGATGCTTCTATCCATATTCCATCCTATATTGTTTTAACTGTGGAATTAGACGGCTTAATTATCAGCAAACCAGATAAATGGAGGTCGATGAGGAAGAGTTTGAGGTTCCGTCCAGCAGCAGCAAGGGCGAGAAGAAACGTTTCGAAGTCAAAAAGGTAAACGGTTTATAGCAAAAGAAAAAATAAAATGGCGAATTGGCAAAGTCATTGTTAGCGTTTTACTAATTTTCCTTTATGTTCGTATTCAATTTTGGAAACAGTGGAATGCGGTGGCGCTCTGGGCCTGGGGTAAGTCTATGCAAAGCCTAGTTATTATGAAAATTATGTATTCACATCGCGCATTTTTCAGATATCGTTGTGGATAACTGCGCCATTTGCAGGAATCATATAATGGACCTGTGCATTGAGTGCCAAGCCAACCAGGCATCGGCTACGAGCGAGGAGTGCACCGTTGCTTGGGGCGTTTGCAATCATGCCTTTCATTTCCATTGCATTTCGCGTTGGCTAAAGACGCGCCAGGTGTGCCCACTAGATAATCGTGAATGGGACTTCCAGAAGTATGGCCACTAATGCCAGCAGCACACAACAAAAAATAAAAAACATGCAAATATCATTGTCTTAGCACTCATTCTGCCGGCGATACAGCCACACACACATAAACACGTTAATCCATAGCATAGTATGTCATAGGGTAAAATGCACGACTCTTGAATATGAGGGTCGAAACCAATAAAAAACGCGTGTTTTACACCAATCTTCTGCTGCTAGTTATATTTGCTAAAGGAAGGTAGTACTTATCAACTTGCAATTTGAAAAAAACTCAAATGCAAAGAAAAATCCACAAACAAAAGAAAGACAGCTGCTGATGATGTACGAGACAAAAACTGCTGTGGTGCATAAAAGCATGCGATTCAGTTTTACAGATTTCTCTGAATCTATAAGAGATGTTCCATCGCCTGAACAATAATTAATTAAATGTCTGCATATGCAAAGGCGGCATATGTTGAACACGTAAGACTAACAGTTCTGCATTTAAGACTTAGTTTGATTAAATTGCTTAAAACACATTTAAATATAAAATAACAGTATGACTATCTGCACATACATACAGTGTCTTACATGAAGATGAGCCCAAATTCAAAATTTTTGGCTCAGACGGACGGAATTATGTGTGGCGACAGTCCAATTCCGAGCTGAATCCCAAAATCCTAAAGGCAACAGTCAAGCGCGGCGGAGGAAGTGTCATGGTATGGGCATGTATCTCGGCAGCCGGCGTCGGAAATTTGGTGTTCATTGGAACAACATTGGACAAGAATGTGTACCTCAATATATTAAAGGAAAATTTAATCCAAAGTGCCGAGAAGCTAGGAATCCGATGAACTTTCCGGTTCTACCACGACAACGACCAGGACAACAGCCAAGCATAAGTTCGGATTAGTACAGTCCTGGCTTATCTGGAACTGCCCCCACATGATAATTCCACCGGCCCAGTCTCCAGATTTAAATGTTGTTTAAAATTTGTGGGCTCTGCTCAAAAATAACATCCGGAATCACAGATCCGATCTTAAGAATGCTCTGCTGGATGAGGGGAGCAAAATCAGTCCAGAAACAACCCGGAAGCTGGTATCTTCCATGAATAATAGGTTAAACGAAGTTATTAAGGCTAAAGGATATCATACTAAGTATTAACATCCTTATTTAAGTTTTTATACGCCAAATATGTTACTTTTCTAAGACTGAGTCAAATGAGCTTTGACATGCATTTTGGACATGTTTTCAGTTTTTGACTTATTTTCGTTAATTAATTAATATTTTAATAAAAACTAAAGTTTATTTTTCAAACGTGATATAACATTAAACAAATTGGCATTTAAACATTTTGCGATCGTTTCTTTGTTTAAACCTTATAGCACTTTAAATTTTTTGCTAGTCTTTCGAGCTGTGAGACACTGTATATATTGAGTGGCTGTGGAATGAGAATAAAAGAAATGATGAAAAAGTAATGTGATTAAAACCTAATTTGTTTAGTTTATTATTTTTATGAATGTTTGCCGCTGCTGCTGTGCAATACAAAAGAATACACTGCATAATTACATATGAATCAGTATATGTGTATGTTCTTATATTAAGAAAACCGTTTAAATAAAATAAATCTAGCTATTGCCGGCGTGCATTGCTCGCCACGCCCAACTTGGATACCCCCAAGGACAACTTCAGCATGCGAATCCCCACCTATAAGGACACCGCTTACTCTGAGGCAAGGATATCATTTTAAGCATATGGAGCACGCCGTACTTTACGCTGGTAATATAATTGTATTTGTAAATATAGTTTGTATAATTGCTAATTAATATGCTATACTTTAAAATAGAACTTAGACGAAAACAAAAAAAAATATTCAAAACTGATTTGTAGGCCAAATACATTTTTGTATGTGTATGTGTGTACTATGCGTAAAATTAAATTATTAAAAATAAACTAAAATTAGCCACATGAACACTACAAAAAATGTAAGTTTTGCAATGAATAACACAATCCTCTGAATTTTGCATATCGAGTGATTAAATACATATACAAATGTACGTATGTTTATGTTTGATTTTGTTTCTTACTTTTGGAAATATTTAAATTTTTCTTTTTGTGTGTGGTGAATGCTACAACAAAACGAAAGAAACAATTACAAAATGTGCAATAATATTTTTGTTTTTTTTTTATATACACACAAGTTATAAAATATATATATACGTTTTTTTTTTCAATTTGCAGCGTTTATTTTAATGTTGATTTCCTGTTTTGCTTTTTTATTTTTAAATATATGTACTCCATTTGTTTTAGCTATAATTTAAGTAGATTTTATATTTTGTAGCTTTTCTTTGTTTGTATTTACAAGTAATTTATCGTGAATTTAATTTGGTTTCCTATTCTTGCATAATTCTCTTTTCTTTATTTAAGTATATTCATTAATTATGTATATGTATAGGCTTTGTAAATTGAGTTTGTATTTATTACTTTGATGCTATTGTGTTTTAAATTTTTTGCTGCTATTGTTGTTGTTGTTGTCGTTCTGCAGCTTTGTTGAGCTTACAGATCTGATTTGTTTTTGTTGTATTCCTTCGATTGATCTTCATATACACATATTATATATAATTGTTATAATATTTATAGATTTAATTTTAGTTGTAAGGCGTCTAAAACCGCTGCTAATTGCGTTTGTGGTTGTGTCTGTCTGTGTCTGTATATGTATGTTGTGTGTGTGTTTATTTAGTTGTGTATGTGTGCATTGCATTTAGAATATAATTTTTGTCATACGTTTTTATACCCTTGCAGAGGATATTCGATTTTTTTTTGCCGTGAAGCGCGTAACACAAAAAAGGACAAGTGTCCAGTCCCATATATATCAATAGCCGAGTCGATATAGCTATTCAAACTTAGTCCTAAGTCTTAAAGCTATCTTGACGCAACTTGAAACCCATCCGATTTTGTACTGCATACAGTAAATGTCGGAATCGATCGGATCGAATAACTATTTTATATACAGTGTCTTACAGCTCAAAAGACTCAGTGTCTAGCAAAAAATTTAATTGCCTGCCATAAACAAATTATCCAATATTTTTCAAAAAGGCTCCAAAACTGACTCCACAGGTGCAGGATGAAATGGAGAATAAGTGCAGTGTGGAAACTGTGCGCCGGGTTCTGTGCAACCATGACTTTAATGCCCGAGTACCACGGAAGAAGCCCTTTATAAGCGCAAAAAATAAAGGGACTAGGATGACATTCGTCAAAACCCACTTGGACAAGGATTTGGAGTTCTGGAACACATTCATATTTGAAGATGAGCCCAAATTCAAAATTTGTGGCTCAGACGGACGGAATTATGTGTGGCGTCAGTCCAATACCGAGCTGAATCCCAAAATCCTAAAGGCAACAGTCAAGCGCGGCGGAGGAAGTGTCATGGTATGGGCATGTATCTCGGCAGCCGGCGTCGGAAATTTGGTGTTCATTGGAACAACATTGGACAAGAATGTGTACCTCAATATATTAAAGGAAAATTTAATCCAAAGTGCCGAGAAGCTAGGAATCCGATGAGCTTTCCGGTTCTACCACGACAACGACCAGGACAACAGCCAAGCATAAGTTCGGATTAGTACAGTCCTGGCTTATCTGGAACTGCCCCCACATGATAATTCCACCGGCCCAGTCTCCAGATTTAAATGTTGTTTAAAATTTGTGGGCTCTGCTCAAAAATAACATCCGGAATCACAAATCCGACTTCAAGAATGCTCTGCTGGATGAGGGGAGCAAAATCAGTCCAGAAACAACCCGGAAGCTGGTATTTTCCATGAATAATAGGTTAGGGAAAGTTATTAAGGCTAAAGGATATCATACTAAGTATTAACATCCTTATTTAAGTTTTTATACGCCAAATATGTTACTTTTCTAAGACTGAGTCAAATGAGCTTTGACATGCATTTTGGACATGTTTTCAGTTTTTGACTTATTTTCGTTAATTAATTAATATTTTAATAAAAACTAAAGTTTATTTTTCAAACGTGATATAACATTAAACAAATTGGCATTTAAACATTTTGCGATCGTTTCTTTGTTTAAACCTTATAGCACTTTAAATTTTTTGCTAGACACTGAGTCTTTCGAGCTGTGAGACACTGTAGTTTCCATAGAAACTATCTGTAGATAGATTAGTTCTGTTTCATTTTTGTGAACTAAGATATCCGGATAAATCTCAATAAATATGAGACTAATTATCCTCATAAAATTAGGAATATCGGACAACTACATTTTTAATTATACTTTGATACCGAAGGTATCGCCCTTGTAACATGGAACATATACTGGTCTGCGCCCGCGTCAAAGTGTAAAAATTGGAGTGCTACGTCCAAGAAATCGATAAAATCGATAAAGCCACATATCTTCCACAATTTTAGGGCTGATAGATTGTTGGCGATCTCCTTCAAATATCGTACAATATCTCCCGTTAAGAGCTACAATTGCCAAACTTAGAAGGAAGGTTACTAGGAATTTTCGGCCTCACCCACTCCCTTACCCAAAATTTACAAAAGCCTACATCTACCGCAATTTTAGAGATAAATTTGGACGGTAATTCTTGGCTACACCCACCCTGTTCCTTGCTATCTGTTATCACCACTACTTATGGTATCAAAGTATTTCGCAGTCGGTTACGCCCGACTGCAACGTTCTCTCTTGTTTTTATAAATCAATTTAGAAGTGTGCAGGAGGGTGGGGGTGGGGGTGGTTCTCCGGTCTGCAAGGGTATGTAATCTTCGGCGTGCCGAAGATAGCTGTTCTTCCTTGTTAAATTATGTTTTTCGTTTCTTTGCTTTTTCACTCAGTTTGCGAGAGGGCGATAGAGAACATTTGGAAAATGTTATGATTGTTGCGGTTTTGATTTGCCTCCCTGCTTCAATCAATGACAATAATAAATATTCCTCGATGTTCTTATTTTTGTTGTTTTGATGCTGATGATGCTGCGCTGCTGCTTCTGACGTTGCTCTTGTAGTTGTTTGTTGTTGGTGCGTCATTTTGTTAACATATTGTTTTGTTCACCGTTACATCGTTTAGCGTTTCGTTTCATTTCAACTGTACATGATTTGTATGCGTTTTAATTCTACTCTTAATTTTTTAACTATGAAATTGTTGTTGCTGCTGCTGCCGTTATAATTATAATTATTATAATTGGTATTGTTGTTGTTGTTATTATTATTCATATTAATCTCATCATCTTGCTCATTATCATTATTATCATTACCACCACCAACACTTTGTTTAACAATCGCTTTTTTGCTACTTTTATGCTTTAAATATCCATCTGTAATGTCGAAAGAGAGAGAGAGAGAGAGTGAGAGAGAAAAAGAGAGGAGAGAAATAGAAAAAAAAGCGAAAAAAAGAAATGTATAATCAAAGATTTGCAAAAATATTTTTTATAGAGTTTGGCTGATCATTATGCTTTTGTTTATAGGTTGTTATCTATTTTATCCTTTTTATCTAGAATTGCCTATTCTGAATTTACATTTACACAACTGTTATTCATATATATGATAGTCCCACACAAGCAAATAGGCGGCACTTAACGCAAAAGAGAGTTGCCAGACTGCTGCTAAGGGATTCAGAGAGTGAGAGTGAGACAGGGACACACCTGCAGACGCGAACTAAAGCAAGGCAAGCAGCAGGAGGCAAGGACAGACGCAGCGCAGTTGTTATGAAGTGTTGTTCTTTTCTTTGTTTTCTTTTTCTTTTCTTTTCTTTTTCTCTTTTTTTTTGTTGTTTTTTCTTTTGTTGGCAATGGCAGCAGTGCAGTCAATTTGCATAGAGATCAGTCGTTGGTTATTTGCTACTATGTTGTAGTTGTTGATGGTGATGATGTGTTGTTTGTTGTGGCAGCTGCTGCTGCGGCGAGGTTGACGACGGCAGCTGCTGCTGCTGCTGTTCAGCTACCAGCTTTGTTGTCTGCTGCTGATGATGATGATGATACTGCTGCTGCTGATGATGATGATGCTGCTGATGCTGTTGTTGTTGCTGTAGACCAGCAAAGCTGGTGGGTGCCACCAGAGCACATGTGCCAAACGTGTGCTTGGTCATGGTCAGAGCTTGTGGCAGAAAGCTGTGCGAGCTGGAACCGCTGCTCGGTACGCCAGTTGCGCCATTGCTGCTCGTTATTGTTGAGCTGTTGTTGCTACTGTTGCTGTGGCTGCTATTATTGTTGCTGTTACTGTTGCTGTTGCTACTACTGACAACAGCCTGCGTCAGCTCCGCAGCACGTTTGATGCTGCTGATGCCAAATTTGCACTGCTGCTGCTGCTGTTGTTGTTGCTGCTGCTGATGCTGCTGTTGGTAGTAGGCCATGTTATAGCTGCTGTTGCTGCGGCTGCCGTTCATCTGATAGCAAATTGGAGATTTTGAGCGTGTAAAAAAATTAGTTGTTGAAGTGCAGGCCGATTGAAATGAACTGACGCTGGATGTTGTTGATGTTGGCGAATCGGCTGCGGGCTGTCGAGTTGCTAATGTTGCCATGGATGTTACTGCTGCAGATACTGCTACTGTTGCTGGTTGCGTTGTTGCTATTGACGTTGATGTTGTTGTCGCTGACTCAGCTGGTACATCATCGGCAATGGAAGCCGTGGATGTGGGCGTGCTGTTAAGCGAGGAAGTATTGACAGTCATACTGGTGCCGCTGCCGCTGATGTTGCTGCTGCTGGCATAGGAAGCATTAAAGGATTCATCACTTGCACTGATCCCGCTGCAATTAAGCTCATCAATACCGCTACCGGAAATTGCTGCTGCTTTTACAGATGGTTTTGCGATTGTTGTTGTTGCTGGTGGAATGTCTATTGTGTGCGACTCGTTACCGAAAATCAGGCGCAGTCTCTTTTTTTGCGGAGTGCCATAGATGCTGTTGCTGCTTACGAGAGGCATTGCTGGTGCTGGGGGCGGGGATGATGTTGCAGTTATTAAGGCGCTGCGTCGACTACGACGCGTTTTTTCTTTACAGCGCCGCCACTCGGTGGCATCGCTTTCGCTTTCAACTGCAGGTGCTTGCTCCATTTCTACTTGCTCCTCTTCGCGCTCCTCTTCCTCCACTTCTAGCTCCTCGTCGTCCTGTTCTTCATCCATCTCGTCATCATCATCGTCCTCCTCCTCCTCCTCCCCCTCCTCATCTTCATCATCATCATCGTTGCCATGCTCTGATATGCCCTCCATGCGCAAGATCTCATATTCAATGCCAGTGCTGCTGCTACTGCTGCTGGCATTGTGGGAGGCATTGTTGCCATTTTTGCTGCTTGCACCGCCGCCAGCAGTTGTTGCACTGTTGCCGTGCGCACTTGCTCTGTTGCCGCTGTTGGTGCCATTGTGCAGTGCATGTTGACGCTCCTCGCTGAGGCTGGTTCCCAGTTCAAATACCTCATCCAGTATGGGCGAACGCTTCATGCGCAATGTTAGCTTCAGCCGTCGTTCGGGCATTTTAAGCAGCGGCTCCACAGCGCTGCTGCTTATTTTTGCTAATGCTGCCGCAGTTGTTGCCGTTATTGATGCTGCTCCTGCTGCTGGCTGCTGTTGTTGTCTCTTGCGTTGCTGCACGTTACCAACGGCTTCGAAATGTATATGCTGTGCCGCAACAAGCGCTGCGGCGCGTCTACTTATTTTTGCTAATGCTGCCGCAGTTGTTGCCGTTATTGATGCTGCTCCTGCTGCTGGCTGCTGTTGTTGTCTCTTGCGTTGCTGCACGTTACCAACGGCTTCGCAATGTATATGCTGTGCAGCAACAAGCGCTGCGGCGCGTCTACTGCGCTTCTGCTTGCCCGGCTGCTCCGCAGCACCATCGGCTGTTGCAACTGCTGATGGTGCTGCTGCTATTGCTGCTGTTGTTGCCTGACGCTTTGTTGCATGCTCAAAAGTGGACATGAGGTTCTTTCGTGCTGCCGCTGCTGCTGCCGTTGCCTGTTGCTGCTGCTGTTGATGTTGTTGTTGTTGCTGCTGTTGGTCGCCCGCCGAGCAATAAGACGACGAGGGCGTCGGCGTGCATTGAGCAATGTTTGATAACGTTAACGTTGTTGCTATCGATGCCGTCGTCGCCGTTGCCGTCGCTGCTGCTGTTGGCTCGCTCGGCTTTTGCTTGCGATCACTATATCTACCGCTAACATTATTTCTACAGCTATTACTACTATTTAAATTATTACAATTTGTAATCGTTGTTTTAAAGTTGCTGCTGCTGTTGATGTTGTTGTTGCTGCTGTTGTTGCTGCTGCTGCTGTTGTTGTTGAGGGCAGTTATTGTTGCTGTGTTTGTTGCCGTTGCTATTGCGGCTGCGCGTCCAGCGCTATTGCGCGTTACACGCTTCTCCATTGACGAAGACGGCGCTGCTGTTGCCATTGCTGTTGCTGCCTCAGCTGCTGCCTCGCTGCATACATAAACCTTGTGGGGTTGCTGCTGCTGGTGCTGTTGTAGCTGCTGCTGAAAATCCGTGTCGCTGCTCTCACTATCCGTTAGATATTTTCCAAGCAGCTGTGTGCTGTCCGAGCCGGTGCTTTCATTCATTTTTTGACGCTGCGTTTGGCGCTCGCTTCGCCGAAGGTGTCGCTGTTGCTGGCGTTGTTGCTGCTGCTGTTGTTTTTGCAGCTGTTGTTGTTGTTGCTGCTGCTGTTGGTGCTGCTTATGTTGATGCTGCTGCTGTTGGAGAACTGCTGCAAGAGCTGCCGCTGGCTTGTAGCGTGGAACCAGCACCACTGGCGCTTTGCCGATGGTTGCAACTGTTGCTGGTACTGTTGCAACGGCTGGCGGCGCTGCAACTGTTGCTGGTGCTATTGTGCTGCTGGTGCTATAACTGGCCAGCGGCTCATCAGTGGATGCTGTGGAAATGCTGCTGCTCGTGCTGTTCACACGCATCGATTTGCGCAGCGTAATAACAGCGCGTCCATTACTCAGTTCAGCGGCCGCTTGAGGCTTCTGCATGGCCGTCGCCTGACTGGCCTCCACATGTTGCTGCTGCACATGGGTTGCTGCGGCTGCGGCAGCGGCTGCTGATGCTGCTGTGTGTGGCAGGTGTGGGTGAAACTGATGGTGTTGTTGCTGCTGCTGCTGCTGCTGATGGTAGGCCGCATTGGCCATTATCATTTCGGCATCGTATTTGGTCATGCCCTTCTGGCGCAGTGCCTTCATTGTCAACGGCGAGACAACCACAATGGGCACTTTATTCCTGTTCACCAAAGCGACAGCGTTCAGCTCCATGCTGCTGCTCTTGGGCCGCACCACAGCTGACGGTTGCGTAGTTAAGCCATTGCTGTTGCTGTTGGCATTGCTGCTGTCGTTGCTGTTGCTATTGGAGGTGCTGTTCGTGCTGTTGGCGCGACTCTTGATCCGATTAATGCGATTGTCTGTCTCGCGTAGTCGATAGCCACCGCCATTGGCGCCGCCGGCAGCGCCCAGACCGAGACCCAAGCCCAATCCATTGGTCAGGCCTAGTGTCGTTTCGTTTATGTGGTTTGATGCGTTTTTCCCTGCAAATGCCCCAGTTCCGCGCCGCTCGCACGTCTCGCACTCACAATACCGATTGCTGTCCCCAAAGAAATCTTCGCCATAGAAACAGGTTATCTCCTCGCCAACCTCAATGTCCCGCAGCACTTTCACACAGGCCGTGTCACGGCCGGTGGCAAGGAATTTGCAATTGGCGCGACAATCGTGATTAATGTAGGCAGCGGGTCCCAGCCAGAGTTGTGCGCAATTCTTGCGACAGCTATACATCACAGAGAAATCATTTTTGCCCGAATGCAGCAGCGCCGTTTCTTCCGCTTCGGTCAGTTCCGCAATGCACCCAACCAGACATTCGATTTTTTCGTTTTTCGACCAGCGTTTTGTCGAGCTGATCTTGGCGCCTCGCTGCTCCTCCAAAGAATAACGATAGCATGCCTCAATTGCAAAGCCGCTGTCCTTGTCAAAGACACGCAAATATCGCACAATCTAATCAGCATGGATAAAAAGAGTTGCTCTTGTTAGTCGATGAATTTATGATAGAACGCAATCAGCTTAAAGATGTTGATATTCCGAACATATAGCACTTACATATATATATATATATATAAATTATATAAACTGCTTGGATATTGTTGCAAATGTTTGCAATGTAACAATCTGGCAACCCTCGATTAGCTTATCCTAAGTTTTCTTTGTCCGTTCCTTCGCATATACTCAGTAATTAATATCTCAATAGTTCTGTACACACTCCATTTTTGACTGCCGAATGCGTCGCGTCGTCGACTAATAAAATTGTGATTCCTGCATATCGTTATCTTGTTTATATACGCTGTAAAACTGTGCGCTTGGATCTAAACGAAATTCCAACAGGTTATGGGCCCAGTGATAAATAAATAAGAAAACGTTGACAATAAATAGTGTAGCTGTGAAAAATGGCTGGCGCATTTATTAAGATTGAGCCACTGTGTGCGGAGAACTACGACACGTGGAAACTGCAGATGCAGATGAACGAGGGCGCTAGTGCGCGCCAGCATGTAAATGAATTTTTCGACGCAGTGAAAAAATTGAAAGAAATAGGTGTCGCGATTGGAAATGATTTGTTAGTAATCTTATTGCTATATAGTTTGCCTGACTCTTATGAAATGTTCAGATGTGCGATGGAAGCACGAGATGACTTGCCCCATCCCGATGTGCTTCGCGTTAAAATTCTTGAAGAGTCAGAAGCGCGTGAAAATAAAGAGAATCGCGAAGAACAAAACGCAATGTTCGTTAATCGTCGGAAAGATGTAAAAAGAAATAGCGAAGAAAGAAATAGCAAAGAAAGAAAAAGCGATAAAGTGCAGCGTGAAGACAGAAAATGTTTTACCTGCGGCAAAGTTGGACATTTCGCGCGAAATTGTCGAAGCAACCCAAAGAAGAATATGAAACGCAATACGAATGAACAGAACAGTGCGGGTACAGCAGAAAACGGGGAACTTTCGCTAAACGCGTTAGAGATGACCTTTTCTGCCGATGAGAAAAATGGCTTGTGGTGCCTCGATAGTGGTTGCACGGCACACATGAGTTCAAATAAGAGCATGTTCACCGATATTGCAAAAGTCGAAAAGACTTTACATTTGGCCAACAATAAGACCACACGGATTAGTGGCATTGGTAATGCTAAAGTCGCAGTTAAGAAACAACAGCAACGAGTTGATTTAACGTTGAAAGATGTTTTCTATGTATCGGATTTGCGCCAAAATTTGATGTCGGTTTCCAAAATCACAGACAATGGTTTTGAAGTTCATTTTCGGAAAAATGAAGCACTTGTTATGAAAAATAACAAAGTTTGGCTGCGTGCGAAAAGATACGGTAACTTGTATTACTTGAATGGCGAAGAGCATCAAGTGAATAGTGTAATGTATGGTGGTCAAAACGACCTTGATCTATGGCATTATAGAATGGGACATCTGAATGAAAGCGATTTGAAAAATATGGCTAAAAGTGGCAAAGCCTACGGCATGAAAATGTGCGAGAATGGAAAATTGTCGAAATGCGAAATCTGCATAAGCGAAAAGCAAACTGCAAGCATTTATAAAAGTGGAAACGAAAAACGTACGACAGAACTATTGGAAATAGTTCACAGCGATGTATGCGGCCCAATGAGAACGCAATCCCTGGGAGGATGTAAATACTTCGCTACTTTTATAGATGACTATTCGCGCTATTGTGAAGTTCACTTTCTTAAACAGAAATCAGAGTTATTTGAAGCTTTTAAAGCATATAAAGCTACAGCAGAAAACTTCACGGGTAAGAAGATAAAAGTACTTCAGTCAGATAACGGGACTGAGTATTGCAACAAAGAGTTCGACAAGTATATGAAGGTGAACGGAATCCAGAGACGCCTTACAACACCACACACGCCACAGCAGAATGGCTTAGCTGAGAGACAGAATCGTACCCTGGTCGAGATGGCACGCTGTATGATGAAGCAATCCGGTGTGCCGCCATCCTTTTGGGCAGAAGCAGTAAATGCAGCATGTTACATCAGAAACAGATGTGTAACGCGGGGTCTATCCGGCGAGATTCCCCATACTTACTGGACGAAGAAAATTCCTACAGTGTCGCATTTACGTATATTTGGTACGAAGGCATATGCATTAATAAAGGGTTCAAATAAGGATAAATTTGAATCAAGATCGGAAGAATGCATACTGGTCGGCTACTCAAATACATCGAAGGCATATCGATTATATTTACCTGAGAAACGTAAGGTAATAGTAAGCAAAGATGTCAAGTTCTTGAATGTTCCAGGTTTCAAAAGTGAGTACGCTGAGTTCTACGAACGTGATCAAGACATCAATATCACGAGTAAACCTTGTGATGGGTCTACCAGCGACGATAACAGTTCAGTTGAACGACCCAAGCAGAAGCTAGTTGAGCAGCAGCGTGGCAGAGGGCGTCCCAAGATCGAATGGACAGGCCAGCGTGGTAGGCCACGGAAAATATATCAACCACCAGCACAGGTGAGCAGCAACGACGAGCAGAGCAGTTCAAGCGAGACATTCGAGGAGTGCGAAATTGCATACATGGCTGCGACAGATGATCCAACTACACTGAAAGAGGCGAAAAGCCACAAGGACAGCGTCAGTTGGACAAGGGCAATTGAAGACGAGTTTCTGGCACAGGTACACAATGGAACGTGGGAAATAGTGGAACGCCCTAAGGATCGGAAGATTATAGGTTGCAAAATGGTGTTTCGGACAAAAGACAATGGCACCATGTCAGGAAAAAAGAAAGTTCGATTGGTTGCTAAAGGATATGCACAAAGGCCTGGAGAGGATTTTCATGAAACATATTCACCTGTAGCACGATTCACATCAGTCCGACTTTTGGTGGCCATGGCAGCGGAACTTGATATGGAGATACATCAAATGGACGTGGTCACAGCCTACCTAAACGGCGAGCTCGAAGAGAGCGTTTATATGGAGGTGCCAGAGAGCTTCAATGATTTCATGGAAAAGTTGGAATCGGGCAGATCAATTGGAACGAAGCAGAATTCACCCCGAGCAAAGTATATGAAGACAACAGCGGAATGGCGGGCGGCGCTGTCATCAATGAGAAGCCCTGTATGTTTGTTGAAGAAGGCGTTATACGGATTACGCCAGTCTGGTTTGCGTTGGTATTGTAAACTCACGACGAAGCTACAAGAAGTTGGATTAGAGCCCACAAAGCAGGATCCATGTTTGTTCGTCAAACGGCAGGGGAAGAAGATTCTCCTAGTATCCATTTATGTAGATGATTTGCTGTTGGCGTCAAATCATCCGGATTGGTTGCATCAGACCAAAGAAATCCTCGGAGACGCATTCGAGATGAAAAATCTCGGCCCAGTGACAACCTGTCTGGGCATAGAATTCAAGCAGGATCTGAAAGAGCATCGCGTATTCCTTGCACAGGAAAAGTACATCGACGCTATATTGAAAAGATTCGGGATGACTGAATGCAAGCCGGCATTAACACCCATAGAAGCGAAATGTACTTTGAAGCGAACAGAAGCAGCCGATGAAGCCGAAATGAGGAAGTATCCCTATCAGAACTTAATTGGCTCTCTTATGTTTCTTTCAGTTACAACCCGTCCAGATATTGCATACGCCGTAAATTTCATGAGTCAGTTTAACTCATGTTATAACGCTGAACACTGGAAGACGGCGAAGCGCATCCTTCGGTACCTAAGCGGTACCAAACAACTCGGCCTGTTATTCAAGCGAACAGGCGAAGATCTGTACGGAGTCGTCGATGCTGACTGGGGCGCAAATTTGACCGACAGACGGTCATATTCTGGACAGGCGTTTATATTAGCAGGTGCTGCTATAAGTTGGGAGGCACGAAAACAACGCACCGTCGCTTGGTCAAGCACAGAGTCCGAATACTTGGCAATGAGCGAAGCAACAAAGGAGGCCTTATACTTGAAGGCCATACTCAACGGGATTGGCAGAATATGTGATTCGGTTCTGCTCCTAAACGACAACCAAAGCGATCAAAAATTGGTTAAAGGCTTTGGTTTTCATCCACGCACAAAACACATCGATGTGCGCCACCATTTCATCCAGCAGAAGCACCAGAGTGGCGACATCCAGGTTGGCTACATGCAGACGGAGCAAATGCCAGCAGATGTCCTAACGAAGGGTCTAAGCAGTGCCAAGCATCATGGTTGCATTTCTTCATTGGGCGTCACTAGTATTTAAGTTTAACAGAATTGTTACTTTGAGAGGGCGTGTTGCAAATGTTTGCAATGTAACAATCTGGCAACCCTCGATTAGCTTATCCTAAGTTTTCTTTGTCCGTTCCTTCGCATATACTCAGTAATTAATATCTCAATAGTTCTGTACACACTCCGTTTTTGACTGCCGAATGCGTCGCGTCGTCGACTAATAAAATTGTGATTCCTGCAGAATATCGTTATCTTGTTTATATACGCTGTAAAACTGTGCGCTTGGATCTAAACGAAATTCCAACAGATATTACTTTTTTCACGAGAAGAATAGCGATCACTGTGTATATTAGCTATTGGAAATCATTATCGGTTCGGTGTTGTTCTTTTTTGTATTTTTTTCTTCGAAATATCAACATATTTAGGAGACAAATTTCTAGACTAACTACTTACGTGGTCATGCAGCCGCTTGGTGGCGATTTTGTTCTTGGTTTTGAGATGACGGGGAATCCAGGGGCCATCGTATATGCACTGTGTGGCAACATCGTAGTTTTGCGTCTGAATGAAATCATCGACGATCGCCTTCAGCTGCTGGATGCCCACTTTGTGCGGCCTAAAGCGTATGTTCATTTTGTGCGTCTGAAAGCCCAGGTGCGGATCAAGTATCAGCGATGTGGCTAGATCATCGTTCTCTGAGAGCTCACGCGGCGACATGCCCGTTGATTGCGATAAACGACTAACGGCGCTGCCGTTGCACCCGTTAAGGCTGCCAGCAACACTCCCACTCCCAGCCCCACCACCACCACCACCAGCTCCACCGCCATGCGATGATGATGATGATGATGATGATGAAGATGATGAGGAAGATGATGCTGATGCTGTTAATGATGATGCCGGCGTTGATGTGGAGCTGTGGTGTGTCGTGCTCTGCTGCTGCGACTGATAATGATGCTGATGGTGATTATGATGATGATGCTGCTGCTGATGATGATGATGTGAGTTGCCGCTGCTGCTGTTTACGTTGTTGTTGTTGCTGCTGCTAAGAGTAGAGTTTTGGCTTTTGGTGTTGTTGTTATTATGCGCCATTGACGACGGCAACGTCGTCGTCGCCGCCGCCGTCGTCGTTGAGGATGCGGTTGCAATTGAAGACGTTGCGCTGGTGGAGTTGATGGTGGTGGTGCTGCTGCTGGTGCTATTTGTGTTGGTGCTGCCACTGTTTGTAAATCTGCCGGCAGTCTCACTGCGCCGCGTATGATTTGATCCGACAACCATTCTGGATGTGTTTGCAGTCTGTAACATGCAGAGCGAAAAATAGGTACAACATATTTCGATTAGTGATAAGCATCAATGGGTAAATAAGGCTTCCACCTACATTTTTATTAAATTCGATTGTCGTGTCTTTCGCTCTTACTTTCCGGCATTTAATATAAACAAAATTTATATATATTTTTTTTTGTTTTTAGCATTGACAACAATATTTCCTGGCCTGTCGCCGACATACATGGGATACTTGTCACCCTTTATTTTAAAATATAACTATATAAAGAGGAAATATTTTCTTAATTTTTAATTTTTTATTAAAGTGAAAAACAAATATTTATTTAACTAATTCTGCTAAGCTGTCGGCAGATTAACTCTGGGGTATAAGGGTATGTGTATCTTCGGCGATGAATGTAATTTCTTGTTTGAAGATATGGCAACTTGCTTATGTTGGAAGTGAGAGTGAAAAAGATGGAAAGAGTGAAAGTGTATGCAACCGCTTAGCCGCAGATGACCCCTCATTGTGGTTTGGGATGCATCCACATACAAATTTGGCTTAATGCATGTCATGGTCATGCACAAGACCAAGTTACAACTGCTTTGCCCTGCTTACAATTTGAAAAAAAAAAAATAAGACGTTCGTGGTTTTATAATGAAAAACAAAAGAAAAAAACGAGATGGCAACACTTCCAGGCACAGAATATTCGCACACACTCGAATTCACTGAAAAGCTCTCAGAAGCAAAAGTTGTTTCTGCTGACGCCGCTGATAAATGATAAGCGTACACAATTTGTGAGCCAAAGCGATTCAAGCATTGCGAGTAACGATGCACAAAGAAAAAGAATTAAATACAAAATAAGAGAAAGAAAAAAACGATGCCAATCACAGATGCAACAGTTTTTGAGTAAGTAATAAATGCAATTGGCACATTCAATTTGATTTGAAAATTATTTTATGGCTTCGTCCTGCTTCATTTTGGGTGGGTGGGTTGGGTAGGAAGAGGAAAAGATGCGAGGTCGATAGACGGCACGCGTTCGCTCTGCCTCTCTCTGTCTCGCTGACCGCTCTCTTTGCACTCACTCATACACGTGCAAAGCAAAAAATCAATTAACATAAAGCACATGTGCAATAAAAAAGAGTTATTTACTTTAGTTAAAAAAAAAATTATTTTTGGGTTAATTTTACACAGCACGCACACTCATACAAACAAACTTACAAAGCCAATAAGCTGAAGTTGTACAGCGGCTAGCGGCTTTGTTGTATTGCTAAATGTCTACGGTTTCAATAATTGCAAACATTATATATACATATATATATTCACACATACGTGCGTGTGTGCGTGGATGTATGTATATTACTATATACATATGTATTTTATGGGTGCCCAAAAGCTGCATCAGCTCTCAGCTGTTTTCAAGACGGTCAGACGTATGCATTCGAATGAGTGCGAGAGCGAGAGCAACTATGCACTCATGCGCACTAAAGACTCCAAATAAATGAGAGTGACCTGCGCAAGGTTGCCACTCTTGAAAATTACTATTCGATAAATTAGCCAACATTTTCGTTTTGTTTATATTTCGAAACTCCACTTAAATGCACAAAAAGTCGCTTTGTTTTACAATTCCCCTTAAGGGAGAGAGAGAAAAAAAAAGTTCGACTTGTGGCAGCGCCATACATGCACAAAAACACACACACACAGACACACTCACACATTCTACTAAAAATGTCAACAAAGAAAAAGGCTGCAGGGTTGTCGAATATTTTATAACAAACATCACAAATTTTTTATCGCAAATAGCAAACAGCAATTCCAACATATTCTTGCAGCTTTTTCTCAAGCTAAATTAAGAGCTAAATGCGCAACCAAATACAGCCAAATTAAGCGATTTGTGAGCTATAGAAAATACTCGTTTTGGTTTTAATGCGCACATTGCCAACCCTAGGTCCAGGTTTTTTTTTCTTTTTTCAGCTTGTTACATGGATCACACGGAAAATGGCGGCGCCTATTACACATATACACATACACATGTATCTACATATGTATGTATGAATGCATGCATGTACCTTTAATAATATTCACTGAAGTGATGCTGCTGTTTCTGCTTCTTTCGACCCTAGACGATGCCGTTTGTCTGTTGCTTCGAAAACTCTTGTTTTTTGTTCAATTCTTCGTCTTTAATGTCGTCCAGCGGCAGAGTCACCAGTGCTTATACACGGATACGGGCCTTGTTTTCGGTGCGGGGCGGCTTTTTCGAATCCAAATATCACAGTTGTAGCCGTAGTAGGACACCATCCGCAGTTTGGAATTGCTGCTGTAGTTGTCGTCGTCCACTGTGCCAGTTCATTTTTACATTTTTCTTTCAATGCTCGAACGCCGACGTTCTTTCCCCACCTCTCCTCTCGTTGGAGTCAGACTCTGACGGTAGCTAACGCACGCACACACACAAGCAAGCAAGCAAGCACACACACACACACACACACACGCACATACAACCGCAAAACACTAGCGGACACTCATACATGCATATGCATATGTAGATACATATATTCCTTCGCAACGACGTGCGTGCGTATGTATGTATGTATGTAAGTTGTCTGTGTGTGTGTGCCTTCTTTTTCTGCTACTTTGCATGAGCGCGACGTCTCATTTGCGTTCTCATGCTTCTAATTCTTAAGACGCATTGTAATTAACGTAGAAGAAAATATATATTTACAAAAAATGTCTGTGTTACGGTTGAAGAAAAAAAAACACGCACGCGAGTTACGAATATTTTTAATGTACTTTTCCGCGTTACAGTTCTCCGCGATTCCGTTTTTTCGCATTTTATGTAGCGATTTGTGTGACCGCCAGTCACAAATGTCAAAATACCATACCCAATGTAAAAAAAATACTGAAATTATTTTATGTTAACATTAATACATGCAATACAACCAATGTGTGAAACATACATTTCATGCGCTTGCAAAAAATGGATTACAAATGTATTTTTAGAAAAGGTCAAACCAGTTTAATGGAACAGTTTTGCCAATTTACTTCGTTAACATGCCCATGTTAATTTAACAGTTCGGCTTCATGCATTAGTGAATATCGAATATAAAATACACTAAATATGGCCAAAGTACAAAATAAACTGTTGTCGGTGTTTATTTACACATCCGCAAGAAATTGTTTTGAATGTTTACGTTTGCACCTGGTGCAACTGTCGTCAATTAAGTGTATCCAGTCGCCAGACGCGACTTCCCCTTGAATATCAGATGCATAATGCGGCTCTGTCAGTTTCTAGTTGCCGCCTGCTGCATCCACGTGCTGATTGCAAGTAATCATTGGGTGGTAAAGGATGAGCGCATTATACAGAAACTCGACTCGCCGTTTTTTATGCGGGAGCCGCACAACCTGATTGCATTCCTCGAGCAGATCCGCTACAATGAGTACGTGGAGAGCAGCTATTTGGAGCTGCTGCGCAAGCGGGAGCAGATCGTCGAGCATTTGCGCTTCTCGATGCGATTTGGCGAAGATCTTGCCGAGCAGGCCAAATGCGCCATGGACTACTATTTGCTCGAGAAGCGAATGTCCTACCTGAAAATCACTCCAGATCAGTTGAAGCGCATCAATCTACCGGAGCAGCGAGAACTGCAGCGGACCGCAATCAATACAAAAATCGAACGCGCTTTGGAGCCGATATGCAACAATTACCATGAGCTGAGTGTTGGCCCAGCCACATACGATCATCTGGAGAGTTTTCGACAGGAGGTACTGGACTCGGCGTATGTGGAGCGCGAGTATGACAGCAATATTGGCACCGCCACTGTCGAGCTGACCCGTCGCTTTGCTTTGGAGGGGCTCCAGCGGCAGCCCGATTCGTGGAAGTTTCACACGTTGAGCTCGTACTATTGGCGCATGCGCGGCAATGCGCTCCAGGCGTTGCCTTGTGCCCGTCTGGCTACCATGCTGGCGCCGCCGGAGCACAAGGATATTGCGCTGCTCAGCCTGGGCACAATACTGTTTCGGATGGGCCGGCTGGCCGATGCTGATCTAATACTGAGCGCTGCCGTGGAGCACGCACCGAAAGTGGCCGAAAATCATGTTGTACTCGCATCGGCATTGGCAATGAAGCACGATTTCAATCGTTCGCAACAGCATTTCGATATGGCGGAGCGTCTGGATCCCAGCACACTGCCACGGACGCAACAGGTGCGCAATTTCATCACTTGTTTGGAGAACCTCACCAAGAAGACGTCCAAGATGTATAGCTATGTGAAGTACATGAAGAACGAGGTGAAGGAGTTCAAGAAACTGAAATATCATATATCTCAGAATCACGAGAGACTTATACAGCAGCAGTTGCCGCTGGGAGCGCGTCGGTTTCTCGACTCCCGGGCCAACAATGATGATCTGCATCGACGCGGACAATACTGCAGTACACGCACCCCCAACGGATCCGATGAACCGGTGCTCTTCTGTGACTTCTACTCGGACATGCAAATGCGGCTTGAGAGCAAAGATATCGATATCGATGTCCTTGAACGCGATCTGATGGCAAATACGGAGAGCGTCATCCGACAGGTGTCTACGGAAATACGCAAGCAGTTCAATTTAGAGCAGCTGAAGGCGGCCAAGGCTCAGATGCCGACAAAGGCCACAAAATCCACGTAAGGATTCATTTGCTACAATTCAAATGCATTCCTCACATTTCGGTCGCAGGTTATTAATTTGTACATTACTTAATTTGTAAGATGCAAATATTTTTTTTTGTATGTATATATGCTATATATAAGTAGCTATTGTTAATGCTAGGGTATATATATGTATAACTGTATAGCTTTGGCAGGTATCATGCCATCCACTCTCTCCACTTTTCGCAAAAGATTAGTTTTCATTCTTATTTAGTTTGTAATACACACGAAAATTCCCCTGAAATCAACGTATCCAACACAAATATAATTTACTTTTGCAACAAGATACACTCATCTTACATACATATTCCAAAGATATACTCAAGTATAACAAATGGGATTCGATTTTAATTCCCAAGCGATTGCAGTATACGTAAAATCATCACATTCATTTTCTGTAAGACGAGGACAACGGAAAAATGCATAATCATTTAATATTAATTAACAATTCATTAATAACTATTAGTGAGAGTGACTAACACTAATATTATAAAAGAAATAAAACATATATTCTTATATTCAAATTGATATGCATTTTGCTTGTCAGCACCTTCACCAGGTAATCTTCTGCGTTTCGAGCGCCTGCAGCATTTCGGCTAGACTTGTAAACGAGTGGTTGGCAGCTTCGGGCGCAGATTCTGGTTGAGTGAGCACCAGGAGGCTGCTCCAACCGCTATTCCGCGCACCCATATAGTCTATGTCAAACTTGTTGCCAATGTGGAGCGCTTGTGCTGGCGCAATCGGCCGATTGCCTATAGCTGCCTTAAATATGCCGGGATCCGGCTTCATAACACCGGCTTCGTAAGAGGTCAGAATAAAGTCGAATTTGTCGGCTAAGCCCATGGCGCTTAGCACCTGCGGCAGCGACGGATCAAAATTTGATATAACGCCCACACACTTGCCGGCATCTCGGACGCGCTGCACCAAATCCACGGCGCCGTCGATGTGTGACCAGCAAGCACTAGTTTGGAATATGGCCAACAACTGCTCGGTAATTGTTTGCAGCTTGGTATTGGGTATGCTGGCGTCCACACAGTTAAACGTATTCACCACCAGCTGTGACCACCACGATTGCCAGTTCATTTTGGGGGAACAGAGGCCGAAATTCGAATGTTCCTTGCTCATCAATTTGAATTGTTGATGGAAGCAGCGCTTCAGTTGAGCATTGTCCGTGATAGATACGCCGCATGCCGCTGCCGTTAGAGCATATTGGGCGATGGGATCTTTAAGCCGGAGGAGCGTGTCCGTTACGTCAAAGGTAACGAGCCGAAAGCGCTGTATATTGCGCACAAATTGTGCGGGCAACGACATTATGACACACAACACAGCACAACAACTCCAATTATAGGTTGCGTATAACAGTCATTTTAAATTTGTGACGTCGATATTCATATTAATATAGACATATTGTATCTTTTGCCTTTTCGTTTCAATTTATTTCTTTAGTCCTCTATTTTTTCTGTTAGAAAAATTTTGCCTTGCTTGGATTATTTTTAAAATTAAAGTGCTAAGTTTATTTATTCAATTTATATATTAATATAATTTTTGCTTGCATTACCTGCAAACATCATACACTGCTCAAAGTGATTTGTTCCCGCTTTAGTATAATATTAATACTGCTTAAGCATTTAGTTAGAGTATTTATGCACATGTAAAAGCTGGTCACACTTTTTATAAAACTGCAATATCATTAGACGGCTTCGCTAATTTGATCAAAAATTGTATGTTTATAAAGAATTGAAACATTGCACAAAATCAGCTAAAATGACCGTGACTGCTGTACCATCGACAGAGAGTATACGCGAGAAGGCGCTATCCGACTATAGAAAGAAATTGCTGGAGCATAAAGAGGTTGAGGGCCGACTCAAAGAAAGTGTGTACTCTAAGCGTTAATTGAGCGTTCATTTTAACAACATAAAACAATTCATTCACAGAACGTGAGGAACTCAAGGAGTTGACCAAACTGTATGACAAATCAGAGAATGATTTAAAAGCCTTGCAGAGCGTTGGACAAATTGTCGGCGAGGTGCTGAAACAACTGACTGAGGATAAGTGTAAGCTTGAAGCAAACTCTGCCATACTGAAAATATTAATCGAAACTCTTTTTTTGCAGTCATTGTTAAGGCAACTAATGGACCCAGATATGTGGTCGGTTGCCGTCGTCAGCTGGACAAGTCTAAGTTGAAATCTGGCACGCGAGTCGCTCTAGACATGACAACATTGACGATTATGCGCTATTTGCCACGCGAAGTTGATCCGCTTGTGTATAACATGTCGCACGAGGATCCGGGCGATGTAACCTACTCGGCCATTGGTGGCTTAACGGAGCAGATTCGCGAGCTGCGCGAAGTCATCGAACTGCCGTTGCTTAATCCGGAGCTCTTCTTGCGCGTTGGCATCACACCACCCAAGGGTTGTCTGCTCTATGGACCGCCTGGCACTGGCAAGACACTATTAGCCCGCGCAGTCGCCTCCCAGCTGGACGCGAATTTCCTCAAAGTGGTGTCCTCGGCAATTGTGGACAAGTATATCGGGGAGAGTGCACGTTTGATACGTGAAATGTTTAATTATGCTCGTGATCACCAGCCCTGCATTATATTTATGGATGAAATCGATGCGATTGGTGGCCGTCGCTTCTCCGAGGGCACATCGGCAGATCGTGAGATTCAGCGTACTCTAATGGAGCTGCTCAATCAAATGGATGGGTTTGATTCATTGGGACAAGTCAAAATGATTATGGCCACCAATCGTCCAGATACACTAGATCCTGCCCTTCTGCGTCCCGGTCGCTTGGATCGTAAAATCGAAATTCCATTGCCTAATGAACAGGCTCGGTAAGTTAGGAATGAATGAGCGAAATCTGTACATAATTGCAGATTATAATCGAGATATTTCGTTTTAGTTTGGAGATTCTGAAGATTCATGCATTAAAGATTGCTAAGCACGGCGAGATAGACTATGAGGCCATTGTCAAATTGTCGGACAATTTCAACGGCGCCGATCTGCGCAACGTCTGCACAGAGGCGGGCCTCTTTGCCATCAGGTAAGCAAGCTGCTGACTTAAGGCCACTTCTCAGGTTAAACCCTAACCATAAATCACCATTGCAGGGCTGAACGTGAATATGTCATTCAGGAGGACTTTATGAAGGCCGTGCGCAAAGTGTCGGACAATAAGAAGCTGGAAAGCAAATTGGATTACAAGCCTGTTTAATTTCATTTACTTTGTCCGCTACTTGCTAATATAATTTAATACAAGTAAATACGCATTGCATGTATTATATATATACAGATCTGCGTTTCCTCCAATCGCTGAATTTTTTGGACTAATTATCTGATAAAATGTGACTGAAAATAGGGATGAGGAGAACTATACAAAAAATTTGGCTTTAACTTGTTGCAATCTGTAATTCAATATCATATATAATTCCATGGGAACATTTAGCTTAGGATTAGTTAAAATTCAGTACGCAAAGGATTACACCTGTTTGTGGTTTTTTTTGTTGGTAATTGTACAGTTTATTAATATTTTGGAAATCTCGTTTTGTGCTTGAGTTTTGTTGTGCTACGGAATAAACATAAACGGCGAATTTCGCGTTGCCTCGCTTAACATTTAACATATATATTACACATAAATTCTTAGATTAAGAAAAATACGATGCGAAGCTGCATTACTTTTGCTGCTGATCTTCGATGCGACGTTTCTTGCGTTCCATGTAGTCGCTGACGTTGTCGTAGCGCTTCTTAAACCACACAGACAAATCCTCGGGAACGCAGGTCTGGTCGGATAAGCTACCGGTGACCATGTCCAACCAGCCCGCCGGCACTGTCTTGGCCTGCTCACCATCGCTGGCGTTGTAGACACGCAATGATAAGTGCTCGTTTACAGCACCTGCCACGTAGATCATATCGCTGGTTAGCGCAAAATTGCTTATGTTCCAGCTGCCAGCCTCGGCGCGCACTAGCTGCTCGTGGGCAACGGTCCAGATGTTGTTTGTTTGCTCCAGTTCGTACAGTCCAATGGCTTCGATGTGATCATAGAACTGGACAGCTGCTTGATATCGCTTGCCGGGCACCAGTTCGCGCATATGTAGTCGCACAGCTGGCGCAGGCAGATCATGATGCAGCAGTTCCATGCCGGATAGGTAATTCCACAGACGTAGCGTCTTGTCGCCGGAGACGGACAACAGGTGCTCTTCGGTGAGCAACGCCAGGCCTGAGACGAACTCCTTGTGGCCCAAACAATAGCTGTGTATGTCAAATGTGGCCGGATAATTGGTTACCCGTATTTTATCATCCCGATCGGACGTGATAATGTGTTTCTGATCCGGTGTCCACAGGATGTCATAAACGATGCTCAGGTGGCCCAGCAGTAGCCGTGGCAACGCGTTAACCTCCACACAGTCATACTGATAGCAATCGCCAGTCTTGTCCGTGACCAGCACAGAGCTAGAGTCAGCGGCGAAGGTCATTGCGCTCGAGGCACGAGCCAAGGCGCGCACCGACAGCAATTTCGCGTGCTCTGGTCGACTCTTGTAGAGGAGCAGCGCTTTTTGCCCGGCTGTGGTTAGTGCGATCAGTTGTCGATCGGGCGAGTAGCAGACATTTAGTATGGCCACCTCCAGTTTGCCGCCATCAGTTCCCTTTCCCTCGCTTGTCGACTGCTGTTCCTCAGATATTTCGGGGGCTGCAATTTTGAGTCCACATGATGTGAGGTCAGCGGGCAATTCGATGTCCTTAAAGATTTGCAAGTCATTTGGATTGAGAAATAGCACTTTGCGACCGTACGCAATGACTAGTTCGGGTTCCGCGTAAAAGATTGTTGTCATATTTGAGTCACTATTGGGTGATAGGTGTCTATTCCATGTGGGAGATGTACAATATGTGCATAACAGTGACTAAATCATTCATAAATATCAAGTCGCAGTTACATTGATCCAGATGGCAACGCCGAGTTGTGACTTGCATATATTAACACTTTAAAATGAGCACTAGTCCCAAACTTCGCAGCTGTGACACACGAAAATTTACCCTTGGGTATGTATACATGAATTCTCGCAGCTGTCACATGTTGCACATGTGTCTGGTGTTTTCCAGCACTGTGCACATTCCGTATTTTTCGTGTAATAAGCTTTGGTTACTCTGACAACGTTGTAAATATTGACCGTTGTATTTGAAATTAAGTTCTTTGTTGATAAATTTGATAAGAGTATATTAACTATAACTAGAACATCGTAAAGCCTAATTAAAAGTTAATGGAAAAGATACGAAGATCAAAGGCAATGAGTAAATGAAAGCTATAATTAAAACAAAACACACACATATTTGCTAAGTCACATGATAATTGTTTTATTTCCTAAGAATCACACTATATAATAATAAAAAAAAAAAAAAAAATGTTATGAAATGTACAAAATACGGGCACGCCCGGTAAACTGGACTCAATGTGTTACGTACTTATACCGATTATTGACTCAATTGAGAAACTCAGCTTGGGCTTCTTGGCGCTGGGCGTTGGCGTGGTCGTGTGTGTAAAGAGCGGCATTGATTGATATGCATGCTGCTGATGTTGTTGTTGTTGTTGGTGTTCTTGGTGTTGGTGTTGTGCAACAGCTGCTGCTGTAGCAGCGGCGGATGCGGCGGTACTGCCCAATAGATCATAAAAGGCGTTGCCAATTGTTGTTGGCGGCGTTGCCAAAGGAGCTGATGTGCCGCCACAGGCGGAGCTGCCAAGTAGCGTTGTATCCATTGCAAAGTTCAGTTCCGGGTCAGCGAACGCGCGTCGCTTGCGCATGCGTTCCAGCAGCGGTGAGTTGAACGTGGGAAAACGCTGCTTGTACTCTGCAAGTGCACATAACAAAATGGGCAGGGCATTATAATTAAAGTTACACACTATGACTTTGGGGCGAGAGCTCTTTGATCTTGACGTTGTCGTTGGCGTTGGCGTCAAATCTGTTGCTACAAATTGCTTTCAAATTGTCTCAATTCGTTCAACGTATTGTGTATGTGCGGCTGTGTGAGAGTGTGTGTGTGTGGGTAATGCATGTGGCATATGGAAATTGAGGCGTAATTTGAGCTGCACACAGATCGTAGACTCAAACGACCAGAACCAGACAGAACGGCACCAAATTGTCTACGTGATTTTCTCGTTTACTTGGAAACCAGATGGAAATATTTGAAAAGTGGATTTTTATCTCCCGCTCAGTTTTTGTTGTTGGTGTTGTTGTTGTTTTCGTTGCCCCGTTGACTTTTGCCACATTTGTGTCTTCAAGAGGTTTTTCCGATTTCATGTATCGATTTACACATTGAAAATTGGGTTCTGGGATTGGACATAACAAGCAATATGCCTGCATACGACTAGCTTCCAATTTCAGTGTGTGTGTGTGTGTGTGTGTGTGTGTGTGTGGGGTGACTTGCCAACAAATTTGTTGTTTGTCATATTGTTAATGGGATTGTTATTGCTATTCCTATTGCTGTTGCTATTGCTGTTGTTGTTGTTGTTGTTGCTGTCTTTGTTGCTTTTGTAAGGAATCTGGCATTTCCTGTCGCTAGGCCATCTCCCTCCCACTCACACCAATTGCCGATATTACGGGGCTTGCCAGACAGTCTGGCACCGCCTGTGCGGCGAGGGCTGCACACTCACCTTCCATGGCTGCGGTGATTTGCAGTGTGGACTGCTGCAGGTTGCGCAGCCGCTGCTTGTAGATGCGCTTCTGGGTAATCAAGGCCTGGCGCGTGCGCAGCGTGTTGGCCGCCATGGAGGAGCAGCATTTAGTGGGCGTTGTTAAGGTGGTGGACGGCAGCTCCTCATCGCTGTGTGGCTCAGCTCCGCTTGACGCCTCATTGCTGCCGGTGGCGGTGGCTGTGCCGGTGCCGGTGCCGGTGCTGGCCTCCAGTGCCTCCATAGTTTGCTGGCGTCGCAGCGCCACCTGAGCGGCCATCACACGCTGGCGATCGACAACCAGCTGACAATTGGGGCAGCAGCATTCGCGCCAGCGGCACAACTTCTTGTGACCCTTGACGCACGAGATGACGCCATGGTTGCGACAGCGGGCACACTTGGGCGTGCGGAGCAGCCGACGCTCCTTGGAGCTTATCACGTTCACGTTCACGTTCACCGGCAGGCTACACTGCATTGCGTTGCGGTTTGTTTGCGTAGACTGTTTGGTGGCACAGATCGTATCGGTAGCACTGACAGCTATCAACTGAAAGGATCACGCGCTCGTTCCACACATTTAAATGTGCTGGACGAGGAGTTGGGCAGTCACTCGAGTGGTTTGCTACTTCCCAGACAGTCTGGCAGCGACTCGACGTCAAGTGGTCTGGTCTAGGTCTGGGTCTGGGTCTGGGTCTACCCAAGATCCCGCTGCGTCTGCTGCGTCCGTTGCGTCTGGTGTGCTGCCTGCCTATTGGCTGCTAATCGCTGCAACTAAAAATAGACAGCCCAATGGCAGCACAGCTGGCTGGCATCAACCAAATCGAAATTAGAAATTCGATTGAAAACCGCACAAAGATACAAATGTATCTCTATATCTATACATCTGTCCATTTGTCGTATTTGTTGCGTACGTTGCTGTGTCTATATGTGTGTGTGTGTGTGTGTGTGTGTGTGTGTGTGTGTGTCCTCAAAAGTATCAATTTTAATTGCTTTGTTTTGTTCTGTTCTGTTCAGTTCAAAATTTCACTTTTTTTTTACCCTGTGCAGCTCAAATGGGTAACAAGGGGTATCCATAAAGCTGTTGAATCATCAATGACGCTTATTCATTTTTCAATTTTTTCATTGGTTTTTTTTGTTGAACACTATTTTTCTGAAATCGTTGAAGTCCTTTTATCTCGATTGGAATATTTCACGAATGATCAAAGAAATATATATATTTCTTTTAAAGTCTGTTATGATTATGTAGTAAGATATGAAGATACAAACGAATAGCGCAACTGTTAAACATCATTATAATTATTTGTCGATAATTTATAAATATTTCTACTCACTTTGCAAATATGTACAAGTCCAAAACTATGAACACAATATCTTTCAGTCGAGCAGGCACATTCCTCAGAGAGTTTCTTCGATATTTGAAACTGTTTCGATTTTGTTCCTTTGTGGTTTTATTCAATTTGATTTTTGTTTGTATAACAATTTGTAGCATTTGCATATATAATTTACATTCATTCTATATATATACATATATATATATATATGGTATATATGTAATATAAGTATGTATGTGTATCTTTAAATGTATATATAGTACTTATATGTATGTATGTAAATACAAATTTAACACGACAAATTAAATTAAACTAAGTTTTCAACAATTTTTGGTTTTTGATTTTAATATTATTATTTTGTTTCGTTCCATGTTTTCTTTTTGTCCGCTATTAATTATTATTAAATACTAAAGTACAAAACTGATATTCATAATATGCATTTTATAAGCGCCTGATGCAAATATGAGTTCTTTTTATATATAAAGTGTAAGCCTAACCAGAGTTTTCGCTTTAAATGTGAGGTTTGATTTTGATTTTTATATTTGTGTATTCAATCGGAATATTAAAGCTGATAAAGGTTGTGTGCCAGGTTTTGGATTTGTTGGTCATTTATAGTTATTTGTTTTCAGTTTTAGATTATGCATAGTTATAGATCATAGAAAGGTATACACATATCAATGTATACTCGATAAGTAAATAGCTCTCCAGCGTGCAGTGCAATTAGATAGTTGGGGCAATTTCAGAAAGTTTTGTGGCTTCTGGTCTCGTCTGAAATTTAGTTAGCTAGTGTTAAATATAATGAAAGTATGATTTGATAAATGATGCTCTTTAAATGCTTGCAAAGTTATTGTCTTTTGCTTTTACTTGTGTTTGTCTTCAAATGTAGTCGAAAAACGAACTGGAACACAATGATCGATCGCATCGATCGGAAGAAGGAGTATTTCAATTATTGTTTCTATTATTTCTTATGCCCACTGAACACGCGGCTCTTTAAACTCTAAACTTTCCAACTTGCTACGTCTGTTGAACTTCGAAGTAAATACTTGCTAGCTCCAAATAAATACAAATTAAAATACGATTACAAATGCAAATACGAATACAAATACAAATACATGTATAAGTTTATATATGTATGTAGTATAGTTAACTACATCTGAATAAATACATATCACATTGCTCAAAACGGGTCTCTTTCCACATGCAATTGGATTTTGAACCTTCTCTTTAATTATATTTGATGTTTTCTTAAGCCATTTCAATTTCATTTTTAAATATCTTAACAATCATGATTGCCAGAAAACATTCTATCTATTTACCACTCGCAGCTTAACTGCTTATCAATTGTTTTTTCCAGTAAACTCTGCAGTGGGCTCCATAAATAATGTAACTTCGATTGTTGTAGACGTTCTGAGGAGATTGGGTGACATCCCTGCAATTCTTCTGATGCATGAAGACTTTACGTGTTTCACTCATTCACATTGGTTTTAAACTCTTAAGCCCTTGCAGAATGTTGTAAATAAGTTGTGACTCTGGGTTCTATATTTTGCTGATCTGAATGTCGAGTTGTATTTGTACAGAGAACTCGACTAAATTCACAAATTTCGATCAATTTATATTTGACTCACTTGGAAAACAATTTGCTCAATGCTCCTGCATAGGTTTGCCACACTTTCCAATTTGAATTTACTTTGGACAAAACTTAGCTGATCGACAAATGTCGATAATGAGTATAAATGCTAACAATAGGTGCGTGCAGTATACGATTAGAGTATGGTATATCTGTATCATTCGTGTGTATGTATTTATGTATATATAACTAGTTAATAGGCTCGATGTGTCCTTTGGTGCGGGGTTTTGGTTTTATTCAATTTAGTGACGTTTATATATGTATATATATATATAATAACTGGTGTCTGGTATTACGCATCTAGAAGTAATAATAGGAAAGGCGTCGATCTATTTCCCTTTTGCGATTGTTGTGGAGAATTGCATACCAAACAAGTAGTGAAATGCTTCACGCTAAATTTAATAAATGCAATTTAGAGGGTTTCATTTGAGTTGGTAGGAAGCGCAGGAAGCGCAGGAGGCGCAGGAAGCGCAGGACCAGGTTTAGGTACAGTGGTAACTTGAAAACTAGACCGATGCGGCTTATTTTTAGTTCTTGAACAGAAATTTGAGAACGTTTACATCATGATATATTTGTAATATAATCATTTATATAGACGAAAAATGGAAAAGAATCAAATGGTTGTTTTCAAAATGAAGAACGAATTGTAAATTGTAATTTCTGGACAAGCTGAAATTATCAAGCGACCACTGCTGGGACGTGTGTCAGCTGGAACCCAGCTGGAAGTTGTATCAAAATGCGATTAGGGTCACAACAATGCTTCAAATCCAATTTGAACTGCAACCCACTCTGCCAAACCATGGTCAACTGTGGAGTTTAGACGATGCTGTTGCGCTTAGCGCTGGCCCTCTGCAGGGTGCTTTGCATGGCGGCAACGACAGCCTCGGCGCCACCAATGAAAATGGGCTGATTGGCGGCGCGTCGGAGCACATGCCACATGGCCACCGGCTTTCGCAGGGAGGAGAGCATTTGGTGCCAGTGGCGCAGACCCTTGCCGACCGCACAGCTGCCGGCAAGGACATGGCCTAGCGGCACAATCCCATTCTCCGTGACGCCAAAGACGGTGAGCCGCAGCTGGACTGTGGTCAGACCCTGGGGCGGCACACTAAATATCATCGACTCGTTGAAAATGGGGCAGCGATCCTTGCGTTTCAGCGAAGTGCGCTTTTTCAACACCTTCTTCTCGTTGTTCATCAAATAGACCTGCCAACAGTAAAGTGAAAACGATCCATTTCAGATCATGGCCATCTGTTGAATGTTGACTTAGCTCACCTTGACAAAAACATGCTGCATTGCGCTGGCAGCGGGTGAGTGTCCTTGCGACAGCTGCTCCGTCGGGGCATCCAGCTCCAGCTTGAGATTGCGCGCCTTAACGACGACTATGGTGAGGCGCTCTGCTGTGGGCAGATAGCTCAGCGAGAACATCAGCTCACCCCAACGCGCGTTGCACTTGCGCGAATCGGACAATGGTATCCAGGTGGTTATCGGACGCGCGATCTCGCCAATTTCCATCTCTGCCTCGCCAATCAGGGTGTGCGCGGGCCCATTGTGGTACAGGTGGAACCAAAGCGAGTGCCGGCCCGCCAGTCGCTTCAGACGGAAGTTAAAGCTCTCATTGTAGGCTGGAGTCAACGTGGCCTTTACCACCTGTTTGTGGACATTGGCAAGAGCTAAACACTTTCCTTATCTTTGTGCGAATTTCCAGTTGGCGGACTCACCTTTGTCTGCATACCACCTGCATGGTCGGGCACCAGGTAGATCCGAACGAATGTGTCCAGTGAGTCAAGGCCCATGCTGTGCGGACAGATGAGTCCCTTAGCCTCCAGTACGCTCACCGTCAGCTCCAGCTGCTCCTCGCTCGGACTGCTGATGTTCCTGTGGACGCGTGAAAAGTGACGGAATTAAGTTAAACAATTTTGATGGGCTATGGAAGACGATGAAGGTAAACTGACTTCTCAAACTGCAGGCCAACGCAGAGGTAGCCGGTGATTTGGGTGTAGGGCTGATCGAGTTGATCCAGGCACAGCGAGGACGCATCTGAGTTGACCGAATCACATGAGATTGCCCGCTCCAGATTGATGCCTTCCATTGAGCCATCCAGCGACATTTGCGAGCTGTTGCGTCTGCCCAATCCCAGGCTAATGCTCGACTCCTGACGCAGCAGCGAGCGTCCAAAGCACCAAGTCGAATTGCCATTGCCGTTAACGTTGCCACTTCCACTTCCATTCCCATACCCATTGCCGTTGGCGTTGGCATTGCTTACGATTATTCCGTGGCCATTGGGCAGCTTGCGGAACAGATAGTCCTCCGATATGGTCTTCTGCAGCATGTGGGGCCCCTTGACGCGCTGCGTCAATCCGGTAAACGGATTGTTTGTGTTGTGCAGCTTGAGCAAGCGACTCGACAGGCTCTGGCTCTGGCTCTGGCTCTGGCTCTGGCTCTGGCTTTGGCTCTGGCTTTGGCTCTGGCCATGCACAAAAGGATTGCCATTGTGTGGCGTCGACTGTGGCTGGATCTTTACCTCGCTTTGTGCTTGTGGCAGCTGCTCCGTGGACTCGCACAGAAACGGATTTGTGCTGGAGTTGCGACGCTTCAGTGCCGGCGGACGACGCTCCTGCACCAGCTGCACATCATCTTCTGCTGCTGGTGGTGGCGGTGGTGCGTCTGTCACCTCTGCCCCGAGATTGATGCCCTGCTGCACCGAGATCTGCCTTTTGGCAATGGGTCGCGGAATCGCAGTGGACGACAGTGTCACCGAGGCGGATGTCGTAAGTCGTGGCGGCGGCGGCGCCTCCAATGGCTGTGGCACAGCTGCCGTACCACCTGCTCCACCTGCACGCAGTGGCGAGCGTATACAGGAACGTGGCTGTGGCTCCATCGCTGACGCTCCCACCCGCTCCGTAGTAGGTGAGCTCAGCTCGTTGATCTGGCTGAAGGAGAAGGTGACCGTTTTGCTGCTGGGGCCGGCGCTATTGGGCGCTGGCGCCGGACGCAGTGGCTGAGGCGGTATGCTGACATCCGCCTGGGGCAGATTCCATAGCGGCGTCGTCGTCGTTGTTGCTGTTGTCGTTGTCGTCATAATGGTGTCACCTCCATTGCCCAGCAGCAACTGTTGCTGATGATGTTGCTGATGGTGATGGGCATGCTGTTGCAGCTGCTGCTGATCGTCCTTATCAATGGTATCGAAGCGCTTGAAGCTGCCGCTGGTGCTCAGCAGAAACTCAGAGCCAGATTGAATCTGCAAGCAGTTGAACAGACAGTAAAATTATTATTATCCAACAATTTGAGATGTTTTCGAAGTGTTCCGAGGTTGGAAGCAAGTGGCAACTCACGCTGGCCATGTAGCCATTGGGATGGAAGAGCTTGTGCTTGTGCTTGGACAGGCCAATCTGCTCCTCCTTGTTGGAGCGCATTCGCATCCAACTGGCAGCGCGTGGTCCCAGGCAGTGGCAGCCGAGCAGTACGCACACCAGCAGCAGCAGCAGCAGCAGAATAAACGACAGACTGGTGAAAGTCAATCCAAGCGGTGTCCCATCCATCGTGCGTGCTGGCCGGGTTAGTCAGTTAGATAGCCAGCAGGCAGCTAGTAGAGCCTCTCCCTCTCCGCCAGTAGCAGCTAGCAGTTAGCAGTGGCAGCTCACAGAGAACATTTCCTTTTGAGGTAAGCTGGAATGTTTCAAATGCCACATGAGATTAGCTAAACTCTGGCCAAATCCTTGCTGCACTATCTCGACATTCAACGAGGGACGAGAGAGAGAGAGAGAGAGAGAGAGAGAGAGAGAGAGAGAGAGAGAGAGAGAGAGAGAGGGGTGGAACCAGAAGAAGAGAATAAAAACCGGGACTCAGCAACTTTTGAAGACACTTTACTCGAAACCTGCTTTAAACATTGGCAACCAAAATCCGAATTCGGCATAGATAATGTTTCTATTCTCTTTTAGAAGCGCTGATATATATAAATTTATATATACATATATATACATTTATATATAGATTATATAGATGATGAAAGGAAATAACTTAAGTCATCCTACTTTTTTGCACTGACTAGCAGCGTTTTTAAAATCCCACTTTTTTGTTGTTCTTGGGACAGCCCCTTCTCTGCTGCTCGCTACAGCAACTCGTTGGGCACGCGCTCAGCTTCAAGCTGCAATACTTGGCATAGTTTGTGGGTCTTCGTGCCAAATGAAAATAAAACTAGAAACTTTTCATTGGAAAACAATGAAAAGAGTAAGGGCATTAAATGCTTATGGGAAAACTTAAAGACAAACCTAAAGGCAGAGACAGAGACTGAGACAGGGACTGAGACGGAGACGGAGACAGAGAAGGAGATGGAGACAGCAACAGCAACAGCAACTGCGACAGCAAATACAAATAAAGATGAGAACAATCACAAGAGCAAAGGCGGCAAAGGGAGAACTGAGAGCAACGAACGGGGAAGAAGTGATAAGAGGGAAGTGGGAGACGGCAACGTCAACACTTTCATCTAGCATCGCTTTACATCTGTCCCAGTAAACGTTTCCTCTGCCATTGGCTATCATCGCAACTCATCTTTTATCATACGAACATATTTATATATATTTATGGATATATATGTTTGGAGAGTATTGTGTGTTTTGGTCAGGTGTCTGCCTCTATTTCTATTTTCAGCCATATACCACCCGTTTATCATCCCCACACGCCACCATTCACCATTCACCATTCACCATTCACCATTCGCTGTTCTCCCGCTGACAGATGACAGTTGACAGTTGACAGTTTTTTGATTGAATTTGTAACCAAAGCTGCAGCATTTCCACTTCAAAGACCAAACAGCCGTCAGCACAAATGCATCTGACGTTGCCAATGGATCAAAACTATTCCCACATTCCCACATTGCCACATTGCCACTGCCCGCCAACAGCTATTGACTGTGCCTCCTCCTCCTCTTCCCCCTCCTCCCCATTCTTCTCCAGCTGCCTATTAAAGTGCCTTGACCAGTTAAAAATATGTCAGGTAATTTGCAGTTCAACGGACTATAAATGAATACGAGTAATACAAGTCCGTCGGTCCGTCAGTCTGTATATTTCTATGTAAAATATATCTGATTTATATATATACATATATATATATATATATATATATATATATATGAGAGAGAGAGAGAGAGAGAGAGATCGTTGACTTCCACAAGCAAAATAATCGAAAACAGTAATCGGTGCCAGAAGGCATCTCTTCATCTCTTTGGAGTTCCATTCGCCTTTATTTTTATAGAATGTAATTGAAGATATTGCTTCGCGTACTGTATAATCATCAGATTCTTTTGATTTTACATTTCCGCACATAAGCAAAACTTTAATTAAATATTTTCGTTTGTTCTTTTTTTGTTATATGCGGCACATATTAAATATTTGTGAGGAGGATACCATAAAATGTGCCTGGATTATTATGATGATGATGATGGGCTTCCTTGAGTGGAACACTTTGGTTTAATGCAGCAACTTAAATGCATTATAATTAAATAAGCATTTAATGAGCTGCCTACACACACACACTCACATATATATATATATGTATATGCAATTGGATAAAGAGTGCGCGAGTATGAAGCGTGTTTGCGAATGTGTGTGTGTGTGTGTGTGTGTGTGTGTGTGTGAGTGTGTAAGAGAGGCTGCCATTTTGCCATCCACATTAGCTGTAGAACTTTTGCAGCTGCAGCAACAACAGCAACAACTTTCAGTTAACCTACTGCGAGGTCGTTCCACTGTGCACAGTGTGACAATGTTTTGCGCATATTTAGTAATTATCCACCTGATTTATGAAATGTCCTAAGACAACTGCAGGGGGGGTGGTCGGGTGGGAAGTGACCTGCTTTAGATGAACAATGGAGTGCAGGGATACAGTTAAGTCCAATTGGCACCCAAATGAGTTGGTCCCTTTACACAGCTGAAATTGAGTCGGCACACAGCTCACACACACACACACACACACATACACATACGCACACACACGCCTATTCGCCCACAACGTCAGCTATTTAAAAGGGAAAGTTGAAAAATAAAGCAGCGAAAGTCAAAGTAATCAAAAGTGAGAGGCAGGAAAAGATAACACGAAATTGGAGCATGTTGGCGAAAGTGGAAAGAGACGCACTCACACGCACACACGCACACACACACACTCGAGAAAATAGATTACAAAAAAAAAATGCAAGTAGCTAAATTTGGCATTTCTCTTGTGGGTTTTGCTTTTGGCTTTTGGTTGTTGATTTTTTGTAATTGCAGCAGGGAAATTAAGCACACGGCATAGTTAAGAAGAATACGGAGAGTGTTGTGAGAAATGTTTTTTATTTGACTATTTACCTTTGGTGTTCACTTTGTTGCGCACTTTATTTGCTTAATTTGAGTTTGAGTTTCACTTTACAATATCACAGGGCGGCGCACATTAAAAAGTGGCAATATAAATGTTGACAGCAAATGAACAAAGTTCGCTTATTAACAATAACAACTGGCGCGATGCTGCTGCTCAAAACAACAACAACGACAACAACAGCGAGCACAACAACAATAACAACAATCAGAGCAACGGCAGCGCGTGCAGCCACAGAAACAACAAACAACCAGTTGTAAGCTGAGCTCGTCGTCCATTGCGTTATCCGTGCTGGGCGAAATCTCGCGGCCAACTGAGAGCGAAAGCGCTCGAAAGCAGGCTACATCATTTTTTTTCTTCTTCTGTTGGTCAGCCAGCAAACGCAGCGTATGCGCATTCTCAGAAAGCTCTTTTTAAGTTGCTCTTTGTTTGGAGAGCTTTACGTGCAGGTCTATACTCTTAATTATGCCTAAATAGCATGGTTTTTAACCATGATTTTGGGACAAAGCTCACTTACTATAAAATTTAATTGGTTGTCGTCTTAGCTAGCAGCTGCTTGGCCACAGGATTGTGGAATGTGTGGATGGTCCACACTCAACGACTGTATAATGCTTAACGACATTTTGAAAAGATAACGAATCTACTTAACAGTTCCACACTCAACGAAATGTTATTGAGCTTAGACACGAACCCAGCAAACAACTTGATTTATTTTTTATTTTAATCTTATATTTATTTTTATTTACGCAAGGCATTGAAAAAAAAAACCACTTACAAAGGTAGCTGTATTACTTAGATAAAGAACACTTAGCCACTGGCATGTTAATGATATTTACATATAAACAAAATTAAGTGATTAATAAACTATTTATATTTCAACCTATACAACCCGAATGTATTCAAACCTACATACATACATATGCGTGCGTGTGTGTGTTGCATAGTGTGACTGTATTAAGGTGAGCTGAAGTGGGCACAGGGTGACTCATAGTCCTGAATTCAGTTCATCCAAAGGAAGCCAATGCTGAATAATTCTACATAAAAATGATGATTGACGAAACTAACAATTTTCGTAGTAACAAAATTGAAGGTAATCGTGTGCTAAAAGCAATTCATTCAACTCCTTTATCATATTCATAACTGCAATCATGTTTGTGGCTTGATTGCATTTGCTTAACCAGAAATCCCCAAGCGCAGCTATATAGCATTTTCAGGGTTTGGCTTAGTTAAGTGAGTTTAGTTGAGTTGAGTTTAGTTGCGTTTGACTTTTATTTCAGTTGCCGTTGGTATTTGGCTGCTGTTCCGGACCTGCGAATTGGGGCTTACAGTTCCATTTTGGCCACAACAATTACAACAAAAGCGATTGAAACAAAATTTTATAATTCCAGCTGCTGTTTGCAAGTTGAAGAGTCAAAGCAAATAAATTGCGAAAATTCAAATTGTGCGAATATAAAATACAAGCACATTTACATTTAGACTTTGTGTGTACGTATGTATGTGTAATGTACACAATAATGCAAAATGGCAAATTATTTCAATGCAATTTTCAATTGAATTTCAGGCAAATCTGCTTTGTACTAGACCCCACAACACACACCCCCCCCCCCCCACCCCCCTCCAACTCAGCCATCTCCTTCGCGTTTCCAACAAATACCCGCTTAACTTTGCGTGCAAAGTTTGTGCCTATTAAACACACACAACACAAAAACACAACTAAATTCCAAGCATATATATGGATCTTTTTATTTATGGGTAAATTGTTATAAATTGTTGAAAAGCCGTTGCATATTTTAACATTGAAGTCCGCAACAATTTAGCATTGGGCATCAGGGGCGAGTCCGTTAAAGTATTAAGTGAGTGGGAATTTGTACAAATTAGTTGCACTACTATTGGGCCAACAACTGTGCAGCAGTCAGCAGATGAACAGATGCGCGGCCAATTCGACAGTTGGGCAACCCCACCCGAGCCCAGCCCAGCCACCAGTGGGCAATGGCCAGTGAAGAAGAGACAGAGAGACAGGGTGACTGGGGGACAAACAGACAGGGAGACAGCACGTGCAAAGTTGCTGTTGTTGCTTCTGGTTTTGTTGCTGTCCAATGCCAAATTAGGGCAACTCTAACGACGAGTTGCAGTTGAATGTTAAATGTGTGTGTAGCCCTAACGAATAATATGAAAGCGAGATAATTATAATTGCAATTACGATTTTTCTATTCAACACAGGACATGCCAAACTGAACGCTCCACGAGCTGGCTGAGAAGGCGTCAAACTCAGACCGTGTCCATCAACAGCTGTTCGTAAGGAGCAGCTTGGCACTTCACACCCTGTATTAACTAATTTAGACGATTGCCTGATCAGTTTGTAGTTGCATATGGTTAGACACTTGTGCTAAGATCACCTTGTGTCTTGCACTTCCACATGTGGTGCAATGGCGATGTGTCAACGTCCAAAGTATATATTGCCATCAGAAGCCAATTAAAATGGAGATGGAGAGGAAGTCAGAGAGCACAAGGCTTATTAAATGTACCAATTTTATGCACACCCAAGTCAGCTGCTCACACTCATACACACACATACTCCACACTCACACACACCAAATATACACAGACTCAATAAAGTTGAGAACAGTTATCTGGGCGTTGTTGCTTAGCAAAACTGGCAAAGTTATTAAAATCAACTGCAATAAATTAGCATTCTTTGCGAGTGAATGTGTGTGTGTATGAGTGAGTGTGTGCGAGTGTGTGGGAAGCCTGGAAGATAAAGCTGAAGCAGGGCGCCGGGGAGCTGACCAGGACATTTACAGCGCATCGGATCGCATCGCATCGCCTTTTGGGCCAAAACACAAAATGCGCATAAATCAGGGCAAAGCAAAGACAAGAGCCAAGAGAACATCCCCCTCAAACAAGCAAATCACCCAACCACCCACCCAACGCCCAGCGGGACCCACAGGGTGATGACTGAGCAGCCAATTGCCTCCATATAAAAATACAATTTTGCTACACTGTTTTGGCTACTCACAAATTTATGCAAAATAATTGTCAACAATGGGAGAGCAAAGAGAAACGGAGACGCGAACAAAGAGGCTGGAAAACTAACTAAGTTCTGACTTTGACCCACACCGAAACTGAATGCGATGACAGGGTGTACACCGGGCTTTGGGGGTTGCAGGGTGCACTGTGCACTGTGCACAGAGTGCACTCTGTGTACAGCTTATGCATCGTATCCTCTATCTTACCCCACCCTGTCAAGAGCCTTTTTTGTTTCTGGTGCAGTGCAGCACAATGCGAATGCGATATTATCTCGACATTAATTGCATAATAAAGCAGTTTTAATTAGGTTTCGCGCAGAACGACCAGCTTCCACATTGACGTCCCTAACCTAACCGAAGCAGGCACAGTAGGTAGGCAGTCAGTGACACCGATGCGTAACACCGAGCAGGAAATGGAATCTCAAGCTGAACCTGAAGCTCAAGCTCAAGCTCAAGATGCAGCTGGCGATGCTGAAACTTATTTCGAAAAATTGTCGCCATAAGGACTAAAGTCATCACTTGCCGATGAGAACTCCAACTCCACAAAATTAGAATTATTGTTGGTTCTCAAACCTTTAGTCAAATATTCTGATTCTTGATTAAATGCTTTAATCTTCTAATCTGTTAATATTATTCAACTTAAAATGAAGTAGAAGACGGCGAGTGAATACTGTAATTGCATATGTGTTGGATGATGCCGGGTGACAGTAACCAGCCACAAGACTGGTTAGACTTTGCCATTGATATTGTTGTTCTTGTTAAATCAGAATAGTTCGGCAAAACGATTCGATGCTCGCCTTACTGTGAAACTGCCAACTGGCAAAACTTGAAGTAGTCTACCTCTTGGGGGCGGGTGGACTCTGCTGAGTCGGTGGCGTATACGCAATGTCATGTCGCCTGAGCGACCTTCAGAGCAGTCAGCAGCCAGCAGCCAGCAGCCGAACAGGGAGGCAGGCAGCGCTGTTTGTGCTTCAATTATGCCAAAAATGCGCACTGACACGTAAAAATAATGCATACTTCAAGGCGTGCGCGCGTCCCGCAGAAGCCACAATGAAAAAAGGAAAACAGCAGCCACAGCCGCAGTAGCAGCAGCAGCAGTAGCAGCAGTGGCAGAGTTGACAATGCCACTGAAAGACGAGCAGCTGCAGCAGCCAAGGGGCAACAGCAATGCATATAACATTTTAATTTCCTGCTTATTAGGCAGCCAACGCCCACACACACAAGCACACCCCCTCACACACACACACACAAACACACACACACACACACACACACACACACACACACACATAGATACAAAGAGATGCGCTGTGTGCATGTGCATGTGTGTGTGTGAGTGTGGTTTTCATGTCGCCTTGACGACAAGCAGCCGACCTACAGCCTCTAATATACCCCCTAATACCCTACCCCCTCCCTCCGCACACACACACCACACACACACACCTCCAACCACATATTCTTCTTCTTCTACCATGCGCAGTTTTTCATTACACGTTGCTGTCCATTGCAGCGAAATTTTGGACGCGCCTGCGACTCTGCCTGCCATCTACTTGGTCTACGTCCGCTGCACATATAAATCACTGCACGCACACACACAGACATGCACACAGCCACCCAGACACATATACGCACACGCACACACATCCATGCACAAGCCAGGGCTCCAAGTTAGCCAACTGACCAGCAGCAGGAGCAGGACCAGCAGCAGCAGCAGTAGCAGCGAGGCATTGGAAATTTTGATAATTGAATTTACACGTGAATGATCACATCTTTAAGCCTTTACTCGGCTTTATTGCTGCACTGGCAGCAGTCGGCAGCATTGTTTGCCCAGTGCCTGTGGTTGCTTTGTCCTGGCCCCAGATTGAAACTGTGCGATTTTGGAATGCGCCAAAGGCCAAAGGCGGATGGCCAAAACCAAAGCCAAGTAATTATGATCACAAATTGATTAGGTCATTGGGCAATTGGGAGAAGAAACTGCAGCGAAGCAACACAATTGGGCCACACGGGGTTAGATAATAACCCATGCATCTATGTATCTATGTATCTATGTATCCATGTATCCATGTATGTGAACTACATTATTTATTGCTGTTGCCTTTGCACAGAATGCACATGGAAGAATATTAAAGGAAACTGAGAATCAACGAAGGCATTTTAGAAAGAGATACAAAGCTCCGTTGAGATCAGTTACATGGCATAGAGAGGGATGCCAAGATACTATGTAATATTATTATAGCGCTTCCCCACTCTTCTTTCCATTGTGGTTGGTGGTTGGGGGCTAAGCGAATTTCATATTAATTTGCCTAAAATATAGTACAAATCTCAACGACAACAACAACAAAAAGAAAGCATTGCCAACCCCAACATGTGATTGATGACCCAATCCAAGAGGCAAGAGGACCAAAGATGCGATGCACTTGCAAGAAGGCATAGGTAAGGTAAGTGGTAAGTAGCATGAATAAAACAGAGCGCACATGCGAGACAGTTGGTTGGGTGGCCCAAATGCAGTCAGCGCCAACAGCAAGTGTGCGAAACACAAAGGTGGAACGAAGCCACCGTTGCCAAATGGAAAATGGATTTCGCTATTAATTTCACTGACAAGACGACTAGGACAAGGACGAGGATGAGGACGAGGGCGAGCACGAGGACGCACAAGAGGAGGTGAACGTAAACACGAACGTTGACAACGTCAAAAGTAAAGAAATGCTACTGACAGCACCACGTTCCTATGCACATACATATATGCATATATATATATATTTATATAAATATATGCTATGTATGTGGTTGTGCATGTGTGTGTGTGTGTATTGTTGCATTGCAGATGCGCTGCGCTGGAAAGGATGGCAACTGATGACAACGGCTCTCAACGATGTCAGCAGCTCAGCTATGTCGGCTTTCGCTTTTATGGCGGACACACCTATTTAAAAAAGGGATTTGAAGAATTTGCGGCTAAAGGAAAAACTAAATAAATAAAAAAATAAACTTACGCCAACTAGCTCTTTGTTTAGTTTCTTTTCATCCCTTATTTTGTGGAAAAAAGGAATATCTTTGTCGCTTTCTCTTCTTTTTCGTTTTTTCTGGGCTATGCAAATGCCTAATAGCAAAATATTTGCGCAAAGGAAACGCACACATAATTCATGTATATATATATATATATATATAAATATATATTTATATAAGTTTGTCTCTACTTAACAATAAAATAATAAGCAAACAGTGCCGATAGTCGGGCATAGTTATGCTTCGGGTTTGCCGTTTCATTTACATATAATGAGGATCATGCAGATCTGGCCAATTTGCGCTCATGGTAGCGGGCGAGGGCAGCATCGAAAACTTCACCGATGGTGCGCTTACGCCAAATGTGAGTGCGATCGATGGGCGTTTTCACAACTGTCGGCACATCCTCGCCGACCTCTTTAACAGAAGCACTCTCGGATTCGGATTCAGATGAGGGTTCCGGTTTTGGATCTGGTTGGGGTTTGGGCTGCTTTTCCTTATCGGTGGCATCTGTTTGTGGACTGTGTGACGCCTTTAATTTTAGTGCCGTTTTGGCAACATTTCTGTTCGCTGCTGGTTTCGCGTTTTCTGCCTGCAGTTGTTGCTGCTGCTTCTCCTCCTCATCGCTAGACTCATCAATGCTAAAGTCTGAGTCGGCATCAATGTTGTTGGGCAGATGGGCCTTGTCTGTGACTTCAGGTGTATTCGGTGCTGGCTTGTCATCATCCTCAGAGGAGCGACGCCTTCGATAACTTCGCTTTTTGCTTGAGCTGCCCACATCAGACTTGATCGGTTTATAGGCCACTTCACTGGTGCTGGGTGCAGTCTTTGGCTTAAGCACCGACTCTTGTGTGCCCAATTTCTGTTCATAGATATGCCTGTAGAAACCATCGAGATCCTTTTGTTTTGTTACATCGCCTATAGCTTCTAGATATTCGTCTCGCTGATCCTGCTCCTGCAGCTGCCGTATCGATTCAAGCTTCTTGCGATACGCCGCTGTCACATATGTCTCCTTGTCCTTGTACGTTTCGCCCTCCGCCTCGCGCTCCTTCTGCACTTGACGCTCAATGCGCAACTCGTTCTCCAGTTTGCGTCGTTCTGCATGCTCCATCAGCCGGCCAATGTACTTGGCCTTTCGAGGCTCCAGCCTTTTAGTCTCCTTGGCCTCTTCGCGTTTATTGTCCATCTCGTCATACAGCTCGTCATACTGGAAAATAGTTGGGTCCTCGGCCAAGGCTTTCTCCTGCATGTTGCGTGCCTTGCGACGCTCCATAAGACTGGGCGCACTGATCACACCAGGTTTCCCAGTGGGACGCATTTGAGGCGCACCGGCTTCATTATCACTGGCCGAGCTGTTACTACTTTCATCGAATATAGATGGCCTGGTTGGGGGGCGTGTTGGATTTACTGCTTGCTTCTTTTGCTGTCCCGGTATTATAAGGCCAAATCTATGGGATTTTGCTTAAGTTTAAGAAGAAATACAATAAAAATATAAATACTCACTGTTTGGACATTTTGTTAGAGTTGTGGTGTTGACAAATACAGAAACCCGATTTAGTGATGGTTAAAATTGCCTAACACTGAATTATTCCAAAGCAACTCAGCGCTCTGAGCAACTCTGCGTGTGCGCTCACCACTGACAGCTGCAGCTGTCAAATGCGGCAAGACGGACTTCCTCTTTTCCGATACGTTCGCGGTCGTGTAAATTTGTGTTAAAAATCACAAAATTAAATCTTAGGTAATCCGCGTTAGATTTTACCAAAAAACTGGAAACAAACTTAGCATATATTGAGAAAAGATCGCTGGATTCGTTTGCGCTATGAATTTTATGCGTGTGCCTTGGAAATGATGTGCAAAAACTTATTTTTTTTATTGTGTATGAATTGAAGTTCAATGTTTTGGCGGCGTCGGCACAACAGCAAAAAGTTGGCCTACATACAATTCACAAACATTGTCGGTTTCTACGCGCATTTGACAACAATGCAACTCAAACGACAGCACTCATTTATTTTAATACATTTTTTTTATTGTTTCTGTGAGGCAACGTTAAAAAGACTGCCGTTGTGCCGCCATGTTTGACAGCATCAGCTGTTTTTTTTTTTGTTGTCGCCGTTACTGGGATTTCTGACAGTGGGCACCACTAACTAAACGTCAGAATAACAGGCAAATCGAATTCCATTTCTACGCATAATAATTGAGCATAAGAATTGGCAAGCATTGCAATGCATTGTTGTTGTTTACATAGCCCCGGGCACAAACTTCTCTGTGCAACACTGTGACTCCTCGTCGGTAAACTGCTTGTCGGAAAGGAGGAAGGGTAGGGGAGAGGTTGGCACAGAATATATTTTCAAGGCAACGCATTTGCACGTGTTTTTTTTGTTGGTTTTTGTTTAATCTTGTTTACTGTTTGGTGTGAGAAATATATTAATTTATACCTAATTGCAGCCATGGTGCGCATGAACGTATTGGCCGATGCCCTGAAGTGCATCAACAATGCCGAGAAGCGCGGCAAGCGTCAGGTGCTGTTGCGTCCCTGCTCTAAAGTCATCATCAAGTTCCTCACTGTGATGATGAAGCACGGATACATTGGCGAATTCGAAATTGTTGATGATCATCGTTCCGGCAAGATCGTGGTCAATCTGACCGGACGCCTCAACAAATGTGGCGTCATCTCGCCGCGCTTCGATGTCCCCATCAATGACATCGAGAAATGGACCAACAATCTGCTGCCGTCGCGTCAGTTTGGCTATGTCGTGTTGACCACATCCGGTGGCATTATGGATCACGAAGAGGCCAGGAGAAAACATCTGGGAGGCAAAATCCTTGGGTTCTTCTTCTAAATTTGTCTCTTCTGGAGCAAGTAGGACGAGCCAGGAAGATCTTAAAAGTTATTTTGTGTGTGTGGGGAGTTTTACATATGTAAATATTGTTTTATTTCCCCGTCGCGAAAAATAAAAAATAAAATAAAAACAAAACCCCATCATAGCTCATTCAAAGACAGCAAAGAATGAAACAAATCAAGAAAACGCGAAATAAAATGATTAATACATAATTTTTAATAACAATCGAATTTTCTTTGCTCACATATCACTTAAGCTAAATGTGGCGAATCTACAAATCGGTAAATTCGTCTGAGCTATCCCAGTCGTACATAGTTTACCGCAAAAAGTATAATCAAGTGAATCAAGTTGGTTTGTGCAAAGTTTGAGTTTTTAATTCAATTGACATTCCAATCGTATACTTAAAATAGGAAAATATATTTGTCTATGGGGTAATGCTACCGAGAATAAAATTATAAAGCTATTTGGTTGAGGTAGAAGTGAATAAGAACTCAATAAACGGGTTGACTTAAGGACCGGATAATTACAAGAAATTAAACAGGGAGAAAAGTACATAATCCAATTCGAAGAATTGCCAATGCTTATTTAAAATGTATTTGAAATATTTAAACAGCGCATGAGTTGACGTGCCTAATGCATCATTTTATTAACAAAGTGTATTTAAAACACGTTGGCAGCTCGACTACTACTTAAATTAAATGTGCTGCATACTTTGGGGGATATTAATAATCGATAATCAACTCGTCGAAGTCTCCTTTAATTAAAAGTGGTTACTTTTTCAATTTACAACTGCCACTTTGGTCACAACACGCAAAGCACTTGGATCAATAGTAATTAGCGATAATTGAACTGTGATTAAGTGCCAATTGTAAAAGCCCGGCTAAAGCGAAAGCAGCTAAACACCAGCGTTGCGTGTCGCCAAGGAATGCTGTCTAGATTGATGATTGATTGATTAGGGGCCCAAAGCCACTCATTTTTATTTTTCTTTATCAACAACACCCACATCCAGCCTAGCGCAGATGTGGGTGTTGCCCTGTCAGAGCCCTGAGCATATTTAATTACCAGCTTGTACGTGTGCAATTGTCCATATATAATCCAAAATGGCTGGCGCCAAAATATGAAATATGTGCAAATGCATGTTGTACATAAGCAATTCTGTATGCTTTTTTCCACACGGCATTCTAATACCGACTATTACGACAGCGACTCTACCCTTATCAGTTCCTCACTATGTATACATATGTGTATGTCAGTAAGTAGGCATTTATATATATATATATATATATATATATATATATATATATATATAGTTATTGTATCAAAGCAACCCATACATTTTTGCGGCAAAAGGCAATAATAATTTTTACTGCTCGACAAACCAGACAGCTGTATGTGAAGTGAAGTGCATATAGCATATATATACTATATACATATGTACTTGCGGTTACTCTATCTGCTAATTTCTTTTGTCTACAAAACTATGGAATTAACTCATAAAGATTTGCAATTGGAAACACGCTTATCGATTTGTTTGGTAAAAAAAAACGTCAATCTTCATTTACTTGCCTGCCATGACTGACTGGCTGTAATGCCACAGATGACCTTTGGATTGCAAGACCTTTCATTTTACGAGAGCTTTAGCTCTAACGATCTCAAGCGCCCCCAATCCGCTGATGTTAATGATAACGATGATGACGATAATGAAGATTAAGATTTTTTGTTGTTTTTTTTTGAGCATAGGAAATAGTCGAAGTTTACTGCCATTTCTTATGAAATTAATGCCGTCCAAATGTTGCTGTTGTTTCCCTCAGCGGCTTTCATAACTCGAACAAAGTTTATTTAATATGCGATAGACATGAACTTGAAGTACACCTGCTGTGAATCAGCTACGCAACAATTAAGATAATTGTTTTGGAAGACATTTCGTTACTTGGGCGCAATTTCAAATGAGAATTAATCATTTCCACTGATAGCTGCAGATATACAATTATACAAATGTACATATAAATTGAATAACGTTTGTAAGTATTTTTAAGTTACAGTCAAGGATTAATTGTGCACATACACACACACACACATAAATTCAAACTGTGAGTAAATGTTGTATACACATCTACACACACACGCACACACACTCAGACAGACACACACTTGTACAAATAAGCAATTTATCAACTTTTTCAGCAACTGGCAAACACCGATTAAAAAATCCCCAGAGGTAAAATATGCACATATACATATATTTATGTATATGTATATATATATATATGTACATACATACATCATACATTATACAAAAGCAATACAGCCGGCAAAGCATTTGAAAGGGTTTCGATTTCTGGTAGGTTCGACGGAGATAGCAGCATGTGCCTTTGCCTGCGTGTTCTCGTTCTCTCTCTCTCTCTCTCTCTCTCTCTCTCTCTCTCTCTCTCTCTCTCTCTCTCTCTCTCTCTCTTTCCCTCTCTCCCTCTCTGTTGTGTGTTTTTGTGTAAGAAACTAGTTTTGCAAAAGAGACGGGGAAGCAGACCTTGTCTTAAATGGTACAACGCGTGATGCGCTAGAATCACAACAACAGCAACAGTAATAAGATCAAAGACAAACGCTTTGATGCTGACTCGAAGCGAAAGCAGACACCTGGGGGCTGGAAAAAATATACAGTAGAAATTTGAAAAGTACAAACATCCAGAAATCGTAATTTGATGCCTAGTACTGCAAATCTTATTTTCAAGCTGAATCTGTCGTTATTTATTTTGCATAATAATATATGAATTTTCAAAATTCAGATTGCAATTTTCAAGTCATATTGTTGCTATGCGGCGTTCACATTAGCGAGCGAGCACTGTGTTATCGCATGCACATCGCCTACTGTTGCTGCTGCAAAACGAAAAAACGCAACGAAATGAAATGAAAAGGAAAAGAAAAACCGGTAACTGCACTTGGGCAGTGGGCCACCGAACAGAGAACTGCCTGCTTTGTGAATGGTAAGCATGGAGAGATAATTAAGACGCTGATCAGGCGCGCGTCATCTTTGTATGTTAATAGTATTTATTATTACGCGAGTCTTTATCAACATTTCACAATCGTTATCGTGGCCAGACAGAAGTTAATTCATAAGTTGGAACGTGCAGAAAGCCAGCCGCCAGATAAGGCAAAGCCGAACGTCTAACCACTGAACCAGGCCGTTGTCGACGTCTGCTGGCTAGCTGGCTTGTTGGTCGGCAACAGCGGGCCAAAAGCTGTGATACAATAATTGACGATAAATGGGCGTAGGAAGCGTAGAGAGAAGCACGTGTTTAATTACTATTCAATACGGATTTATTGTTGCATTAAACAGAACTTGTTGCTACTACTTTCTGCTTAAATTATATATATATATATATATGTGTTGTGTATGTGTGTGTGTGTGTAGGGGGTGGGGTGGGGTGTAGGGGTATGGTATTTGTTACATTTAGCCAGCTTAGCTTGTGGCATATGTATATATGTAATATTATTATCATTAACGTGTGTGTATGAGCAGCCTCTGTTTTATGTGTGTTGTGTGCGGCGCAATTTGATGCGCTTCTCTCTCCTTTTCTGTTCCCCGAACAACAACAGCCGGTGTTGAAGCGCCGCACGGCAACAAAATACACAAAAAAAAGGCAAGATAAATTTTGAGCTGCTTTAGGGAGTACATCCATTTAGGATGTGCTTGCAAAGTACTCCTTGGATTTGGTGGGATCGGCCACCATGGTCTTCTGGCCGGGCTTCCAGTTGGCTGGGCACACCTCGCCATACTTGTCGGTGTACTGGAAGGCCTGCACCAGGCGCAGAGTTTCCTCGACGCTGCGGCCCACGGGCAAATCGTTGATCGTTATTTGGCGCAAGTTCTGCTGCTCGTCGATAATGAAGAGGCCGCGGAATGGAATGCCAGTGTCCTCGTCAAGAACGCCATAGTCGCGTGCCACCTTCATCGACTTGTCGGCCAACAGGGGTATGTCCATGTTGCCCAAACCGCCCTGTTTGCGTGCCGTATTAATCCAGGCGAGATGGGTGAACTGGCTGTCCGTGGAGCAGCCAATAACCTCGCAGTTTATCTTGCGGAACTCGGCCGCATGCTCCGAGAAGGCGATAATCTCCGTGGGGCATACAAACGTAAAGTCCAATGGATAGAAGAAGAGCACCAGGTATTTGCCCTTATAGTCGCTCAACTTGATGTCCTTGAATTGACCATTGACCACGGCGGTGCCGGAGAATTCGGGTGCTGGCTTCTGAAGTTTCGGCATCTGCGAAACACAAGCAAAGGTTACAGTTATGCAAATACAGCACACACATACATAGCACACTTTGAAATTGCAAGTGGCAAATTAAATATGGCGAAACCCAATCAAACATGGCGGCGGTCCCAAAAAGTTTCCAATTTGGAGAAGATGAGAGCAAAGTAAAAAATGCAATAACTGAATGACTTGCAGACTGAGTCTCTTCACCTCTTGGCTGGGGCGGGAGCTATTGTATTTGTGATATGTGGCAAATGGCACGATTTGCATACCATCAATATTATTTGATATTAAATGTAATTGTAATTGGCAGTGTGTGCCTTATGCGAAATTTCTCTGAAATTCAACAAAATGTACAAAGAATGCCAACAATAAATTTGCCGCCATGACGATCATTCTGCTGCCGGCTAAAATTTGCAAAAACAACGGAAACGTCTGTATAAATATGTATAAGCATGTGTATATACATATAACTGTGTGTGTGTGTGTGATTTGTTCGTGCCAATACAGCTGTATGTACATATGTATGTGTATGTACGGACATAGTGTGCAAAACTTGTGAAATAATCTTCTTCACACCAACAACAAATACAGCAATGAACATCATTTAATGGCTTACGCTCAGCTGTAACTTCTCTTTGATTTTGTCAATTATTTGCGAAGTGTACATGATTTCAATATCTGTTTTCCTTTTCCGTTGCTAACTGCCAGATTACCCAGAACTTACTTTAATTCTTTAATAGTCTTTAGGTAGCTGCAAGTAGTGTCAATTAAATGCGTCGACGCAAACTTTTATATTTAAAGCGACCAATAAAATACCGGGACGTCTACTCGGCTCGACAACGTAATGTGAATTGTTGGCCGATTTGAAAAAGCACGCGAAAAGCAGACCGATATCTGCGTCAGCGACGTTGTTCAATCGAAAACGAATGAGAGAGAGAGAGAGAATAGAGAGGGAGAAAATGTATGTGAGCTTAACGAATGAGTTATAGCGGAAATGCTGAGAGTACCGAAATACGGTTGCCACTTCAAATAAAAATTATCTTGAATCGGAAATTAGCACAATTAATTATACAAATTTAAAAATAATTTTTATTTTTATTTTGGTATTCATGTAATTATTGAAATGCATTTTAGTTCCACATTTTATGAAAAATATGACGCAAAGAAACGATTTTGCTCATTTTAGTATGCAAAAACTGGCATGTCATATGGCAGCACTACAAAATTAGGCGCCACATTTTGAAATAAACATAAAAAATAATCATAAACTTGTCTGCTATTGTATCGCAGCATATTTTATATCATCTACTCGAGTGACTAATCTCTCGCTCCGAGAAGTGAATAATCATAAACTTATTGCTCATTACCTTCTTGATATATTTATTCGTTTGCTTAGAGTGCATTTTAGCTGTGAAATTTACAGTGACGACTAATTTAAATTGTGAAATTCACCTAAAAGCAATTAATCATTGCTCTAGTTATGTTCGTACAAAAAATGATGCAACTTCTGTAGTCAAATATGCAATGCGATTGTCGTCTTTATTTGCACCAAATAAGACAAGGGGCATTTTGTAAGTGGTAGTTATAATACATAAATACAGAAAATACGAATTTTGTCCCACAATGCAACTCTTGCGGGGCCAACTCTTGACTCCGTACATACATTTTTATAATATGTGCAAATTACAAAACGTTTAATCTATGGAATAATAAGTCAAAGAATTGGCTCCATCTCCAACTGAGAAATTAAAATAGAAGTCAGAGCAGCTTGACTAGTTTTCGGATTTAAAATGAGCCCCATCTTCATTGTGTCCGAATGTGTTTGACGAATACGTACAAAATATATGATTGCAATTTTACCAGCATCGCTGTTTGTTTAGTGTTCGAGGGAAGGGGTTGGATGGCGGATAGTTGCAGAGTTGTGTGTTGCATCTGTAGTTCTAGTCACAGGAACCATCCAGCCAGCCGTCACGCCACCTCTCATTTACTTTGCTGCAATCGAACAACGGCTTGCCAAGCTTATCATTCACGCGATTGTGGAACTTACATAGCCACTGTGCGAGATCCTTTTGCGAATCCACATTAACTGGATTTACGGCAATGCTGCAAAGACAACATGTATCAATTTATATATATATTCATAATTCGTCGTGTTTGCAGACGTACTCTTTACGTATGTCCTTGGCACAATAATCGCATGGATATAGACGTGAGAGTACATCGAAGAATGTTCGCATATCACGTTTCTCAGTGTCAGTGGGATTGTCGGCATAATATGCTGCCATGGTATGCAGCAGACCCCATGTGAATACACCCAAACGGCCCTTGTCCAGTGGACAGTCATCTCGCGGCGCAGCAACCTGAACAGTCACCTTCTCATTGGCCGCCATTTGTGTCTCCCCCTACATAAGTGCAGGGAATATGTAAAATCGGAGTCCAATGAATTTGATTCAAAGTCACCTTTGTTGACTGCGTGCCCGAGATGTTGAGGCGCTGTTGCTTGGACCATGACTTGAAATCGTTGCAAGTGCGACAATTGCTATCCGGCTTAGTGTTTCTGTGTCCGCTGAATTGTGTGCCTTCAGCCGGTGACTCCGGTTCCGATGAATCTTGCTTGAATGTTGATGTGGACATCCTATGATCGTGATCTGGCAATTTTCGCAAAGCGGCTTTTTGAAGACGACATATATGTGGAATCGGGCGCCGTTTCGATTTCGAGCTACCTTACCATGATAGCTGTGACGTCGATTGAAGTAATTGCACATGGGCAGGCAGCCAAAGGCAGTCAGCTGTTTTCGTTAACGCAATATTGAGTGCTTATGTTAACAGCGCTGTTAGCGCCGATTTTCTTATGTGAGCGCAAAAGTGCGCGGCGTTAATGCACACTGCTGCAATCCGCTGTTAGCTGGGAATAATATGTGCCGCGAAACTCGAGTTCAAAACTACACGACATTCGTTTTTTGATATTACTCCACTTTCTGAAATGTTTCCGAAAAGTCATGAAGCTAAATAGCTATAAGCTTGCGTATATACTTGTACATTACGATAAAAATCCTAATTACTTGCATTGTATTTATTAATATTATAAATTCAACCAAAGTAAAGGCTTTTTGTCTGCATGTCTTGATTATACTTACTTATAAAAGAACAAACAAACAATTTAAATTGTCAAAGGCACATTTATTAATTAAATTGTAATGTATAAATTCATTTAGTAACAACTACGGCATGGTATCAATGGTAAATACAAGTTAACAATCGAGCGGGTTAGCTTTATTGCCGGCCAACTGGGCCAGCATCTTGCAACGGGTTAGACACACACATATAATCAATATAAATAGTTAGGACGCACGGCAAACTCGTTTCGTTTTGTTTCATTGAAGTTGAATTCTATTTACGATTTGGGCATGCATTAATCATTAATTGATAACAAAGTTATAAGACGCTGAATGTGGATGACGTTTAGATCAGCTAAGCGTAGTCCCTAAACGTGGTGAACAGGCTATAGAGGACACGCAGTGTTGACTTCAGATCCATGTTGACAATGTCCTCGGGGCGTGCCTTTGGCTTCGGCAGACCCACATCCTGCATCAGATCGAAAGCGAAGGCCACATTGTTGACCATCTGATCGGTATCCTGCGGCGTCAGATGGAACTCGTGCAGCGGAACAAAAAACCCGCCCAGCAGACCCATCAACAGGCACAGATAGACGCCATCCCGAAAGTCTGTGTTCAGGTCGTTGATCTCGAAGTTCAGCTTGGCCAAATGCTTGTTGACAAAGGTAATCAGCGACTTCTTCACAACAGCCAGTTTATCGGGTGCACAGTCAATCAACGTATCGAACGCATCCTTCTCGCAACGCATGCCCAGATCATCGTACTCCGACGTGATTTGCTCCTGATATTTCCTACACACAAAAAAAAAAAAACAAAACAAACAAACGAATGCATTTTTATACACTGAAGTTAACCAGAATTCACAGCTTACTGTGCATTCATAAAACCGGCGCTCATCTCGGCAATCACCACGGTGACAAAGACATTTTCTGGCAGGCGAACTGGTGCCCGGAAATGACGCACCAAAGCGACCAATAAATGCAATATGGCCACAATATTCTTCGAGTGCACGCTGGCTACCGACCATTTCGGTATCTTCTGATGGAAACCAAGTGTCTGCAAGGGGAGAACAATAAATGCTTGTCATAACTATTGCAAGTTTTCAAAATCGATCGATTGAAATTGGAATATCGTTTCGATTCAATACAATCTTGGTAAGTAAGCAGTTATATATATTTTATATATATATTTATTATACAATATTGTGTAGCTTTGGGCATCACTTACGTGATTGACAGCTTTCAGCACAATGTTCAGTTTCTCGTGCTGACCCTGCTCGGACTGTGTGACTTCTGGCACGTCCAGTTTCTTGCCGGTCAGCTTCTCCCAGAGCTTGTGCAGCACTTGGCCGTCGTACATGTCCTCATCGAGCTTCTGCACAATGATGCGCTGCTCGGCGAGCTCATCGTTGATCCAATCGATCAGTATCTGTTGCAGTTTTAGCACCTCCGGATCGTTACTCGATTGGGGATCGATGACAGCGCGCTGCTCATGCTCGCCTATTGGGAATGATTCGAGAATTGCGAGTTAAGTTCCATTTTCGAGTAGGCTACTCATCTAGTACTTACGCAGCGCATAATCCTCGGGCGGTATGTCGAACTGACTGGGCGAGCCGGGGGAGTCGATTGCGTATTTGCCTTCCTCTTGGACTTTCTTGACTGTGCAACAAACAACATTTAAAATGACAGTGTCAGTGAGAGAGTAGGCAAAAGCACAAATGTAAACAATATATGGTGACGTCACAGTGTATACGACAGCCCCCACCCCCAAAAACACCAAACAATTCTCGCAAACACTAACACAATCAAACACACAGTGCACACCGACAGCAAACCAATGCGATCAGTATATTTTTGTTTGTTTGTGTGCGTCACAATATGTAAATGACGCAATGTTTTTTATTATCGTCAGCAGACACAGTCCACATCTGCTTACAGAATCGTTGAGCAAACGCTTGAAAATGGGCTGCGTGTGTGATTCTTTGCTGCATGGCTCAATGGGGCCATGTAATCGTGCATTTGCCGTGGCGTTGGAGCTGAGTGTTCGCCATATGGGGCCATATTCAGAAGATTTCACTGCGGTATCCCAAATTGGGAGCTCACCTTCGCGAGTGCCGCGTTTCCGTCCGAGTGTGCTGAATTTATCCCAAAAGCTATCCTCCTTTTCGCCCTTCTTGATTGTCGTGGGCGTGTGCGGTGACTTGGGACGATTTAATGTCGACATTTCTGGTCACTGTAGGGCAAACAAAAAAACGAATAAAACAAAACGAACAAAGTAATGGAATTAATAAACACTCGATTATATTATCGGTTAGCTGGACTCGTTCACAGTGTCATCGTCTATTCGCAAACTATCGATCGGTAAAAGGAAAGTATTAATATATCGAGCGAGTAATTCTTTTTTCTTTCTATGTGAATATGTGAAAATACCAAACGCATTGGTGGAACTATCGATGTTTGACTCATTCACAATATCGACGATATTCGAATTGTCGGTGTATCGACGTAACAGAAATATGTTAAAGGCATTTAGCAGTTTTTAAACATATTTCAATTGTGGGTTATACAAAAATGTTTGTATGTATTTCTATGTTCACAACTTGCGTACAATAATACATAAAATAAATCATAGGCATCATTTCTCATGGATATACATATAGATATACAGTTTACAATTTTCAGTTTTTAAATAGAGTTAGGCAGCTGGCAGGCGCGCACTGCAACCAATTGCAGCAGCACGAAGATGGGCGAAAAGACTTCGCTGTACTCGAGACCCGTTTTGCCCGACAGTTTGAGGCACAACAGATATTTAAAGATGGCGATAAGTACGAGGAAATATGTGCTCCACATGAACCGATGCAGGGCCTTGCGCTTGTTTTCCGCGTCGAGGTACATGCGAATGCCAACAATGACGCAGAAATACGCATTGCAAATATCGATGAAGAACAGCGGGCTGAATATGCTAAACCAGTCACACAACAGTTCGGGGAACACGTTGTTGAATGTGCCAGCAATCTTTAAGGCGAGCGCTATGGTGAACACCAGCAGGCCACACAGATTTACCAATATCTCAAACTCTGTTAGGCCAAGCCAACGCACAAGCTCCGATAATTTGAACATGATATCGTTGTTACTTTTGTTTTGGATTACTTAGTTTCTGCTGCTGTTTCTGCGGCTGCTGCTGACGTTGCTGGTGGTGCTGCTGGGGCTTGCGCTGCGTCTGTTGCTGTTTATTGGTAGTCGTTGTGTAGTCTGGCTTCGCTGGCAGCTTGGGTACGACAATGTCGAAGAGGCTGCTATTGTAGATTTTAATGTGCAAGGCGGAATTGTTGCGCTTGCGAAATGTTATGTCGTCCTCATCACAAAGTGGATGCAGTTCATCCACCAGCTGTATGGTGGACGTGTTAATTGCGTAGCTGAGTGCCCCCTCCGAGTTCTGGATGAGACGCAGTGCCAAGTTGATACCTCGTGTAATGGAATAGCCCATGCAGTGCAAAAAGATCTCCTTAGCACCCGAGTTCAGTAGATCTTCGCATCGTTTCTGTTGTGCCTGTGTCAATTGACAATATTTATCGTTGAATAATAATAATAATAGTTTCAACAGCTTGACAACTTGCTGCTTACCTTAAAGTCTGTTTTGCTTGTAATGTAAATATTGCGTCCGTCGTTTTTGGCAGCACGCGGCGGGACCTTTCGCACAACTCGATGGGTGGTTTGGCTGCTGCGCTGCTGTTGGTTTCTATTGGTTCTTGGCTTGGCCCCTCGTTCGGTAAGATTGCTGTCCATCATCGAAACAAACGAAAGGGCTTATATTGAACCACCCATAACTTGACGGCGTTGAATCGCGTTTATTACATATAGATTTGACTTGATGATGAAATGTTAACGCTAGCATTCGATAATCGATACCGATAAGGCATTCTGCCAACAGAGCACTATGCTGTCAAATTAAAAACTTATACTAGTGAACATCTGGCAACTCGGCTCTAGCCGATATTTTTAATTCGCTTTTGTCACACGAAACACACACACACACACTATCGTAGCCCAGTTCGTGTTCGTAACAGCGACAAACTCCAAGCAGTTGGAAAATTTTCTTCGTACTTTCCGAAACAACAAAGGTATGTTTTAACCAAAGAAAAAAAAAAGAAAACGCACAACAAACAAAATCAGAATGCAATTCACTCAAATTTGTAAGCCAGTGGCTCAAATATTGTATTTATGCAACAACACACAACACTAGTATTTGTCATAAGTTCGCTCACACACACACACCCACACATACACATTTCGAATGCCGCTGGCTATAAAGGCTTTAGCAGAAGGCAACGAAAAAGAATTACATAACTTCTAATTTAATTTTACGGCAAATTTGTTGAGTGAGTGAGTTCAAGTTATGCTTTGGCATAAGTAAGTTATGTATTAAGCAAGCGTTCTAAGTTTAGCGTTGAGCGTTAGTTACATAAGTTGGGAATGTGCGCTAAAACGCAATTGGTTCGAAGCTGCCACCCATCCCACACCGCCCCCGCCCCACCTATCACCGTTAAGTTAAGTATCCGTATCTGTATCCCCTTAAAACCACAAAGAAAAACAAAACAAAAAGAAAATGAGAAAAATGTAATTATGATAAACTGACTCCTTGCACAGCGTTTTGGTCCAAGTAACGTCTTGTATTCATGCGTTCAAGTTCATTTTTCCATGCAGGACGTACAAAAATCCGCTCCCAACCGATTTCAGTTAAGCAAAGTTACAAAGCAAAGCCAAAGAGCAGCAACCAAAGCAAGCAAGCAAGCACAAAAACACATTAAAACGCACGCGACGCACCGCACCAACACCCGCGCGCAACCCGACAACCCTACAACAGAACCTAGCTGCAGGTTGGCAGGCTGCAAAAAAAAAAAAAAAAAAAAAAAGGGTGCCTGCCCCCAGCCCCCCATCTGAGGACAACCAACAAGAACAACAACAGCAATCAATAACATCAGCAGCAGCGGCATCAGTCAACGGTCATCGTAACAGCGACAGCAACAGCAGCAGCAGTTGCAGCAACAGCATCCTCGGGATAAAAGCATACAAGTAAATTTTATAATTCCTTATTACAATCCAAAAAGTCCAAACGAAATCAAATCAATTTGCAATTGCATAAGATTTTGAGTTTCAGTGCAAATATTCAAATTGCCTGGCCTGCCTGTGTGACTATGTATTTATATTGTGTACTTTATACTGTATACATATGTTTTACCGGCCATGCCATTAATTCTCTGGTACTTTAATGCTATTTGTGTGTTTTACAGTAGTAGTCCGCCTTCAGTTATGCCAACTGCACAACCACACACCCACACACACACACACACACATATATATATATATTCGCATTACTCACATTGTCATGGGTACATTTGTGTTGTCCTCTGGAAGTGTGTTGTGCACAGAAAAAACTAGCTTTTAACTGTAAAGTTCGCACAAAATCAACGCGGCTCAGTGTGGCAACTCTGCTCGTTTCTCTTTTTCTTTTCTTATCGCTGTTATTAACAGTAACGAAAGATGATTAAACAAAGAGCATGCAAAATAAATTGCAGAACAAATGTGAGCTGCTCGCTGCTAGCAACAAAAGTAAATAAAACATACAAAAATAAAAGTGTAGGTCAGAAGATGACAACCTAAAATTGTGACGTATGGGGTAGTAATACAAGCACGCAGGTGGCAACCAGGCAAAAGGCAAATTGTAAAACACAAGAAATATACATATGTAATTATGTATGTATGTACGTATGTCTTAAAGTACTGACGACAGAGCAGACGGTGTCGCCAAATCGAATCGAAACAAGCAAACCAAAAAAAAAAGAAAAAAAGAATTGTATAGGTATACCGCATACAAATCGTCTCAACTGCAACTGATTGATTTAACGCGGCACAGTTTGAATTGCAGATCAACAAACGCCGCAAGTGAAGTCCGACTCTGACTGGGCAAAAAACGACATGTCTGCGGCACGCTTACCGTATTATCAGCAGCAGCCGGAGGAGGAGCAGGAACTGCAACAACAACAACAGCAGCAGCAGCGCAATCGGCGCAGCGTCAGCCGTGGACGCGGCACCCAGCGTGGTGTCAATGGTGGCTATCATGAGCGCAGCAATCGACGCGAACGTAGCCGTTCCGTTGAGCGTGGCAGGCGGTACAGTCGCAGTCGCTCCATGGAGCGGCAGCGTCGACGACATAGCCGTGATCGGGAGCGGCGTCATCAGCAGCATCGTCACCACAATCACAACACAAGAGATTCACGTGATCGCTCCTGGGAGCGGGAAAAGGAACGGGAGCGGGACCGTGAGAGGGACTACTCCAGACGCAGCAGCTATTATCAGCGGGATAGTCGCAGTCGTTCCCCAACGCCGCCCTCGCGACGTCAACAGCAGCAACAGCAGTCGCATGGCAGCAAACAGAGCAGAGGTGCAGGTGGAGGAGGAGGAGTAGGGATGATGGGAGACAGCATGGATGAAGTGCGCATGCCGTTAACATCAACAAATGCATCTGGCAAATGCAACGACAAGGCCATGTCTGCTGTGGGCGCCTATTACAATCTGGACACGGATGAACCCTTCGACAAGGAGCGCATACATCGCGAGATCGAGGAGAAGCTGCGCGAGACTCTCGCTCGCGAGGGTAAAGTATATCCGCCGCCCAAGCCAGAGGCATCGCATCCAGTGTTCGCCAACGATGGGTCCTTCATGGAACTGTTTAAGAAAATGCAAGAGGAGCAACAGCGACCACAGCATCAGTCTCCGCAGATGCAGCAGTTGCAATTGGATGCCGCAACAGCCGCAGCCGCAGCAGCAGCAACAGGAGCAGCAGCAGCTGCCACTGCAACAGTAGCATTGCGCGAGCAGCAGCAACAGTTGAATAACTCAGTATCAGTTAGTGTGTTTGGTGCACTGCCAGCCATTGCCGCCGGCGCGGCCAGTAGTCCAGCTGCTCCCTATATTGCGGCCGCGGCGGCTGGCAAATCGGCGCCGCCGCCGCCAATGGTGGGGCGTCGTCGTGGTGGAAAGATATTGAAAACGGGCGTTGTGGCCAAGCTGAAGACGCCCAATGAGCGGGATGTGGATCCCAAGGATTTCTGGTCGCTGTATCTGGCTGAAGTGAACAAGTACAAGAGCAATGCCTGCGATACGGACAACGGCAAGCGTCCACTGGTCAAATAGGAGCAGCAGGAACACATGCACACACACACATGCACATACATACAACATGCAACAAGCAAGATATATATATATATATTTATATATATACCAGAATGACAAAATGAACTTGAATGCTGCAGGCAATTTACAGAATCCAAACGGTGCGATTGCACACACACACACACATACACACATTCATATATATGTATGTATATTATATTTATATATATACTATTTAGATATAAGCATAACAAGTTAGCTCAGCAGTTGTGTTTTGTTGTTTTTTTTTTTTAATTTAGAAGGGTGGCTCTCAGTTGACTCACTTCTTATTCTCAGCCATTTGATACGAAAGAAAGGAATTAAAAGAAATGGGAAACTTTTGATACATAGTAGGGATACTATATCTCAATTCCTTTAGAATTAGCAATCATTTAACAATAATATATAAATATGTAGCCAGCATATATATTTTGCAATTTTGGGATCACAAACGGAGGCAATGGGGATAGGAGCAGCAATGAATATAAACGAACAGCGCCTCACTTATAAATATGAATATGGATATGAATAATAATAACATGTAATAAACAATAGCGTAGAACTTAAGCCGTAGTTTGTACATTTTTTTAAGTCTACAAGTAGAATACTTTTTAACAATATAATATATATAAATATGTATTCTGCAACAGTATATATATATAATTGATATAATGTCTGTACTTACACTTATCACTTATCTTATGAAAGATCGTTCATACAAACATCGAAACATGGACTAACGTATTATGATTCTTTGTGTATCTCTGTCTCTTTTTCTCTCTTTTTGCACAACGATCGAAAATTGAATTCGAAATTGACTTTGACCTTTAATTTGAATTAATTAATTGTCAATGGACAATTATTATTACGATTATCATTATTGGCGATAATATTATTAATTAATATAATTATGAATATTGTTAATTACCATTTTTCTTTTTAATATTTATACTTGCTTTTCTATTTTGTCCATAAAACATGCCTTTCGTTTGTTGTTGTTACATAATTTCATTACACATAAACTATATAAACTATCGCTATCTCGACACCTGTGTTCAATTTGCGCCCTGGTTTATGTGTCAATCCGTCAATCTGTCAATATCTGTCCATCGATTTTGGTTTTGCGTTTATTCTGTTTCGTTTCGATTCGTTTCGTTTTGTTTAACTAAAAGTCAATATATATGCAATTTTTCATGTCCAAAAACAAAAACAGCGATAAGTCGTCAGCCGACAACATGTCCGCCTATAAGATGGAGACCGCTCCCTTTGATCCACGTTTCCCCAACCAGAACGTGACGCGCTATTGCTATCAATCCTATATTGATTTCCATCGTTGCCAGAAGAAGCGCGGCGAGAGCTTTGCGCCCTGCAACTACTTCCAGAAGGTCTACAAGACGATGTGCCCCAATGCCTGGGTTGAGAAGTGGGACGATCAGCGCGAGAGCGGCACATTCCCGGGCCGCATCTAAGCAGCCTGCCCTTCTCGTCTACCATTCAACACAAACAGCAACAACAACAACAACAACAGCAACACCAGCTCCACAATACCAAACAGCAACAACAACAGCAAGCAGCAAATAATGCACTACAAATAGTTAATACCGTATAGGGGAGGCTACACCAATTGCAACCAATTGAAATGAAAAATGAAAAATAGCAACAAATATAAATAAATACTTGTTACAAATTGTCATCGTTGTTTTATTTGTTCGTGCAACCCGTTAATACGGTATATGATATATCACATGATATACTTAAAAACAAAAACACAGCCGGGCAACAACTGTGTATTAGTCAGTAATGAGAACATTTGCAAGTTGAGTTATTAGTTTAGCAACGTGATGATCAAATTATCCACAGTAGATGCATCCTCGGTCGGATGTTGCCCCTTCTGCTGCACGCGCACTTTGCCCTGACTGCACTGCAAGATGACAAGCAATTTTGTTTACAACATAAGAGAGATATAGGAAAGTTTGGGTTACATATATTTGTGTACATACATATATATATATATATATATATATATATATATATGTATAATATAAATCTCAGCTTACAAGCCGATATTTACCAAGTTCATGGCAGCCATAAGGTAAATGCCCGGCATGGCTATGTGCGAACGCTTGTTGGCCAACAGTTCTGCCATGTTTGTGGCGCCGTTTGGGGACTGGCGGCACTTGTCTAGGATTTCAGTCTCAACTGATTTCTGCAGCGCCAGGGATTCGAGTACCTCGTATTGTGCCGCCATCGGCCAGAGATGCTTTAGCCTCGCGGAGTTCACAGTCGAATGAGAACACATTCGCCGTTGTCAATGCTCACGTTGCGATTGCAATGCCAGCGAATAGTTTGTTTACTCTCCCAATCATTATCAAAAACGCATTGGTTATTTATTCGGCTCGCATTATTTATTTTACTTTGATTTGTTTGTTTGTTCGTTTTGTTTATAATCTGGTTGTGTCATTGTGCCTAGCCTCTGCGGAATTCATAGATTTTAAAGTTTTGTTTTTATTTGTTATATATTTTATTGTTTTAATTATGTGAAGTGTTTTTATATTACTACTTTAGTATGCACACCATATTAAATGGTTTTTTTGTTTTTGTATTTTTGTTTTTATTTAGATCATTTATCAATATTAACTATTAATTCTCAAATATTTAGCAACTCTTGTTAGACAATAGTTTTTTTGTTTTTTTTTCGTTCTTTTGCTTATTCATTACTTTTTTTACTCCTTTTAAATGCTGTGCGTTTGAGTACACCCGATTAGACATTGCACCCTACTATGAATGAATTAAACAACTTAAGATTAGTTGGTTATAATGACGATAAACAATAAACAAGTAATACAGTTGCCAGAAACATTTAACAAAAATTTTTTAGATACAATTTCGAAAAATTAACAATTGCGGACGGCAGCAATTTTGATATAGCAGTTGGTTTAGGTTAAAAAATATTTAACTTTTAATAAATAACACGGCTTGTAAACTTGATGAATAAAGTGTGTGGTCAGTGTGTTTTTGTCAATGTCTAATCTGAACTTATCGGGCTATACGCTGTATTAATTATTGCATTATGTATTCAGATTTGCTTCAACTTGATGAATCGATCGGATTCATTTGAGTTTGTACTGCAGCTTGCATGGATCTTAGACTTAAACTTAGCTTAAACTTATGATAATGTTGTTAAAATGTTTCTGCGCTCGCATTTTGCGTCTTTTGCGCATAACTTTCTTTGGGCAATCAATAAATCGAAATCTTTGGCTTACTCACTAAATTCCTAATAGGCAATCTCATTCTACTTTGTGTTTTCCATACCTTCCAAATGAACTGTACAGATTTGGCGTAAGGTTTTAAAATTCGGTTCCCTTATAAACTGGATATAATTTATTGTACTTAATAGGTATGCATATATAATATATATGTATGTGTGTATATATACATATATATATATATATATATATATATATTTTATATGTATTTATGGATTACTTGATCAAAATCGAAGGAAACATCAGTTGTAATTAGTACATGCTATGTACTTATATATTTAGGTCTTCTTAGAGCGATTCACAAATTGAATAAGTTCTCTAAACATTGCTCGGAAGCAATTCTATGCTTGAATAATGATATACATACATACATAAGTGGATATATAGCTCAAGTATATGCGTGTAAATGTAATTGGTAAATACATGCTGAACTCGTAGAATTATAACACAGATACAAAATCAGTAGTAAAATGTTCTTCTTCTTTTTCTTCTTCTTCGTCTTCTGTTTTTTTGTTTTTTTGTTGCGCTCAATTATTGATTATGTTTTAAACGCTTGTATTAGATAATATAGTTTTAGTTCCAGTTTACAGAGAGCACACGAGGAATACGCAAAACTTAGATATGATTTAATATATATCGTTTCGTATATATTAAATTTAAGAGAAACAATGCTTTATCCCAACTGGCCTATCTCATCACTCTGCGATATACGTTACGATCACGAATTTTCTGTGTACTTTCTTACTTTTTATTTAGAACGCAAGTCAATCTAACTTATGAAACACGGCTATATTTGACTCGTCTATATTTACCTGTTAGTAACATTTTAGTTTTGTTTTTTGTTTTTTTGTTTTAAGCGAGACTTGAACATGAGTTTCTTGTTTATTATTATTTATATGATAATATCTTTAAATTAAATGTCTACGTTGAATATGCTCTTAAAGTGCTAGGAATGCATATACTTATTAGATGTTAGGCTGAAACGTAATCGTAATCGATCTTAGTACAAATGAGAAAACAAATCCCCCAAATGCATTTGCTTAAGAGGCTATCGCTTCTCGTCTAGATCGCATACTTTTCAGCCCAACTCTCGTACATATATCGTATATTGTTCACTATATTCCCATATCTCCATTTGAAATGTGCGTTTTGGCTTTTTGTTTTCTATCCAGCTTATTCGCGGTTGATTTTTATGTGATTTAGTCTAGATATTTTTGAAATATCAGCATTACATTTAAGACCTTTCCGCGAAATCAGCCGACAATTATTACTCTCCATCTATCTTTTCTAAACTGTATTCTGTAGTTATCAAGTTAAAGCTTCTTCTTCGTCATCATCATTCATTATTCATTGTTCATCTGCCAAGTTGGCATCTTTTATCTTTGCTAAGTCCGCAAGATTTTGGTGCCTGTTTGCTTGCAGCTGTTTTTACTGTGCGTGTCGCTGCTTAAAACCCATTAGCTACATGCTCTACTAAATCCGTATGTGTCCATCTCTGCTCGTTTGGTTGCCCCCGACCTGTGTCCTCTGACCTGTTCCCCCTTACGGATATAGTTACATGTAGCTATTGCTTGTTTGTTATCCAATGTCGCGTACGATTTCGATCTTGTCGCTCAGCTCCGGATCGTGGATGGTGGTGAAGTGGGTGCGATCGCTGCGGAAAGTGTTGCGCTCATTGGAGCTCGTCTTGATTGAACGTTCCGACGGTGTCTCTGTGCCGCTCAATTGAATGCGCTTCTGCAGTGCCGAGACAAAGTTCTGCAAAATTACAAATGATAAGAGGACATTCTGTCAAGGATCTTATACCCATTACACTCACCTGCGATATGATGTCACCGCGTGCCGTGCGAACCTGATACAGATAGCGGAATTTGCGCTGGCGTGCCTCCTCGCGTGTCTCCCGGGTGCGCGACTGTGCCCGCCGCATGGGAACATGGGGATTGCCTGGTACCGGCTGCTGGCCGTGCGCTATATGCGGTCCATGGGGATGTTGCTGATGGTGTCGCATATAGATGCGTTTGCGATGGTCCACGCGCCAAGCTGTGATGAAACACTGCACCATAATGCTAATCACAATGGTCACCGGCCAGGCAGTGATTAGCAGTCCACCATAGCAGGGCGGTGGCGATGGATGCGGCTTCATATTGAGTATCCAGTTAATCGTCTCCAAGCTGTGCATGAAAAAATCAATGGACCCAATTATCATCGCTGTGCCCACAATGCTGGATGTCAATATGGTCACATATTTGACACAGCAAAGCGTCAGCACTGAGCAAATGACGGCGCCGCCTACAATGGCCACATAAATCTCGCGATACTGCGGAGGAGAGGAGATACAAGAACAGCTTTGTAAGTGGACCAAGTGGAGTAGTTTAAGCGGAGCTTTCAGAAAGTGAAATTTGGCCAATTTATAAATTGTAGTTTAGTTTGCACAACTTACCCCAAACTCGTTGTCCGGCATGGTGGCCACACAGACGGCCATTGCAGCGCCCGAGAGGAGAGCACCGGCAAAGGCACTGATCAGCACAGAGGCCACTGGATATGTGGAGCCGAGAACGGCGCCGAGCAGTCCGGCAACTATGGCCAGAGCCGAATCGGCCGGCTTGCCCAGCCACGTTATCTGAAAGTCCTGTAAAATAAATATGGCATTGGCGCCCACCATCAGTCCGCTAAGGAAGCCAACGGCGCGCAGGCAGCGATAGCCCAGCAGAGCGTAAACAATACCAAACACGGCCATGATGGCCCAGAGGAGTGCGGCCAGCGTGTCTGGGCTTGTGGGTGAACATGTCTGGCTGCTCTCCAGGATGCCCTGTATGACAGACAGAGACGGAGACAAATGGTAAGCAAAGACACACACACGGAAATGTTTAATTAAATCGCTCAGCCATGCAAAGTTGAGACACAGGTTTCGGTGACAGGGCGAGTTTTTGTAAAAGGTTTGCAGGTGGCTACAAAAAAAATATACACTCAAATAACATATTCAATTACTTCTACACTCGAAGAAAAATTCGGTTTTAAAATCAAGTGCAGCTGTTGTTTACAATATAATTCGCAGTATTGACAAAAAAACTGGCTTTGTGGGTTTCAATTTCGAAATATAAACAAATATAAAGTGCATATACAAATGCTGAACTTACTGAAAGAAAATTAGAAACAACAAATAAGAATTGTCCAGAAATTCAAACCGTAATATTAAACGTGTCTTTAATGTTGAATTTATTGGGTTTAAGTTTGCATGGAAATATAGGACTTGGGTAAATCAGATTTATTTGCGAATGACATTGATAATTGAAATTGGCTGGCGATAACACAACGGACCATTTAGGAATTGGTATATATATAAGGAATTGGTATATATAAGAAAAAATAGACGATGTGAAATTATTTATCGTCTGTATTACTATATTAGTATTATTATTATTATCTGGGAACATTCCAAAACATTATCTGCTCAGTGGCGGATAGTGTGAAGACAGCTCAACTCAAACTCAACTTCCTTGTGCTCATTTGCTGCACAGATGTACATATGTACATATGTACATACATATATACATATATATACACACATATGTGTGTGTGTGTAGGTTTGTTTGCATATGCTTGGCTCGTAATGCGATCAAGGACGAGTCTTTGTGTGAAGCATGGGTGCATCTGCACTCAGGGCCACTGACTGACACACTTGGCGCCACTTGGCCAGCCCCACTCATTGATGATGACTCAGTTAACATGGCTGTTGACACATAAAATACCCACTTATGCACACACACACACACACACACACTGAGAAATATACATATATGTATATATATATATATATATACAGTTGAAGATAAAAAGAGAGCAAAAGTGTTGCATGGAGCGCACTTCTTATTTGCATACAGAGAAACATAACCTCAAAAAGGGGTTTTGATACGCACCTTAATTAAAAATGGCCAATCGAGATGAGAGACGCTTTTGGTGTCATCATGCTCCTGGCCATCATAGGCCACATCATAGTTATCCAGCGAATGTAGTGCACTGCTTTCCATGCCTCCAGCTCCACCTCCAACTCGAATTCCAATTCCAATTTTTCCGGCTACGCCACCAGCTCCACCTCCCGCTGCAGCCACAACGTCTCTGGCGTCACTGCCATTTCCCGCTCCACTCATTGTGCTCTACACTGCACTATTTTAGTTTTTAGCTAGTTTTTTCTTTTGTCAATTCGATCGTGGGATCAGGGGCAAGGTATGGGGCTGCGACCCATGGCCAGGCGGCAGAGCAGTAACAGCAGCAGCGATTTGTATGTCAAAGTTGCAGCTCAAAATAGGGCGGAGTTGGTCTCAAGCACAGTTGACAGCACCAGCATGTCCAGCAGACAATCCTTCACTGTCTGTGCGAAGTGGGCTCTTTCCAATTGCACGTTGACTTCTTGGCTTTTGGCTTTTGGCACGGCTTTTCTTTGTTTCGGTTTATCTTATTTTTTTCTTTTTATTTTTTAATGCATTCGCACTCGCATTTTATTGTGTACACTTATTTGTAATATGGAGTTGGAGTTGGACGTTACAATCGGGGCCAAGACAATTTTACTTGTGGTACAACAAAACCGCGTGTGGCAGAAGCGCACAACTCGCGCCCGACAGGGACAACCCCAACACAGCGGTGTGCTGCCCTTTGGCAGCCAAGGCTGCGAGAGCGGGACAGCATTAGCTGGCGTCATATAGCAACCCTCAAGTGAATGTCCAAAAGCTCTGGAGTCGCTCGCTTACTGTCTGCGTTAGTTGGTAAAAGCTTTGCGTTGGGCTTTCGCAGGATAACGGCAGTGTAAGCTCAGGTGAATTTACGTATGACAATCTGTGTGTGTATGTAAAGGTATGTAAATGAGAGACGCACAATCGATTATACCCTGTTAGCATCAACTGGGAAAGAAGGGTATGCGAACCTATTCAAGGCAGTTTGTTTTTATCTTATTTAATTACGTTCATAAATGAAGTGTCGGTCTCCGCCAGGAGAATGAATCCATCCCATTCCTGTTCGCTAGCCCATAATACCCAAGCAACAACGAATAGAATAGGGTATATACTTGTTAATTTGATTATATATGTGTGCTATGTATATTAAATAATTTGTTGCTAAACACATGCAAATGTTACAAGACAAACATGTATATTTATACCTTATATTAAGTGCTCTTCAAGATAATCAAATTACTGGAATGATAAACCCTGATTTGCATTTATCCTGTCGAGCGCTTTACACAAAATTGGTTAAATCTGAAATATGCATTTAACGATGACATCGATTTTATCGTGCATTCAAAAGTTTTGAACGGGGGGGAAAATAAAAACATTTGTAGGCGATAATAATAACGTATATGCGTATATCCTGTGCCCATCTATAAATGTATATTGGGGGAATATATGCGAATATAAATATATGTGTATATATATATATGCATGTAATCGTAATAGATAAGTAATAATAATACACTTCAACTTTGCACTTAATTTGGAATCTTGAGGTGTTTTTTGTTTTAACAGATTTCTCACGTAACATTCAAATAACTACAATAATTAATATATTATGGTTGTATATAATTCCATTTCGATTTGTAGTTGGCTGTCCGAATATAATTTGTTATTATTGTTATTGCAGTAGATGCTGTTGTTGCTATTGTTGTTGTTTTAGATACTTGGATCAACTTAAGGAGAACGTATGATTGCCTCGTAGGCGGTAAATATAATGTTGGCCACCTCCACGGAGCGCGACTTGAGACTGAGTGTGGCATCTGGATTTCCCGGTTGCAGCTTCAGCTCGAGCAGCACCCAGATGTTGTTCGTTAGTTTGAGCGACTGATAGAGCATATCCTGACCCTCAACGTTGCGCTTGGCAATTGTGAAAATGTTGTTGGTGGTCATTTTGGAGGCGATGCCGTCGGTGGTGCCAATGACACCGCTCAGGCTATATTGCAGCTCATTGGCGGCTGGGATCTCCTTCCATGTGTTAAGGAACACACGCTTATCCAGCTGACCATCCTCGGCGAACAGGACATTTCCATGCACCAGGCAGGCAAAGTAGAAGATGTCAATGTTATTCTTAACGGCCACCTGCAGATTGTTAAGCGGCTCCATGCGCTGAATGGGTCCGCTGGTGCCCAGCGCCAAGCTAATTTCGGTTGACTGATTTGGAGGCAGTGGCGGTGCCTGCAGCGGCGACCCGGGCACCAGACCAAAGCTATTCTTATTCAGCTGTATGGCGAAATTGGTCATCGGCTGCATGGCCTTGTTGGTGAGCGTCATGTCCATGTAGACTTCGCCATTGCGGCGCGAGAATGTGCCTTGTATTTCCAATCCCTTACCCTTCTCCGCTGGCAGCCAGGTGACTTTGGGTATTTGCACACCAACAGAGAGCGAGGTGCCAGCGAGGCCGAAGATGTCGCCCAGCAGACTGGTGGCGCCACCAGGCGCTGTTTCATTGGCAGCTGGTGGTCCACCGAGCAGTATATCGAGGCCGCCGCCCAACAGATCCACATTGCTGGTAGTTGCAGCTGGAGCAGCGGGCATGGCAGGCGCATTGATGTCCATGGAGAGTAGATCACCGATGAGTGACTCTTGATTGGGTATGACCATGGCCTCAGAGCCGGCACCGGATTCGGACGGCTCGGCGTTGGCGTTGCCGGTGCCAGCAGCGCGATTTGGAAGAGATTTGCGCACACCGGCGCCGCGACCCTCCACAAAAGCAGTAGGCGGCTTGTGATAGACGCTGGCCAGCGAGCTAATGTGACAGATCAGCTCGTCCAGCAACGTCGGCTCCAGCAGGTCCGTTTCCTCCGAAATGAGCGGTTTGTCGGCAAGAACTACCTCCTTGGCCGCAGCCGGGTCAGTGGAGAGCAGACGCCAGTAAATAAAGCCACGATCACGCAAATCTGGATTATCCGAGTCCTGGGTGGCCAGGGAGAGTACGTGCTGCACTAGCTCCTGAGTGTCCGATGGTCGCTTAAGGAAGAGTTTGACCACAGCGGTCAGCAGCTGCAACTGCACCTGTGCATTTTCATCCTGGAATCCCTCCAGGAAGCTGTCGAGCAGTTCATCGGCATTGTCAATGCGCTCCGCATACTCGCCAATGATCCACACCATCGAGGCACGCGCCTCTGGCTCATCGAGTGTGTCCAGATTCTCGCACAGTGTGCTGATGATGCTCTCGTATTTATTGGGATACTTGCGGAAGATGTCCTTGATGACAACAATGGCCTCCTGGACCACATAGTTGACCTTCGTCTGTATCAGATCCAGCAGCGTGGACACACAACGCTCCGCTGACGGCTCCACTTTGATGGCACATCGTCCAATGGCTCGCACAGCTTTGCGCACAAAATCCACATCCACCTCGGTGGCATATTCCTTTAGCTCACTGAGCACCTGAGCAATATTGCTCTGATTGGCCAGTCGAATCATAATATCCAGTTTCTCAAGCTTCACATAGATTGGATCATTGTATTTGACAAAGAACACTTTCATCTCGTGCTTGAGGATGTCCGGTCGCTTCTGGACAATTAAGTTAATGTTACGCAAGGCGACATACTGCACCTCTGGCTCGGAGGAGAGCAGCGTAACTAGCGGCGGAGCCAGCTTCTTGGTAAGCGTGGCACAGAAATCGCTATCACTGGACAACATTTCCAGCAGCTTCATTAACACCTTGACCGCACTGAGGACAACCGCCGCATTGGCATGGGCCAATCGCGGTGTAATCCGCTCGCAAATGGATTGTGCCTCACGCTCATCCTTCGGACTGTAGTTGGCCAATGAGTCCAGTATGAAGACTTGTCCCCACTCGGTACACTCATTCAGTGCCGTCAGCAGCTTGTTAATCGTCACCGAGTTCATCTCGACCAGGGGCTGGCCCGATTGACTGGCCTCATTGATTTCACTGAGTGCGGCAACGGCATTGGCCACCACCATCGGATTCGAATCGGAGAGCAGATCTTTGAGTTGATCCAGGAAGCCCTGATCCTCGACCATTGTCGCTGAAATATCGTATAACTTGGCCACACAAACTGCCGCTGTTTTACGCACATACGGATCCTCATCCTTTAGGCATTTACGCAGAGGCTCGCACAGATATTCGGTGATCTTGTCCACGCGTATGCAGCCCATGGTGCGCACGGCCAGCGCCCGTATCAGCGGATTCGAATCTTCGCAATCCTTGACAAACGTATTTACCGCCATAATTGCCATATCCGGCTGCGATTTGGCATAGTTCATCAAATACAAATAGACAAGCTTCTTCAACTCCAGATTGTCCGTTTGCATGCAGTTGACAACGTCTGGGAACAACGCGGACACATCCTTACCAACGGTCATGCTGGCAATCACCTTCTTAACCGCCTCCTTCTTCTTCTCCTTCTTGTCATTGTTCAACTCGGACTTGAGCTCGAAAATTTCACCCTTTTTTGTGGTCGTAAAATACTTTGAATCGGTCATCTTGCAGTTCTTCTTACACCGGAACTCTCACGCTTGGAACTTGCTGCTGCAGATAGCTGGAAAAAAAACAAAATCCAATTAATTCTTCTTTAAGCTAGAGTTGCGAACGTTGACATTGGTTTGACTCGTCAAGCATAAAAATCGAATTACAATTTATCATTTAAATAAAGTACCAATAATAATAACAAATATATATACACATAATGCCACGGCCCAATACGATGTAATGCTATTGATTTCAATATTACGGCCACTTCCTCGGAAGGGGCGTAGCAGCCCCATTTGAATCTCATTTACACACACACGCACCAACACACACAAACACAAACACATACAGAGACGGGGCGAGAGTTTACTCATATGACGGCTTGAACACGTCTCACACTCTTATCTATTTCAGTTTTGCACGCAACAACACAATGGAGTTTGGAGATAATCTTGGGAGCTATTTGTGTTTACTTAAAGTATCCTTGCAGCTCTTAAGAAATTTTCAAATACTTTTAATTACCTTTAAATGAGCGTTTTCGAAGAATTTGTTTGCTTTTTTCTCCCCTTTTGCAGCTGCTTCTGCGTGTGGGTGACTATGTGTGAGCTGTGTGTATGGTTCTTGGTAGTGTATGTGCCGCACAGTGTTGCTTAACGCAATATCGATAGCATGTGCATGTCGATTGTTATTCAAATTGGTATTTTGTATATTATTTACAAGACGATGGGTGAAAATGCACTTAACTCGACTGCACATGGGAATGGGAAAATGCATGCCAAATATAAATGTATTTTTTAATTACCGTTATTGTTGTAAATTTTATGTTTTCGTGTCATTGCGTAACACACGAATTTGAACGGTCTAGTTGTAGCTTAATATACAATTACAACTATTCATTATGAAAGTTACGTGGACTTACCTTAAAATATATTTATGTTGTACTTTGTAAATGTATCTTAATTTTTTTTATTATGTATGTTGCTATTTTATAAACATATACTTTGCACACTTCAACTTATTTCCGTTGACTGAGTTTTGTGCAAGTGCAACCAAGCCAAGAAACAATGTGCATTTGTATGGATGTGTCTTCCGTCTCTATACGAAAACCGAAGCAGAAGTTTTCGTGTAACAATCAGAAATCCCACAAAGGAAATCAAAACAATGGGAAAACTAAAACAAAACAAAACTCTGATTCGCTAATGCAGCAGAGATAGTAAAAAAAACATTGAAAATGGGCGTACATTATTTTTATCCTGTCTCTTAATGATATTATCATTATTATGCACGGCTCAGGTGTGGTCTAGTGTACTCAGCACCTACGTTAAGGTTTATTTAAATAAAAAAAAAGCCAACAAATATGGGAACAAAAACGATACAACTGAAAAACACCCACAATCATCACACACACACATACATAATGACGATGATAATGTTGCAACTGCAATATCTTCATCGACTATGCGATTTAATACGAGCAAATCATATATTGCTGCTTGCTGCTTGCTGGTTGCTTGAATCGCGGCGCGTGCGCCTCGCGCTGCTTTTGACGCTTGTGGCCGGCGCACGGAAGCGAAAATCGAGCGACGCTGGCGCATTCCACGCCAAATTCCAGTTTAGGCCTCATCGTGGTCATGGATCTTGTTATAAAATAATTTGGCCGCAGTGTGCCAGCAATCATTCGTTATCGAGCCACTCGAGCGGTCACATCGTCTGTGTTTCAACGCCTCATAAACTCATAATCAAAATGGAAAATCGTTGTGTGGTAAGCAACTTTATTTGAGGCAACCAAATGGATATACAGAAAATTTGTACAGGATTTGGATTCAAAATTTGTTTCCTTTTTTTTTGCACCTCTCCTTCCTATACAGTTGCTGAAGTTATCGGTCTTGGCTGTGCTGGTGTTGTGTTTTATTTGCGTCCAGGAAACAAATGCTGGGTAAACGATGTTTGGAATATGCATACCAATACACCAAGTGGTTTTTTTCAATGTTTTGTTATTGTTGTTTTCTTTAGGAGCAGCCAACAGAAGAAAAAGAAGATTGTCATCCATGTTCCAATACATAAAAAGATTGAGAAACATGTGCATACAGTGATAAAGCATGTGCATCATCATCACAAGCCGATTGTCCTAAAGGAGGAGAAAAAAATTATACATGAAGAGCATCATCCCATCCAAATCCATCAGACTAAGGAACACATTCATCATCACGAGAAACATGAGCATTCCTCCCACCACGATCATCACGATCATCACGATCATCATGATCATCACGATCATCATGATCATCACGAGCATCAGCACCATCAGCATCAGCACCATCACCCAATTGAGCATGTGCCCATCATACAGGAAGAGGAGCACATCCATCATCATCATAACTATGAGCACAAGGATGACTTTGTTGGCAGCGATGTGGATGCCAGCAGCAGTGAAGAGCGCTAACTATATAGTTAGTTATAGCCTGCACTGAGTGCTGTAACCCACAACGAGGACGTAGACTGAAAAGCAAAAACCAAAAAGCAACCTAATCAAAACGTAACTCGAAAAGTTCTGTGGGTAATGGTGATGTTAACTTTGTGATGTATCGCGTAGAATAAATTTTTTTTTTATTTTTTTTTTTTAAATCATAGTATCGTAGCTTAAGAATCGGTGTATTGCTAGAATAAACTGGTAAAAACAAACTATGCGAAATAATCTTTGTATTGTATATATTCGAATGCGCGCCAACCTCTTGATTTTGTTAGTAACTTTTTCCAACACTTGTGCGCTCGATAACGATAGGACTTTTCGATAACTTGACATAGCGACGGCACAACGAAGACAAGGCAAAATAAAAGAAAAAGCATATGAAACGAGGAAGCATAGGGAGTGAGTGTTACTTTGCAAAAAAAAAAAAGAAAAAAGAAGAACAAAACCCCAAATAAAGAAAAGTTCAAATTAGTAGATGCAACGATGCAGACGATGTTTTGATAACAACAACAATGACAACTCTCGCATCAAAGAGAAAACGGAAAAACCATCACATACTAACAGTGGCTGCGGTGCAACTGCATCCACAAAGACACCAACAGCAGCAACAGCAGCAGCAGCAACAACAGCAACTGAATCGAAATCGATGTGAATTTGTATCGTAATCTCAATGTTCGGAGTGCAAGTGCTGACAGCAAGTGCATGAAATCTGTAGAATACGGTTACGAATTTCAGCAGCAACACCTCGATTTTCATATTTATTATTTTCGTTTTGCTTGCGTTGTTTTCGTTTTGCCCAACTCAGCCTCTCGTTGTGCCAATTCATAATTTACACACACTCACGCCTTCACTTTTCCCCCCTGCTGAAACGTCCAACGATTTACAATTTGCTCTCAAATTTCAACTCCGCTCCGCTGGCGTTTGTAAGCTTTCAAAGCTCCCGATAACAATAACACTGACTCGTTGTTAATTAAGTGGCGATAAGACGGCGATCCTTACGGTTGTTGGTCCAGCTTGTCCCCGCTGTCACCGTCGAGAGTCGTGTGCGGGGCATAATAGCAGTAATGCAGTATAGGCCACCATGGGTTCACAGACCTTGGAGATACTGCGCCAGGGCGTGTGGGCCTCACTGACCGGCGGCTACTTTTACGATCCGCATCAGGGCGTCTTCTGCAATGTGGTACACCTGTATCTATGGCTCTACCTGCTCTGTTCGCCCTTTGTTGCCTATTTGGTGAGTGTTCACTGTGCCTTTGACCTATCTGTCCTACCTATCCTTGGTTGGTGGGAGGAAGGCGGCCTTATCAAATAAGCTAACTCACCGTTCGATTTTCTAGTACTTTCCGAGCACATGGCTGACCTGGTGCCTGTACTGTGTGCTGACCAGCAGCACAATATTGCTGGTCAAGCTGAGCAATTTGGCGCTTCATCGATTGTACGATCGGGCACAGACTATGTCCGAGGTGAATCTGAAGAGTCAGTTCTTCAAGGTCACCAAGGAAACAGCGTCGCACGGTCGCGACGAGGAGCTTGGCATCGAGATGAAAGTAATGCGTGCCGCTGGCGGCGGCTCGCGTCTCTCCGAGGAGCAGGCCATTAATGAGGCCAGCGAGGAGAACAGCATCATGTCCATTGACAATGTGAACAGCATTATTGGTACGTAAAAAAAAAATAGATATGCCATAGGGTTTGCTCGAGAAAATATATATAAAATATATGTATCGGTATACATATGTATATATATATATATATATATATATATATGTGTATTTGTCAATATAAACTTTCAGTCTCTCCATTTAAAGATCTTAAAGTTGATGTCCATCGCAAGAACAGCTCCGAGTCCATTGAGCTTATGTTTTATGCGCCCTCGATGCTCTCCGCCGGCAGCCAACAGGATCAGCAATCTCTGGCTGGATCTGCCAGCGTCAGCAAATCCATACGTTCCACCATTGCCGCCGGCCAGAACAACATGTCTGCCAATGAGCTGTACAACAAGTACCTAACCGTCTATCCTGAGGTTGTCGATGTGGTCGGCGGTGCCAGTAGAGCGGAGGGCGGCATCATTAGCGGTCTCGATAGCAGCAGCAGATGCCAGCAGATGTCAAGCACTTCGGGAGCCGGAACCAGCACCAGCAGCGGCACAACGGCGGGTGCAACGCGTACGGGTCATTTGTCACGCAAGTGTTCGGAGGTGTTCAGTAGACGGCATCGACGCCGACTGGAGCGGCAGAGCAGCCTGGATGCGGGCGGTGCTGCGGACTCGACATTTAACGCCAAACTTATGCGCAATCAGTCGGATACCATTGCCACAACGACAACGGCGACGACGGCGGCGCCAAGCTTTCTGCACACGAAGGCGGTACGGCCGCAGGCCAATGCTCGCCAGCATTTCATAGCCAGCGCTCACGCGGGCGCCGGTTCGACTGCAGCCAGTGAAACTGCCACCACCTCCTCCTCAGCTGTCATTGTTATGGCCCAGCCAAATACACGTTCCTCACGCCTGCAACGTCATCGCAGTTCAGAAACGCACGACGAGCGACTGAAGCACCAGAGCCGCGCCGGCCTCTTTCAGTCCATGCAGCAGCAGCACCATCAGCATCATCATCTCCAGCAACAGCCGCATGGCCAGCATCAAAATGCCAGCAGCATTGGCAGCGGCGTCAACGATGTGGAGGACATGGAACTGGGCATGGGCCTCAACCGCAGCGCTGCCAATGATGCCTGCAATCGTGCACTGCAATCCTGGATACTCGGTAAGTAAACCTTCTTAATTCCCCCCTGGAATCAATTATTATATTAAAATGATTCCTTTCCAGATTCCTCATCGGATGTGTATCTGGAGGATGACAGTTATACCAAATCGGATTTGGGCATTGAGCAGCAGGCACCGTTTCGAGCCCAGCATCACCATCACCACCACCATCATCAGCTGCATCACAATCATCTGCATCCTCATTTGGGTGGCGCAATTGTACGCAAGGATCCCAACAGCACAATGTCTGCACTGCAGCTGTGCGCCTCCACCAGCTCCTGTACGGGTCGCGCCGAATCCGGCCCGGCAACCGAGACGACCAGCGGCTGCCCAGGCAGCAGTCGCAACGGCACCACTGCCGCCATGAAGCGACGACGACATTCCAATGCGACCAGCTATCATAAGCACAGCAACGGCCAAGGCGTCTCCAAGTCAACGCTGCTGTCCAGCGGTCAACATGGTAGTGGTGGTAATGGTGGTGGTGGTGCTGGTGCTGCTAGCGGTGGCGGTGGTGTTCGTCGCATCAAAAGCGCCGCTCTCGAGGTTCTCTGCCCGCAGCCGTCTGTATCCAATCTAAGCCCGCATCCGAACAGCGTTGAGGCCATCAGCGGACAGCAACAGATGCGCAATCCGCTGCCGCCACCCAGCAAAAGTCTTGTGCGGAATCAGCATCTGAATCTGTATTCGCCACGAATGGTCGATCAGAACTACACGGAGAGCTCTGCTGGCGGTGGTGGTGGTGGTGGCAGCAGCTGCAGCAGCGTCATTTTTGGCAGCTCAAGCGTCTGCGGCTCCACAACGGCGCTAATCGAGCCGCCAGTCTATCCAATTGTGGAGCATCTCGATGAGAAGAACAGCGAACAGGAGTCGGCCAGCTGCAGCGTGCAGCTGGATGACACCGATCAGATCAATGGCAATCAAAACGTGGACGACGATGATGAACTGGACGATGTGCCGCTGCGAAGGCGAACTCGTGCTCTGGGCTGCAGTCAGACGCATCACAGCGCCGAATCGGATGTGGGCGGCATTTTGGCCGATGATGATGACGATGTCTTTAAGGATTTCGATGATAACCTGGAGCACATACTCAGCGAACTGCAGCAGACGCATAGCCAATTGGACGATGTACTCAAAAGCCGTGAGATGAACATGAGCACAGCTGCTGCACCAGGTACTGCTGCTGCTGCTGCTGCAGCATCTGTCGCAGTAGCTGCCTCCGATGATGAGGAGACGGACAACAATACGGGCTCACGTTCGCCGCTGCTCAGCAATCGACAGCAGCAGCAGCAGAGCGCTCGCGAACTGGCTGCGGAGCAGGCGCTGCGCCAGGAAATGTCACAGCCAGCGCTGCAGCAACAGTTGCTACTCCAACATCAACAGCAGCAGCCAGCGGTGGCGGCGGCGGCGGCGGTGGCAGCTCAGAGTCGTAGTCAGTTGATACGGAGTGAGGCGGATTCGGGTTGTCCATCCAGTGATTGTGAGCAAATAAGTGCCAGTTCCAAGGATCAGCTGTTGGCCGGCATGGAGCAACTGCCGGCCAACCAATCGCAACAGCCGGACGATGAGGAACAGCCGAGCACATCGCGCATGGCAGCCCGCAGTCTCGGCGCCATACCCAAAGTGGTTAAGTATCGCGAGGTGGACGAACTGCGTCGGCGGCGTCTTACTGCCGACAGCAACAGCAGCACTCAATTGGACAGCAGCAACAATGAGCTGGCGCTGGTCAAACGGCAGCCGCAAACCAAGCTCGCTATGCTGCCTGCGTCCGCCTCGCGCAACTCATCCTCCTCAAATTCGACGCACAGCATCAGCCTGACCGAGAGCCTGACCGCGGACATACACAAGATGCTCTGGTTGATGCATGGCGGTGCCGTTGATGAGCGCGGTCGACCCATTGCTGGCATACTGCCGGATGGCACGCCGGTGCCGGCCAATCCCAGCATTGTGCCGCCGAACATGTCCAGTGCGCATTTCCAGTTCTATCAGGACGCCATACAGGCGCTGCAGGGCAGCTATCCTGCCAGCAGCTCCGTGGAGCACATGACGCACATCGAGCGCGCCCTCGCTCGCGACAAACTGCACCTGGACGCGAAACTGGTCTGTGAGCAGTTGGCTAATGCAGCGGCTGCTGCCGAGGCGGCTGCCACACAATCGCACCAGGGTGTGCCACAACCACCACTGCCGCCAGCAGCCGCCGCCTCGCTGGGCATGCTCATAAGCAGCTCGGCGCGCGGCGGCGGCAACCCAACCGCAACAGCAACTGCGTCCAGTGGAGCATCAGGCGGTGTATCAGCCGTATCGGGAGCGGGCCAACGATCGCTTCATGGCATGTTCAATGTGCTGCGCAGCGAATTACAGGCGGCCCGCAATGATGTGCTGCAGCAGCAGCTGAATGATGCGGCGGCTGCAACGGCTAGCGGCACGGTTGCCATCAATGCCGATGCCGCCGTTTCGGCGGCCATTGCAGCGGCAGCGGCAAGCCGACAGCAGCAGCAGCAACACCAGCTCAGCCAGCCAATGCTCAATGTGGATGGACACTTTGCGCCGTATTGCGACTACTGGCGACCCGCATGCCTGCTGGCCGCCGAGAAGAAGGTGGCGCCAAAGAGTTTCTACAAGTATCGATTCAAGTGGTGCGGCCACGAGCATGAGTACAAAATAGCCATGGATCGTCTGGAGCTGTTGGCGCTCTTTGATCGGGATCTGCACTGGCTGCATGTGTTGCTGGCGAGTGTGCTTTGCACACTGGTTGCCATATTGGGTGCGGCGATACTCCAGCACAATCACTACAAGGATCTCTGTGTGCTGCTCTTCTGTGCGGTCATTGCGGGTGCCCAATACTCGCTGGTGAAGAGCGTTCAGCCGGATGCCGCCTCGCCGGTGCATGGCTTTAACAAAACGGTGGCATATTCCCGTGCCATCTATTTTTGCCTGTGCGGTGGCCTGCTGCTGCTGCTGAAGCGTCTCGATGCGGATAATGCGGAACAGCCGCCGGCTGAGTTGGTCTTCTTTGGCATGCACTATTCACCGGCGCACGTGGTATCGCTGCTGCTGCAGTCGCTGTATGTCCTGCTCCTCTGTTTTCCCATCATCTTCTCGGTGGGCCTCTGTCCGCAGATCAACACGTTTCTCATGTACCTGCTCGAGCAGCTCGATATGCATCTCTTTGGCGGCAATGCAGCCAGCAGTCTCTTGGGTAAGTTTGTCAATTTGCTTCTCCTCGATGCAAAGCCAACAGTAGCCTGTTGGATACTGATGTCATTGGTAATGCTCTCCACCTATTTGCAGGCTCATTTCTTTGCCTGGTGCGATCGGTGCTGGCCGTGCTGCTGCTGTATGGTCCGCTGTATGCGGCGCTGGACGAGCATCGGGGCACTCAGTATATACTGTTCTCCATATTCTGCGCAATGCTGATACCCCTGGGCTACCATCTGTCGCGCTCCGCTAGCGATTTCAGTCACCTGTGGCGCCTAATCAAAACCTGCATTGTGAGCACCTATCGCGACGACGAGGACGAACCTAATCATGCGCACAGGTGCCACAAGGGTCACGCACACCGGCATAGCCAAGTGGGACAGGGGCATGGCCAGGGACAGGGCCAGGGTCAGGCACAACAGCAGTTGAGCCGCAGCAAGAGGCAATCGTCGGAGCAGACGTCGACAGCGCAACCAACGCCGGTGACAAGCAGGACACGTCAGCAGGATCTGGTGTTGAGTTCAACGGCCAACAGCAATGAGCACATAGAACTTAGCTCTCTAGAAAAACTGGCCATAAGCGAGGAGCAAAAGCCGCCGCAGCAGCAGCAGCAGCAAAACCACCACCACCACCACCACCATCACCATCAAGATGTCCAGCAAACTGAGGAGGAGCCAGATGATGAGCCGGAAGCGGAGCAGGAAACACAGCTGGAACATCAGCTCGATCACAATAAGCACAGCAAATCGAAGGCATCCTCGCTGGGCAGCAGTCAAACGCTGGGCAAGACCCTAAGCAGCAGCAAACGTGCGATTACCGCCTCCAGTTCCTTTGCCTCCATTGGCGGCGAAGCTGGGGAGGATGAGCCGCACGCAGAGCTCTGCAGCAGTGAGCTGGCCAAGGTGACGACCAGTCAGGTGAACGTGTTCGAGGCAAGTGCAAATGAATCAAAGACTGCGCCCGAGCTGTTAGCCGGCGTCCATGATGTTCAGGATGACAAAATCTCCAGTTCGTCAACCACAAATCCTGGCGATGTGTCTACGCTGACCGCTGGCGCCGGCACCGCCACAACGGACGTGGATGCCGCACCCACTGATGCCGAACCGGATGCGGACAATCGAACCGCAACACACTTGGACAACGCAAACGGCGAACCGGACAACGAGTTGCCCGATCCGCTGCCGCGCAAGCTGCAAGCGACTGTGACGACACGTCTGAAAAACGATCTCGTTGTGATGACACTGCTCGCTGTCAGCGTCCTGGTGCTGCACTGCAGCACCGTCTTTACGGTCCTGCAGCCGGATCTGAATGTGGTGCTATATGTGTTCATCGGCACCCTCGGCCTGCTGCTCCACTATGCGGTGCCCCAGATGAGAAAGCACATGCCCTGGCTCTGTTTCGCCCGACCGCTGCTGCGCCAAAAGGAATTTGGCCAATTCGAGGTGCTGAATGCGCCCCAAATAATGTGGTTCGAGAAGTTCTACATCTATTTGAGTGTGCTCGAGCGGAATGTGCTCTTCCCGTTGCTGGCCATCTCGTCGCTGACCGCTGACTCGCAGCTGATTGCTGATAAGTTTGGAGTGCCTTGGGGCACTCTCATCGTCGCCGTCTGTGCGCTCAAATGTGAGTCTCTCCCTTCATATATATGTATCACTCTCCTCTCTCTCACTCCCTCTCCCTTTCTCTCCCTCTCTCTCTCTCTCTCTCTCTCCCTCTCTCTTTCCGTGTATCTCTCTTGCTCCTTTATTTGATGAGGTTATACGGAATATAGGAAAGTGTTTTCGACTCCTGTGCTGCATATTTAAGATCCGCTTTACTTTTTGATTAGGTTCTCCTCCTCTTCGTCTCTGCAGCTTCTGCTGAATGAATTGCAGAGTGCTTTGAACCTCTTGGCATAAATACCCACTGTCCAATGTCCGGCTATTGTACGAATAATGTGCGACTAGGCCAGGTTTGGCATGCCATTCGACCACAGTTGGCATTTAGCCATTTGTAATTTTCCTCCAAGGGGAGGGGTGTTTATCTGACTAGCTCATCAGTTTTACAGTTGGTTTCTATATTCCATCTCGTATAGAGGTTTGCGACAGCTTGTTGCGGAAGTTGAGATTGACGACTGCTGCTTGGCTATCAATGAGTACATTTACGTTAAAAGAACTAATTTTGGATCTGGAAATTAAGTGCTTCTTTTATGGCTATTACTTCTGCCTGGAAGGCTCCGCCAATGCGATTTCCGAGCTTTGAACCATCTGTATAGAAGGCCACGGTTGCTGGTGTGGACCGAGCGGGGAAAGAGGGAGTGTACTAAAGAGTGTATTAAGTTGTACTAGTGGCATTACAATTCCCACTAGAATCGAGGCATGGCCCATGCTCTGAGTGACTCATACTGCGGATTCTCTCAGTCTTATCGCCGAGGGTGTTGCCTGTTGCCCGTTGCCTGTGCAACGCCTCGGCTTATTGATTGCTTTCAACTTAAGTCTGCTGATTGTTGCTTCTAAGAATAACTATCATATTTCTTTCCCATTTTCCCACTTTCTATAGTTGTGCGCAATGCGTATTCGGATCCAACGAATCAATATCTGATCATTATATTTACCGTCCTTCTGTTTCGCGTTGACTTTGCAATGGCAACGGAGAGCTTCATCATTGACTATTTCTTCGTATCGCTCGCATTTCGCAAATGCTGCGACTTTCTGCTTAAGGTAAGCATTTCCAAAACTGATGCGCAACTAATCATTGCTAATTGTTTGGCCTTTCTCCAATTCTAAATTCCAGTTGCAGTTCATTGTGACGTACATTGCACCGTGGCAGATCACTTGGGGCTCTGCGTTCCATGCATTTGCCCAGCCCTTCAGTGTGCCGCACTCGGCGATGCTGTTCCTGCAGGCGGGCATCTCGGCTCTGCTATCGACGCCACTCAATCCATTCCTGGGTAGCGCCATCTTTCTCACCTCTTATGTGCGACCGGTGAAGTTTTGGGAACGGGACTACAACACGCGTCGCATCGATCACTCGAATACGCGTCTCAGCTCACAGCTGGAACGCGACCTGGGCGCCGACGACAACAATCTGAATAGCATATTCTATGAGCATCTGACGCGCTCCCTGCAACATTCGTTGTGCGGCGATTTACTCATGGGTCGTTGGGGCAATGTCAACCAGGGCGACTGCTTCGGTAAGTTTGCAGCTTTAGAACACACACCTTTCCCTAAGAACTAATGTAACTAATGTTCGCTCTGGTTTCGTTTTAGTGCTCGCCTCGGATGATCTGAATTGCCTGGTGCACATCATTGAGTTGGGCAACGGGCTGTGCACGTTCCAGATGCGCGGTTTGGAGTTTCGAGGCACGTACTGCCAGCAACGTGAGGTGGAGGCCATCACCGAGGATGTGGAGGACAATGATGGCTGCTGCTGCTGTGATCCCGGCCATTTGCCGCGCCTGCTCAGCGCCAATGCAATGTTCTCGACACGCTGGCTGGCATGGCAGGTGGTTGCCGCCCAGTACGTCATCGAGGGCTACTCCATATCCGATAATCTGGCCAGCGCCACTCTGCAGGTTTTCGAGTACCGCAAAGTGCTTATCACATACTATATAAAGGTAGAGCATTTCCTCCAACATTTAATGCAAGCTTTTCACACAACTGCTTCTCGCCCATTTCACCCATAGAGCATCATATATTATGTGGTCAAGAATCCAAAGCTGGAGCAGTGGCTAGCCTCCGGACCCATACAGGAGGCACTGCAGCATACGCTGAACCGTCAATTTGTTGATCTTGATCCCATATTTAATTTCAATCTGGATGAGGATTTCGATTTTCGTGCCGTTGGCATAACACGATCCAGCTTCTGCTACGTGTACCTCAAGTGGATCAACTACTGTGTGGACAAGCGCAAGGACGGGCAAAACGCCAAGGAGCCACCGCCACCAGCGACAGCAGCAGCAGCAGCTTCAGCAACAGGCACAACAGGAGCAACAGCGACACCCGCCACATCCAATTCGGCTGCAGTGCCAACTGCGGTCAACTCATCCGCAACGGGAGCAGCAAGCAATGGCCATAGCATTGCCGCTACAGCAGCAGCCATCGGTGGCAGCAGCAGCACCACGACCACCCCAGCTGCTGCGCAGACCAGCAGCACGAACACGACCACGGCGAATAATACGCCAGCTCACAATGACTCTAAGAGCACACCAAATCTGTCGTCGCATGGCGCCAGCAGCGCCCCGCAATCCAAGTCGCAATCGCAGCAACAGCTGCGCAGCGTGCGGCCCCAGAAGAGCGCCACGATGAGCGGCAGTGGCTGCGTCGGCACGGTGCCAGGTGTCGGTGGCGTTCAGGACGGTGGCAGCAGTGTGCTGGGCGGCGTCGATCAGCTGAGCAGCTCGCACAGCTTTGCCAACATATCGCGTCAGACGTCGGAGAGTGCACCCGGTCTGGGCAACTATGTTACCTACATGGATCAGAATGTCTTTGTCAAGCTGTCCAAGCCGGCGCCGGGCAAAGCGCTGCGCAAAGAGGACTCGCCACGGACGCAGCCCACAGTTAATCAGCAGGATGGCAATCCGGGCAACAACATGTTGCCGCCAACGCTGCCGACGTCGCTGCAAAATGCACAGCGACCGGCACTCAGGCTGAAAGTGGCAAGCGTTGCCAAGGATGCGCCACTGGTGTCTCTGTGCCTGGCGCTGGGTCTGCTCGCGCGTCGCTCGCTGGCCACCGCCTCGCATAGTTCGCTGACGGGCGTAGAGTACTTCCTGCATGGCCTGCATGCGCTGTTTAAGGGCGATTTTCGGATAACGTCGCCGCGCGATGAGTGGGTCTTTGCGGACATGGAGCTGCTGCATTCGGTGGTGGCGCCAGCTGTTAAAATGGCACTCAAATTGCAACAGGATCACATTACGAATCCGGATGAGTTTCTCGATCCGCACGCTCTCTACGAGGCGATCGATAGCTGCTCCAAGGAGCTGGTCATCTCCCATGAGGCGGATCCCGTTTGGCGCAGCGCCGTCTTACGCGGCGCGCCCAATTTGCTTGCGCTGCGCCACGTCATGGAGGATGGCTCCGATGAGTATCGCATCATAAGGCTGACGAAGCGTTTCCTCAGCTTTCGCGTCATCAAACTGAATCGGGAATGCGTGCGCGGTCTGTGGGCCGGCCAGCAACAGGAGCTCATCTATCTGCGCAATCGCAATCCGGAGCGAGGCAGCATACAGAATGCCAAGCAGGCGCTGCGCAACATCATCAATTCCAGCTGCGATCAGCCGATTGGTTATCCCATTTATGTTTCACCGTTGACCACATCGTATGCGGACACCAATTCCCAGTTGTGTCAGGTCATTGGCGGCGCCATTACCTTGGACACGATCAGGCAAACAGTGCTCGATTGGTGGCATCGCATACGAGAGCGTTGCCGCCAGGGCTGCAGCTCCGGCTCCGCCATGGAGGCATCCATGCAGCTGGGCACCTGCAATTTTGGCAGCGGCGGCAGCGTCATTGGCACCGCCACTGGATCCACAGCTGGTACGGCACCCGGTGCCGGCACAGTTGTCTCTGCCGGCATTACTGGCGCCGGTGCGGGCAGTGCGCCGGGCACCGCCAGCAGCACTGGCGGCGAATCAACGGATCTGGCGCCAGTGTTCATCTCGGCGCCGCTCTACAACACGCTCACCGTCAACAGCTACTACGGCGTTCGGTCCGCCAATGTGCCGGGTATGAGCGGCATGGCGGGCAGCCTGGGTGGCAGCTATGTCAGCGATACGCTGGCGGTGGTGCGCGGTGGTTTGGCCGTAATGCCCGTTAAGCCCACCTCAACAACGCTCATCGCCGGCCTCTTGAATCGCGAACGGGATCAGGAGGCCGCTTCGGGCTCCACGTTGCGCGCCAGCAGCAGTGGGCAGCGTGCCAGAAGCGGCGGTCAGTTACAGGCCAGCGCCAGACGGGCCACGTTGCCCATTGCCAGCGGTGGCGTCGAATCGCTGCCCTCCAAGGATCCAATTAATGCACGCCCCGAACTGGCCGAGAACGAACCGAGTCCACGCTCCAACAAGCTGTCCTCCTCATCGGGCAGCCTGGGTGTCGGAATGGGCGTTGGCACCATTATAACCACGCCCGGTGACTATCCCCGCAAGACCAAAGGACCCATCTGTCTCATGGCCAACGAGACGGCGCCGGGCAGCACATCTGGTGCGCTACTCGCAACGGTCGCATCGGCGTCAACAACAGTAGCAGTTGGAACGCCACGCAAACCACGCATTGACATCTACAGGAAGGTGATCATTGTGGATGATTCTGGGGTACGTTCGTTGAATCCTTAAATCTCTGATTGAATCTGAAGCAGACTAATGACTTGCAAATCGCTTACAGATCTATGACTGTCTGGACATCATCGATGCTGTCATGTGGCCAACGGAACATATGCGCGCCAATGGCGGACGGCTGAGCTGGAAGGATTGGGAGCCGACCGCCGGCATGGTTGGGCATGTGATGCACGTATGGATACCCAATCACAAGGATTTGCTCTTTCGCTCCCACGTCAATCACTGCGTCTATCTCATCGAGATTGGCGAGCACTATGTGCCCGTCGAGGAGCCCGGTTTGCGTGAGTATAATCAAATAATGACCAGCAGCAACGAGGAGCTGGCCAATTCGCGACGCAGTTCGATGCAGCGCGACTACGAGTACAGCATGCAGCTAAAACTGGCCAGAGTCACGCCCATTATGGGCGGACCCAGTGGCAGCAAAGCGCACAGGCCGAAAATGCGAGCCGTCAGCAGCAGCAGCTCCGAGGATGACGATGTGGCATCGAATATGGCTGCTAATCCCAATGCCAATGCCGTTGCGGACACTGCAGTTGTACGGCATCCAGGTGCTGTGCCACCCGGCATCGATCTGATGAGCTTCAACACGCTGCTCAGCATGTGGAAACTGATTGCGGACAAAAAGAAGCAGGTGAACAATATCGACACGTCGGAATCGTTTGCCACGTTCGATTATACGGGTGACATGCCGCCAGAGCTGTTGCTGCAGCTGCAGGAGAATCACATTGTGCAGCTGGCGCTGCTCGAGGAGCAGCACGAGGATGAGCTGCGCAAGCAACTGCACAAAATGGTGCAGGTGACGCCACCCTGCGAGCCCATCACGCCGCCCTGCACAGCAGAGAAGCTATCGCCAGTGGCAAGTGGTGCGAACACACCGACACCCGCACCCAGAGACAAGCCACAAGCGACAAGAGCAACTTCGCCGCTGGCCACAGGCGTGGGGGAGCTGCAGACGCAACCAGTGCCGCTGGCCGAGAAGGATGACGCGGCGAAGGAGCAGCAACAGAATACAGAAACAACGAAACCGCCTGAAATCGAAGAAGAAGAAGAAGAAGACGACGACGACGAAGATGAAGACAAAGAGAAGCAGCAACAGGACAAAAGTTCACATGATGACAATGAAAGCGATGAGAATGGGACAACAGTTTAAAGCTGTTTATATCATGTATATATATATATATATATATATATATATAGCCATGATCTATTATAGCCCAGCGTTAGAACCCAACTAAAACGAATTCGGATCTAAGAAAACCGCAACAAACAACAAACAACAACAAAATACTTCCAAGTAATCAATGCAGTGTTTTTAAAACGACTGCGTCTAGTTTGTACAGCAAAATGGATTAATGTAAATACTAAAGAAATGTATTTGTATAACTAAACATGCATACAATATGCCACACATATATACATATATAATACAGATAATGCCTAGCTGTAGATTTGTTATATTGTCGCGTGTGTATATAGAAACCGAGAAATCAGTAAAGAAAAGAATTTCATAAAAAGGGTTGGATTAGCTTTTTCACTAAAATCGTAGTATAGTTGAAAACCTATAACATAATATATATACACATATATATTTACATATATGTAGTATAGTTACTAACTTAGCTATGCTTGCTATATACATAATATACATTCATATAAATATATCTGCGACAAAAATTTACAACAAATTATAATTTTTCGTTAGTATTACAAATTGATAGATGTATGTCATTTTATATATGTATATATATATATACATATAGATATATACATATATGCATATGTAAAACTTGTAAAAGATATAATGTTAAATCTAAAATAGAAAACTCAAAACCAAAATGCTTTTCATTAATTTTACGTAAATATTATACCTGCACCTAGACTCGGACTCGGAATTGGAGTTTGCCCTTGTCTTGGGTCTTATTATTTTAATCCCTATTCTTCTATAGCTACCTTTTATTGCTTTCCTAGCCAATATACAACAACAAAACAACAATTGATAAGAACTAACAAAGAATTTATATAAATTAATTAAAAACCACAACAAAAACAAAGCGAAACACAAAACATACCAAAATTTTATTGTTAATATTAATATATAAAGCAACAACAAAAAAAGAAAACCTATCACTAAATAAATATATATATATATATATTTGTATATATATATATATATATATATATACACTGCTATATACATTGATGTTCAAGTATTTAACTACAAACTAAGTTGGCAAATTAAAAACAAAAAATTAATAAAAAAAAACTACAATTTGTAATTTTAAGTAAATGTAAATTTAAATCAATTACAAAATTAATTAAGTGAAAGTCGAGAAAAATTGCTGACGACTACAATGTTAATGTTGATGAATGATAAATGTGTATATATTATATATATAGACTTATATATTCAAATATATATTGATATATATATATTGATATACTGACATTTTAAGGATGAGATAATGTTGATGAAATTGTAAAGCTCTCACGTTGCCTTAATACATTAGACTGATTTTTTCTACACACTCGCACACACACACACACACACACACACACACACACACACACACACACATACACATTCATACTTAAATATACAAAAACACAAACACACAAAAACACACACACACAAACATACAGACACACACACACAAATATATAGATATATGAATGTGTACTTGTATATATATTATTATTATATGAACATATACATGAGTACACACGTATATCGCTTGAAATATGCATGAAGTATATCTGTATATATCTATAGAGAGAGATATACAACTATATTGTACACGAAATCAAGAAAAACTGAACGAAAGAAGAGAAAAGAAAAAAAAAACGTTAAAATCCCTAAAAACAATTCTGATTATGTATAATAATAATGGTTGCGAGTATTTACATAGCTAAAGGAATATATCATAGAAAAGCAAATCAAAAAAGATCAATAAATTAATACCCTGTAATATATGTATGAACAAGGTGCAATGTGCATGCGCTATAAATTAAAACAAAACAAACAAAACAAAAAACAACTAGAAAAATGCCCAAATAACTTTTCCAAATACACAAACTAAGCATATTGTAAAAACTAAACAAAAATACAGTTAAAAACAAAAAAAAAAATTAAATATATCACAAGAGAAAAATGAAAAATGAAAAAAAAAATAATAAGAAAAAGAACAGCACCCGAACAAAAAAAATGTTGCCAGCAATTGAATGTTTCTCCCTTCCTACCCAATGCATGTATAGTTAATTCCATATTCATTCAGCTGTATCTGAAACTCGTTGATCCATCGATCATCGAAAGCAACGCAAACGAAACAAATTCCTTTAAATGTTACAATACAGGCAAACAAATTGATTGTTAATGATATATGATATGATATGATGACGACGATTGATGACGGTCTGTGTATGTGGAAAGGCACGCAATGCATAATCAGTTACAGACATACGTACATCCATACATATACATACATACATATAACGAAGAAAAACAAAACAAAAAAATCAAAACATATATTGTATTGGAACAACTATCGAAACTTAGCTGTTAACAACATTTTAATTCCTCCCACTCGATTAATGTTTTTCTTTCTTCTGAAATTCTTTTTAGTTCCATTTAAACAAATTGAATACTTATATAAAGTATATATGTATATACTACAAATAACATTTAAAATATAAATAAAAAATGAAACTTGTTATACAAATGCCAAGAATTGTTCATTTAATTGATAGTTCTTTTTATAACTGATCTTTTATAAATAGTGAAACCAATTTGATAGCCGTCCTTATTGAGGAGTAGATCTTCATTCAAGGATTATGGGGTCTCATCCCTTAAATAAATATCACTTGCAGAGCAGAACCAATAGTTTTCAAACAATCCAAATTTGGCTTAAAACGTTTAACTACATTTGAGGAATTTCCCAGTCACGTGGCAGGGATAATTGAATGCTACGCTAAGGCAACTGGGTCTGGTTTATTAGGTGGCCAAATGGGTGTCAGTTCGCTAAGTGCCACATCGTACAGCAGATTCTGATACTCCTCGAGCAGAACTAAAATATGAAGAATATACGGTTTAATAATTATTCTATGTGTTTATATATATATATATATATGCTTACAATTGGGATCCGTCTTCCACTGATCGAATAGGGATTGACGCGTGTGAATCTGTTTGGTGGTCAGAGCCCATTTAAAGCGCTGCACCTTGTCATTGAGACTGGACCAGCTCTTGATCAGTGAGCCTGGCGTCGACTTCAGTTTGGGCTTGAAAACAGCCAGTGGCGGACAAACGATCCCATCGAGCAGGAACATGCCAAAGTAGCTGCAAATGGAAGTCAAATGGATTAATGGATGGAGTTGTTTGCGGTTTCGTAAATTAACTCACCAGCAGGCCTTATCATTGAGCGGCATCTCCACCTCGCCAAGGGGCAGCTGCCAGCCGGCCTTGCCGAATGTGGCATCCACATAGCAATAGATTTGGCCCTTTGTCGCATCGTAACGTGGCGCTGGATCGTCAAGCACCTGACGTATGTTGCACAGCATCGGCACATAAAGCAGCAGCCACTCGGGCTCGATGGCGGTGATGCCGCGTATGAACATCTTGTCGCTGTCGCCATGCATCAGCTCGTAGGCCTCCTGGTAGACGATCCAATCGGGCGACGTTTGCCTCAGCACCGAGGTCGCATGTAGAAACGCCGGCTGCTCCATGTCTGCACAATTGTAGGCGTACTTTAGACGTCGCCGCTCCTCCTTATCGGTAATCTCGTCGAGCGGCACCTTGCGCGCCACCCGATCACCCATACCAGCTAGCAGTATCTGCCGGAGGAATCGGGCCTGTGCATTGCTGGGTGGCTTAAGTTGCGGATCGACGCATAGCTCCACGTCGCTGACATTCAGATTAATCTCGTTGGTTAGCTGGACGCGCAACTTGCGCACCTCATTGATGGCCTTGGGACGCAGCCCGTACGCCTCACAGAACTCGGCCAGATTGCCCCAGGTGCCGGCATATTCAGCTGCACCGACGGCACGGAGCAACACCATGGGATCACCAAGCAGCCTGTAGTTGCCACCGGCCGCCCAGCTCATGTTCCTCTGATGAAATTTATTGGAATGGGATGGCACATCGTCATCCCTCTGCACGCCCGTATCGATGAGCAGCTCCTGCACAGAGAGCGCCGCGACTAGGCACACCGTGTACGGCAGCAACTGTTGCTGATTGGACAGCGCCAGCATTTTGCCAAAACGTGGCGAGACAGGAAAATGCGAGATGACGTGACCCAGCTGGGTGACAGCTGGCGGTAGATCCGTTGTGACGCCGCCACTTATCGGCTTCAGGGCGCCCAGCACAGCCAATCTATGCTCGGCGGCCTGCAGCTGCAGCTGATCGGGTGGCGATGGAAAGGGAAAGTGCACCACACGACCAATGCCCATGCAGCGCATCTGAAGCATCAAATCATCGACGGGCTTCTGCTGTATGTCCGGCTGATTAAAGTCGGCAAAGAGGTCGTTGTAAACAGCGCTGGAGTACAGGCGATAACAATGGCCCGCACTGATGCGTCCGGCACGACCCGTACGCTGATCGGCTGAAGCCTTGGATGTGTAGGTGACGACAAAGGCACTGACACCGGTCAGCTTGTCGTAGAGACGCGACTTCTGTCTGCCGCTGTCGACAACGTACTTGATGTGCGGTATGGTTAGCGATGTTTCTGCCACATTGGTGGCCACAACACACAGACGACACCCCTCGGGCACTGGCTGAAAGATGCGCTGCTGCTTCTCCGACGAGAGTAGCGAGTAGAGCGGCAGCACCCACAACGGTTGTTTGGTTGACGCCGTATCATTCAGTTCGTTTAAGTGATCATCCTCCAGTAGATCATGCTCCTCCGGATCGGAGTCATCATCGGCAACTTCATGCATATCCGCCTCGGTATCATCGCCGGGCAACTTGTAGTCATCCAAATTGATTTTCGGCAACGAGATTTGGTTGAGAAACTTTTTCTTGGACTTGCGCATATTGCGTATGGTGCGTTTGAGATCAAACTCCTTTTCTGGCTCCAGCTCCTCCTGCTGCTTGTGCTCGTGCTGCTCCTGCTGCTCCTTCTGCTGCACCGTGTAGGGAAATGCGCGCCGTAGCTTGCGTACCAGTTGATTAACCTCCTGCTGTCCGGTCACAAAGATCAAAATGCCGCCCTCGGGCAGCTTGGCATGAATCTTGAGCGTCTTGCGATACGCCTCGGCCACATAGTCATCCGGTGTGCGCTTCTGAAAGTGTATGGTCACCGGATATTGTCGCGCTTCCACTTTGATCAATGGCGGCGGCACCTTAAAAAGTCGCGTATTCTCTGTAAAATCGCTGACGCGCAGCGTGGCGGACATGATGATTAGCTTCAGTGGATTGGAGCGCTTGTGGCGGAGTGGGACAATGCGCGACAACAGGCCGACCAGAATATCCGTGTACACGCTACGTTCGTGCGCCTCATCCAGCACAATAACCGAATACTTGCTGAGCAGAAAATCAGTTTCAATCTCTTTGAGGAGGACGCCGTCTGTCATAAATTTAATGCGCGTCGCTGGCGTCACGTTGCCTTCGAAGCGTATCAAATAGGACACCTCGCTGCTAGGCAGATTCATCTCATGCGCCACACGCTTCGACATCGCTATGGCGGCCACGCGACGCGGCTCCGTGATGCCAATCATCTTGTGCTGGGCATAGCCAGCCTCGTAAAGGAACTGTGGCACCTGTGTGGTTTTGCCGGAGCCCGTCTCACCGGCAACAATCACAATCGGATGCTCATTGATCAGCTCCATCACCTGCTGCTCTTCGGCGAGAATGGGCAGACGTAAACGCGCCGCCTGTACCTCGTCCGTGCGATGCACGGGCACATAGACTGTCTGATGTGGTATAACTGGTGCCGTTGAAGCTGGAGATGTCTTTGGCTTTGGCTGAGGTTTCGGCTTGGCTGGCTGCTGCTGTTGTTCAATGGCCACCGCCTCAGGTTCAGAGTTAGCTGGCGTCTCTGGTGCAGTTGGGCTGCTGTCGCTATCACTTTCACTGTCGCTCTCATCCGTGGAGTCGTCGGCATTTATTATATTTGGATTTTTGCGTTTGGCATCCAGTGCCTCCTGCTCTTCGATGAGCAATTTGCGTTTGCCAGCACCCTTGATGCCATTGACGCGCCTGCCCTGCTTTTGGTGCTGTTCGACCAGCTGCTGTGATTGTCGGGCCTGCTTTTTCGCTAGCACTTCGTCAAGGGTATGCAAACGCTTTAATCCCACTGTTTGCGCCTGGCTGATCGATGTGTATTGCTGCAGTTCGGCTGCGGGTATTTGCACTGCAGCCAAATCCGCCAACAGTTGTGCGCGCTACAAACAGACATTTGGGTTAAGGTGGGTGACGACGAAGGGATTACCCCACAAGCATTACTTACGCCCTCTTTCTTCTTCTTCTTGTCGACAATGGACTGCAAATGTTTACGCTGCTTCTTGGAGAGAATCTTGACATTCTGTCGCTTCTCGATTTGGATTTTGGTGGAGCGCTTCTGTGAAGGTAGGACGAGCGCGTTGGCTTCATCGTAACCAGTGGGAATGCCACTCCAGCTGTCTCCGACAACATCTTCAGTTACGATTTTGATCTGTTGTTGACGACATTGAAATAATGGTGTAACAGGTGTATACAGGGGATAATACTCTTAAACTATACTAACTCACATTCTTTACAGCCGAATTGTCGACAATGGTTTGCGGATTTTGCCGCGCCTTGGCATTATATACTTTTTTGCCCATGATTATTTTGAGGTAAACATTTGTTGCTGGTGTCTCTAGTTCAACGCACGTGCAGCCTGATCGGATGGGCTATCGATTGTGCTATCGATTAATTAATTGAGATAGTGGGATAAAAAGCATCGCAACTGTCGTTATCGTTAGTAGTCGCAATATCGATAGATTGGAATTGTCATCGCTAACTTAAAATAAGCACCGGCAAAATAACACAATTAATGGACATTTCCGTAATCGTAATCAATACATAAATATAGGTTGAAATTTTAATCGTTGTGGATATGGCGCACACGCAATCCGCAGGTAATTATGAGTTGTCCGAATATGTAGAAACAAATATAAACTTATGCATTACCGAACAACAGCAAAGCGCGCCAAGCTGGAGACGAAACACAAGCACCTATTGGAGGACGATGGTGAGAATAGCGAATAAAGCTATATGTATATAGAAGATATTTATATTTACATGTATATTTTTGTATATATGCAGAGACGCCCTCCGTGTTCAATCCGAAGTATCGCGTCTGCCCGTATCTGGACACGATCAATCGCAATCTGCTCGACTTTGATTTTGAGAAATTGTGCTCGATTTCATTGACACGGATAAACGTTTACGCCTGCCTCGTCTGCGGCAAATATTTCCAGGGGCGTGGCAACAATACGCACGCCTACACACACTCGGTGGGCGAGGCGCATCATGTGTTCCTCAATTTGCATACGCTGCGCTTCTACTGCCTGCCGGACAACTATGAGATCATCGATTCGTCGCTGGACGACATCAAGTATGTGCTCAATCCGACATTTTTGCGCAACGAGATCAGCAAACTGGACCAGGTGCAGCCGAAGCATTCGCGCACAGTTGACGGCATCCTCTATCTGCCCGGAGTCGTAGGTCTGAACAACATCAAGGCGAACGACTATTGCAATGTGGTCCTCCATGCGTTGTCACATGTCAGCCCGCTTCGCGATTACTTTCTCCGGGAGCAGAGCTATGCGACTATCAAGCGGCCGCCGGGTGATTCAATGTTTACGCTAGTGCAGCGTTTCGGCGAACTGATGCGCAAAATGTGGAATCCGCGCAATTTTAAGGCACACGTTTCACCGCACGAGATGCTGCAGGCGGTAGTGCTGTGGTCAAGCAAACGTTTCCAAATCACCGAACAAGGCGATCCCATTGATTTTCTATCCTGGTTCCTCAACACACTGCATCGCGCCCTCAAGGGCAATAAGCAGCCAAATTCATCGATATTGTATAAAATATTCTTGGGCGAAATGAAGATCTATACGCGTAAAATTCCGCCCGTTGAGCTGGACGATACAGCCAAGCAGCAGCTGCTCGGGACGGATGAGTACAAGGATCAGGTGGAGCAGACGAATTTTATTTATTTAACCTGTGATTTGCCGCCACCGCCGCTTTTTACGGATGAGTTTCGGGAGAATATAATACCGCAGGTGAATCTGTATCAGCTGCTGGGCAAATTCAATGGCAGCGCCGAAAAGGAGTACAAAACGTATAAGGATAATTTTATGAAGCGCTTCGAGATCACACGACTGCCACAATTTATAATCCTGTATATCAAGCGCTTCACAAAGAACACATTCTTTCTCGAAAAGAATCCAACAATTGTCAACTTTCCCATCAAGTAAGTGGACGTAAATTAACTTTATATTTTTGTCCATTAATTGTGTTTCCATTTGCAGAAATGTGGACTTTGGCGACATTTTAGGCATGAAGCAGCGGGATAAGGGGATCAAGGATACCAAATACAATCTGGTTGCGAACATTGTGCACGATGGTGATCCCAAGAAGGGCACATATCGCGTTCACATACTCCACAAGGCCAACGGGCAGTGGTATGAGATGCAGGATCTGCATGTCACCGAAATACTACCACAGATGATCACACTCACCGAATCCTACATCCAAATCTATGAGCGCTGTCCCGAGCCCTAGCGTTAATTATACATCTATCTATATCTATATACATATGTATATGTATATCTAATTTGTATACAAATTGTATTATTAAAACAACTACCAGCGATATGTGTGTGGGTGTGTGTGAAATCAGCTGTATTTGTTTTTTTTTGTCATGGGGCCAAATTCCCAATCCCAGTTTCCACGAAGCGCATGCGTTGTGGCCCAGATGTTGTCTCGGCCATTGTCGCTCAAAAATCGATGTGAAAGTGTTTCTTTGTTGTTTGTTGATTAGTCAAATCGGGGCACAGCCACTAATCGCACGTCATGGCGGAGCATAACATGAGCTATGAGCAGGAATGCCAGAGAGCCGAACTGCTGGGACAAGAGCCGCCGGATCAGGCGGAATTCGATTTTCATCTTCATCATTTACTGCCTGCCAAGTTGATGCTGCATCAGCAGTTTTCATCAAGGATTGGGCAAATGAGCCACAAACATCTTTGTTGCTTTCGTTGTTTTTGTAAATAATCGAACCGAGTCACTTCGTCAAGAGAGTTGTTACCAAGTATTTACAAGATAGTTATGTGTTGATTACAGATGCTGGAGGAGCAGGAGGAATCACTCCGTGGCGCTGGCGGCAAGCTGGACGAGCTAAATAGCATACTGAACAGTACGCAGCAGCGTTTAAATCGCTTCAAGCAGACCGCATGCGGCAGCCTGTCCAATCTATTCGCTCGTGGCGGCAGCCTCAGTGGCGCCGGTAATGTACCTAACAACGGAGGTGGCGGCAGCGGCGGAGAGGAACCAACTAGGCAGCAGCCCGTAGAACGGCAACCAAAGCCACAGCCGCTGGGACCGCCAACTGCCGCAGAAGTAGCGGCCGCCAAGGCAGCCAAGAGTCTGAGAATGGATACGCAGCTGGACAAGCTGGATGCGCTGATTAACAAGGCGGATAACGCGCAGCTGGCGATGGGCGAGCAGACAAAGCAGATGCGTCGCATGGCCAAGTAAAAATCATACTTAATACAATGATTGGATTTAATCTTTATTCGTTCTGCTCCAAGAAACATAAATGTGAACACATGCGTTGCCCTGAATCACATAAATAAACGTTAAACATAAGTCGAAGTTTTCAATCAGAAAAGTTGCAAAGTTCGTCTTTGCATTAAGTTATTAATATATATAATGAATAAATGTGTATATGTATGTATATATGTATGTCTTACACTTAATACTTGTTGCTCAGTATTAACCAAGTTAAAATCATCAAATCAAATAAACTAATAAACATATTCCATATAAAAAAACAAAAACAAACATTTCTCGAATCATCAAACAAATAAAAAAAAAAACAATTATTCAGATTGGCTACAGCGACTGACTGCTGGGCTGGTGTTATTTCAGGTGCGGCCAGCGCTTGGCGAGATTCTTCTCATAGACCATAATCGGTGCGGATTTGTGCAGCAACATCGACCCCAGCTCGCTATCCGAGTTTGGTTTTGGCATTGGCTTTGAAGAAAAACAAACAACAACAAATCAAAATGAAATTCAGACAAATGTAAATCCAGCTGGGCTGGAAATAATGGCGTACCTTCATTGGACACGGCTTGTGCTGCTGCTGGCGATGCAGCAGCTCCTGTTCGTCGCTCTCATAGAAGAAGTAGGTGAACCGCAGCTTCTCCTCGAAGTTATTGTACCACCAGCTTTCGGGTATTAGGGACACATTGTGATTGAAACGCTTCAGCAGCTCCACGTATAGATACGGCGATATGGACAGCTTGGGTACGTCTTGTTGCTGCTGCTCCTGTTGCTTCATCCATTGCTCCAGTCGATCATAGTGACAGCTGCCGTAGTCACGAAAGTATAGCTTGCAAGCGCGATGGAAGCAGCCCTTATCTAAATACTCATCATTTGGAATGCGGCGCAGTATGGCCAACTGTGTTTCGCGCACTTGGATGAGCATATAGTGATCATGGCCATCCGGCATTGTGGTGGTAAGTATAGCGCGTCTGCCATGTGGATTGAATTGTGTTGCTGCCAGTGGCCACAGACTGCTCAACAGACGGATCATCAAGTGTGTCACGGTCGCATGCTTGAACAGCAGGCGGGTCAACCCACTCACATTGCCATTTCCATTCGCATTGAGGGATGACAACGGTAGCCAACGCAGTGCATCTGCCCACAACTTAGCAGCGGCGCCCGATTCAATGCTGGAACCGAGCATCCGCGTACACTGCTTGCAGTACAGATTTCCAGAGCAGTTGCTGATGCGATTCTGTACCACACACATGTTAAGCACAATGTAATTGAAGCCATAGTATATGTGGGTGGCTCTGGGCACCAGCACACTGGACGTTGGCTGTTCTTGGCCAGATGTGCCGTGATTGTGGCAGAAGAATTCACTTGCACCGAACATGCCGCTGGGTAATTCCCTCAGGCGATTGTAATAGCAGCCGGGCACCAGTTCGTACAGACAATTTTTGCAGTGCAGCGACAACTGATCCTGCCTCTCCACAAAGCTCAGTTGCAACGGCATCAGTCGTGACACCTTCGGCCCGCTGCCCACCCTAATGAGCTGGACGAGATCGATTTTGGTGTAATTGAAGCGAAAGATGATATGACAGCCGCTGGCACTGAAGAGCGACAGCTGCTTAATGTCCATGCCCCAGGTTTTGTGCCGCAAGACGAATTCACTGTTGCCGTTCTCCTCGACAAACATGTCGCCCTTATTGATGATGAGGTGCGTATTTTTGCAATTGTTTATGGGCTCATCGAATTGCAGGCATATCTGGCCGCAGCACAGATTTGGACGAAATTCAACTAGCACTACCTTTAACGGCATTTTTGGCGGTGATTCCCGTGTCTGCTAGCAATTGTTAAGAAAAAGTGACGCCGAAATTATTTGATGCCGCGCGCGTCTGCACCCAACTATCGATGCCCATGAAATATCGATGCTCGATGCTAGTTCAATTCAGACATCGATAAACATTGTTGCACGCCTGTAATTGCCAATTGCCAGCGATAGTTGAACAATCACTAGTGCTAACGACAGGTGGCATCACTTGAGCTGCAGCTGTTTGGGCAACAGAAAAACATTGAATATGTACATATGTATGTACAGAGGTATTTTTGGCGCAGAAGCAATTTAAATTTTGCTAAATTATAAATGGTAATGTCGATGCCTAAGTCTTAATTGAATGGACCACTAATGCTAGGCACAAAGAAATTTGGTTTATTTTCTTATTTTTCCTTTAATCAAATTACTATTGGAGTACAATTAGCATCTGTGAATATTGATAAACGCATCTTATATCATTAAGTGTGTGCTTGCAAAGTTCATTTTCAAAAATATTTCTGAACCAAATTTTTTGAAATTATATATATTGCAATGTGGTCCTCCATGCGTTGTCACATGTCAGCCCGCTTCGCGATTACTTTCTCCGGGAGCAGAGCTATGCGACTATCAAGCGGCCGCCGGGTGATTCAATGTTTACGCTAGTGCAGCGTTTCGGCGAACTGATGCGCAAAATGTGGAATCCGCGCAATTTTAAGGCACACGTTTCACCGCACGAGATGCTGCAGGCGGTAGTGCTGTGGTCAAGCAAACGTTTCCAAATCACCGAACAAGGCGATCCCATTGATTTTCTATCCTGGTTCCTCAACACACTGCATCGCGCCCTCAAGGGCAATAAGCAGCCAAATTCATCGATATTGTATAAAATATTCTTGGGCGAAATGAAGATCTATACGCGTAAAATTCCGCCCGTTGAGCTGGACGATACAGCCAAGCAGCAGCTGCTCGGGACGGATGAGTACAAGGATCAGGTGGAGCAGACGAATTTTATTTATTTAACCTGTGATTTGCCGCCACCGCCGCTTTTTACGGATGAGTTTCGGGAGAATATAATACCGCAGGTGAATCTGTATCAGCTGCTGGGCAAATTCAATGGCAGCGCCGAAAAGGAGTACAAAACGTATAAGGATAATTTTATGAAGCGCTTCGAGATCACACGACTGCCACAATTTATAATCCTGTATATCAAGCGCTTCACAAAGAACACATTCTTTCTCGAAAAGAATCCAACAATTGTCAACTTTCCCATCAAGTAAGTGGACGTAAATTAACTTTATATTTTTGTCCATTAATTGTGTTTCCATTTGCAGAAATGTGGACTTTGGCGACATTTTAGGCATGAAGCAGCGGGATAAGGGGATCAAGGATACCAAATACAATCTGGTTGCGAACATTGTGCACGATGGTGATCCCAAGAAGGGCACATATCGCGTTCACATACTCCACAAGGCCAACGGGCAGTAGTATGAGATGCAGGATCTGCATGTCACCGAAATACTACCACAGATGATCACACTCACCGAATCCTACATCCAAATCTATGAGCGCTGTCCCGAGCCCTAGCGTTAATTATACATCTATCTATATCTATATACATATGTATATGTATATCTAATTTGTATACAAATTGTATTATTAAAACAACTACCAGCTATATGTGTGTGGGTGTGTGTGAAATCAGCTGTATTTGTTTTTTTTTTGTCATGGGGCCAAATTCCCAATCCCAGTTTCCACGAAGCGCATGCGTTGTGGCCCAGATGTTGTCTCAGCCATTGTCGCTCAAAAATCGATGTGAAAGTGTTTCTTTGTTGTTTGTTGATTAGTCAAATCGGGGCACAGCCACTAATCGCACGTCATGGCGGAGCATAACATGAGCTATGAGCAGGAATGCCAGAGAGCCGAACTGCTGGGACAAGAGCCGCCGGATCAGGCGGAATTCGAGCGACAACGCAGCGCACGCATCGAACAGCAAATGGCTGAAATGGAGGTCGCCGAGGCAACCGTAAGTCGATTTTCATCTTCATCATTTACTGCCTGCCAAGTTGATGCTGCATCAGCAGTTTTCATCAAGGATTGGGCAAAATGGAACAGGGGCGATTCTCTTATGAGCCACAAACATCTTTGTTGCTTTCGTTGTTTTTGTAAATAATCGAACCGAGTCACTTCGTCAAGAGAGTTGTTACCAAGTATTTACAAGATAGTTATGTGTTGATTACAGATGCTGGAGGAGCAGGAGGAATCACTCCGTGGCGCTGGCGGCAAGCTGGACGAGCTAAATAGCATACTGAACAGTACGCAGCAGCGTTTAAATCGCTTCAAGCAGACCGCATGCGGCAGCCTGTCCAATCTATTCGCTCGTGGCGGCAGCCTCAGTGGCGCCAGTGATGTACCTAACAACGGAGGTGGCGGCAGCGGCGGAGAGGAACCAACTAGGCAGCAGCCCGTAGAACGGCAACCAAAGCCACAGCCGCTGGGACCGCCAACTGCCGCAGAAGTGGCGGCCGCCAAGGCAGCCAAGAGTCTGAGAATGGATACGCAGCTGGACAAGCTGGATGCGCTGATTAACAAGGCGGATAACGCGCAGCTGGCGATGGGCGAGCAGACAAAGCAGATGCGTCGCATGGCCAAGTAAAAATCATACTTAATACAATGGTTGGATTTAATCTTTATTCGTTCTGCTCCAAGAAACATAAATGTGAACACATGCGTTGCCCTGAATCACATAAATAAACGTTAAACATAAGTCGAAGTTTTCAATCAGAAAAGTTGCAAAGTTCGTCTTTGCATTAAGTTATTAATATATATATAATGAATAAATGTGTATATGTATGTATATATGTATGTCTTACACTTAATACTTGTTGCTCAATATTAACCAAGTTAAAATCATCAAATCAAATAAACTAATAAACATATTCCATATAAAAAAACAAAAACAAACATTTCTCGAATCATCAAACAAATAAAAAAAAACAATTATTCAGATTGAGATGGATTTGGCCGATCAGTTGGCTACAGCGACTGACTGCTGGGCCGGTGTTATTTCAGGTGCGGCCAGCGCTTGGCGAGATTCTTCTCATAGACCATAATCGGTGCGGATTTGTGCAGCAACATCGACCCCAGCTCGCTATCCGAGTTTGGTTTTGGCATTGGCTTTGAAGAAAAACAAACAACAAATCAAAATGAAATTCAGACAAATGTAAATCCAGCTGGGCTGGAAATAATGGCGTACCTTCATTGGACACGGCTAGTGCTGCTGCTGGCGATGCAGCAGCTCCTGTTCGTCGCTCTCATAGAAGAAGTAGGTGAACCGCAGCTTCTCCTCGGAGTTATTGTACCACCAGCTTTCGGGTATTAGGGACACATTGTGATTGAAACGCTTCAGCAGCTCCACGTATAGATACGGCGATATGGACACCTTGGGTACGTCTTGTTGCTGCTGCTCCTGTTGCTTCATCCATTGCTCCAGTCGATCATAGTGACAGCTGCCGTAGTCACGAAAGTATAGCTTGCAAGCGCGATGGAAGCAGCCCTTATCTAAATACTCATCATTTGGAATGCGGCGCAGTATGGCCAACTGTGTTTCGCGCACTTGGATGAGCATATAGTGATCATGGCCATCCGGCATTGTGGTGGTAAGTATAGCGCGTCTGCCATGTGGATTGAATTGTGTTGCTGCCAGTGGCCACAGACTGCTCAACAGACGGATCATCAAGTGTGTCACGGTCGCATGCTTGAACAGCAGGCGGGTCAACCCACTCACATTGCCATTTCCATTCGCATTGAGGGATGACAACGGTAGCCAACGCAGTGCATCTGCCCACAACTTAGCAGCGGCGCCCGATTCAATGCTGGAACCGAGCATCCGCGTACACCGCTTGCAGTACAGATTTCCAGAGCAGTTGCTGATGCGATTCTGTACCACACACATGTTAAGCACAATGTAATTGAAGCCATAGTATATGTGGGTGGCTCTGGGCACCAGCACACTGGACGTTGGCTGTTCTTGGCCAGATGTGCCGTGATTGTGGCAGAAGAATTCACTTGCATCGAACATGCCGCTGGGTAATTCCCTCAGGCGATTGTAATAGCAGCCGGGCACCAGTTCGTACAGACATTTTTTGCAGTGCAGCGACAACTGATCCTGCCTCTCCACAAAGCTCAGTTGCAACGGCATCAGTTGTGACACCTTCGGCCCGCTGCCCACCCTAAAGAGCTGGACGAGATCGATTTTGGTGTAATTGAAGCGAAAGATGATATGACAGCCGCTGGCACTGAAGAGCGACAGCTGCTTAATGTCCATGCCCCAGGTTTCGTGCCGCAAGACGAATTCACTGTTGCCGTTCTCCTCGACAAACATGTCGCCCTTATTGATGATGAGGTGCGTATTTTTGCAATTGCTTATGGGCTCATCGAATTGCAGGGATATCTGGCCGCAGCACAGATTTGGACGAAATTCAACTAGCACTACCTTTAACGGCATTTTTGGCGGTGATTCCCGTGTCTGCTAGCAATTATTAAGAAAAAGTGACGCCGAAATTATTTGATGCCGCGCGAGTCTGCACCCAACTATCGATGCCCATGAAATATCGATGCTCGATGCTAGTTCAATTCAGACATCGATAAACATTGTTGCACGCCTGTAATTGCCAATTGCCAGCGATAGTTGAACAATCACTAGTGCTAACGACAGGTGGCATCACTTGAGCTGCAGCTGTTTGGGCAACAGAAAAACATTGAATATGTACATATGTACAGAGGTATTTTTGGCGCAGAAGCAATTTAAATTTTGCTAAATTATAAATGGTAATGTCGATGCCTAAGTCTTAATTGAATGGTCCACTAATGCTAGGCACAAAGAAATTTGGTTTATTTTCTTATTTTTCCTTTAATCAAATTACTATTGGAGTACAATTAGCATCTGTGAATATTGATAAACGCATCTTATATCATTAAGTGTGTGCTTGCAAAGTTCATTTTCAAAAATATTTCTGAACCAAATTTTTTGAAATTACCAGCGTCAGTATCTTAAATTGAATTTGATGACATGCATGCTCACGATATAACGATATGTATTGCAAAGTAAATTTTTTTGTAAGCAGTGCTCATCATGCGTTTATTATTATTTTATTGGAAATAGTTCCTTAACTAAGGCTATAAAAAAAACAGTCATTTTATTATTTGGATTCAAATAATAGTGCTACGTGCTTTCTTTCTATCGAAATTTTTTTGATATATTTAATCGGAGTATAGATTGTGCCCGCTACCGTGAGTGCCAGAGCTGGAAAAACATCGATGGAAACATCGACTAATTTATGGTTTTTTAGGTTGATTTCAAGCATCGAAGTTTTTTTCAAACATCGATCGTGTTTGCAAGTCTACCAAGTTTTGGCGCCAATAAGAAAGAGCGTCGCCGAAGCGTTGGATATTCATGAATTGTGATTTCAATGTATTTGTATTTTGTATTATAGAATTATAGAACAACAATGTGGCAATCGTCGACCATGCAGACAGAACGAGAATGGAAAACAACACATTCCGCGACCATCGCTCATTATTTTAAATCGATAAGGCTCGATACAAATCGCTTATAGAAGTTAGTCGATATCTCGATGTTTTTTACATCACTAGTACGAACGCAAACGCGATTTTTGTGATGGATAAAAACAAAGTCCCGTACAGATTCATGAAAACTGTGTAAAAATGCAGCAAATGCATACTGAAATTATACTAAATTCTGCATTGGTTAATAACTAGCAAATTTGAGTTCATTAGCTGTGTGACAAAGCAAAAATATTTCGAAACGGGGGAAAGAAAGGTTTTTTCAACGTTTTCTTTAACGCATTTCGTGCACACACATACACATTTGACCACACATACAGACATTGATATATGTATATCAATATATTGATGTTGTGCTGTTGTCGCTTCTGTGTATGAGTGTGTGTGTGTGTGTGTGTGCGGGAGCGGTGCATTAGTGTATTTATGTATGTATCTATGTATGTGTGTGCGTGCGTGCGTTCAGTATTTCCCGTCTGCCTGAACGGGCCAGTGCGACAAAGAAAGAAAGAGTGCGAGCTCGCGCGCAGGTTTCGCGACAGGGTATAAAGAAGGATGAAAGGAGCTGGCAGAGATGAGCAAAAAGCGTAAAAGTGAAAAATAATTAAAGGTTGCTAAAGGGATGCGCGCACGGCACGACAACGGCTGCGACGACTTTAGCAGCAGCACCAGTAAAAACTACAAAGCAGCTGGTCCTGCTGCAGCTAAAACAGCAACAAAGCCACATAAACATACACATTGCTACTTATGTATGTATGTATTATGTGTGTGTGTGTGTATGTGTATGTGTATGTATATACATAAAACTGTGTGACCAACAACAATTGGCCATTTTGGCGTTCTCTATTTTGGCAGTCACACACATCCACACAAACACACATGCAAATACACAACACTAACTTACACACACACATACACAATCGCAGTCACTGCTCCCCCAGTGTCTCTCTCACTCACACTCTCTCGCTGCTGCTGCGGCTGCTGTGGGAGGTACAAATTCACATAGCCGTGAAAAATAGCATGAAACACAACAACGACAGTAAACAATAGGCAGCATCAACGCAACGCAACGCGTCCAGTGTTCGCTTGTCTGTGTGTGCTTATTCTTCTTCTTGCTAGTCCTCTTCGTGTCTTCGACTAAAGTTTCTTTCTTTTTTTTAATATATATTTGGTTGGCATATTTGGGCATTCCACCGCACCCCACCGCAGCCCACCTCAGCTCAGCTTCATCCCGCCTCGATAACAGTCGCGCTCAGTCATCGGTCAGTTAAAAAGTTCGTGCGTATTGCAAGTGAATTACAATTACAGATGTGTCTTCGGCGTGACACGTTCTGAGCGCTCACAAAAACACACACAAAAAATGAATTAGAAAGAAGAAAACAGAAAGCAGAAACAAGGCGATTTTCGTGTTAATCAAACAAATTGAATCGGAATTCAATTTACAAATAAAAAAACACAAATTGCTTTTGGAATAATTATTAAACGGTGTTTTTATAATATGAAAATGTGTAAAATTCGTGCAGTGTTGTGAGTCGAATTTTTAATTGCACGCACCCAAAACAGAGTTCAACAGCAGAAAAAATAAGGAATCAAAGCATTTGTCGTCTACATATATATATGTATATATACAGATATATATATACATATGTACATATTTACCTGTAAATAAATAGTTTTGAAATCAATTTAAACAGCACTTGACAACTGAAAAGAAAACAGTAACAAAAATAACAACAACAAGAAAAGAACACAAAGAATCCGCTCATCATTTCGCCTTTTACACGAAAACTTGAGCGTCCCAAGAAGTAAATTGCACTTTATCAACAACTGAGAGAGAGGAAAAAACCAAAACAGAAAGTAAAAAAAGAAAAGAAACGAAAACAAAAACATTCAAAATATCCATCCAAAAAGGAACAGCTACAAAATAAACCGTGAAATCAAAATTGACAAAAAGCTCGCGAGACTTTTAAGAGCTCGGCTTCAACCTGGCGAATCGCAACGGCAGCAATAACAACAACAATAGAGCCGATGCTGCTGCTGGCGGCGCAGCCTCTGCCGCTGTAGCCGCCGCCTCTGGCCGTAACAACAACAACAACAATAATAATAATGCAGCTGCCGCCGGTGGTGGAGCAGGAGCAGGAGCTGCTGCAGGCGCTGGCGCCGATGCAAATGCTGCTGCTGCCGCCGGTGGCGGCAACGAGTGGATACCCGAGGAAATGGATCGCTTCAGCTTCGACGACTCCATACGCTTCGAGGAGGATTCACTGTGCAGCTGGAGCTCCGAGGCGGAATCGTTGTGCAACAATTGGCGCGGCTGGAAGAAGCCATCGAATTGCTCCATAACAATGGGCCCAGGCAACAATGGTATTGGCCTCAATCCAGGCACTGGCGGCCCCGTTGCCCACGCAACCGGCAGCAGTGGAGGAGGCGCCACATACGGCAGTGCATCATCGGGTTACGGCGGTGCATCTAGCGGAACTGGCAGCAACAATGGCGTTGCCAACAACTCCTCGGCAACAGTTACAGCCGGCGTTCATTGCGGCCGATATTTCGGTGAGTATATTTATAATGATGTCTCTTCATTTTTGGAATGATTTACTAAAATGGGTCATACACCAATCCGATCATATCATATCCAAGTCCAAGTCTGCTGGCCTCAAATAAATACCATACATAACGACATGAATTGGATTGAGAATTAAAAAGAGTGTCCTACTCTGATCTTTTGTTTTTGTTTGGAACTATGCATAACTGAAGATTTAAGTGTTCTGTGCTTATTGCAACCTAATCAGTTAGAAGCATTAATTCTGTGATGCACGTCCTAAATTCATTCATTCCCTTGTATGTGTGTGTGTGTGTGTGTGTGTACTATAAATGTATGTAATTGTATATTGTACGTGTGTAGATGTATATGCACATGCGAAATTGGCTTAAAGTGGCAGCTACAACAACAATAACAACTATTTCTGCCTGCGTCTCTCCTGTTTATCGCTAAAGTCAAAATCACGACTTTTGCGGCTTGCATTTTGCTGCTGCCTTTGTCCATTTGGGTCCGTTACCTTCCTCCTCGTCTTTACCTTCTCATTCTGTCTGTGTCCCTCTGTGTTGTTTTTGAATACCCTCGTTTTATATATATATCTATATATATATAAATGGTTGTCTGGATGTGTGTGTGTGTGTCTCGTTCCTCACATTTTTTTGTGTACTACGTTCGCGTCCTGTGCTGTGCGCCGCCGCACCATATCAACATATAATCTCAGCAGCGCTGCGACTGCGCTGCATTTACTTTTCATTGTTCTTTGTTGTGTTGCTTTTGTTGCTGACCGTGTGTGTGTGTGTGTGTGCATGCATTGTTTTTTGTTGTTATTTTTTTTTTTTTTTATTGGGGGCCACGCATCTTACTAGGTGAGCGAGCACTACCAGCTGCATTTTGTGCATTGTATGTGTGCGTGTAACAGACACACATACATGCATATGTACATCATGTGGTTATAAACCTGTGTTGTTTGTGGACTGTGTCTGAGTTTAAAAAAATAAGAAGAAAAACAAAACAGCGCATAAAAAAAAGAAGAAAAAACACATCAATGTGATGTCGCTCTTGCAATTTGCTTATGCTGTCGTTTGTGTCAAGGAACCTTTCAAGGATAATTCCCAAATAAGTGTGTGTAATTGTTTACATTCATACACACACACATACATACTTATGTATACTTATGTACATCGGTTGCAGCACCTGCTTTGCCCCAGGAGGGACGACTTAAAATACCCTTAGGGCAATGTAAACAACTATTATTGACAATATATGTTTGTGTGTATGTGTGTTTGGCGTTGCCACATGTTAAATTAAATAAATATCACAATACGACTTTTAATTGATGGCTGACAAGTGACCGCAGCGAATTACACATCACACATTACATATTACAAATACGCATAACGTTTGATCTAACTTATTTGTCCATTATATATATATGCAATTTATGGGCATATCGGTTTCCATGCACATCCGGAAATACGAGCAAACTACGAGAAACACACTTGTTCCAAGCTGCGGAATTTTGACCTCGTACTTATTTTTGTTTGTTTTGATAACCTGAATTGTCCTCGAAGCAATTTCATTTAAAGTGGCAACGCTAGCAACGACAACAACAACAACAACAACAACAACAACAACAACAACAACAACAACAACCAACAACAACAACAACAACAACAACAACAACAACAACAACAACAACAACAACAACAACAACAACAACAACGCGACATTCGATTTGCAACAAAAGAGGGGGAGGGAAATGCGTTCAGTTGTTTTTTTTTTTTGCTATTGCTCCTGGCTGCAGAGTCAGCGAATGGTTAGCGAATACAAAGTGAAATAGGCATGAATAATAACTCTTGACGCTTGGATAAAATGGTGCCAGAGTGTCTGAAATTAAGCGACAGCGAACAAGCCAACGAAGGAAAAAAAAGCGTATGAACGAAAACAAACAAGCGATGCGCTGGCCGTTTTTATGTATGTGTGTGTGTGTGTGTGTGTGTGTGTATTCACAGCCGACAAAAACTTACGAAATCGATATCGAAAGAAGTGCCATATTAGCAAACAGTCTTATTGATAGTGAAAGACAGCGAAACAGGTTTCATTAAAAACTTTAATTCAGCTGTTTATATATGTATATGTATATATGTGTGCATATATGCACATATGCACTGTGTAGGCGAACTTGAACTTTGTTTTCTTGTCGGCTGTGCGCGCGACTAACTTCGTTGTTGTTGTCAATGCTGCGTCAGTTGGTCGTTGGTCGTTGGCCGTGTTAAAGGCAAAAAGAAACAAAAATAAACTGAATAAACTCATCATTGTTTCTGCCTCTTTGTTTTACGCTCTAAAGCGGATGGACACGACCTTTATATTTTTGTATGTATGTTTGTATGTATGTATGTTTGTATGTATGTATGTTTGTATGTATGTATGTTTGTATGTATGTATGTTTGTATGTATGTATGTATATATAGTTGTAATGTTGTTATTGCTTATGTTGATGTTGATGTGTTGGCTGTTTATCCATTTGTTTATTTGCATTTCAATTTGTTGGGTTTTGTTGCTTTGTTTATTTACAAGTCAATTGCGGTGCACGTTGATCCATAAATATGCATGCATTTGTGGTATGCAACAAACATTGAAATGAGCTCTTCAAACATCTTCTCGAACAACTAAACTCGACTCGTGTTGACCTCTGCGGCGTCTGCTGCAACTCGCTGCTTCTTCATGTAATTTGGTTGTTGTTTAAATTATCCCTACGACAATGAAGGGAATATATTTATTTAAGGGAGTGTATCTATGCCGCAAGGTTGCCATATCAATTAAATAATCAGTTTGCCCATCGACTAGAATGTTGTTCCTTTTGAGTGCAGTGCTACTGCTAGAAATTTACTTACCATTTTCTAATATTCAACAAAAAATATCTCGATTTGCAGAGGTATCGTCGCTTGCCGAGCTCGCCGCGCGATGTGTCGCCTCGTATATACCATTCGAGCTGGTCGAACACGTTTATCCGCCCGTGCCGGAGCAGCTGCAGTTGCGCATCGCATTCTGGAGTTTCCCGGACAATGAGGATGACATACGGTTGTATTCGTGCTTGGCCAACAGCTCGGCGGACGAGTTCAATCGCGGCGACCAATTATTTCGCATGCGCGCCGTAAAGGATCCACTGCAGATTGGTAAGTGCAATACGATTACATATCTCTCTATATATATTTAATGAAATTTATTGAATTCAACCAGGTTTTCATCTGTCTGCGAGCGTTGTTAGCCAGACGCCGCGCACATTTTTGAATGTCGCCGTCACATTCGATCGCCGCCGGATTTCGTCCTGCAACTGCACCTGTACCTCATCCGCCTACTGGTGCTCCCATGTGGTTGCCGTCTGCCTGCATCGCATTCATTGTGTACGTACTCCTCCTCCAATTTGCAAATGCATTAATCAATGCATTGCGTTTCTTTCTTGCAATAACAATCCTCGCATCTTTTATTTCTATGCTAATCTGTGTGATGTTTAGCCGCTGGAGGTCTGCCTTCGCGCACCCGTCTCCGAGTCGCTAACGCGCCTGCAGCGCGATCAGCTACAAAAGTTTGCCCAGTATCTGATCAGTGAGCTACCGCAGCAGATATTGCCAACAGCTCAGCGACTGCTGGATGAACTGCTCAGTGCCCAGCCGACGGCAATAAATACCGTCTGTGGGGCACCCGATCCGACGGCGGGGGCGTCGATAAATGATCAGACCAGCTGGTATCTGGACGAGAAAACGCTCCACAATAATATCAAGCGCATACTCATCAAATTTATTCTGCCGGCGCCGATTGTTTTCAGGTAAGAGGAGTCCCCTTTTTACTTGTTATCCAACAATTATTAGTGAGACCATTATTCATGAATATTACCTGTGATCTGTGATGCGTTATCGTTTTTAATATATATATTATATCTCTCGCATTTCACAGCGATGTCAACTATCTGACTAATTCGGCGCCACCTGCGGCAGCTGAATGGACATCGTTGTTGCGTCCACTGCGAGGTCGCGAACCAGAAGGCATGTGGAATCTGTTGTCCATTGTGCGTGAGATGTATCGACGATGCGATCGGAATGCGGTCCGGCTGCTCGAGATCATAACGGAGGAGTGCATGGCCTGCGATCAGATGCTGATCTGGTGGTTTCAAACCAAGCTGGCACTCATGATGGGCTCCCATGGCCACAGCGGTGGCAAGCACTCCAATACACACTCAAACTCGACGGCGCTGCAGCATGCGTGCAGTTCTTTGTGCGACGAGATTGTGGCACTGTGGCGTCTGGCCGCACTGAATCCGGGCTTGGCACCCGATGAGCGCGACATGCTGCACGCTCAGTTTACGGCTTGGCATCTAAAGATTCTGGATCGTGTGGTCAAGAGTCGTATGATGCCATCGTCGTACACAAACAAACATCAGCAGAATTCACGATCCGAAACGGAGCTGTTCATTGGCTTCAAGCCGGCAATTGAGGCGTGCTATTTGGACTGGGAGGATTACCCAATACCGGGCGTAACCTACACACATGACACAAATCCCATTTATTATTCGCCCTTCACATGTTTCAAGCATACGGACCCCAAGGGCGAATCGTGCAGCGTGACCGGTGCCACCAGCCAGCTAAACGCCACCCAGGCACTGATAAGCAATAACAAGCACTACAACTACTTTAGTACATCCAACGATCATGGCCTGCATGCGAGCGCCTTCAAGCAGCGTCCGGAACGAAGTGGATATCGCGACCGTTTCGATGCTGGCGGTGCCGAGTTCTTTGGCTCACCCAATGAGTCATCGTCCTTAAATGCTGTCCTGCTGCTGGCCAGTGTTAATGCCGGCTGTGGCATGGGCGTTGATCGTGACGCCGCAATTGCATTGGCCGCCAATCCGACACAACAACAGCAGCAACAGCCCCAGCCGCAACAACAACAGCATCAACAGCAGCAGCAGCAGATGCTGCCCCGAGCTGTCGTTACACCCAAAGTAAATGCAGGAACAACAGCATCAGGAAAAGTGGCATCTGTTGCTGCATCCGGTGCCGGTGGCGATGGCAATAGGTCTAGCGCCAGCAGCGAGGGCTTCTGCGAGAACGAAGACTTTGGCGGCGACAACAGCAGCAGTCACAACTATTGCACCGAACGCGGTCCGGTGGCTGGCCAGAATCAGAAATCGCTGACCGAATCCGATTCGCAAAGTAGTCTGGATGCTGTCTCAGCTGTTTCGCAACAGAGCAAGGATATGCCGATAGCAGCATTAGGAGCAGCAGGAGCAGCAGCTGTTGCTGTTGTTGTGCCTGGCACACCAGACTATAGGCAACAGGCGTGCTCCACATCAGACACCTCATCCGCATCGTCGGCTTCGTCGTCTGCGTCCACAGCCTCCGGCAGCAGCAATAGTTCCAGCTCATCAATGCTGAAAACCGCTGCCAATGCACAGCAGCAACAGCAACTTCAGCAGCAGCAGCAGCAGCAGCAGGTGTCACGTCGCCTGTCCAAGGATGAGTCTTTTAGCAGCAGCAGCGATGAGTTTGCCCAGGTCTCAGCAACTGTTGCAGCAACTTTTGCAGCAACAACAGCTGCAGCAGCAGCAGCAGCAGCACAAGCAACAGGAGCAACTGGCAGCGACTCGACGCCTGGGCCAAGCACTTCAGCAGCAGCCCGGGCCGCACTGGCAGCAACAGTAGCCAACAGCAACAGCAGTAGCACTCCAGTCATGGACCAGGCACAAACAACTGCAGCACCACCAGCTGTACCAGCAACTGCGGCAGCAGTGGCAGCAGCAGCAGCAGAAGCAGCAGCAACTGCAACATCCACCTCAACAGCAGCAACAGTTGTCGGTGCCTCGAACAGCAGCCAGAACAGCACGGGTGGACAACGTGCCGCATTAACTGGCGATAAGCCGCATATATTTTCAAATGTGCGGCCCTCGGAGGATGCCTGGGACATACTGTTGGCTCGCGCGGAGGGTCTGCACGCCCATGGACATGGCCGGGAGGCATGCATCCTGGCTGTGCGTCTGGCCGAACAGATGCTCGCCAATCCGCCCAATTTGCTAATGGAATTGCCGCCGGCGCCAAAGCGGAAAGGTAAAAAGCAGAACGTCAATCCCATCTCGCATCAGTTGACAGTGGTTGCCTCATCGACGCTCTCCAAGTGCGCATTCCTCTGCACTGTGCTCTACGAGAGTTGGGAACACTATCACCTTGGGTTTCGCATCTGTCTGTTTGCGCTGGAGATGCCGCGTCCGCCGGCGAGCACCAAGCCACTGGAGGTGAAACTGGCCAACCAGGAGGCGGACATACTGGCGCTGTTGAAACGTCTGCCAGTGTGCTCCGCCGAGTTGCAGGTGATCCGCGAACGTGCCGAACAGCTGCGCAACGGCACAATCAAGACGCGTGGCGAGGCCCTGCTTCCGATCAATTTGGCCTCGTTCATCTTCGATGCACTGGTGACGCCAGCCTCAAAGATGGCAACGGCCAATGCCATGCCGGATCTGGCTGGTGGGCTGGTGCGTCGTCAAAATACGGCGACAATCTATAAGCAGCACAACGAGGAGAATATGGGCTTTGAGGCAGCTGTCGCAGCATTGGGCCTGAAGGCGAACGTCTCGGAAGCGGAGCATCCGCTGTTGTGCGAAGGGACACGTCGGCAACGGGGCGACTTGGCACTGGCGCTACTCTCACACTACAAGGATGAGCCGCGCAAGATAGCCAAGATAATGGAGAAGCTGCTGGATCGGGATATACACACGCTGCTCAAGTCGCCACTGTTGCCCGCCTACTACTCCAGCCATCCGCCGGTGCGTACGCCCAGCAGCCAACAGCCAATGCGACGCGATGAGCATGACTATGCAGCAAATAGTGGAGCTGGTAATGGTGGCGGTGGTAATGGTGGTGGTGGTCTTGGTGGTGGTGTTGCTGGAATCATCAATCTATGTGAACAACTGATGCCCAATGATTATGGCAGCGTTGGTGGCAACAGTCGGCCGCATAGCTCGACCAGTGCCGAGCTGGAGCTAAGCATGTGTGCCCTGAGCATGGCCAGCAGCAGCAATCAATCGTGCAGCAGCAGCAACAACAATGGACAGGCCCAAAATCTAGTGGCGACACAGCCGGGCGGCAGTTCCAGCAGCAGCAGCAGCAACAACAATGCTAATAATTCAATTGCAGCAACAGCTGGCAGCGGTGCAGCATCAACGACCAGCAATAATAATAACAATGGCAGCAGTAACAGTAACACTACTGGCGGCAACAATAACAATAACAGCAACAATAGCAACAACAACAATAATAATGGCAGCAGCAGCAGCAGTCGCAGCAAGGAGAGCCGCTATAAAGGCAAACGCGCCTATCCATCGATACCCAATCAGCCATCGGAGGCAAGCGCCCATTTCATGTTCGAGCTGGCCAAAAATGTGCTGACGAAAGCGGGTGGCAACAGCTCCACATCGCTGTTCACACAGGCCAGCACCAGCCAAAATCATCATGGTTCGCATCGGGCTCTGCATATGTGCGCTTTTCAGCTGGGCCTCTATGCGCTCGGACTGCACAATTGTGTCAGTCCCAATTGGTTGTCGCGCACCTACTCTTCGCACGTCTCCTGGATACTCGGCCAGGCGATGGAGATTGGGGCGCCAGCGATTAGTTTTCTAATCGATACATGGGAGGCGCATCTGACGCCGCCCGAAGCGGCCGGCATGGCGGATCGTGCTTCCCGTGGCTGGGACAGCAATATGGTCTATCCGGCTGCAGAGCTGGCCCTATCCGTGCTGCCACATGCAGCGGCCCTAAATCCCAATGAGATACAGCGCGCCATACTGCAGTGCAAGGAGCAGAGCGATCTAATGCTAGAGCGTGCCTGTCTCACGGTCGAAACGGCCGCCAAGGGTGGTGGCGTCTATCCGGAGGTGCTCTTCCAGGTGGCACGCTACTGGTACGAGCTCTACACGCGCAATTCGCCCAACAGCAGCGGTGCGGATCATGAGCAGCATGACGACCAGATGGAGCATTCGGCGGTTAGTTTAAGTGCGCTCATCGAGTCTCAGCAGCAGCATGAATTGCAACAGCAGCAGCAGCAGCAACAACAGCAGCAGCAGCAGCAGCAACAGCAACAACAGCAGCAGCAGCAGCAACAGCAGCAACAACAGCAGCAGCAACATCAGCAACAACAGCAGCAGCAGCAGCTTATGAACGCTGCTGCTGGTGGAGGAGGTCCGTTGGCGGGTCCGCCTGTGGTCAGTTCGGCGCCGCAGCCATTCCAGCCGGGTGTCGCCACATTGGCACCCATTGGTCTGGCGCCTTATGGGCCGTATACCTTCTGCCAGAGCATTTATGCACATCATCATAATCTCGGCTATCCGCCTGGTCAGATGCAGATGTATATATCAGCTGGTCCACCGCCGCCGCCGCAGCCGCTTTACGCTGGCTACTCGCAACAGCAACCGCCACCGCCGTCCACACAACAGCAACACGTGCAACAGCAGCAGCAACAACAACAACAACAGCAGCAGCAGCAGCAGCAGCAGCAGCAGCAACAACAACAACAACAACAACAACAGTCGCTGGCACCACCCACAGCTGTGGTGCATGCAGCATCGGTGGGTCATCAGCCGCCGCCAGCGTTTCAGGCACCGCCTCCGGGCGCCTTTCAGCCGCTGCCACCGCAGGCATATCAGACACTGCAGCCGGGCCCGCCTGGTCCGCCCATGGGTCCAATGGCACCAGCCTATTATGGACCACCGCCGCCGCCGCCACCGAATGGCGGTGTGGGCGTACCGTTGCGCCAACATCCCGCCCAGCATCCAGCACAACATCCAGCCCAGCATGCCGTGTATCCGTTTATGCAGCAACAACCGCCCCCACCGCCTCCACAGCATCAGCAGCCGCCATCGCAGCCGCCGGTGCGCCAGCGGCAGCCGCATCAGTTCACGTAAGTTTCTGATTAACTGATGATGTCGAATCGATCAAATAATTGACTTTATTACATGTTTTTATCATCCTCTCTCTCCCTCTCTCTCCCTCTCTCTCTCTCTCTCTCTCTCTCTCAATCTCTCTCTAGATCGACTCAGCTGCGTTATTTGTTGGCTGCGTACAATGTTGGGATGCTGGCCATGGAGACGTTGGCGCGGCGCGTTCACGACGATCGACCGCAGGCAAAGTACGCCCGGAATCCGCCGTATGGCGAGGATGTGAAATGGCTGTTGCGCATTAGCAAGAAGCTGGGCACACAGTATCTGCATCAGTTCTGCATTTGTGCGGTCAATTCGATTGTGAGTCCGTTTGTGCTGCACGATGTGGCCATCGAATCGGCCCATTATCTGGGCAGGAACAATCATCAGCTGGTCATGCAGCATCTGCGGTCGGCCCTAACGCCCTTGGTGCAGAAGTGCCAGCAAATGTGAGTTGTGATGCGATATATATTCTTGTTGTGTTGGCCGCTGATTAACTGATGATTTTGTGTTTTGCAGGTACATTCAGTGCATACACCAGAAGCTATATCATCTGACTCAGAGCGATTATGAGGAATTTGCGAGCATTGTGGTTGCAGCACGAGCTGCCTTTCAAATCACACCCGAGGGCAGTGCACAATTCAAGGATTGGCTGCAGTCCATCAAGCGGTCAGTTTGCTATCGCATTCCATAAGCATTAAGATCGTTTCTCTTATCCTTCACTGAGATTATCAAGTCAAGTCTAAGACCAAAGTGGTTGACATGTGCCATATATATATAATATAACAAGAACTACATACAAATATGCTGATATATCTGCATTAATTATATAATATATGGACCTGTCAGCAATACTTTTTATATTACTAGCATTTTGTTGCTGTTCTGCTGCTGGTCTTAATCCAGTGTTGCAATCTCAGCAATATGTTTTAATTTGTTGTTTGGTGTTTAAATTGTTTGCAGCTCAAAGTCGTGCAAAAAGGAGCTGTGGACACAGATCAATGCGGCGCTACAAAGCAATTCCAAATGACAAAGACTTGACTCCTGCAATATGATGACGGCGACGACAACGGCGGCAACAATTGCAGGCGTCGCCACAGTTGGCGCCAGCAGCGAAAAATCTTCGCCGCCGCCGCCAGCAGCAGCGCTGGTTAAATCAAGGACACTGGGCACAACGTCCACGATGCCTGGCAATGTGAATAACAACATCATCAGCAGCGTCACAATCAGCAATAATTCCAGCCACAACAGCAACGGCAATCGCGGCCTCAGCAACATCAGCAGCAACAACCACAGCATCAAGAGCATCAACAGCAACAATGTTAGCAATGTTAACAGCAACAACGATCCGACAACTGCACAGGCTCATCATCATCATCACCATCATCATCATCGACATCATCATTTGCTGGAGACGCCCACGAGCAATGCAGCAGTTGTCGCTGCCGTCGCTGCAGCAACAGCTGCCGCAGCAGCAGCAACAACAACAACATCAGCAGCAGCAGCAGCAGCAGCTGCTGCTGCTGCAGCAGCTGCAGCAACAACAATAGCAATGCCATTACCACCCACTGGCCAAGATTGCGATCGCTCATTTCGTCCCAGTCACCTGGTGACGCACGCTGTGGAACAGCAGCGACCATCGCTGTCGACAGCTCAACAGCGTTCAGTGGTTGCGACGCCGCCGATGGCAACATCAGCGATTCACCAGCCATTGCCGGCACACGCTTATCAGACGCTGCCGCCCACTGCTGGATATTATCAGGCTGCAGCGCGACAGTTGCCGCATTCTGCGCATGCGCAGTCTCATTCGCATCAGCATCAACATCAACATTCACATCCGCATCCGCATCAGCATCAGCATTCGCATGTGCATCCGCATGCGGCATACCACCAGCTGCAACCGCTGAGCCATTACCATCAGCAGCTTTAACAACGTATCGCTGATGCTGCCTGTGGCTGCTTTGCGCCTGGCTCGTTTAATGCTCAGGCTGGAAGAGCAACAACAACAACAACTAAAACAGCGCCAGCAGCAGCAGCACCAGCAGCAACAACGACAACATCAAGCCGATTGTGCTGTAGCTTTGCCGATGCTGCCTTTAGGGGCTGCTGCCTTATTGGCTGTGCAACTGCATCGACAAAGACGGCGACGTCTTTGCACCCTTGAGGTGGGGCATCTATTGCTTTTGCTGCTGTTCGTATTGGTCCTAGGCATTGGTATGGCATTCTGGCTGCTGTTGCAGTCGACGCCTCAGTCGTTGTCGCTGTCGCTGTCGCCTTCGCCATCGTTGGCCATGCAGCAGGACGCAAATGCAGTGCGATCTCAGCGCTACGCCACGCATTCTCTTGACACCCACACACACCACCGCACTTAGTTCATGTTATAGTTTATCTGTTGCACTATATACATGCATATACATATATATACACACACACACACACACACACACACACACACACACACACACATATATATATATATATATATGTATAATTTCTTTTATTAACTAATTTTTATTTTTGATTTAAATCTAAAGCGAAAAAAAGCCAACAATAACAGCAATGACTACTTCATTTGATGTGTGTGCATTTTTAGACTGAGATTTCTGCCAACACCACAAGTAAACACTTAACACACACAGTCACACACACACACATACACACACACACACAGACACACACACACACACACAGACACAGACACACACAGTAATCAGCAAAACTCACTTCAAAATGTGTTCAGTTAAACTAACGTTATTTTAGACACCTACTTATCAAATAGTTATGCAAATATGCATATATATTATATAGCTATATACATATGTATATATACATATATAAATAATATATATATATATATATAATTTTTTTTTTCCTATTTCTATTATTTGTATTTAACTACTTATAAAAATTTCACGCGTTTTTCCCCTCTTAGGTTTATATTTTTCTTATAATTTAAGGCAGATATTTATATATATTCTCTTATATATATATATATATATATATATATATTCAAATGTAGCTAAGCAATTTTTAGGATTTTCAAATTTCTTCAATAAGTTAGACACTCACCGATCAATTTAAAGCGTAACGAAAGAAAAAAACAAAGCAAGGAGCAGAACCCTACAAACAACATATTGTGGTCTGGTCTGGTATATATATATATATATCTATATATATGTATATTCATCACAATTATGATTTTTGTATGTGCTGAATATTTGTCTGAGATTTTTGAGTTGCAAATTAAGCGATTTGTTGAGAAAATGATTATGATTTCAAGTGAACAAGATTCTAATATTGCCAAGCTTTGAGCATTATTTGACAAGCAGGAAAGGATGAACTCCTGTACGAGGGCGCCCTTTCTTTATTGATTAACTTAGCTTATCAAATTGTATGTTTACCATGAACTTTTGAAATTTTTGTTTATCTTATAAAATCCCATAAGCAACAACAACTTGCACAAATATTTCGCAGTAGACAAAAAGAAATCACATTTCAAGCAAGAACACAGGCCACATTAAAGCAATTAAAAATTCATACATAAGTTTACATCAATTGTAATTATTTTGCTATTTTAATTAAACACACACACACATACACACACACACATACACACATACACATACACACACATACACACGCACACACAAGAGAACCAAGCCAGATGAAGGAGCCCGCTGAGAGAAATCTTGGGCTTTACGCAGAATTCTGTTTATGTTTGTTAGAAAAAGAGTTTACACAAAAATACACACACACACACACACAAATATAAGAACGATAGAACACATACATCCTTGTATTTGATATATATATATTTATATATATATTTACACAGTTATACTTGTAAAAAGAACGAAGTGCGACAAAAATTAGCAATTGTTTATTTTTGATTGAGTTTTATTTAGTATGCTTTATATTACACATAAATCATTATACCTTAATGCAAAAATTATTTTCTAATTTATACATATATATTTTCTTGCAAAAGAAAGAAAAATGCAAAAAAAAAAAACGAAAATCAATTTTTTTATATTTCATACAAAACAAATCAAATGCAGTTTTGAATAAATATGGTTTTTTGGATTTATTTCAAAACGCAGCTAAAAAAAAAAAAAAACAAAAAAAAAACGAAAGAAACCGAGAAAAAACGCAAGACACAAAAACTTACAAATTTGTTTTATTTAGTTTGCCAATTTATTTATATTTTATTTTCTGTTTCAAGGTTTTAAGCTTGAAGTTTTCTTTGCTTACAGCGTGTCAGCCTCCATTATAGTTTGATAATTTTATTATTATTACGTATACGTTTGAGCTGGTTGAAGAGCTTGCTGAGATCGCAGACTGCGGCGGAAGAGTAACAGTGAGTGACATGATCTCTGCATAGATAGATATGTACATATTAATCTGGTGATCGATGGCTGTAGATTGGGCCAAAGCAGATACAGATACAGATACAGAAATACATAGATACATACATAAATACAAACATACAAACATACTTCGAAGCTTACAATAAGTGCGACATAAAATACATAATGTGAAACTGCCACTTTCTGTTAGTAGCTATTAAAGCAAGTATGTTATACACACATACATACATACATACATACATACATACATACATACATACATACATACATACATACATACATACATACATACGTATATATATGTATGTATTTGTAAATGTAGTTATGTACATTGGGTACATTGGTACATGTGTAAATGTGTACATATTTAGACCCAGGCCATGCCATGCGAACTGGTTACACTACGGTCAGGAGCCAGTAGTTAGCTGTGGAGCAGCTGCCACTCACTGTGCTCCTGTGGGTGTGCCACAGAACGCATTTATGCAACGTTGACACGATACACTGTAAATATGAAATATGAAATATGAATATGAATGAAGCAAGTCGCTCCGCGCATTTTACGTTATTCTTATATAAATATTGTAACTCTTTTTGTGTTTTTATATACATACATAGGTGCATGTGTACCACTTATTTATGATGTCAACAAATACATATGAATCTATATATGTATGTAGAAACACACATGAAATCGAAATCGAAATTCTGCAAGCAATCGCGTAAGTTGTACATTTTTAGTGGACAGTTTTATACAATCGAAAACCGAAGCAAATCGAAAATAGAACTTTACATGCAGCTCGAAAACACTGTAAAAACAAAAACAAAAAACAAAAGAAAAGAAAAGAAACCAAAAAAAGAAGTTAGCAAAACCCGTTTTTAAATTAGAATGCAATGAACCATTTGTATCCATATACAAACATACAATACAATACATACATATTATGGAATAGATATATTATATATATATATATATATATATATACATACATATATACATAAATAAATATTTATAGAGCTACATATATACATACGTACATATATATATATATATATATATTTTATATATATATATATATATATATATATATATATATATATATATATATATATATGTGTATATATGCATATAGTTGACTTTTTTCCATGAAAAAAAAAAACAAAAGCAAGAAAAGGAGAGCATCCTTGTATGAGAAGAATAAGAAACTGTAACAGCGCTAGTTCAGCATTACACATACGTATATATACAAATACTTATATTATATATTACTAAATATTTGTACATTACTTACATACATATATGCATACCCACATACCCACATACCCACATACCCACATACCTACATACATCCAGTGCACCACAGGCCATAGCATAGTTAAACCAATTACACGGGCACGATTTCTTTTACAGACATACAAACAAAATCTGTCTCTGACTATTACGATCTTACAATCGCATGTCTTCTTCTTATATCTCCAGCGATTCTTCCACAAGCCAAGGGAACAAATTTCTCTCAAAATATTACCTTTACTGAACCACTATCGATTTGATGAGAGCTTGTTTCTTGTATTTGAGTTTCCATAGCATACTTTTAAGCGCCTGAGCATTTCACACATATTCCATTTAAGTGCACATTTTAGTCTGGAAAAGATTTCTTAAATGCATTTAAAAAAGCGTGAAGAACACAACTTTAAAGTAAAAAATGCTGCCATATAAACCCGCCTGCCGATCGGCGTCTCAAACCACCAACGAAAGGTTGAAAAGCAATCATCTGTTAATTGACAAATTATTATTATATTTTACATGTAATAATTTTCCAAATGGTTTAGTTTTAGTTTAGTGTGCTTACTGTTTTATCCTCCATCTGCTGTTAATCTCAATATGTATTACGAATTTTATATCCAAACTTCAAATATTACATAAATATAGCAAAAGCTTTTTTGGCGACAATCTCATATAAAACTTGCCTTGACTTGACTTGTGTTATAAAAATATGCAGTTATGAAATTCTATATAACATTCTACTATATGTTCTTTATTTATGGTTTGTTGCGGAGAAATCTAGGGAACATGTCAATGTAAGCGTAACCATTTTGTTCATACAAACATATACATGCATGTTCAGCAGACATCGATTATATGCACCATTACAATTGAAGGAAAAGTATCAAATTGAATCAAACTCACTTCCAGACTAACTAAAGGGCGCGCACCCTCTTGAACTTCCTTATCAAATTACAACTAAATGCAATCGAAAATCATTTTTTTAGAGGAGTGAGCATTTGCATTTACGAAAATTTAAGGTACATATTTGTATTAAAATATTCCATTCGCTACGCTAGAAACTAAATTCAAATTTTAAGCTATTTATTAATGATTTTTGTTTAATTATTATTTAGAGTCGTGAAGTTGTTGTTGATTTTAATATTGTTTTTGTTTGTTGTTTAGATTCTATGGGATTCATATTTTCTCTTAACTTTTCTGTCAGTTCAAGAAAGGGCCTCACACACACACACACACACACACACACACACACACACACACACACATGTACTGCAATATTGTTAAGTTACATGGGCAGCCACGTCAACCTTAAATAACTAAATGCAAATTTGAATAGAAGCAAATTGAATAAGCATAAACTTAAAAACATAAAAGCTATACAATATATAAATTCATGCATACATACATACATGCGTCTGTATATTTATATATATGTATATATATATACTAGACACACATACATATATAAATACATATTTAGCTCTTTACAAGTGTATGTGGACAGTCTTCTGGCAGTTGCTTCCAAAGAGCGATCGCTTTTGAATCAGACCCAGGCGCATCTACAATTATGTGCTTACATACATACGCGTATGTATGCCTTATATATGGATATATATATATATATATATATATATATATATATATATATATATAAATATATATAAATATATTACTTGGGGCGCTTGCGCACAGATCGAACGATATGCCAACATAACAATATACATATATAAAGAAATATATATCCATTCATACATACCCATGTAAATTTGATATGGCAAATGTGTTCATTTCCGTTTCGCTCTGTGTGCTTGGCGGCCCCATAGTTATAGTTAAGTCGAAATAAAACATTACCTCATACTTTAAATACTTATGATAACAGTTAAACGTAGAACTCCAAACGTATAGTACGAGTATAGGCATCATACATATACATGCATATATACATGCATACATATATATATATATATATATATATATATATGTACATATATATTTTTTTTTTTGGTAGCAATCGTCAACGGAATAGACGGTTTGAATTAAGTTAAATATTTTAAACGAATTGTTTGTTGTGAAGCGGGAAATGAAACAAATGTATCTCAAGTTGAGCAAATCAGTTGCCGAAGTTGAATGCCCCTCCATGCGAAAAGTGAATCATTAAAATAACTAAAAAGATGAAAATGAAACAGAAAAAAGGAAAACTGAAAATCGAAAATTGAAAATTGAAAAAGAAGAACGTCTGTCCAACGATCGGCATATAACTCAAGTATCCCCAACATCTGGAGCTCATCTCTCAGCAACTTGTGTGCAGAGGCATTGGCAACTTTATATATATTATATATATACAAAAATAAGAATCTATATATAAATATATACAACTAAATATTATTTAGATTTTTTGTTTAAGTTACTCATTGCTATTTGTACATTTGCGCACTGTAAAAAACAAAAAAAAAAAACAAAAACAAAAACAAAATACGAAACAAAAATACAAATAACAAAAGCTTGCTAAATGAAGTTATGAAAACCGCGCAAAAATAAAAAATAAATCATATATGTATACTTATATATATATATGTATATATATATGTATGTATATAAATATATATGTATATATATATATACATATATATATATATATATATATATCCTTATGTGTATATTTAGAATGAAGCGACGTTATTTATACATATATACGCCTATGGAAATATGCGAAGAAGAAACTATTATATACAAAAAATGTACATATGCATGTGCATATATAAATATACATATGTATATACTTATATGTATATGCATATTATATACAATACTTATTTACATTGCATATTTAAGCGTTTTATTCGAAAAGAAAAAAGGAAAACGAAATGGAAATGGAAATTAAACGAAAACCGAATAAAACCCAACGTAGAAGTGAGGTAAACGCTAAGGAAAGTGTTCTTTTTAACTAAACAACAACCAAAAAAAATCAATAAAAAACCAAAAAAAAAAACATTAAAAAAAAACAATATTTATACACAGAACAAGTATATGCATTGGGCATGTTGAAAGTTAATACAAATATATTATTAACAATAAATATGCGCATTAAGCATTTTTTTTACACCGCTGTAAATGTCAAGCAAATCGTAGAAAAATACCCACAATTTTAAACTAATTCATTTCATTACAATTTCCTTTGATTCTATCGTTGTGTTAATGTTTTATTTCTTTATTTTCGGTGTGCCTTTTCCATTATTCCTGCCCTGCACTTTCTTTCCACAAAACAAACAAAGCTTTAAGATTTCAATCCAAATAACACACACCTACTCACACTCACACACACACACACACACACACACACACACACACACACACACACACACACACACACACACACACACACACACACACACACACACACACACACACAAACTCTTTCTACTTTTTTTTACACAGCTACAAGAATTGCTACAATTTTTTACAGCTTTTTGTAAAACATAAGAAACACAAAAACTCTGCCAAAAAAAAAATGCTAAAAACTATATAAAAAAAATATATATATATACCAAAAACTTAACACACAATTCTTTTTTGAAAATAACAACAAATTGTAAACAAAACTTTAACGAAACCCATATTAAATATGACTAACTAAATATACATACAAAATTTAAAAAGAAAGAATTGATAACGCAAAGGAAAAAAATACATCACAGAAATGCTTATTTTATATATTTAAACATACAACAATAAACAAAATGACCATTAAAAGTTAATAAATAATATACATAATATAAAAACCAATTATCAGATATAAACATTATATATATGATTTTTAATCGTGTTAAAATACCAACAACAACAAAAAAAAACCAAAAAAAAACACACCCCAAATTGAGCAGACGAGACAATTTTTCAAATTTTAATAGTTTTCAATGGAGGCGGCTGAGAGAGCTAGAAATGCGCATTATTATTAACTAATTTAATATACAATATATACAATATGTATATATATGTATATATATATATACATATATATGTGTATATATATGTATATATATATATATATATATATATATATATATCAACTATATTACAGAAACAAATGAAACGGAAACTTAATACACACAGTAAAAAAAGAAAACCAACCAAAAAGAACAAGCGAAATACATTTTAAAACAATGAAATGAAAAAAAAAACAACAAAAAAAAACTCGAATAAAAAGAAAGAAAAAAAACCAAAAAAAAAACATATATTCAACAGTTGTTTTAATGATATTTGTGCTGATTTGTGGTAAGTAGTCTTAACTGAACATTTTGCTTACTCCGAATACAGAATGTATATTTTGAGGCTTAAGAAATTGCAAATAGGTATTTTTGTCCATTCTAAAGGACATCCCTTTCCAATCCATTTCCGGTTTCACAATCCTGGAAAACATCGTTCATTTTCTGTCCTGATAAACTCCGGACTGAAAGGATATGCCTACAATACAATAATATGGAGAAGAGTATATGGAAATATCTGGATTTTTATTGGTAAACTCAACAAACTCAAACAAAGCACTTAAATTAAGTTTATGTTTCTAATTATTTGTATTATGTGTGAACATTATTCTGGATCACTGCTATATTGATGGAAACACATTTGTATATTAAATAGTTGGTTATACATCTAAAACAGGCAACAACAATTTGATTGTTTTTCTCTTGGTTTTTATCTATCATATTATTGTACTTATTGTTTAAGGTAAAGTGTACTTTGTACTTGGTGTGGTGAAACTGAAAGATTTGAAAGAATTTCAAACACTGAAACGCCGAAAAATATAAAGAATAAAACCTTTTCTTTTCTATACGTATACAGTAAAAAATGGTTGTAAATGTATGTATTTATGTATATATGTATATATTTGGGATTTCTGTAAAAAAAATACACACACACACACAAATATAACAAAATTATAATATTTGGTGTGCATAATTTCTACATTTCTAGATACTAGAAGTAGAGCTAATCAAATATATATTGCTTAATAGCTGGCTACAAACTGAAGCAGAGCTGGTAAAAAAAAAATACAAAAAACAAAAAAATATATATCAATTAACTTAGGTAAATTTAAATATCGTTGTGCTTTTGTGTGTGGGTGTGGGTGTGAGTGTTAACTAAAAACTAGGACATGCCCAGTGTTAGGGATGCCGCGGGATGCCGCACTCAGACAGACTTGATGAGGCGATCCTGCCGCTCGAACATTTTCGTCTTGTTCGCCAACGTTTCGGGTGCGGTGGCACCGTTTGTGGCAAGGCTCGATGATGTCGCCACCGTTGTTGCTGCCTGCAATTGATCCTGTATGAGGCTGGTGAGGCACTCGCGAAACGCTAGCAGAAACTCATCGGCATTCTCATGGCTAAAGCACATGGGCGGCTTTAGCTTGATGACATTGTCGTTGGGCCCATCGCTGGAGACGAGCACCTTGTGCATCTGCTTCATCCGATTGACCACCCATCGGGCTGACTTGGTATCGGGGGTACGCGACTCGCGATCGACGACGAGCTCAATGCCCACAAACAGGCCCATGCCGCGCACATCGCCAACGGAATCGAACTCCTGCTTCAGCTGGCTGCACTCATTCATCAGATAGTCGCCCAGCTGTTGGGCATTCTGCTGCAGACCCTCCTCGTCGATGACGCGCATCACTGCATTGGCAATGGCACAGGACACCGGATTGCCGCCATACGTATTGAAATAGGCAACGCCCGTGTCACAGAAAGCTTGTGCGATTTCCGGTGTAGTCACTACAGCGCCAACCGGATGACCATTGCCCATTGGCTTGGCCACGGCCACTATGTCCGGTACAACGTGCTGCGTCTCGAATGCCCAATAGTGGCTGCCAACACGTCCAAATCCTACCTGCACCTCATCGGCAATGCAGAGGCCGCCAGTGCTGTGAACTGCATCGTAGGCAGCCTGGAAGTAGCCAGCGGGTGGCAAGATCTGACCGCCGCAGCTCTGCAGGCTCTCCGCGATGAAGGCAGCGATGCCGTGACCCTTTGCCAGCTGACGCTGGCAGATGTCCGCAATGGGCTGGGCGTAGAGGGCGCCAAGGTCGGCATTCGGATACAGCTTATCGGTAAACTGGCCGCCATAGATGTCCGGGCAGGGTGCGACGTGGACATAGTCGGGCTTCTGCTCGCCACCGGGCTGATTGAACTTGTACGGCGAGATCTCCATCACGGCCTGCAGATGACCGTGATAAGCGCTGCAAATGAAAAGATTCGGGACACATTAACTCCAACTCAAACTCGCATCGATCGCACTGGGTGTGACTTACTGGTCGAGTGTGATGACATCCTTGCGCTTGGTGTAGTTGCGAGCGAGGCGCAGGGCCAAATCGTTGGCCTCCGAGCCGGAGTTGACAAAGAAGCAAACAGAGAGCGGTGCCGGCATCTTGCTGGTCAGCGTCCGGGCGCACTGCACCAGCTCATCGTGCAGGAAGCGATTGTTCGTCGAAATGGTCGCCATCTGCAGAGCACCAGCTCGCACCACCTCCGGATGGCAGTGGCCAACTGTAAGTTGTAAGAATATCATTTCATTTAATTATGGTCAAATATATTCGAATCCTTAAGCAAAAAAAAAAAAACAGATAAAACAAATAAAACGCAATAAAAGGAATTTGTTTTTTATGTTTAAAATATTTAAAATTAAATGAATTATTTTTCCCACTTCTGCCAAAATGTCAATTGCGATTTTTCTCGAAGGTCATTTTTGTCTTTGCCAATTATTATTATTTTCTTTTTTCAAAATAAATTTATTGCTTTGATTTTGTTTGTTGTTTGGGGATTATCAAGTAATAGTTCGACTATATACGATATACAAATATATATATTTGCTGTTTTGTCCTACATTTACATTAATCACTAAGTCAGCAAAATATTTGTATTATGTCTGTTTGTATGTCTGCAATTAAGGCCGTTGTAACTGGTTATTCACTTGCTGTTACCCAACTTGTCTTCAGTTTGTCTGCGCACTGGTTTAATCAGCGTGCTTGGAAATCCCCGGCAGCACACAACACACACACACACACAACACACACAACACACAACACACACACACACATATCCATCTACATACATAGACATATGTCTGTGTGCGAGTGGAAGTCAACGTGCAGTCCAAGACGGATTGAATGGGACAACGGGGCGACGGACATCGCGTGTGCTTCACGTGATTCTCGAGGCGGCAAGCTAAAACTGGTGAAGTTGAAGTCGAGTCGAGGCCATCGCAGCGAGTGCTGACCAAACCCGATTAACTGGGGACAGGGCAGCAGGGGCTGTAATCAGTCGACGTCATCATACCCGCAATCCGGTACCCGCAATCCGGCCCGGGGCCTGAATATCTTGGACCAGGGCCTGTTCGTCAATCTCGACTTGAGCAGATGATGCGCAAAACATTTGATAAGCCAAAAAGAAAATGCTTTCGACTTCATAGCAGATTGTCAACAAACATTTGAATAACATTTCGTCATTGTAATAATTAATTATTTTGAAAAGCACAACATTATCGCAAAGTATATTTTTTAACGAAATTAGCAAATACGAAAGATAAATAAATTAATTAATTGGCTAGAGTAGATAATGTTGATAATGATTAATATTAGTGCTTGAATTAACTTGCAAAAGCCATTCGCTAAATATTCAACATATTTATCATCTCCTTTAGATATATCTATGCTTTAAGTATAAATGTGAAAAATCAAAAATTTATCTACAAATATTTTTTTTAATATATGTAAATTTTTTTAAAAATATTTTAAATAGATTAAAGGTAAAAAAGCTGTGGTTTGTAATAATTTGCCAAGTGCTGTTTTAATTTTACGCAACGTAATATTAAGAATTATCTATGATTTTTCTTTAGCCGCTTTTGACCGCATTTTCTAGTATGCCAAGACACACACACACATATATATATTTTTTTTATATATGTGTGTGTGTTTAAAGTGATTTTCACATTATCTTGCACAGAATTTTCCACTCGCAACGGACGCCACAGCTGATTGCTCAGCTCAGTTTGTTAGGCTCGAACAAATATTGATTGTGGACGGTTGGGCACACACAGACACACAGACACACAGACAGACGGGCAGACGGGCAGACGGGCAGACAGACAGACGGACTGACAGCCAGCTGGCCGGACAATCAGGCATAGTGCGTTATAGTTGCAGTTGCAGTTGCAGTTGCATTCACTGTTGCTGTTGCTGTTGCTATTGCTGTTATTGTTGTTATCTCAAGTAGATTTCCACGCGGCACGAGACGTTCACATGTTGCCTGAACAGCCCAGTTTCAGGGCAGCGATCCGCGCCACTCAGTTCCACATACATACATGTGCACCAGTTGATAAGCCAGCCCAGCCCAACCACTGCGAGCAGTTACAGTCATTGTAGAAAAGTAGCACGAGATCACACAACAGCGTAACGATTGAAGTTTCCTAATCAACAATAACAAGTTGTTGCCAGTTGTTGTTGTCAGCACGTTTTTGAAAAAAATAGTTTTATTATTGTTTTTCTTTTTTCATTGAGACTTGTTGTTGTTGTTGTTTTATTGAGTGGTATAGCAGCAAAGACACATTGGAATCGAAATCACGTTTACGACTTGTGCACAGAAATAGCCTTCGTATGATGATTGTATTTGCCAAAGCACTTTGAAGATAACAATAATGCCAAAAGAGTTTTGAGTATTGCGATCGTTTCGGATTGCTAAGCGATCAATTAATTATTAGCAAGTTGATTAAGGCACGAGTTTAGCTCAGTCGATTGTCACTGATTAAAAACAATAATAATAATAATACTAATAATAATAATACGCATTTACAGCATGCTATTTAAAAACATATTGTTTTTGTATTATCACTGTTCAAAATGGTTCAAGGCAATGTGTTTAGCCTGAAAAATTATCTATAAATAATTAGCGTCATCTTTGCAATCGACCTTATCGCACTGTGAATATATTGGTTATTTTTAAGTCAGCAGCAGCAGCTGCAGCAGCATTTGTAACGCTTATCGGCATGGCAACGTTATGCTTTTTATTTGCGAGCATCCACAGCATCAGCAATTAGTGAAATTGAGAAAAACGAAAGTTGCGCACAGCTGTTAAGCTTTAACAGTGCGGATGTGTCACTTACGTAACGTAACCGTAACCGTAACCGTAACAGTTACAGTAACAGTAAGAGCTACGTTGTGATCGCAGCCAATTGAGATGAAATGTTCCCCATTTCAAATAGGAATTATCAAATCTGGGATAAGAGTGCGCCAATTTCGACAATTTCAGTTATTTAATTCGCAAATTGAGCTCACGTCAGTCATAGTTGAATTTATTGTTATTATTATTAGTATTTTTTTTTAGTGTAAAACCATCTGAATATTCGTTGACCGGCCCCGTTCCGGCCCCAAGCGACGTATCAGAAGCAGCGATAAGGTTGACTTAATATTCTTGCGTCATCCGTACGACATCAGATCCAGCCACACAAAGCCCCTCAATCGGGGCCTGAACATGCCGCCCGCTAATGCTCGTCGATTGGCTCTCGGTCAGACATAAACTTGAACTTGTCAGCAGCTGCTGCTGCTGCTGCTGGTAATGAAGGAATGGATAGGAATCACCACGTCTATTTCCGCTCAACTGACGTACACTTTCTTTGCCAGCACGCACCAACCAATGCGACCAATGTTTGCTCTGGTTGCTGCTGCTGCTGCTGCTGTTAGATTCACACAAATTTTGAATCGCAATTTGGCGATTGTCACGTTGACCTGAGGTCGGTCACTGACGTATTTCTTATACGTCGTTTATATATTTATATAACGTTATGTTTTCTTTTTGAATGGTATATATGTATATATATATATATATATATATATATATATATGAGATTGACAATTTGTTGTAGTTGTGATGGGATAGTCCTGGAATCGTTAAGAGTAGTTAATTTAGTTCACTTACCATGTGCCACGTTGTTAATGCAGTCCAGATAGCGGGTGCCCTCCTCATCGAACATATATTGACCCTTTCCGCGAACGATCTTCAGCGGATCGGAGCGATAGAAGAGTTGACAGGCTTGACTGACCATATTTGACGATATTTGATCATTTTGGTGCAAATTGGTTGTTTAAGTGCATTGCAAAGATAAGTGAAAATAAAGAGAAATTGTTGTTGTTGTTTTGCTTGTTGTTGTGTTTGTACAAAATTCAATTATAAATATACGGATAAGGCTAACAGTGCTGATTAGAGGTGAAGTCATCTACATACACCCATAAATATTCTATATACATATATAAATATTAAGCGATTGCCACTCGACTTGTTTGATATGCCTTCACCCATTCGCCGGTTCGACTATTCCGATTAATACAGTCGGGGCCTGTGCCAAAGTACGAAAAATCGTCATCTATTGTTCGCCCACAGATAATCATAGGTGTTAACGAAAGCCATCTAGCTAAACTGGGGATAATAAACATTTTATTTGATCTTTGCTTAGACTTATTGTTTTTGTTTAACAGCCAATCAAATTACCGCTCTGATGTTAATTTAAATATATATATATATATATGTATATATTAAATATTGTCAAATACGTGTGCTGTTTAGAAAATCGATAAAGACCAAAAATAAATGCGGCTACTTTCGGCCAATTGTGTGGCGGGCAACAGCCAAAAAACTGTTTTGTTAGCATTTCTCAGTTGGCACGCGGCACACACGGAAACACACACACACAGACACAGACAGACCCATATACAAACACAAAGACTGCAGCAACGAATACGACAAGAATATTACGTTGATGACTGTGTCGTGATGGGGATGCCGCTTGTTGACCTTGACAGCGAAAGCGCCTGACGGAAGGTCATCTAACATTCACATAACATAAGTGCGAACAGGGCATTTAACATAACGTAAACGCAAGGCTGTATTTGGATGTGTATGAGTGTATGTAATTGTTTAGTGTTAAAATTGCACTTAGTTAACACCTATCTACTAAAGTTCTTAAGTAATTTATTAATAATTGATTTGTACTAACCCGATGTGTTTGTTACGCAGCTTGATTGTGTCCGATTTGGACAGCTGCTGGCTGGCCACCGATTGTATTTGTTCACTTGCGAAAGGCATTTTTGAATTTTGAGAAAGGATTCAAGGTTTTTATTTAAATATTAAGGTTTCTTTTTTTTTTTTTTTTTAAGCGCGCACACTTTTTAAGTTGAACTGTTGCGGCAAGGAGTGCAAGTCAACTAACGTTGAAGGCTCTGAATTTGTGACTGTGACTGTGAATGGGACTGTTAAGCTGACACGGCAGGCACGGTACGCCTTAAATGTCTTTGAGTGCTTAGAAATTGTCGCCGAATGACAAATTCAATGTGAGAGTAGAGCTATTTTATAATAGAGGCCGTCGCGACGGCGGCCACCACCAGCCCTCTATAGGCAGCCAGCCAGCCATACAAATGTAAATAAACAAATATGTGTGTGTTGCTGTTGTGTTTGTTGTTGTTGCTTATTGGCTTTTGGTACTGCTGCTGTTGCTGTTTGATGCTACAGCTACAGACCCTGTTAGTGGTCGACGAGCGCTCTGTTACGTTACTGTTAAGCGACGCGTAATATATGTGTGCATGTGTGTGTTGTGTAATGTATCGACAGTGACTAGTATTACACGTGACTATAACACACTGTTGATGTCGCTCTCTCTTTCTATGCTGCTAACCGGATTGTGTGTGTGTATGTGTGTGTGCTGTTGTGATAACAGCCAGTGGTGAGCATAGCGCAATGAATGCAATACAACAGCAACAATTTCAATGGAAACAACAACAGCTAAGCTGCGCATTAGCCAACCGGCAACGTCGCTGCTGTTAGAGATGCAATCGTGAGAACATTGAATAAGCACGATCTACGCGTTTTGGAGGATATCTTTTTCGTGAATGCGACAGTTTCGTACATTTTTTCTTAGCAACAACAGTAACAAGCCTTGTCTAATAAATAATATTACGTTTTTTCTTTATTTCATGCATGCATCATCATCAGCATCAAGTAATGATTTCGAATTCGATGGAAAAGCCGAAAGCATCCGGGGACAATTCAAGGTAATAATGCCATGGTGCCACGGGTTGAATGATCAGTTCATTTGGAGGTTAAGCCGATTTTAAGAGGTGCTTAAATATTTCTCATAAGTCAAGGATTATGGAATACATATTAAAATAATAATCAAATGCGGCACGCTGCTTAGAAAATCCTAGATAGATAGATAAAGCATACTTTTAGGATGCAATATAATATCTAAACAACTTCTTTGAATATATAGCATAGTTTTAGGACGCAGAATAAAATCGGTGATGCAAGTCAATTTTAGAAAATCAAATGATGAAAAGAACTGCGACTTTTCTTTGATAACAATATGACTATATATATGGACGCCACTGCATTATGAAGAATTAAAGAAGACGGTTGTTTGAATTGTGCTTTGATACTGATTGATTATAATTATGATTACAATTGCTTTGGCGCTGCCCCTAAATTACTAAAGTACATATTAAATAAATAGACAAAGCAAAAATATAATTAATACAAAATACAAACATTAACTACAACGTTAAACAGGTGCACATAGATAAGCATTAGATTGATCACTTATGGTACAAGTCGTGCATGCACATCATCACTTGGGTAATCTCCCCCGTAGCGTCCGGCTGCGGCGGCATCATCGTCAGCCCCTGATACCACGATGATCGGCGTTCTCCGTTCGCCGGCCAGCGACTGTATTTCGCTCGACTGTTGACAGATAAAACGATAAACGTTAATAATTTAATAAAAGCAGTTTGAAATTGATTTGAAAATGGGTTGATGAAAGTGTTATCGACAATCTAAAATGATCTTAATCTGTCCAGCGTATATATATATATATATATATTTAGTCTGGAGAGATCAAGTTAATTTTACCTTGCACCGATTTTCAAATTGATTTCTATTTCTATTTCTGTTTGTCCATTTCATTAGGGGACCTTCTCTTACGGGGTATAATGCGAGCTGATCTTACTTACTCCTCTGTTTTCGAGCGGAACCTCTGCAGTAAAGTCGCCGCCGCTTTTCGCTTGCCTGCGACGCAGTAATGTTTGCAGGATATTGGATATCGCAAATTGATTCGTTCCCCCTTCGTCGGGTGTGAAGTATCCGGCTGTGCTGGTCGTGCTGATCCCCGGGCTGTTGTTGTCTTCGCTGTGGTGGTCGATCTCCGCGATCGATTTGCCGTCCAGCGTTGCCAGCGGATTCTGGAAATGCATAGTAACGTTGAGATCGCGATGACCGCGCTGCCGACGCTGATAGTACATGTACCCAAAGCCGGCGGCAACCACGCCAATCACACAGAGCATGGCCACCAGCCAAATGGTGCCAGCGCCGCTGTTGTTGTCCACCGATTGTTGATCGCTGCCGCCGGGGTGTAGCGTGCTCAGGTCGAGCACATTGGTGGTGCCGGGCGGACAGGGTTGCGATTCGAGAACGACAGCATCGCCGCACATGCACTCGTACCCATAATCGGCCAAGACGCACATGCCCGAGCAGCGGGCGTGCTGGCAGGGATTGGTTGCAGCTCTCGGTTGACGCGACGAGCCGGCAACAACAATATCCTGCGCATTGAGCACATTCAAATTGATGGCCTTGCAGCTCCGCTGGCCATAAAGCTGGCAGCGCACCGTTTCCTTGGCGCCCAAATTCACAATGTACGCATGGTTCTCATAGATGCTTAGTCCGGTTGGACGCAGCAGCGCATTGCTCTTCTGGATGAGGACAATCGGGTGGCGTTGCTTGCCAGTGCCACGTGTCTTGTAGCTAATCATCTCCAGCGTACGACTGTGCAGATCCACAAAGTAGAGCTGCTGCTGGTGCGGATCCGTTGCGATGGCTGTCACATAGCTGCGCTGTTTGCGCAACAGCAACTCCCGCCGGCTGCCATCGAGTCGCCCCATATGGATCTGAGTGGTCGGCTGGCCGAAGCTCTCGCTGCGTATGGCCGCATAGAAGAGTCGCCCCATATGCGCATCCACAGCCAATGCCTTCAGGCTAAAGCGTGGCGTCATCTGGAAAATTATGCCGCACATCTTGGCCCCAAAACTACAGACACTAATCTGTTGCGGCGCTGCACTGCCGCTAATCACATACACATTGCCCGTCGTCCACTCGACAGCCATTTTGGTGGGGGAGCGCAGAGCGAGGGCCGCGATGCGACTGTGATCATCCATGTCCCGGCGATAGATGGCATTCTGTTCCTCGCTGCTAAAGTAGCCCAGCTGCCGTTGCATGTCCACATCGAAGCCAGTGATGCGTGAATCATTCACTGACCAGGCCACGGACAGCATCACCGGCTGTTCGCTCAGATTTCGCACCTGGTTGTAGCTACTGAAGAGCAGTGTGGCGCCACCATGGATGCTCTTGCAGCTGCTGCGATCCTGACGCAGCATAAAATCGGCATGACACTGGCACTGGTAGCTGCCCGGCATATTCTCGCACAGTTGTGCACATGGCTGTGCAGCACCACCGCTCGCCCCACACTCATCGATGTCCACACAGCTGCGATGATCGCCATCCAGCCGATAGCCCTCGTTGCAGGTGCACACAGCGCCGGCGGGCGTCGCCTGGCAATTGTGCTGGCAGAGCTGTTTGCGACACGCGCTCGCACACTGCGGTCCCTCATCGTTGCCATTGGTGCAGTCGGCGAAGCCGTTGCACACCCGCGACATGTCCACACACTGGCCATCGTGACAGTCGAAGAGATGCGGCTTGCAAGCACGCCTGCCACTTGCCGGATCACCAGCCGCTGAGGGGCTGTAGCCGAGCTGTGTCTCATTGTGTTTGTCGCAGTGTTCCTCGTCGCTGCCGTCGGCACAGTCGCGCTCCTTGTCGCAGCGGAACTCGAGGCGTATGCATTGCTTGCTGCTGTCGCCGCACTGGAACTCATAGATGCTGCACATCTCGCCGCAGTCGGCCTCGTCCTCGCCGCGCGGACACTCAGCGCTGCCATTGCAGCGCACCGCCAAGTCCAAGCACATCTGCAGATTGCTGGCGCACTGATATCGCGGCAAGTCGACGGTGCCGCAGCTAATGTTGACTGCGGCAGTGCCAGTGGGGCTGTTGCCACAGTTGAGCTCATCGGAGAGATCGCCGCAATCGTTGTGACCGTCGCAGACGAAACGCTCGTCGAGGCACTGGCCGAGCAGGCAGCGATGCATCTTCTCTGGACACTGTCGCTGGTTGCATTTGTTGTGCTCATCGGAGGCATCGCTGCAATCGATGCGGCCATCGCATTCCCAGCTGCTGGCAATGCACGATCCGCTGCTGCACTGGAACAGGCCACGTTCGCAGTTGGCCGCCGACTTGCAGCGCAACTCATCCGAATTATCGCCACAATCGTTGGTGCCGTCACAGACCAGACTGTAATCCACACACTTGCCATTGTCGCAAGCGTGCTGATGGGTGTGGCACAGCTTCATCTTATCTGGTTAATAAAATGAATTCAGTTCAGTTCAATTAAGTTAAACTTTAAGGTGGACCTACCGAAATGGGCGCAGTGCAGCTCATCAGAGTTATCCTGGCAGTCCTTGTGTCCGTCGCAGCGCTTGCTCTTCTCCAGGCACTGCTGACCGTCGTGGCAGGTGAACTCGGCCAGGCCGCACTTGACTTTGGTGTTGGACTTGTGCGGATCGCCGCAGTCCGACTCGTCGGAGCTGTCCGCACAGTCCTGATGCCCATTGCAGCGATGCGCCATGGTCAGGCACTCGCCCGATGATCGGCAACGGAACTCACAGTCCAAGGCTTCGGTGCAGCTGCGATTGTTGGCATCGCGATAGACATAGCCGGCTGGGCAGAGGCAGGCGCTGTCAAACTGTCCAGCACTCACGCACACATGGGAGCAGCCGCCATTGCCATGCTGGCAGGGATGCGACGAAGGCGAAGTCGTAGACGACACTCGCACAGTGCCCGCCAGCGGTATGCGAACGGGCAGCGTGCTGTGGATCGAAAATGCGGCAGCACCCGAAACAACAGCCTCCGGACTCAAATGGGGATTCGTTTCGATCTCGATGCGCTTGTTGGCACCCATGTTGCTCTTGTGCGTCCAGTAGATGGCCGCTGTGCCCAGTTCGCTCCAGAACACATCCTGATTGACCAGGGCCAGGGCATAGGGTCGCCGAAACTTGCCGCGAAACAATTGCGCATGCGTCTGCCGATAGTTGCTGAAGCTAATCCGGCTCGTATCGCTGTCCGACCAGTACAACGTTTGCGTCTCGTGGTCGACAACAAACCGGATATCATCGTCGCCCAAATCATCCTCGAAGACGTGCGTCTGGCTGCCGGCTCCGCTCAATGCGAGCCGATCGATGTGCGTGTGCCGGCGTGCCTTGAGTGCGACAAACATGAAACCGTCCGCTGGCATCACACTTAGTCCAATGGGTATCTCATCGCCGGCAAAGAAGTGCACAAGCGCCCGATGGCCTGTGCGCAGCGAGAGCAGCTCGATGACACTCCGCTCCATGTCCGCCCAGTACAGATTGTGGGCCAGATGATCGAAGGCCAGTCCACTCACATTGCCCAGATTGCGATAGATCAAAGCGGTCAGCCGCGGCTCGGTTTCCTGCGGCGTATACTCAAACAGTGCCCGCTGCAGATTGTCGGCGATGAACAGTGTGCCGTTGACGCTGTTGTAGACCAGGTCGCTGATGTGGCAGTGCAGGTGGTGTGTCGCACTCACTACATGCCGGCCGAAGGACGTGTGCTCGATCTCGAGCAGCACTTGACGCAGACCGATGTACAAGCGTTGCTTCTTTTCGGTTTGGCGGCAGCGTTGTCCGTTCGGCGACAGCTGCATACCATCCGGACAGGCGCACGTGTGCCCACCCGACTCCGGTTCAGCTAGCAGGCAGAGATGCGAACAGTGCGCCGAATCGCACGAATGCGCCACTTGCGGATGCTTGGCCGGATGATAGACGTGGATGGCGTAAATGGTGCGATCTCGCGCCAGGATGCGATGCTGCTTGCCGGAGTACTTATGGCAGGCGTGCACACTCTTCGTGCCCCAATCCGACCAGTACAGCTGATCCTCGAACACGGCCAGGCCATACGGATGCTTCAGTATGCCATCGAGGACAGTACGACGGGAGCTGCCATCGGGTCGCACGCTTTGCACACTGCCCAGCTTGGCGTCCACCCAGTAAATGCGCTCCTCGTGCATGTCGAGCGCAATGCCATTGGGCCAGTGAATTTTGTCGCTGACCAGCGGCCGGGATCGACTGCCGTCCATCGAAGCACGTGCTATCATCGGCTTATCGCCCCAATCTGTCCAGAACATTTGGCCACGCTGTGGCCACAGTGCCAGGCCGCGCGGCTGATGCACATCGTGGGTGACGAGCACCACACAGCTTATGCCATCGTTCGAGCAAACCGCAATGTGTCGCATTATATTATCGGAAAAGTAAATGTTATGCGTCAGCCAATCGACGGCCAAATCTTCGGGTGCATCCAGTCCCGAGGTGAGTAAGATTTCCGCCATCGAACCATTGGAACGGGCTCGGACAATGCTCTCCGCCTCGTTCTGTATGTTTGTCCAGTAGATGTGCTCTTCATCGTACGCAACGCCAATGACCTTGGTCAGATTGGTCGCCACAGTGAAGATGTGATTGCGCTCCAGCGGCTGCTGCTTCAGATGCATTCCCATCACAGCCACCTGGGTGGTGTAGAGCAGCAGTGCTTGCTGTCTCTCGCCGGTTGCACTGTTAGTGGCGTGGCAGGTGCGATTGTTGCTGGTATCCAGCACGTAGCCGGCGTCGCAGGTGCAGCGATAGCCGCCGGATGTGTTCTCGCATCGCTGACTGCACAAATCATCACGCTCCTCGCACTCATTGATATCCTCGCACTTCTCGTTGAACTTGAGCAGGCGAAATCCCTCGGGGCACAGGCATTCCGCACCGCTCGTCGGCATCATGTGGCAGGTGGCGCCTGGCGGACATTGTTTGGCGCCGCAATCGGGCTTCGATTTGCAGGCCTCGCTCTCATCGCTGCCGTCCGAGCAGTGGGCTTGACCATCGCAGACCTGGGCCAGTGGCAGGCAGCTGCCACGATTGCGGCACATAAACTTTCCCATCGACGGCATGCAGAAGTTCTCTGCCAAGTCAAAGTGGATATCGATGTAATTATTTATTTATTATTTCTATCAAATTATTATTTATTTTTAAACTCACCACAGTTGCGCTCATCGCTGCCATCGCCGCAGTCATCGACGCCGTCGCAGACCCACTGCTTGCGTTGCAGGCAGCGTCCGTTGGCGCAAAGGTGGCCGGTGGTGGTAGTGCAGGTGGTGGCTGACTGCTTGCAGCCGGCTGTCTCGTCGGAGCCATCGGCACAGTCCGTCTTGCCGTCGCACATAAAGTCGAGGGGTATGCAGCTGTGATCCTGGCACATGTACTCGTACTGGCTGCAGTTCCGCCTGCCCAAGCTGACCAGGCGGCGCGGACAGTGGAGCTCATCGTCGCCGCCGAGGCAATTGTCGACGCCGTTGCATATTAGTTCCGCTGCCAGGCAGGCTCCGTGTGGCTGAGCACACGGGAACCAATGCGGCTGCCGACACAGCTTGTAGTCTGCACAGAGAGAGAGATAGAGAGAGAGAGATAGAGAGATAGAGAGATAGAGAGAGAGAGAGAGAGAGAGAGAGATAGAGAGATAGAGAGAGAGAGATATATATATAGAGAGAGAGATAGAGAGATAGAGAGAGAGAGATATATATATAGAGAGAGAGATAGAGAGATAGAGAGAGAGAGAGATATATATATAGAGAGAGAGATAGAGAGATAGAGAGAGAGATATATATATAGAGAGAGAGAGATATATATAGAGAGAGAGAGAGATATATATAGAGAGAGAGAGAGAGATATATATAGAGAGAGAGAGAGAGATATATAGAGAGAGAGAGAGATATAGAGAAAGAGAGAGACGGAGAGAAGCGAGAGAGCGAGTAATTTGGAGGTTAGATACTGATTAATTGAGGTTAGGTGTTTTTTTTTTGCACTTGCCGCAGTCAAATTCATCCGAGTCGTCTGTGCAATCTCTACGTCCGTCGCACATCTTCGCCTGTAAGATGCATACTCCGTTCCTGCACTGGAATTGATCTGCATGGCACCGCGTGTCCGCTGATCCCGTCGTGGCGGCAGCAGTCGCACCGCAAACGAGCAGCAGCATTGCAAACGAGCACAGAGGCCAGCAGTAGGATTGCCGTCGGGCGATGCTGCTCGCCCTCCTCCACTGGCTCCGTCCGCATGGCACATGGCACTCTTCTGTTCCTCGCACATGATTCCCCAGAAGAGTTGTGGCCCTGTAAAGGATTGACAAAATAAAAAAAAATCAACCACCACGTGTACATTTGAGGTTATGGTGCACAGATTAAGCTGGAGTGTAACTTACATTTGATTTGTGCTTGAAGATCGGCGACTTATGGTATTTCAATCAACGTGCACGTTTTCATACGTTATATATTAAACAAAACACAGAATAAACGAAACGTTCCACACTAATAAACGAAACGAAAATACGCAAACCCAACTCGAGCGATGAGTAGCAAAAAGCGAACTGAACGAAGTCCAATTACATCGCAATTCAATTGGTCATTTGCCATTTCGAAATTCGGTCAGAAGCCGCTATACTAAGTGTGACCGATTTTCGTCATTGATAAAATACCCGAAATGTATGCGAATATTACCACTAAGCAGACAACAGACGGCTGTTCGAACAAACAATTTCGCAAGTCGAGACAATGATACCCTTTTTAAAATTTATACTAGACAATGTCGTTAGAAATCAGACGTAAAAATAAAAATTTTAGCTTAACAAATATGAAAGTAGATTTTTTCGCACGAATTCTTAATATATGTAAGTCTAAAACAGGGTATCATTGTCTCGACATGCGAAATCGTTGGTTCAAAGAGCCGTCTGCGCACTGTGACATGATCCCGTTGGAACCCATCTTTGTATGCATGCGTATATGTGTACCCACCGAGAAAATGCTGTATGACTAGACAATTTGACCTTGTTTTACATTTGCGCTATGCAATGTCGTTAGAAAACAGATTGTAGTATTTTTTTTCTATTATAGTGTTGCTGTAAGCGAATTTATTTTCCTTAGTTGATCATTCGTTATAATTATTTATTTGTCAACCTGTTGAAGCATATCATCGATGTGTTTTTTCCATAATTCTGTCCAGCAGCTGCCAGGTTATCAACGGCTGAATCAAATTCTGCTTGTACACCTTTCCCCTCACTTTCAGATCGAAGCTGGTGCACTTCCAGTGACGCCTCAAGGGCGGAATGTTGATGCGATATCATCGAGAGTGTTCACATCCGCATATTCCGCATCAACGTCGGGCGTTGGCAGAATCTATTTGGCTTTGTAGTTTTGCAGCCACTTCTTATTGAGTTTGGATAGCATCACTTGCTACTGTTTAGTGAGACTGTTTTCTCGAAGATTCGACAATGTATCATTGATTACATCCGTAAAGAAAGTGCGCGATTCACGAATCCAGCTTTTGTCAATTGTCTGCTCAACAGTCTTGTGGCTTGACATCTTGCGTGGAATATTGCTTTGCGTTTATAAATTCTGCAATGTGTGTCTGCAAATGTGCATGGGCAGGATCACTGTGCCCATCTGAGCGAATTGGGCAGGCCAACAGGTTAACTGGCAACTCTATAACTTCAAAGTTGCCACATGGATGGATGGTTAACATTTGAAATGTTTCGGCAACGCATTTAGCAAAAGAGCAAAACAATATATTTATGTACCCTTTGTGTATATTCAACACAACACATGGGTCGCAGTGTGCTCAAGTCACAATTAATAACGGTTAGATTTATGAGTGGCGACTCATATAAGACCAAAACCTTAAAGCGGCGACCGCCAAATGTCATAAAACAGCAACAACAACAAGGGCACTTAACACAAAACAATAACCCGAGCTAGATTTAAGAAATATAAATTGTATAATTAAAGAGACGATGTACCCTCCAAAAAATTACTTAGCGACGTTTCACATGTCTCATCAACACGGAAACAGTGAGTTAGAGAGAGATAGAGAGAGGGAGATAGACGGAGAAAGAGAAAGAGGTGGGTGAGGGCGTGACTGGGTCATAAAGCAAAAAACAAAGATAAAAAACAACAGTAACCACAAAACAGAAACTACCAAAATGCATTTGGTGTTCGTCACAATTAGTGAGTCGTGGAATCGTGGGATCCGCAAAAAAAAAAATAAAAATCTAAAAAAATAACCAACATCCAAATATGTCGTTGAACATCTTCTAAGCGGTTCAGGTTCAGTTTCAGTTTCAGTTTTTTTTGGCTTGAGTAATGAGCATTGTCCATTGACATGTTCGTCGCAGCGCGAGGTTGAGGCGTTAAAATTAGTTGTAAAATGTGTCCGCATAATATTTGTATGTATTCCATTTAAAAAACAGTTAAAAAATGTTGTTTAGAAAAGTATAAAATGCCCCGCCGATGCCGAAATGATCAACAGTCATTCGACAGCATCGACCCAGTGAATAACTCATCTTTCACACTCAAGACTAAGACCCTACAATCCTAAATATGGCAAGTATTTCAGATTTAAATAACATCCAATTAAATATTGTTAGTAAGTTGCATTGAATGCATTGAAAATGATTTGAATTTTATTTTTTATTTGTATTATTTGGCCTTTCACACTTGAACAATTTAAAGAGCCTTAAAGAGAAGATCAGACGGATATAAAATAAGAAATAATAATAAAATATATTATAGGAATCGAAATTTGACATCATAATTAAAAGTATAATTCGAAAGCAGTTCAGTTAACCTTAACTTCAAAGCTTCTCAAACATTTCAATATGCATATACGCCAAGTCTTACCAAATCTTACCCATCTATTTCCTTTTTTTATGTAGCACACTAGTACCGCTATCGCTTTGATCGCCTCCCTGGCATTTTGCGCTGCGGATGTCTCTCATTTGTCGCTCTCCCGTAATTATTTGCCACCGCAGAGCGGTGCTGGCGGTTTTGGCGGTGTTGGCGGTGGTGGCGGTGTTGGCGGTGCTGGCGGCTACTCGTATCCATCCACGTATACGGGCAGCGGGGGCTACTCCAACGGGGGCTACTCAAATGGGGGCTACGGCAACGGGGGCTACTATTCGGGCTCTGGCCTTGGTTCCAGCTACTCCGGCCCATTGGTTGGCTCTGGCTACAACAGCTATGCCTCTGTGCCGCAGTACAACAGCTATGCCACGCCGTCTAGCACCTATCTGCCAGCACAGAGGGGCGTTGGCAGCTCTGGCTTCGGCAGCCCTGGCTACAGTGGCCTGGACACCAAATATGCTGCCAATGGCGGTTATGTTTATTAGGATGACTACATCGCCAACAATGCCTGGACCACAATCAATTAAATAAACAATGCAACGAGTTCTTACACAACACATATACATATAAACACATCCATAACACACACACTATATTTTTTTTTGTTGTATATACATATTTAGAATTGCCATTTTGTTGTAACATATATTAATAAAGAGCTTCAATCATATATTTTGTTGATATTCACAATAATTAATCATGAGCTAAGAAGTTTTCAACACGCAGAAAAAATATCCACCTGAAATTTAGATTCAGTATTTGTTTTTAAAATTATTTCAAAATATAAAATATCATTTACTCTAAAAATTTAAAAGGCTTACTCTGAATCGACAATCCAAAATATATGTTTTATTTTTTATTTTTAGAAATGGCTATCCTGACTCTTGGCAGATATTCTCTCTGAAATTAAAAAATGGTAATGAAATTAGTTGTCTCGACGGATATATTAAAATTTACCTATTTACAAACTGTTTGAAATGTTTGTATATGTGAAATCTGAAGATAAAAATGTTTAAGCCACAAGAAAGCTAATATGTGAATTCTATGGTACACACATAGAAAAACCACCGTGGATATTTAACATAATTGTTCTAAATTATGAAATTAAGAAGCGCAAACCCTCGTTTTTTCTGAGTGTATTAACAATATTCTGTATAATCCTCAACTTTGCCAAATAACATTTGCAAAGCAACATTTGGTATTGACAAACGAGAAAAAAACTAGGCAGAGGCAACAGGTCTAACACAGACCAAATGTCTTTCAGTCACCCATACATAATTAGTTTTTATGACAATGAGGAGAAGAGCACATCAAATCGGATTGCGCCGAATCAGCCAGCAGAAGATGCAGTATCTGAGGAAGAAATATCTTCAGCGCGAAAGACATAGAAACTTTCAAACCGACGAATCTTCTTGAAATCGTTGAAAAATCAGGGCTGCTGGAGGAAGGGGACACAATAGATCAAACTAGATTACAGTACACAAAGGCTTTTATTAGTTCTTAGCTGATTTGGAAGAATAATATAATAATGCTGACATGTTATCTTTATCAAGTGCACATTAAAAACTTTTTTTTTTTTCATACAATAAGGTGAAAAATGTTTAAAAAAAAAATATTTATATGAAATATTAAACCTTTTGCCCATTTTGATTGCATAGAGTAGAGATCAGTTTAATACTTATGACGGTAAGCATATCCACCATTGGAGGCATACCGAGTGCCACCTGTTGAGCTACTGTGGCCCGAAGTGAATCCCCCGAAGGCCTGCTGTGATCCTCCAAAGCTGTGGCCAACACTACGACCCGAAGAGCCACCAAATCCAAGTCCACGAGAGGAGGCGTAACGAGCTGGGGATGAATAACTACTGTGGGAGACTGCAGGACCGGAATAACTTCTGTGTGAGACGGCAGGAACGGAGTAACTTCTGTGGGAGACGGCTGGCGCTGAATAGCTGGAGTGTGAAACTGCTGGAGCTGAGTAACTGCTATGGGAGGCGGCTGGAGCGGAGAAACTGCTATGGGAGGCGGCTGGCGCCAGGTACTGCCGGGAAGGAGCTGCCACAGATGCGTGCGAAGCCGAGGATGAGTAGCTGCCATGGGATCTTGCTGGAGCAGAGTAGCTGCTGTGGGAGACGGCTGGAGCGGAGAAGCTGCTGTGGGAGACGGCTGGAGCTGAGAAACTGCTGTGGGAGACGGCTGGAGCGGAGAAACTGGTATGGGAGGCGGCTGGCGCCAGGTACTGCCGGGAAGGAGCTGCCACAGAAGCCGAAGATGAGTAGCTGCCATGCGATCTCGCTGGAGCTGAGAAACTGCTGTGGGAGACGGCTGGAGCGGAGAAACTGCTATGGGAGGCGGCTGGCGCCAGGTACTGCCGGGAAGGAGCTGCCACAGAAGCCGAAGATGAGTAGCTGCCATGGGATCTCGCTGGAGCTGAGAAACTGCTGTGGGAGACGGCTGGAGCAGAGTAGCTGCTCTGGAAGGCACCTCCGGTCGAGTGGCTGCTGAGGGATGTGGTTGGGGCCAGATACTGGCTTGATGGTGCCGAGTAACTAGCTGCCGGGGCAAAGGAGCCAATACCTCCGCTAGAGCCGGCAGCGGAGCTGTAGCTGCTGTATGCATTGGATTTGGGCGGTAAGTAGGTGTTGCTCAAAGGACTGGCAACGCCTAGGGCGGCCAGGGCCAGCAGAGCGGAACAAATGGCGAATGAACGCTGAAAATAAGATTTAAGGTTAGCGATTAATGATTAGTTATTTGTTATTTGAAGCTAGATAGTTTAACAGTGGTCGAGTGCGACTTACCATGTCGAGTTGGAGGTGGAGGTGAAGTTGCTTAGATGCTTACCAAGCGGTTACTGATGCCACTGTAGTTGCGAGGCAACACTTTTATAGCGGCCACAAACAAAAGAACAGCGAGTACAAATCTTTTTTTTCATATGGAATCCAAACAGTTCAAGAACGTAACTCCATCCAATATCTAAACTAGTCAGCCGAAACTTAAGTCCAACACGATTGAAGAATTTGCACAACGCGCCACTTTTAATGCATATTAAATAATAATATTTTCTGGTGAGAATTCCAGTCTACCATTTAGCCAAGGGGCTGTGAAGAGGCGCCAAAATGCCTCGTCAAGTGCGGAAGTTTGTGTTTTAGCCAATTACTTTTTAATTTCACGCTTGTTGGGTTTTTGCATATATTCTATGGTTGGAGTAAACTCGTATATTTTGTTTTATTCATTTACCGTACATTTTGTGTCATATTTAAAACATAAAATTACAAAAATAGCTACACATACGTAAATGAGCAATTCATAATTCCATGTTCATATCAATGCAAATTCTATAAGGCCACCAGTTTTGTTGCGCAGTGTAAGCGTCGAATTACGCGATTGTAGAGGATGCCGTGGAATTTAATAGATTGTTTATTTTTAGCTATGTCCATTTCGGAAGTCAACGAGCCAAACAAACACAAATATATATGCAAATACCACGAAGTTTAATTAATGATCCGATTTTTATTCTTTTTATTTTGTTCTTCATTAGTTTAATTGTTTTTTTCTTCGTTTTTCGTGGTTATTGACAGCTTGAAGCGAACGCGAGTTCAGTAAGCCAAAAGCACTTCGGATCCGATGAGATGGGTTTCGACAGAGTAGCATAGACTAGTGAAGCTGCGGACGCACGGAACCTGACACATTACCTGGGCTATAATGTTTGTGGCGAGCTAATAGCTACGACTACTCATATTGGACATTAATTATAATAAGTACACCAAATGGTGTGCCAGTGTTTTTTTTTTGTTCAAATCAAACTAAGAAAAACCAGAAACAGGAACATAAGAAACAACGAAGATTAGTTTATGGGCGCAAACTTGAATAATGCTCACAGCTTTGCAGATCGTTATCTCAATTCCGACATTTCAGTTGGTCTTTAAAGGCCCATGTGAACTGAAGTAACAATTCCGATACGAAACGGCGGCTGCTTGAGGAAAAGTGAAGTTGATCAACAACTACAGAGAATATAGTTTACCAATCTTAACAAATTAGTTCTTTTTTTTATTAGTTTCTCTTGTTCAAGTTTTGAATTTTTTTAATTTATTTTTTAAACATCGAAATGCCGAATGTAGCATAAGAACACAAGGCAGTTGAAACTTGAAAGTTGTGCTAAAATTAATTGGAAAGCCAATGAAAATAGTAACCGTATCAAAAATTTATTAAGTTCTATGCAAATTTAGAACTCTAAATAAGTGTGCATTCTGGCTTCTCATGTCTCTGTTCATTAATTACTACCCTGGCTTAAAAAAAAAATCTTAATTGCTTATTATGCTATAATTTTTGATGATTTTTTTCTAATTTATTTAAACCTATTAATTCATAAACTCGATCTCGAATAAAAAATAACAGGTTAGTTAAGTGCAATCGTGAAATAATAAATAAATACAATTTTTTAAACAAATCAGCATTTTTTAATCAGATGTTTGTTGGGAATAACTGCAGGTTAAATCACCATAAGCTACTTTCACTATCTTAACTAAGAAAAAAAAACGAAAACAACTTTTGAATGCAGGTTTTGATGATATAAGCAATTAAAGAATAAATATAAATAATATAATTAAGCATTTATTCAAAGTTTTGAATGCAGCCCGAATTTCAAGGCATTTTGCAAACCTAATTCATCTTCACACTCATGACAACCAATTAACAAATTCTTACGATCACAATAGATTATTTTTCAAAAAATTTCAGCCAATTTGTTGTCATTATCTATATTAATTGTAGCTAAGTAAGAATACGGTAGTCAAAACACACACTCGACTAGGAAATAAATAAATTGAGCTGCTTGAGATCTATGAATATCTAAGATCTTCATTGCTGCTCACTTGTAATTGTTTACTTAATATTTGTGGTACTAAATTCAGAATTATAGAATTGGACAATCCATGTCGCCGATTCGTGCACAGAGCATATAGCTCAATTTGATACATTCAATTAATGGCCTAACTAACACAAATGAGCGAAAAGCTGATTATATGTATGTTATATATGTATAGATATACATATATATATGTATGTCGCTACTAGTGTTATACCTACTATGAAAATACATGCACCATCCGAGATATATTTATACACATACACATCCATATATATTGTATAAAACCTGAAACGACAAATTAATTTTGCAAAAATGGTTTATTTATTGTGTTGCGTAATTTTTTTTTTTAAACTTTTTTTTGTTGATTTGCTGTATTTTTGTTTTCTTTGCATTCCTTTGCTGTTGCTGGAATGAGAGCGGTTCGAAAGTATTTATCCTACGTTTGTGTATATGTGTGCGTAAATCGTGTATACTATTAAACATGTATATAATATATATACACATAATTTTCTTTTTTTGTATTAGTGCGAAATTGAAATCGGGTTAATGGTAATGGGACTTGAAAACTTGTTATGCCCGAATAACGGGCGACTTGCTCTGATCACTGCAAGAAGAAGGAAGAGGCAGTGAGAAGCGCATAGAAGGGCCTGCATTGAGAGAACGGTACTGCAGTCGGTGTGTGCGGTGCATTGCCCTGCTGCATCAGGATATAAGTTAGTATAAGAATGCTGCTGTCTGTCAGAACCAGACTCAGTGCATTGCCTGCATTCCACTGGTTGCGTTGTACCGTCAACAGCCTCGTTTCGCATCTCGCATCTCGCATCTCGCATTTCGTATCTCGTATCTTGTTCTTGTATCTTGAATCTCTTGCATCTGTTATAAAAGTTATGCAGCTTGTTTCATGGTGCTTGTTTTCGTTGGTCGGCAGTTTGCTGCTGGCTCACATATTGGCAATGCCACAAATGGTGAGCACAACGAAGCCAAAGCTGATTATGAGCAACGCTGAGACGGAGCCACACCCATCGATGGTGTATCACTTCATCACGGATAATCGGCCCTTAGCGATGGGGCACAACTACTACATCAAGCCCGGCCAATTGGTGGGCTCATTCAGTTTGGAATCGGGCACACTGCATGTGAAGCACGAAGATGCCATGCGACCCATCAGCAGCAAGTTGAACATTCTGTTTGTGGCGACTCCCAACGAGGTAGAGGATACGTCGTCCATTCAAAACGAGCTTAATGAGTAGCGGATTTTGATTCACTCACACACGATTTTTGTATACAGTTTTAAGTATATTTCGTTTCACAATAAATTACTGTCATTATCATTCACTTCAGATTACAAATATATGAAATATGTTTTATCAGAAAAGTTAACTTCGCAATTGGGCGAGATTATAGTTTGATCAGATGCATTTACAATACTCCCCAATATAAGATCATCGAAGCCAGTATACAATAAATATATATGCTTTTATGATTAACAAAGAGTAAAACTTTTATAGGAACAATCGGTCGGTGTTTGTATATGTATTTAAATATATATATATTCTTTCTTTCATTTTGACACAAAACTTGTTTGGTTAATTAGATATTTGTATGTGGTTAATTTGTTTGGAAATAAATAGATGTGGATTTTGGTGGATTAAGACATGCTTTTATTCTTCTTTGTCAAGCGTTAAAGTAAATGTTAAAAAAAAATTGAACAAAAAAAAAAAAGAAAATTTTGCATTGCATTGGTTTCGATTGACCAAATGAAATTAGTAGACGTATCCGCCGTTGGAACCGTAGGTGGTGTCAATTCCGGAGCTGCTCACTACTGGAGCAATGTAGCTGGCGGCAGCAACGGGAGCGGTGTAGGTAGAAACAGCAGCAGGAGCAACATAAGAGGTGCTCTGGTAGGAGGCAGCTGGGGCGACATACGACGAGCTGGTGTCGTAGGTGGCAGCTGGAGCGGAATATGTCTTGGTCGCAAACGAGGTTGCGGGAGCAGCATAAGTGGCGCTCTGGTAGGAGGCAGCTGGGGCATCATACGAAGAGTCACTGGTGAAGCTGCTGGTAGATGGAGCAGAATACGTCTTGCTGGCAAACGAGGTAGCGGGAGCAGTATAGGTTTCCTGGCGGATGGAAGCAGCTGGGGCAACATAGGATGAACCACTGGTGAAGCTGGTAGCTGGAGCAGAATACGTCTTGGTGGCAAACGAGGTAGCGGGAGCAGTATAGGTTTCCTGGCGGACGGAGGCAGCTGGGGCAACATAGGATGAACCACTGGTGAAGCTGGTAGCTGGAGCAGAATAAGTCTTGGTGGCAAACGAGGTAGCGGGAGCAGTATAGGTTTCCTGGCGGACGGAGGCAGCTGGGGCAACATAGGATGAACCACTGGTGAAGCTGGTAGCTGGAGCAGAATACGTCTTGGTGGCAAACGAGGTAGCGGGAGCAGTATAGGTTTCCTGGCGGACGGAGGCAGCTGGGGCAACATAGGATGAACCACTGGTGAAGCTGGTAGCTGGAGCAGAATAAGTCTTGCTGGCAAACGAGGTAGCGGGAGCAGTATAGGTTTCCTGGCGGACGGAGGCAGCTGGGGCTACATAGGATGAACCACTGGTGAAGCTGGTAGCTGGAGCAGAATAAGTCTTGGTGGCAAACGAGGTAGCGGGAGCAGTATAGGTTTCCTGGCGGACGGAGGCAGCTGGGGCAACATAGGACGAACCACTGGTGAAGCTGCTGGTAGCTGGGGCGGTATAGCTGTGCACTACAGGTGCCTGGTAGCTGGCAGCGCCAACATGCTGGTTACTAGGTGGCAGATAGGTGTTGGACAGGTGGCTCACATCGGCGGCGGCCAGAGCCACAAGGGCGCACGAAACGATGGCGAAGAATTGCTAAAAGAGAGTTGTAGGTGAGTGTTGAATGATTATTTACAGGATGCAAAGAGTGCACTCAAATCAAATCGAGCGGTTATCCAATTGGAATCGGTGCTCACCATAGTGGACTGCGTGTTGCTGCGTTGACAAAGTTGGTCAAAGAACTAATTTGTTGCTAGCAGATCCTAACATATTTATAGTCGACAACCTCAACGGATCTTGATACAAATGTCAAAGAGAACAAGAACTTATGGCCGCTCATAAAATATCGTTCATTATAAGCTTTCTATGAATAAATAAATAAAATTTTCGAAAAAGAAGCGAAAACCAACCATTATCTAAAAATACAAATGCAAACAATAACTAATAAAATCAAAGTTAAGAACAAGCTTAAGCCTGTATGGAGATCTTTAGTGACGTCCGTTTCTGATGATTGGTCGCTCGTTTGCGTTGATTAGCCACAGTACTATACGAATTGGAAGTGAAACATGTTTTGGCCGCAGACGGATAACATACAGCTGGGCCATTTAATAGGCGAGTCATAAAGCACGTTATTGGAAACCCCATTCATAACGACAGACGTCGCGAATCGCGAATTTCAGATCTTGGATCGCGATGCCAACGGGTTGAGTTCCATGCCCTGCAATCACTCAAAATGGACAATCAATCAAGACGAAAGCAACAGTGGAGTGAAGATCCCTTGCGGCAAATGTTGAAAAACACTGCGGGATTTTTCAGACAGTTTGAAAAGACTGGCATTAATTAATCAACAGCAGCAGGTAGCTGCTGATGAGTAATTCTGAATTAAAGTTTCAATAAAAACCAATTTCATTCCGAGAAATCAACAAAAAAAAAAGAAATGAAGTGCAATAATTTATCAGTCATAATTGATTGAATTTTAATAACAAATACCCGAATGGACCCAGACCCAGGACTTATATTTTTAGGTTTTTCCAAAAACTTACATCCGAAATGAATTGTTGTATTTGTTTTTTTACTTTCTCATAACATTGCTGGATTTAAAAACTAAAATTAGGAGCATTACTACTGAATTCGTTTTATTTATTTATGAAAAAAAAAACAGCTAACGAGGTGGTTAACAAAACTAGGACTATAATTTGGCTAGATGAAACAATCAATAAATTCAGATGCGAGTTCGGGCGTCTCTGGGGCTACCCGTTCAAACGCATCGTAGCCTTCTTCTAGTAGACATAGCCACCGTTGCTGGCATAGTTGCCGCCAATCTCCGAGATGGCCGGGCTGTTGTTGATCACAGTGGTGGTTGCTGGAGCCGAGGGAGCTTGCACTACACCTCTTGTATTTTGCACATAGGACACCTGCTGCTGCTGCTGTTGGTGCTGTTGGTGCTGCTGGATAAATGAGGGGGTGTGGCTATAAGTGGGCGTAAACTGGGTAAAGGGTGCAGCGACTGGGGCATTAATATGAACTGCACTGGGTGGGTGTGGCGCAAGCGATTGCTGCAACTGTTGCACCGGAGCGGCAACCTGAATCTGAGCCTGAGTTCTGGTATAGCTCTGCTGTACTGGAGCGGCAATTGGAGCTGGCGCCTGATAGTTATATCCAGTGTGCTGCGTCTGTTGGATGGCTGGAGAGAAATGGGTCTGCTGCACCACGGGAGCGGGTGCGGAGTAGATCTGCTGCACCACTGGAGCAGGTGCCGCAGAATATGCTTGCTGAACCACTGGTGCAGCAGCTTGAATAAAATGGCTCTCCTGTGCGCGAGCATAGCCTTGTTGCACAACTGGAGCAGAGTAGGTTGGCTGGACCACTTGAGCTGGAGCAGAGTAAGTTAGCTGAGCCACTGGAGCTGGTGCAGAGTAAAACTGCTGAGCTACCCGTGGTGGAGCGGAATAGGTTTGTTGTACCACCGGTTCAGGCGCAGAGTAGGTTTGTTGAACAATTGGAGCTGGAGCAGAGTATGTCTGCTGGACCACAGCAGCTGGAGCAGAATATGTCTGTTGAGCCACTGGAGCTGGAGCAGAATAGGTTTGCTGTACAACCGGCTCAGGTGCAGAGTAGGTATGTTGAACAACTGGAGCTGGAGCAGAGTGTGTCTGCTGAATCACTGGAAGTGGAGCGGAGTAGGTTTGCTGTACCACCGGAGTTGGAGCAGAGTAGGCTTGCTGTACAACCGGCTCAGGTGCAGAGTAAGTTTGTTGAACCACTGGAGCTGGGGCAGAGAATGTTTGTTGAGCCACTGGAGCGGCAACTGGTGCATTGTGAGGTTGCTGCACTCCAGCAGCTGACCCCTGAACCGCAATGGACGTCACTGGCGAGGCCGCTGGCAAAAAGAGTTGCGTGGGAATCGCTTGTCCCCCATAGTTGTTGTTGACGGGCACCTCTGCGGCGGCTATGGATTGGCTGATAGCGGCCGTAGCCGGAGCCGGAGCCGGAGCAGCGGATGTCTGATACTGCTGATTGATGGCACCAAGCTGGCCATCACTTTGAATTGAAAAGCTGCCCAACGAGACGGATGGCTGGATGGATTCAATCTGAACAATGGGCCGCTGCTGCTGCTGCTGCTGCTGCTGCTGCTGCTGCTGCGTAAAACTCTGGAAGCCCTGTTGAACGGGCAGAACTTGGCTGAATAGATCCTTGACAGATGCAGGTGGCAGATAACCATTAGATTGCGGACGGCCCTCCGCTAGGCTAAAGATGGCAACAGCAACAACAACGGAAATAATCACAATGCGTTTCTGACACAAAAACAAAAACAAATACAAAAAATAGATTGTTAAATCGACAGCGCAGAGCAAATGTAAAATGTAATGTAAAAGTGATGATTGTGACACGTGGGTGCATCGCTTACCATCTTGCGTGGAGTGACAGCTGTGCGTGCTACACCGAACGAACGAAACCGTTAAACTGATGTCGGCCGGAGAGGTCCGATGGGCATTTATAGTTGAAAGCCAATGCGCTGAAGACGATGGTCAGATGATGGAGGCCTCAACATTGTCAACGTTTGTCTTTTGCGATGCCATAATTGGTTCAGCGTCACTACTGCTATATGTGAATATGTAAATGTCAGAAAATGTTGCGCTTAACAATAAAAGCGTGCAATTTGGCTGCTGCTTTTGGGCTGATTAATAAATGCCCAAAAAGACAAACAAAAACCAAACCAAACCAAAACAATGCCCCCAGCTCAACACACAATGCCAAATCTCAAGTTCAAATACCAAGTCTCCCATCTAACAGCCGACAACTAGGGGGCGTTGCACAAATTTGCTTTCTTTTCGCTTGACTGCCAAAAAATAAAAATAAAATAAATAAATAAATGCAAATTTCCCAGAGCCACACTCAAGATTTTGCCCACAGTGGCTAAATGTGTCGTGTATACAATGGACATTTGCATTTTGGCCAACTTTGCATGCTCGCTGTTTGTCTTGTCTTGTCTTGTTTGCGGTAACGCCAATTGACGCCTTTCTGTAATGCTTAAAGTGCGTGCGCTGACTTCACACAAAGATTATGAAATCGAAATGCAGCGAACCAAGCTCCAAGACCCCCCACAGACAGTTGGCATTGAATCACTGAGCATCATTGGTGATACAACAACGAAGCCCAAGTTGCATGCCACAATTGGGTGGCAACGCTGGCTTCGATGGTATTACTTTGATATTTTCAGCAGTTATAATCGAGGTTCTGATTTTGAGCACTGACGAATACAGAAATTTTCAAATGGGCTTCTCACAACAAATTAGCAAAGCATAGAATAAATAATAATAATCATAAAATCACAAATAAATATGTCAACTTGTTTATTCGCTACATATGCAAAGATAAATGTGAAAACATAGTTTTTTACTGCATATTATAAATATTCAGACGTCAAATTGACTCAATTGGGCGTAGCCCATTATTCAATATATATGCATAAAAATACGCATATGGTGTGGGACACGTTTTGTGGGTGTGTTCAAATTTGTTAAGAGAATTACGCTTATTATTATGATAATGAAGACCAGGGGCAGCCAGTTAGTCAGCCAGATCGAATCCGATAATGACTTATTTGAAAAAAAAATCAGTTTGACAATGCAACCAAAATGTTTGCACCTATTGTTTTTTAATCGCTGCGTTCGACTGTCAAGACCACATCATAGAAATGATAAAAACACACAAAACAAGATATAGCGCTATCTGAGGAACGCCGAAGATGACATACTCGCTCACTTTAGATAGCTATAAGGCTACTACTGATTTGTATTGTTTGCAGACAAATAAACAATATGTATATACATATATATGTGAGTATATGTTAGGGCGCTGGAGAGGTCGCCTTGAATGCGTTAGAAATTTCATGACAATCATGTCAAGTTGAGTGTTGCATTGAGTACGTATGACAAATTGGCAATACGAACAGCCTTAACAAGCTGAATTACAAAGAAGAGCAATTTGAATGGCTTCGAGTGATACTATGCATCATATTACATACACACATACAACACAGATACAAACACAAACACAAACACAAACCTATTGACAAGCCACTGAATAAAGTTGTTGAATAAAGTTGTATAAATCAATTAATTAGCAAATGAATTAATACAAAAGAAATTATTAAAGCAGTTAACACTTAAGTGTTCACTGTTCGAGAAGATACCCTGCATTTAGATACAGATGAGCCCAATGTAAATTGGAAATGTATCTAACACCAATCTATATGTAGCGATCCCTTAGATAAAAATAACAATAAAAACAAAACACGAAGAAAAGGTATTAATTTTATTTTAAACACATATTTTGAAAATACTTCGATTTTAATAAATATTTTTCTTATGACACTTGTTTCTCCTGTGCCTGTTAACTGAATATTACACATTTTTGGAGTTATACTTGGTAGATGTTTATATAGCAAGTTTTATCAAGATATATTTTATGGGGTCGGGATCGTCTCGTTTAAAGCGTTGCAAACTGGAAGACATATTCATAATACCCTGCACAAGGCTATAACCACTAAAAATACAACAATAGCATTTGTTATGTGTAGTTTTATGCTGTATGCCTAGTGGTATTATATTATAAATGTTTGGGTGCTAATACATATATGTATATGTATATATGATTAATGTATACAAGTATCTACGTCAGCGATGCCGCCATCATCCTGTTTCACAAATTCACACTATTTTATGACCTCTTTTTTAAAACAATTTAATAGACACAATACAAACATAAAATGTAATAAAAATTTACAAATTTAAGAATAATAACAATGGTATAAAATTAAAAAAAAAACGCATAGAAATCAACAACAATACAGTCTTAAACAATCGCTAAAATAGTTTGGTATTTGGCCGTTGTCAAATGACTTTGCATATACGTAACATAAAAGCAAACTAGTTAAAACTGTTGGATTTGTCACGTCAATATACGAACACGCACTTGTGTAGGCGTTTCACGGAAGAGTTGGTAAGTTTTCCAAAAAAAAAAAAACAAAACAAATAAATAAATAGAGCAGGTTTTTAAGCCCCACCCAAATTATTGGTATCTTGAGACCAATGAGATCCATTGCAAAAGAAGGAAAACCTTTGTTTATGAATTATGTAACGCATTGTCGAAGTAAAACCATAAAGTAGTAATGCTTAGTTTATTAAGATGAGTTGCACCAAGAGATGGTTTATGTAATTGGAGCAATCAAATAATTTAGACGGCCCAATCTTGAATCAAAGAAAATATCATAAAATATCATCAAATTGCATGAAAATTTATAAATGTATGCAAATATGCCATGGAATCTAACGAAAGAAAAACGAGGTTTATTAATATATTAAACGTTGTATTTAATCGCTTCTGTCTTTAATCTCTAATAGCAAATTGTCTTTTAATATTCACATTTTTAATACAAACACGTGCAGCTGTCCATCAAGTTATCAACTTTGATAAATGTGTGTAATAACTTTGTAATCAAAATAATTTAAGCTTAGTTCAAACAACATTTCTATTTATTTTTTCTTGATCCGATACGATTACCATAAGCTAAATGAAATATTTTGTATTGACTTGTGATTTACGGTCGGTAAAAACAAAACACAAACACAAACACAATCACAAAGTGATGAAGTTGTTTAGATAATCAAATATAAACAAAAAAGCGTGTTTAATAATTTATCCTTAGCTTTACGATAGCTATAAAATCATTGTAACTTATTTAGTACGTTTATTGATGTAACCGCCATTGGACGCATAGATGGTATCCTTTATCTGCGACTTGGCCACTGACTTGGCCGTTGACTTGGCCACAGACTTGACCAGTGACTTGGCCGGGCTGCTCTTTGGTTTCACATTCGGTTCCAACTGCGGCTCGTCGGCGAATGGCTGCGGATGAAAGTTTTGTCCCGGTATGCCGAAGCTGGGCGAGAAGGGTTGACCCACATTGACCTGGTTCTGAAAGCCATATGTAGGCTGTTGCGGGCTACCGAAACCAGCTGGCATTCCAAACGTTCCGCCGAGATTCTGCTGGAAGGGCAGTTGCATCGCCGCCCCGGGCAAGCCCTGTGTGGTTAAATAGTCTGGCATGAATGGAAATTGTCCAGCCTGTTGTGCAACGGGAAATGAGCCGGGTGGGGGTCCAACTGGGAACGAGCCAGGTTGGGGTCCAGTTGGGAAAGGACTGCCGGGGAATTGACCGCCCTGTTGTCCAGCTGGGAAGGGGCTGCCCTGAGGTCCACCTGGCAATGGGCCGCCCTGTTGTCCAGCTGGGAATGGGCCGCCCTGAGGTCCACCTGGGAATGGGCCGATCTGTTGTCCAACTGGGAAGGGTCCACCCTGTGGTCCAGCCGTGAACTGTCCACCTTGCGGCCCAGTAGCAAAACCGCCAGCCTGTGGTCCAACTGGAAACTGTGCGCCTTGTGGAGCACCTCCAACCGGGAATGGTCCACCAGGGAGCTGCGCTTGATAGCCAGGCGACACTTGACCCGCTCCCAATCCAAAGCCCTGCGCACCACCACCGCCGCCAAATCCGAAGAAAGGCGGGTAAATGGGCAGCGGAAAGTTGGGAGGCGTCATGGGCGCTGGTGGCAAATTACTTCCTGGAGGTATGGCGTAGCCCGGGGGTAGCACCAGACCCGCCATCGGAAAGTACACACCATCATTGGACTGTATCGTCTCCGTCTGAGGTTCCTCGTCCGCCAATATCTGATTACTGCTCGGCTTATTGTTGTCTGGCGGCAAATAGTTATTGGACAGTTGGTTGACGTCTGCCTTAATTTGTTGCAGGATCAGGACCAAGAGGAAGAGCAGCAGGGGCCAGTCAACCCATTTCCTTGTTAGCATCTTTCGGATTGGCATTACGGGTGGCAGGCTGTCGTTAAGTGCTTAGGTTCAACCTCGAGCGGGCAGAGTGGAGTGTGGACTGTGCGGCGTTGGCAGTGGAAGTGGCCACTTATAAGACGATGCCACAGTTCGCCAGTTATATTGTCATCTAGCAATACTTACATAAATATGTATTTCATATCCGTATCTTTTCACTTTCGATTGCTTTGCATCATAATGGAGCTCGTCCGGAGATCCGTTGAGACGCCAAAAGTGAACTATAAAAATTAATTAGGCAGGCAGGCGGGCGGGCAAATTTATTGAACTGTCTCATGTTATCGAATGCCCAGTGATTTTGCATATAAGGTCTATTCAAAAGCATTTCTCTCAACTGGTTTGATTTGGTATTTAGTATTTCAGTTCCAGTTTTGGCATGGAGGAAAATAAACTCCAGTGATCACTATCTATGACATAATAATCAAATAAAGACATTCCAATATAAAGAGACGTCATATTTTAATGATACGTTCTCGTATACCCTGCACAGATCAAGTTTATATCAATTTATCGACAACTGCCCCAGTTCTGCGAATATCAACCAGAATCTCTAAATTTAAAGCAATCAGAGCCACAATTAATCTATATTATAACTTGATATATTATTGATGAACTGTATGGATTAAGTAAATAACACCCAAGTTATGGCCTGCGAATAAAAATATGTGAGCTCTATAAAGGGAAGTTTGGCAATAAAAGTATAATAATATATTTAACAGCTGGGTTCAGGATATTTCGTAGTCGAGCTCACTCGACGACAGCATTCTTACTTGTTTCATTTTAAAATTGGTCCTTAGCTGAAACCAGAGCTTATATATATATATGTATAATAGGCTTATATATTTATTATTTCATTAATAAGTAACTTTGTTAAATAAGATTTAGATTAAAAAATTACAATGTTTCTAGTGTTACTAATCGATTCGATACAAAATAATCCTAAGTATTAATTAATTAATTAATTAATTGACTGTTGTGATAGTTTCTTTCAAAACTGCTGTTTTAATCTTTGTAGATTGAAATATTTATTGCGCTTTGATAACTTTAAAATATAATATCCAAGTCGGAGAATTCTGGCAATCGGCATAATCATTTCACCTTACATTTAGTTAACAAGTAGTAGTAGTATATAGTTGTTATAAGTCTTTGCTACAAATAGAGCTTTTTTCCTGGTTTTTAAGTATCGATCGTATTTGAAAACAAAGTAACAAACTTAACATGTTCAATTTGAAAGCTATATTATTATAAAGGAAATTCATAAAAAAGAATACATTTACATAGACATGGCGAAAAAGTTTTTTGTTTTTTAATGAGGATTCAAAAAAATTTAAAGCGCAACTTACCATTAAGGGTATCCGTTAGTCGTTTACCTATGACTGAAACCGAAATCGTTCCGTTCAAGCGAGCTTTGCTAGGAACAAATCAAAGCTGTGCAAAATAAAAAGCGTTCGTTGAGCTTTTAAGCCTCGGAGCTTGAAAGCGATGCAATATTTTATGTTAGCTTTGACTCCGTCATAAAAAGCACTGGGAGAGCTTTTGCTCACTCAAATGTGTGAATTGCCCCCAAATGTCATTCGCTCAATTCTACCAACCACATTCATTCATACTTATGAATGTTTGTATGTAAATATAGTGCTAAAAATTCGTACTAATTTTTAAATCTTATACAAAAAAAATACGATATTAAAATGTTTGAAACGAGTTTTTTTTTGTCTTGGGTTTTATTTAATTATTATTTACACAAGGGGGGTTGAAAAAAAAAACAAATCATATAATAAATATTGTAAAAAACATGTCAGATGTCAATCACAATTATGTTGATTCGATTTGGTGAACAGTTTGCAGCATCTTACTTCTTCTTGTAGACATAGCCGCCGTTGGAGCCATACTGGGTACCAGCATCACCACCTGAGTAGCTGGAGCCAGTGCTGTAGCTCTGCTGGTAAGCTGGTGCGGAGTAGGTCTGTTGGAAAGCTGGCGCAGAGTAGCTCTGCTGGACAGCTGGGGCAGAGTAGCTCACAGCTGGGGCAGAGTAGACCTGCTGGACAGCTGGAGCGGAATAGGTCTGCTGCACGGGTGGCAAGTACTCGCTGGTGGGTGCACTGTAGCCGCCGGACGAGAATCCGCCACCACCGCCGGAGTATGAGCCAATACCGGACGAGATTCCACCACCAAAGCCGGAGCCAAGACCGGACGAGTATCCTCCACCGCCGGAGTATGAGCCAATACCGGACGAGATTCCACCACCAATGCCGGAGCCAAGACCGGACGAGTATCCTCCACCGCCGGACGAGTATGAGCCACCGCCTGACGAGTATGAGCCACCGCCTGACGAGTATGAGCCACCGCCTGAAGAGTATGAGCCACCGCCTGACGAGTATGAGCCACCACCAGACGAGTAGCCAACCGAGGGTGCGGCGTAGGAGACAGCTGGAGCGGAATAGGTCTGCTGCACGATCGGCGCACTGTATGTCTGCTGCACGGGTGGCAGGTACTCGTTGCTGGGGGCAGCATAGCTCTGGCTAGGTGGCAGATAGCTGGTCAGGTGGCTAACATCGGCCGCCACGCAGGCGCACAAAGCGAACACAATGAGGAATTTCTGCAATATGAACGAAACACTATTATTACACACGGAACAACACGGTACAACCAATTATAGCAGTAAAACACTTTGCACAGTTACAAAAAAATAATAAAAAAAAAACATTAAAAATATTAATTGTGAACAGTTGAAACTGTTGATGGTCCAAGGGTGTGGTTGTACTAACCATGTTGGTATTGATAGCTACGACTACGACTACGACTGTACTGGACGAGCTAGACGCTGAAACTGATGCTGATCCCTAAAGCTTGCCGGCAATTTATAGCGAAAAAAATCACTCAACTTGCAGCATATTTCGAGAAGAAGCAGCTAGCAGTTCGTAGCGGTTTCGTCTGCAGCGTTTATTTAAAATACACAACGGGCGAAGAGATAAAGCCAAAAAAAAAAGAAAAAAAGCAAAGGTAAGTAAATACAGAGATGTCAGAAAAAAAAGAGACAAAAAAAAAAAAAAATCACACACGTAAACAAGTTTTACGCATTTACAAAAAAGTTTTCCGCGACCAATTTTGGTTCAACAGTTGGACAACTTTGTGGGGGGCAGTGCGACAGTCATCATCCCAAAATCTAACCGACTAATAAATATTTAAATACTTGTCTTTCAGCTAATTTTCATACGAATCATCATCAGCTTACATGATGTTCGACACAGAAAAGGCAAGTGAGCGAAAGAGAGCGAGAGAGTGGCAAGAGAGATGGGGCTAAAGGCTGCGCACGAGCAATTTGATTTGAAGGTCATGGGTTTTATGGGTCTGTGCGGACTGGGTTGTAGGTATCGAGCTGCGAAGCCACAAATTTGCAATCAATTTAAGTTATTAATTGAAGTTGGAGAAGAAAATAAATGGGTTATAAGCTCGACACAGGTAGACCACGGCCAGTTTATATTGGAAGGCCTTGGCCAGCGGCAAGCGATCAAATTGGCCCTCATCCCGCTTGGCCAAGAATGCAGTCGGAATGAGTCAGTGTGTGTAAGTGTGTGAGTGTGACTGTGGCCCAGTCCCGCTGTGTTGCATTACGAGGCACTTTCTAAAAATAAAAGAAGACAATCGGCCTTGAGAACTCACTCAACACACTCACAACACACATAGAGGTTACGAGAGTTTTACATAATCACATCGCTGTGGAAGCGCAGTGCGGGAGTCACAGATCAACTTTTACTTTGGCCAGCTTGTCAAAAGGTTCATGAACTCGCATATGCTTGCTTAACTAAGAAACTAAGAAACAGGCCACAATGATATTATTTAAATTACTTTAATTACCCCCCAACAAAGCTGACGTTGAGAAAAGGATTCTGAGTGATTCGTGGGCTGCAATTATGCTTCGAGCCTCAATGGAAATTGTGCATCATTGTTGCGGGATTGGATATTTTTGACCAAGCTAGGGTAGAATTGAATATTGAATACTTAATAACATAATCGTTAAAAAGCAATAACTTAAGAAAACATTTTTTTTCTGACTGAACAGTCAATAGCATGTTAGAATTAACATGTATCAGCATTAAATTAACATAGCGAGTCTTGCATAATCAATTCATCTCAAATTACCAATTTATTGTTTATTTAGATAATAGATTCGATATTTGGTTTTCAAAATACACATTATGTATACGGATTTTATCGGATTTGAACTAGTTTTATTATTAGCATAGTGATATAGTTTACTAACGTTCATTAAAAATACACATTAAACTAAATTTGGGTTATTTTTGTTTTAACGAAAGTGTGGTTGCGTAAATCTTATATTAAAACGTATTTGCTTCCTTTATCCAAATATGTGATGTTGATTATTTTGTAGGATATTTTCGACAATAGAAGAATGTCGAAACAAAAACTAAACAAAACAAAACATAAAACTAGTTATAGAAGTATAATAATAAATATGGTTATTTTGGCAAGATTATCCCATAATCGGCACAATAGAATATGTTTGTTACATCTTGCTAATGAATATTGATGCCCGTCGGAATATCTTTAGTTTGAGCGGAATATTAGTTTGACATTTGAAGTTAATGATGCTATAATTTCAAATGTCAAACTAATAAACAAACTCAAGATGCTATTTGAAAAGACTTTCAAATGGTTTAGTTCGCTATGAAAGTACAAATACTGCAAAACTCTACAAAACAATTCAATATTGAAGGTGGGAATGTATTTTTTATTATTTTTATTTTTTTCACAATACAAAAGTTTAGTAAACATAGCCGCCATTGGATCCGTATTGGGTGCCATGGCTAGAGCTGGCGCCGGAGCTGGAGGACGAGGAGGAGAAGGAGGACGATGAGGCGCCGCTTGAGTATTTGGCCTGCAGATGAGCTGGTGTAAGCGTATTGCCTCCAATCGCAACGGGAACATGAGTTTCAGGGTTAAACTCCTCAATGCCATTCGATATGGGCTCCTGGTAAAGGTGCGCTGGTGTAATGGTATTGGCACCAATCACAACTGGCGTCTGCTCCTGGCTTGAGCTGGCGTGAGCAATTCGATGCTCCTCGGGAATATACTGCTCCGGTGTCTGAGTATCCGCGCCCAGGTTAAACGACTCGGATACAGTTTCCGCATGATCTGCCTGGGGAATCAAATGGGCCGGTTGATAGCTGCTGGAATCGCTACCAGGAACGACCAGAGTAGCGGCAGCAGATGTCGGCAAAGCAGCCGCGGCCTGCGAATGGATGTAGTTGTAGTGGGCAATGCGGTCAGCCTCAGGAATGAACTTCTCCGGTGTGTGGGTGTCAGCTCCAATGTTGAACGATTCCTGCACATCCACAGTTTCTACATTAACGGCCTTCAGATGTTGGGGAATCAAATTCTCTGGCTGATAGCTGCTGGAATCGCCACCAGGAACGACCTGAGCAGAGGTAGTGTCCACGTGAGCAGTCCTCAAATGCTGGGGAATCAAATGCTCTGGCTGATAGCTGCTGGAATCGCCACCAGGAACGGCCTGAGCAGTCTTCAAATGCTGGGGAATCAAATGCTCTGGCTGATAGCTACTGGAATCGCCACCAGGAACGACCTGAGCAGTCCTCAAATGCTGGGGAATCAAATGCTCTGGCTGATAGCTGCTGGAATCGCCACCAGGAACGGCCTGAGCAGACCTCAAATGCTGGGGAATCAAATGCTCTGGCTGATAGCTGCTGGAATCGCCACCAGGAACGGCCTGAGCAGTCCTCAAATGCTGGGGAATCAAATGCTCTGGCTGATAGCTGCTGGAATCGCCACCAGGAACGACCTGAGCAGTCCTCAAATGCTGGGGAATCAAATGCTCTGGCTGATAGCTGCTGGAATCGCCACCAGGAAGAGAGGCCGAGGAGGAGCCGAAAGATACGGATGGGACGTCATAGTTATAGCCCGAGACTCCATGTTGCAGGTGACTAACGTCAGCTGCGACCAGGCCGAATAGAGCCAATGTGATTACACAGAATTTCTGCGGACATATAAAAAAATTAAAAAAAAAATTTAAAAAAAACACACACACTTTAATATTAGGTGAAGGGCTGGAACTATACAAGGGAACTTCTTCTTCGAACTGACCATGTCTGCTCCTGTTGTTGATCTGTTGTTGGCGGCACTGTGGTTTCAAGTATTTATACAAAAACTTTCGAAAGAACTCTAGGCTGTACCTCTATGCTAATTGGTGGCTTATCGATTTTTCAATGTTTTTTTTTTTTTAAATTTATTCAAACGCCTAAACCCAATAACAATTCCTGAGAGGTTTGTTTCATGGCCCGACGACTGCGCCAAAAAATCAAGTATCAAATTTAACACGCAAACTAAACTCTAAAACTTTAAAATTAAACTCTCGAACTGAACGACCTCCACTAATAACGGGAAATTACGGAATCTTTTTTATATACTAATTGGTTAAGATCGCAAATTAGCGCAAAAAAAATTTTTATTAATTTTTTTATTTACATATATTTATATATATTGTAAGTTGTTGTTGGAGTTCTATAAGCGTCTTGCTGGAAACCTGTTTCCATATCTTCAATAAAGTTGAAGAACCGAATCTATATCTGTCTACTCAAAAAGCAATAATTGTCTTTCAAAGCCACATTAAAGATTTTTAAATAACATTCAATCAATAATACTTCACAAAGCCGAATAATCAATTAAGTTGTTTACTTTTTCACAATTGTATACCCATTGAGATGCTATCAAATTGTAGCGAATAGTAGCAACTCTAACGCTTTAATGTTATTATTGAACAATCAGGCATATTAATGTTTTGAGTGACATCGGTTCGTGTGCCTGATCTTTTGATTGTTTATCTCAAAGATTGACTTGAGATATCAACACCTAATTTATTATATACACCTGGGCACATTCAAGCATCGATACATACATATGAGACGAAGTTTACTTAAAACTAACTAACTAATTAATTATCTACCTAATAGAAATACGTAAATTAAAGTAAATAAATAAAATATACATTTTTCCTTCACAGCCCGTAATCAGAAGAGATTGCCTCTAGTTTCCATGGTAGTTCTGTAATTCTAGCGATTTCGCCAGTATTCCTTACAAATTGCGCTCGAAACTTTTTGGACAGTTAATAAATTTATCTATTCTCCTTTAATTCTTGATTTTTTTCTGCCTGAAAATTTGTAACATTTATATGTATTTATTTGTTTGTATTTGCTTCTTCTCAGCCCACTTGGCCAAGTCCCATCAGTTGATGTTTATCAACGTTGCCCTTATGCTTAAAATAAGAATAAAATTCTATGCGTTGATCAAATTCTACGGGTGTAAATTAGTCAATTGCTGGCTACATCGATTTATGTTTTCTTTAATTTAATTTGACACATTAGCATTATAGAGATTCTGTTGTCTAGTTGATGAATGATTTGATTGGAATTACATAGTTTTTTATATTCGGAATAAATTTCCAAAATTATTGACTTTAGGAAAGTGTGATGTGCATATAGTGAAGATAGTAAGTTAAAAAATAAGTTGTACATAAAATATACCATATATATGTATGCCACTTTATATATTATATATGTAAGCACACAGGCAGCCAATGTACATGCCCTTCTGTAAAATATTGCTATTTATTGCTATTTATTTAGCTATTTGCATAATTTATTTTGCGTGTAATTCATACATGACTTGTAGCCACATATTTCATTGGGGTCTTCTTTTCGGCTGAAAATAAAGCAATCAATAGTGTTGATTGTATTTGTATGCGATTATTATTTGTTTGGTTTTTGTTCACATATGTCTTTCTTAGCGCCAAATTAATAAGATTAGTTTATTTTTGACATTGCTTGAATATTGATTATATTCTTGAATATAGCAAACACTAACTTGTTTTCGGACCGTGGTTTAAGTGCCATGTTACACAAATATGCAAATCGTATTGTTCAATCTTGTTATAAGCTCAATATTGTGTATATGTATATATATATATATATATGTTTGTATTTATTTACAGACGCTTAACAAAGAGTCTCATTCAGCCACCTTTGACTGACTCACGATTCTATCGCAAAAGTCCAGTTTTTCATTATAGTTGGTGGTTAATTATGAAACCTGATTTGATATAGCATCGCAGACACCCAAACGGGTTCTTTCAATTTATATATTCTTGTTTCGAGCAATCCTTATGCAGATTTTTTGTATGCTTCCATTTGTGTGAAATATACAATTGGGTTTTTTGAATATATTATGCAATTTTATTTGTTTTTATTATTAGATTCGTTATGGTCAATAATGTTTCTTCGTATTGGATTGCTTTTGAATTTGTAGTTTTGCTAAACTAGCTTATGTTCATATTGTTCAATATGTTCACAGATGTAGTCTGAATATGTAAATACTTATATACTAAACAATTTTCCACAATAAATTAAAAATAATAATAATAATACCTATAAATATTTGCACTGAGCTAATAGTGAGCATAAAAAAAACATAAAATTCGCCACTTCTGTTTGTCACTCAATTTGCATAGTTAAGCAACTTGTTGTCATGATGAATGGATGCTTTTAAAACACATTATCTTATGAGTAACTTATGGTTTATAAATTAAAGCAGCAGTCATATATCATCATCATCACATATTTCATTTCGTTGCATTAGTCGAAACTTAGCAGCTCACAAATATGGGTGGTTCCTGTTTTGTGGAGGTGTTCTATGTAAATCATTAGCATTGGCACTCCCAAATATAATAAATATTAAATCTTTTATCTATTATATTATAGCTAAGAAACCAAGATAATATCTAAAAAGTGTTTTGCGGTTTTTTATGCAACTTTTTGACTTACATATATAATTTATACGCTAAATTTGACTTAATTGGGTTTAACATAGTTTTATTTTCAGTTTGATTGATTCAGTTTAAGGTTGATAAATGATATAACAGTTAGCGGTACGAACAAGATTATTTAATGACCGTCATGTCATAGATACGTCTTGTCGTTATCTTTCATCATCAAGAGTTCGCATTAGCTTGTGGAGCAGTCGACGGCAGTTGGGGGAATCTCAGCTACACACAGCCAACAGCCAAGTTAACCGGTAGCCGGCTTCAATGCTGTCTCTTGGCCAATTTTTCTCATTTTGGCCTGTCTTGTTTGTCTTTGACAAACACTGTCAAGCGCTGAGAAGGTCAATGCTAACCGATGCTCAACGTGCACATAAACCAATTACGGAACAGCGACACATTAGTTTAACGCCGGCAATGAATAGTTGAACACAATTATTTTTCGAGGCTGACTTCATAAACTGCAAAGGGCATTCAGTTTTAAGTTCTAACTGATATGCACTTGGCTAAAATGGGATTTGTGGTCTCCCTCACATAAACATTGCAAACATTTCGATGAAGCGCAAATACAAATCACACGAATCTGTCAATAATTATTATAAAATGTCAGCGCTTCCACATTAATCAGTGAGCGTTTGCCCACACAAGATATGATTGCCCAATTATGTGCAGTCGAGTTTGTCGCTAAAACAGTCTTGTTTTCTATGCAAATATCAAATACCAAACAAAGAGTGAGTTATGTCTTTAAAGTCGCAAAAATTTCGCAAAAAGAGGCGCGTTGTTTAACTTTTCGAGTGCGTTATTACAATAAGCTTGCAGTAGCAAATATTGCAGCCAAGTGTGCAACTGTCGTGTAAACATGAAGAGCTCACCTCGCTTGCCCTGCCTTCCCTTGCCATACCTAGCCCTGAAGCAGCGACCTCTCAATATAAGTGGAATCGTAGCGGTGCTTTTGCTACTGGCCAGTTAGTTGCCGGTTTTCAACGATTAATTCAATGGGCAAACATTGAAACCGAAAGTTGATCGTCAGCTTGCAGCCAATGAAGGGGCGCTGCTGTATTTTATTTAATTAATTAACGCCGAGAGCATCTGGTGTATCTATGCGCATCTCAATCGATGTGTAGCTGTTGTGTGTTTGTATCTGCATCTGTTAATGCGTCAAAAACGATGCCGCCGAAGTATTTAAACCAATTGACGCCTTAAATCGTTGAATGATGTTCGCCACTAATGATATCTGTCTGCTCCAAGGTTCAACAAATTGATTTCATTTGAAACCAAACTATAAGCAAACTCTTTGCCAACATTTATTTACAAAGTATAAAATGTTATTATCATGAATGAGATGAACGTGCTTGCAAATCGATAGCATTTTGTGGAGAAGGAAATCTTTGGAGCACTTTAATACAATATGATTTCCTTCCTTTTAACACCATGCAAAAAGAGATTTGCAGTTGTTACTAATTAAGTTAGCGGCCTTGGCAATATATATTTATGCCGGGTCATGGCTGCAACATATTAATTTAAGGATAGATCCACAACTGAAAAACGTGCCTGGGCAAATCAAAGACAAAAGAGAATTGGCTTAAATTCAATTTTTGCAATTGCCCCATGCTTATACATAAATGTGAAAGGCGAAGCTGCAAATAACAACTTAATATGATTTGTGACCTACTCGTCATTGCCGATTGTTAATTATGTAATGATTTTTGTGATGCCATTGGTTTATACGCTTTTCTTAATTTTCACTGGAACTGAACAGAGTATCTGGCAGTCGACCGCCAGCTTTGCATCTTCTTATTTTGATGTTATGGACAAAATTGACAGATGTAGTGATCTGGCTCAATGCTTTTGGACATTTACCAAATCAAGCATAATAAATATTCTTATATTATTTTTTGCATTTGTTTTGTATAGCAAAATAAATTTACATATTAAATAAATTATTTTTATGCCATTCAGTAATATATTACGGCAACCAGCTATATTTGTAGCAAATCACTTCAATCGGAATACCTTAAGTTGGATTCTGACGATATTCGAACGAATTAACGTAAATATTTATATAATTGAAGACTTGGTTCTAAGCATTTGCATAATAATACCATCGAAATACAGTTGGCTTCCATATCGCTGACATCTTCAATAAATTAAGTGCATGGCGAGAGAAGGGAGGCGCTGTGGTTCCCCTCGAAACCAGTTTTGAATATCGTGGCATTTGCTGCCAATGAATGAACGCAACTTTGAGTTTACCAGAGTAAAATGTTTTTTTTTTATTTTTTTTTACCGGCTCACAGCGTAATTTGCTAGCAATTACAGAATCAAGTTCCACATCAGGTTTCCCATAGTTGCCATTACTCTTACTGTAAGCAAGCGTGTGTGTGTGTGTGAGCAAAAGACACTTGTTAACTGCGGTGGCATTCAGATAAATTAATTGACAAACTCTGATTGGCATTATTAGCCACATCTCAAGTTGTTCTGCAAACGAGATGCCATCAATTTGTCAAATGATTTTATTATCATCGATAGAAGTGTACCTATTTGTTTCAGCGCGAGAAGATCATCTCATCATCTTTAGAAATTCTATTTCTTTTGCATTGCAAAGCTTATACAATTATCTAAAATTCTTGTGTATAACCGTAATACCTTTTAGGGGGGAAACCCCTCGATACTGCCTGGGGGTCACCAAATTTCCAAACACATCATTTGCATATATTTCGACTAATACGCATACTTATTTGAATGATTAATTAATTTAATGACTCACTTTTATAAATAGAAATATTGAGTATTTTAATGCTCTTGCTCAGTCACTCAAGCTTTGAATTATATTTCTATATAGGGTTAAGGCAACTTCAATTTTGGTTTAAGCAGTACACGATATATCGAACCTTGTGTTTAACATTACTTATGTTGTCAACTGTCCAATATAGTCAACTGTTGCATGTATGCCATGCCGAGCCCCTGCCAGGCTAGGCTGATAAGGCTGCAAATACTTCGACAACTTGTTGATTCGCACCCATTTAGCAAGTTCCACTTCTGGACCGGCATCATGCATCCAATTCCAGTGTTTGTGAAATGTAATGGAAATGGTCAGATTATTGGCATTTTGCAACTTGTCATACATCCGCATAAAACGATGCTCAGCATAAAACGATGCCAAGTTGCCCGTAAATGGATGGCCTGTGCTCCTGGTTTGAGCAGAATGCAAATGTTTAGCTTAACTTATGCTAATCAGATATTAGCCATCAACGAATACGATTAATTCATGTTATTTGCATATCAAAACTTAACGCGTTCTGAATGAGTTTTATTTATCAATTCTAGATGCCTTCGTTAAACATTTCGATCTTTTGTCATATATTTAGTTGACCATATTGGACTGCAGTTCGATAGATGGCTAGATAGATAGCATCATCAGAAGTCTATCAAAAATCCGCAAATGGAATATCGAATGAATTTTTTTCAAAAGTAACAAAACGGGAGACAGTAACAATTATAAAGATCGAATAAACGCAATTAACGTCGAAATAATAGATAATAGTTATTAGCCTTCCGATTCAGAAATATCAATAAAAAGGATAAATGTTCATCAAACTCATTGATTTTCTTTTCGGCTATGTGCTGTTCGTGTTTATTGATATCAGTTTAGCTAAAGGTTGGCTAACACACGTTGGCCATATGGTCGAATTTTCGCCAATATAGACAACAGGCGACGTGGCGACTTGCGTGTCAACTGTCAGCGAATTTGAATGACAAGCTGCTAGCCACGCTCTCACCAGGAAATATAGATTTAGCAAATTCTAAGCTAAAAATGAAAATATCACAAGTTTCTGCTAATTGAGCTGCTTAATTAGCATTATTAGGCTGTGTGAATCCCTATTGTCAGCTTGGCCCCAGGTAGGAATGTTGCCACCAGATTTTTGCCTTATCATTTTAATCATCAGCATGCTAGGTTTGGCAGGCCCGTGGATTTGCTATAGCGTTAAGCCTGTAAGTATGCAATTGCTTATAAATCACATGGATGTACAACAGCCTGCTTACGCGTACTTATATCGACTCGATCGATCGGTAATGATGTATGAGTAGTATATGTAAAAATCACTCAATAATAAGCTTATGGCTGGGATAGCATTTAGTTTATGTGTATAATTTATATTTGTATACATTATTATATTTATAATATTTCACTATGCATAGTAGAAGCAGGCTAATAAGCTAATTGCAATGATCTGCTAAGATGTTGTTGGTGCAATTGCAATTCTTGTTGTCTTAATGATTCAGCCTTTTGCTCTGCTTTTGCTTTGTGCTACGGAATTCCCGACAAGCACTTGCAGCTATAGCTTTTCTGTCTATATTTTAGCCACTTTAATTAGCCCAAGTGGCAGGCAGTCGTAAAAGCTGCAAAAGGCGTTGCCTACTTTCAGGCGGCCATTAAAAATTAAATGTATATCAAAGAAATAACTGTCGGGCAGGGACAGCACCGGAAAGGAGCGACAACAGCAGGCGCAGGAAGTGGCACAGGAACAGGAACAGGAACAGGTCCAGGATTAAGTAAATGACACTAAAATATTACGTGCACATATGCCAAGACAAATGATGAGCAACAGCAGCAAAAGCACCCGAAGCCACAAGGGCAGACGGTGGGCGTGTGGCTTGGTGAAGAGCGAGGGTTGGGGAGAGTGGTCTAAAGAGGCTGAGTGTCCTGGCAGCCAAGCCAAGCAATCAAGCAAAATGAGGTGCATTTTTCAGCAGTTGTCGGTTTTGGCATCAAATAATTCCCAAAAAATAATCACAAGGCGACAAAATGTTGCACATAATGCGGCTGCTTAGACAGGCAGTGGCAGGCAGCGGGCGGTGGTTGGATGTGGTACGATGCTGCCTTGAGGCAGATGCAAGACGTGCCATGGCGGACTGATGGGTCCTGGCAAGGATGTTTGCCTCGGCTCGTGTTAATTATTTTTGCTAAAATATCAACAGCAACAGCAACAACAATAACAACGATAACAACAGCAGCGAAATTTGACAAAATTTGATGTGCGCCCCAAAAAACTGAAATGAAAAATCGCAATTTCCTGCGCTCCGATAACCGCCGGCTACATATATATATATATATATATATATATATATATATTTGTATATGTATGTGTATATATATTTATAAGATAAATATACTACATAGATGCATTTTTGTGTGTAGATATTAAGGATTTATAACAATAGACAAACGGACGACAGACTCAGGCGGCTTAATGAGTGACGGCTGGTCATATTAGATCCGATGCATGAACTCCCCCCCATCCCCCCTCCCCACCCCATACTCTCTACTACCTACACATCCGTGTGTGTGTGTGTGTGTGTGTGTGTGTGTGTTTGAGAGAGTTATGGTGCATTAAGCTCAGCTGCAGCAATGGGGTGGGCATTCATTTTGCTTTTCTTCTTTTTGTTTGTTTTCTATATATATATATAATTTTTTATTTTTTTTGGTTTAGGGGATTTTTTTTTGGTTGTGTCTCTTTTTCTTCTTCTTCTACTTGGCATTTGCATTATTCATGTGCTGCATGGCGCTGTAGTTTTATTTTAAAGCCCAAGCGTTCATAAAAACTCAACTCAAACAGCAAGTGCATTGCCAGGGCGATGGGTATTTGGGCAGGGCATCTAATGCCCTTTGCTGCAAGGGAGTGCGATGATTAATCGATGAGGCAGGCATATTTTATATATTATATCTATATATATTTATAGTTTGATCTTTTACTTTAAATAAGTACGTTTTGGGCGTAAAGTCATTTCAATACTATAAAGTTTTTTACAAAGTCTCAATAATCTAGTGTTTTTGCCCTGATCGATATGGCATTTGAATCGCTTTGAAACTTCTTTCTGTGAGATGAAGAGAATTTGAGATTCGGTGTTTCAGTTTTAAGTGATTTTTCATTTCTTGTTGCATTTTACGTGCTACCCGCGCTTTTGATGGCTTTTTCGTGCCGTCGTGTGTTGATGCTGATGACAGCGTCGTCTGCCATAATGAAGTTGTCGTTCAGTCCAATGACTGCGATGACGCAGTGGTGATGATGATGGCAGTGATAATGATGATGATGAGGCGGGCAGCTAGCGCTCGTTAAGTTGCCTTTAAGTCAAGTTGTTTGACAATCTGCCCAACAACAACAACAACAGCAACAGCAACGGCTGCAACAACAACAGAAACAACAAAAGAAAAGAGTGTTATAAATTGCATTTAGTGTCGGTCCAAGCCATTGGTGATTTGTTATGGCTGCCAGGCTGTAGGGAGAGAGAGACAGAGAGAGAGAGAGAGAGAGAGAAAGAGAGAGAGAGAGAGAGTGAGAGGAAGAGATAAAGGACGGGAGGAGAAAGAAAGCCAAAAGTCAGGCCTTAGCGTCTCCACTCACATTGATGAAATGACCCTGTGTCAACAATGTCCAAGCAGAAAGTTGAGGGGCTGAGGCGGGGTGCTCATATGTAAATTGCAGATAAATGCGTTACCAAATGCCAACTGCCAACTGCCAACTGGCAACTGGCAACTGGCAACTGGCTCGAGCGAACCGAATTGTTTACAAATTTCATACAAAATGCTCAATGCTGGCCATGGGCCAAGATGTGCATATGCTAAAATAACGCGCCAGTCATAAACTAAAGACTTTGTTTACAAATTAAATGCAACATGCAACAAGCGACAACAACAATAATAGCAGCAGTAACAGCTACAGCAACGGAGACATCGACATCTTCATCCAGGCCGACTATATAGACCCCAGACTAAAAAGCTTCCAGCTTCGAGAGATATGCGCACAGATACACGAGACTGAGATCGGAGCCTCAGTCTGAGCTTGCATATGAATGCGAGTTGGCCAGATGGACAGCGGGCCAGCGGGCCAGCCTGCTTGGATATGCACCCGAACCTATACACTTGGCAGTGAATGAGAATGTGAATGTGAATGTGAATGTAGCTCGCTCCTGGCGCTTGGGTGTGATGTCTATGCGAATGCAGTTGTTGCCTGTTGTTGTTGCTGGTGTTTGTTGTTGCTGTTGCTGTTGTTGCCCCATGTACTTTATGCCCACGGTATGCAAAACAGGGCAGGCCCACTCTACGCCCCGCACTGCACGCTCCATGCTCTACTCTATATGCTATATGGTATACGCTATACTCTGTGTACAGCAACAGCTACATGTGTTTTACATGAATTTTAAATGATATGTTAAATAAAATGCGCAGCTAAACAGCCGACGGGCCCGTCGACGACGACGACGACGACGACGACGACGACGACGACGAATGCGTGGACAACACGCAGCGAACCAGGCCAAAGGCAGCGCGGTGCGGTGCGGTGCGGAGCGGGCCCAGATGAAAGCGCCGGAGCTGGCGAGAGCGGTATGGTCAAACAGTGGTTCGAACATTGGCTAAGATTTAAGGTCAAATTAAGCAACTGTATAAGCGATCGGAAAGATCAGTTAAATATTAGCCTGGATAAACTGAGCCTAGCAAGTGGCGAGGTTTCGGCTTGCTTCAGCAAAAAGTTAGTTTTGTTGGTAAAATCATAAATTACAGAACACTGGCTAAAGTTATACACTTTTTTTCTTATATGTTTTTTTAACGTTTTGCTATTGTATTGAAAATCGATCTATACTTTGAAGAATGCCTTCAAATTCCATTCTGTTGGACGGGTTACAGAGTAAAACCCATATGGACCATCAATATATTCCACTGAATATCTTTATATGTGTCGCACTCGATATTCTTGTTATCACTAAATTGTTTTCAATTGGAAAGATATGCGAGTTTCATGCTTTATATGTATATAGATTTGATTGGATTTCTGCATGGGTTGGGGACAGTGTGCGTCGCATCTAAAACTATGCAAAGTTTATGCGACTCTAAAATATTTGCGCTGCACATGCGCATGCAATGCTAGCTCAATTGTTCAGATATATTTATATCTTAAATGGAGGCAAAACGGGTCGCTGCTGCGGCTGCTGCGGCTGCTGCACCCGCTAGCAGCTAGCTGCAAAATCAGCAGCGGCAGCAGTCAGTGCCCCAGTCACATTTGTAGTTGTGGAGCTGAAGCTGGTAGTTGCAGTCGCAAGTAGAGGGAGAGTCGGAAGGAGTCTGCTGCTAAACCGTTTGCCGGCTGCTGCCTGATGTTATCAATTCAAAGTCAAATGGGGGGGACAACAAAACAAATCGGCGCTGCATCTATAATGAGCCCAAGCCGGTGCTATGGCCCAGACCCAGACCCAGACTCGGACCCAGTCTCAAGCTCAGCTCAGGCTCAGGCTCAGGCCCAGGCTCAGCTATAGCTGGCCCGAATCTGAATTGTTGGCCATATGGCTTTCGGGCCTGGGCCATGTTTTCTTTTGCCTTTTCTTTTTCATTGTAAGTTGAGCATGTGCTCATTGAGTTGTTGTTATTATTGTTCTTGTTGTTATATTTGCACGATGTCTGACTAGGGACACCCACCCAATGAATGCACACAAACGCACACACGCACACACACACACACACACACACCTATATACATACATACACACGCAGCGTTGTGCGTTGCCCCAAGGGAATCGCTGTGCAAGTCCAAGCTGGAGTCCGAATTGGAGTCGCATTATTTCAAGTTGTTTCAGCGCTGATCAATTGACTTCTTTGCTCTCTCTTTCCCTCTTTCCCTCTCTTCCTGTCTCTCTCTTTCGCTTTCCATCTTACCCACTGCCCCCCTGTTTGTTTGATTACAAAATTGTGGACTGCCGCACAATTGAATCGCCCAGACCCATAAATGTCTTTATTATAGGCGAAGTGCTTCGGCCAATTTGTTGTCAGAATTGAGCACTAGTTGTCTGCGCTTCTTCTTCTTTATTTTTGAACTTACCAATCAAACCGTTGCTAAAATACAGATACACACAGAAGAAAGTTCGCCCTGAATTAGGATTACACATAAAAAAATGTTTTAAAATTAGAAATTGTTTTTTATAATTTTGAGAAATATTTTCTTTTATTAATAAATATATTTCGAACAAGAGTATAACAAAATATAATTATTTATTAATTAATTACTTATATATATCCAAAATTATTGTATACATGAATTGCTCAGATACTTATGTTTAATAATAACAATAATATATGTTATTAATACAATTACAATATTAATTGTTAATTTGTTTGATGATGTAATTGTAAAATACGAAGTAATTCAGACATTATTTTTCTCTACATTAATTAAGAAAAGAAATATCCTGATTTTTAAAAATATAATAAAACAAATCTTCTCTTGGCGATTTTCTAATTTTCCGAACAATTTTTAGTTTCTGATAATGCCTTAGGTTACCGTATTAAATGGAAAACAGAAAACAAATTAGAACGAGCTTCTAATTGAAAGACTTGATTCGCTTCTTATCTAATTAAAATGGAAATATTTGCATTTGGGACCCTTCAACGATTATAGTTTTTCATTTTGAAGATTGGGCAACATTCAACCGATGTTCCCCATGCAGTCGCCTTAATTGGCTTTCGGTTGACCCAATTCACTAATGGAAATGGATGGATAAATTCGTTGAATTTTTCAAGATTGCAGCAATAACTGTGCCAAAGTGCAAAACGCGAAACACCCACAAAAAACACCCAATTTCAGACACCTACAACAAAAACAACAACAAAAACAACAACAACAACAATAACAACAACAGCAACAACAATGGCAAAGTTGGCCACTAAATTGCAGATGCAGCAAGCTGCTGGCAACAATTTCTTTAAACACAGAGCCCGGTCAACAAACTGGCAGCAGCAGCAGCAGCAGTAATAGAAAAGGATTCAACTCCATTGAACACCCGAATTTGTAATTTTCGAGTTAGGCTTCGCTTTGACCAGCCCAGAAATGGTGGGCGAGCAAATTATAGCCTTGCACTCCGCAGACAGCTACAAGCTAACCAAAAACCCAAGACAAAATATCAAAGTTTTGGAGCCATCGTCGTCGGCGTCTGTTTAGCACTTAACACGTCAACAGACGACGGTCGTCGTCAGTTATTTTTATTTTTATTTTCTTATTTCTTTTTTTTTTGGCTAGTTCCCATCGAGCCAAAACGAGAAATGTAATGGAATCAATGTTGCGGTATTTTCCTTTTACTGACATGATTACCTGTCTGCGATTGTGTGTGTGTGTGTATATGTCCATATAGATAGACAGAGAGAGATGCATCGATGGATGGATAGATAGATACGTAAGATAAGATTGCACATGATTGTGCCCGTTGCAGGCACTTGCTTGCCATGCCTGCTTATCGATTATTATCTATTTTGGCAGAAATCGATCGTGATCGATTTAGGGCTGCTGATGCAGTTGCTCTGTTGTTGCCACAACGACTGCACGCTGCACTATTGCACAAAAGGTTAAGTGGCGAAACAATGCCTCGAAAAATGTTGTTCGACTTGCCACGTTGCCAGCAGCAGCATGCGTGCTGTGCAAGATGAACTATTTTCTTCACATTCAATCACATCAGCAGAGTTGCTAATGTGGCAGCAAACATCAGCAACAATTTCTTGCATCCAACCATTTTATCGATTTTACAACTATCAATACATTTTTTAAAGTGTTTTTCTTTCTTGCGTTATTATGGTCAGATTCTTTAAATACCATGAAGTGCAACTATTAATAAAACATGTTTTTGTTATTTAGATAAGTGACATAAAGTTGGCTTTGTGAAAGTTTGGACTGGATTATTGATTTGACACATCAAGCAGCACAAAAATTCGTAAGGAATTGGAAATTATTATTTCAGATTAACAGATCAGAACGAATTGGGATAGAAACAACAAAAAACATATATATTCAAAATGCCAGTCGATGACCAGTCCTTCATGGAGGAGCAACCCGGCAAGATGTTCGATCGTTGTCTGGCCAATGGGATTATAAAGGGTGGTGGCGGGCTCATCGTTGGAACTGTCATATCTCTGTTGTTCCTACGCCGACGTGTCTGGCCAATGTTGATCGGGACCGGGTTTGGTATTGGAGTTGCCTATAACGCATGCGAAAAGGATTTGAAATCGATTAAGTAGAGGCCAAGGAGTATATCAAAATTACACACATACATGCATAGCTATACCTACCTATATCTATATACATATATTTGTATTACATTTTGTGTATTTGTATTTATATGGCAATAGTGCAAGTGTGCATATCATGGAGACCAAGTTGTATGTTGTACTAGCTGTTGCTTGTTTGACTGCCAATTAAAATTCAATAAAAATACATGCAATTCCAATGAAAATGATGCACACGTTATCACAAAATGGGAAATCTTCAAATCGGGGCATGACTAGAAGCAATCAGTACGAGTTCCATGTAAAACAGTATCAGCCAAGATCCACACAACAAAAAAAGAGGAGAGAAGAGAGCCAGAGCGAGAGAGCCAGCGAGCGGGCGAGTTAAAAATCTTTAGTTCGGGTCAGCAGCAGAGTCAAGTGCAGCAAAGACGCCTTCGACATTGCCATCGCCTTCGAGGAGCTCACGTTTTGCAATCCGCAATCCGCAATCCGCAATCCGCAGTCCGCGGAAGCCGCCTCATGTTGCATGCAACAACTTGGTGCCGAGGCTCGTTTGCCCGTCACATAATCTGCTCCAAATCAAAATTGCTTATTAAACGTGGAGCTGTGGATAGGCTGCAGTTCTTGGCCTACAGCCTCTCTCTCTCTCTGCCTCTCTGCCTCTCTGTCTCTCTCTGTCTCACTCGATTAGCCTCTTTCTGTCTCTATCTTGGTACTGTCCCTCTTTCTGTCGCTGTGTGTATGCGTTGTGGGCGCCCGCAGCCAGCATTGCAGCTGGCCATGCACTTGGGGATCTGGGCATTTTACTGTGGACTTGCGTAGCGCCCAAAACGAATCTGTCGCCGCATCGCCAGTTTACAGTGTGCCTTGGAAAATTGCTGCCGAATTCTGTTTCAGCAGCGAGTTGGATCACGATTGCCTGAATTTAGCGGGACTCAATAAGCTCAAACATCTTGATATGGATGCGGCGCTACAGGCGCATTGATCGACGATGACGATGACGACGACGACGACGACGACGACGACGACGACGACGACGAGGACGACGACGACGACGTGCAAAGCTGCCAATGAAGCGATGCAAGCCGGAGGCTCTACTCCCCCTACCCCCCACTGCCTTTCTCTCTCTCTCTCTCTCCCCATCCATCTCTGTCTTTGGTGGTAGCTGGTCGCCTTTTTCTACTTTTGCCCTCTGAACCCTGATTGCATTTTGTATACCTTATAATTGCTGGCCATGGTTAAGCGCTATCTTTGCGCACTCGCTGCCTGTCCAGAGCCTTGGTCACTCACTCAGTTAGTTGATGGCAAATTGGAGATTGTCAGGCTCTGCTCTGCTTCCATTCGACGCGCTGGCTTTTTTTTCTTCTCATTTTTGGTTATCATATAATCAACGATGCCTGGTGTTTCAATTCGATTCAAGTGAGGAGGGAAACTCTTTCCAGGAAATCGCAAACAGCCTGCGAACAGAACTTGTCGCATTAGCACCACGTTGTGTAGCTGAAATTAATGCGGTTCCTGATTGCCTTCATGCTCTGAATAGCGACGAATACTCGCACTGCTGGCCCTCTGCCTCCAAGCAGCTTTAAGATGTGTGAAATCAGCACAAAGATTACTGATCTCTGATGTGTACTATGTATGTGCGAATGTATAAAAATGTACCTTTATCATGCAAAGGATAGCTAAATTATCTAAGCATTTAAGGAATCAGCCAATCGTAGTTGGCTGTTTTATCTTTCAATATAAAAGTGACAACGAATAATATCATAACTCGTATGTTATTCAACATATTCAATTATATAACAGAAGAAGAATTGCCAAAAGTTGGTTTCAAATTTCAGGGTGGTCCATATATAACTTTTCAAGACATCAAGTGAAGTGTATTCTATTCGCTTGCTTTCTCTTTAATGTTTGTTTTTGTTTGTACGAAATTGGATTCAATACTGGGTATATTCGATGATGATATTGGTTTCGATACGCCATAAGTGTATTGTATTTTATATCATGCATGATTAAGGATGATGTAAGCGTCCTACAAAAAGAATTTCAAAATATTCCGTTAACATTTTCGAATAATCTAGGATATCATCAGGTAGATGACATAAAGTTTTTATTTTATTTGTCATAAAATCAATGAATGCAGTTGTAGTATTTTGCCGCTGAACTTTCTAAATTAATGCTGACTAGACTATCAATTGCCAATTTTGTTTTATTTATTTTTGCTAATTTTTTTTTCAGCTCTGGCAGTCGTAGCTCCAATTACTAGTTACTAGTTACGACGACAACATGTGTTTGATTTTGATGGGTTGCTCGTTGCTCGCCGATTTGCAGTCGCTCCATGCCACACTGCAAACGATCTTGACAAAAAAGCGCAAGCAGCTACAACAACAGCAACAACAACTGAAAAATGGAAAGGTTCCCAAGAAAATTTAGATCAATTTTCCTAATTTACTTGAGCGCAGCGATTGCGTGTCGTGGCGTGAAAAACGGCACTTGAAAATTCCTACAGCGCTCTGAAGGAATCGGAGTCGCAACTTGCGAGGTGGGGAAACAACAACAACAACAGCAAAAACTACAAAAAAAGGAGAAAAATAAGGAAGAAAGAAGGAAAGAAAAAAAATAAATCACGACTCAAGTTTCGAAAGCGCGAAACTGTTACCAAAGCACTTAAACTTAAATTGGCCAGCGACGACGACTAAGGTAACATAGTAAACTTAGCCACAGATCCACAAAACTCCAACAACCAAACCAAAGCAAACCAAACCAAACCAAACCACACCAAAGCTGTAGCTGTAGCTGTAGCTGTAGCTGAGGCAAAAGGCTAAATTAGAAATAGTGTAGATAGATACGCCAATAGAATTTATAGCGGCTGCGCGTAGCCTGCGTCGTCATGATCATGCGGCTAAAGCAACCACCAACACCACCAACACCACCAGCACCTCCAACCACCACCACCTCCATGCTAACCTGGGCAGGTTAATTTTGGGCACGACGCGGCGGCCCAATGATGACGATGATGATGGCAACGCACGAAGCGACTGCCTTGGTCATGTACAACGTGCACGTTGGTTGGCCTTAACGCTGCTTAAGTTTAATGGAACCAATTGAAGATATTTTGTAGGCAAGTGATAAAGTTGTATGCCCAGTTGGTGGGTGCCTTGCCGGCTCCTGCGACGTTCGATCTACAGCTCTACAGCACTACAGCTCTACAGTTCTACAGCTGCACAGCTCCACAGTGGGTGCTAGCAGGAAGCGGTCTGCATTTTTCATCAACAGCTTGTGCATCAGCTGAGTCAGCGCGATGCTTTCACGAACCCCATTAAATGATGCGTAAGCGTTTGCCATGATGGTGGCTGGCTGGCTGGCGGAGAGAGCTGATGGCAGGCTAGGAGGTAGCTAGCACAGATCACACGATCTTGATAGACAAAAGGAGCACACAGTGGAGGCACACGTGAAAATTATTAAGTTTCCAAATCGGTTGGGTTAACTCTTTGCTCCCAACTCAAAACTCAACCCAGACACCAGAAATGTGTTGTGCGTAAATTGCGGAAGAATTTTGTACGGCGGTTTGTTAGCCAACCCGCACAGACAAACAGACAAACAGACAAAAATAGCAAACAAATTGCCGATGGATAGTTGGACATGAAGATCAGCTGTTGAATTGAGCTCTGAAGATGTCAGAAGCCTCAACTTTCAACACATTGTAAGCTTTTTCGTTTACCCAATCAAGTTAAGGAAATCACAGCGTTTTCAATTATGTAAAGTTTACTTTATTAACTCAAGTAACCATTTGCAACAGATACAAACTTTTCTTCATTAATTGAGCTGCCTAATTTGGTTATGAAGAGTATTTCCAGTTACCAGTACCAGCACTTTACATATTAAGCGAGCATTTATTTTTGTTGCAATATTAAAATAATATTCTTATGTAATATTATTTTTGAAAAAATGCTATTTCTGCTAGTTTTTTTTATTATTTATAATTCTTATTTAACTGAAATACAGAGCTAAAAGCGAGCGAAGCTCTACTAAAAATGTTTTCAATTGCAAATCGGCTAACGTAATGGTTAATTATTGATTATTGCCACAATGATGGGAAATATCGTTTTCTCGTGCATTTTTAGTTAATGAACTCAACTCAAAAGATTGGCAGACATCGATACATACGTACATCCACACATATATACAGACATATGTGTGTGTGTGTGGTAGCTTGCAGAATGCTTGACCTTACGCAAAAGCCATTTTGTTAACTTGTGACGTCAATGTGCGCCGCGTCGCTGTTGCTGTCGACGTCGACAGCGCTGACGCTTCCGCTGCTGTCGCCAATCAATCAAACGGACGTTGACGTCTTCGTTGTTGTTGTTGTTGCTGTTGCTGTTGTTGCGGCTTTTATTTATTTTGGCTCATTTTTACGCTTTATGCACTGCGCACTGTGCCGCAATTTGCTGCCTCCCCCTTTTATAGTTGCTTTTTGCTTTCACTGTCTACACTCTTCGTCTTCTTCTTCCCAATCTTCTTCGTCTTCGTCTTCGTCTTCGTCTTCGTCTTTGCCGTCTGCTGCTTCTTGCTGCTGCCGCTTGTTGCTTGTTGCTTATTTCTTGCGCTGTGGCCATTAAATTTGATACCCACTTATTTGGCCAATAAAATTAACCTACCTCAACTTGTTTGAGTCCATTTCAAGTACGAGGGCCAACTTGGGTTCGGTTCAGCTTAATGTTTGCCGTCATTTAACTGGCCCTCATCTGTGTGTGTATGTGTGTGTGTGTGTGTGTGTGTGTGTGTAGAACTCTGGGTTGGTCTGTCTCGTTTTGGATGCGCCTAATGAGCAATGAGTTGCCGCTGCAAATAACCACGAAGACATTTTTGTGCCGGTGAACGTCTTTGAATTTTGGCCGAAATAGTGTGAAACAAATTGCTTAGCTGAGCAAAACAATAACCAATTACAATCAATGACCAAAAAACCAATTGTTAATAGCTATGCTAATATGATGATTTATTTTCAATTATTACCATTTAGGAATAATCGGCACTTTGTTCCGGGCAAATCTTTTGGGTATCCCTTGAAAGCATGCAAATTGAACATTCTCGTCTGGGACAATTTCCTTTGTCAGACTGCAATTTGATTACGGTAGACGAGTGTTCCGATAATCCTGTTGACGAAATATGACTTCAAAATCCGGATATCAAAAAAATGATCTTAATTATAGCCTGAAACCATTAAAAATGGGTAAAAAGGGTATAAAGGTTCTGTGCAAATGTATTTTACAGGCAGAAGATAGCGTCTCCGTCAACAGCCGAGTCAACATAGCCATGTCCGTCTGTCCGTCCGTCTGTCTGCCTGTATAAAAGCGAATCTCAGAGACTTTAAGACTGTGCCTGCCATAAGCAAAGACTGCAATTGCAGACCTGCTCAGATTTGGGTGCACAACTTTTAATGCGGAAATTTGCCGATAAAACTAGAATATATTTAACAACTGGGCTCAGGGTATATCGTAGTCGAGCTCACTCGACTACAGAATTCTTACTTGTTTTGTTAATACTTTGATGCTCAAGCAGAGACAACTACGCTCAGCATTCAGTGGTATCTCTTCTTAAGTGGCAAATGCCATTGTCACGGCTCTCTCGATCTCGATCTCTTTCTCTCTGTCTCTCTCTCTCTCTTTCTCTCCTTCTCCTTCTCTCTCTCTCTGCTTATTTCTCTCTCGCATACATATAACCCCTTGAAGTAGGTGCGGCCTTATTGTCACACAGCTCCAGCTTAAATCGGTGGATTATAAAAGATGCGACAATTTAGACGTCGTCGCTGTCGTGGTTGCGCCTTGTCGACGTCACTCCAGCTGGTGCTGCGGTGCATGGCTGCTCCTGCTGGGGCACAACGCACCAATTAAAGAGTTGGAGTCGCTTTCGGCCTGACTGCGCCTGCCCCAATTTGGGGCACCGATGCGACGGCTGTCCATTCACATTCACAATCACACAATCGCGTTCACATTCAGTCGATTGTGCGAGTGTCCATTGTCACTTGTTGCAATAAATTGAAATTGACCAAAAGCGTGCGATGCCACTTGGCTCGCACTCTTTCCTCTTCCCTCTTCCCTTTCCCGTCATTCCTCATCCCTCATCCCTCATCCCATTCCCATTACCAAGGCTCTGCCCCTTATCCGTCTTCTTCACTCGATCATTACTCATTGCGGCATGTGTATCTTGTTGCAAGTGCTTTTGGACTCGTCTTGCGATTGGATTGACAATAAATGTCAACACTTTGCGGCCGCTAATTTATTTGTGTGCATGATGCGTGCCCCATCGCTGGCGGCCAGCATTTCTTGTCGCGATTCCGTTTGAGCATGGGTTTGGGAATAAGAATGGAAATGGCATTAAGTATGACACTGCCATTTACATGTATTAGTTCGAAGTTTCGATTAAATCGAAGCAGAATAAAGAAATTGATTTTAAGCATGATTTCGATAAAAATATGAAGATTTCATTAAAGTAGAAGCTGAGTGAAAAAAGTGCAACCAGATAGAAGCTGAAGCAAGAAGAGAAGCTGAATCAGGAATCAGTATAGATCAGCTGGAGAATGGAGAGAGAGAGAAGAGGAGCTAGAGCAAGAAGCAGAACCAAGAAAAGAAGCTGAAGACTGAAAAGCTAAGGGATACATGTAGCCTGAACTTGGAGATCGGGCTAAGATCTACAGAGAAAAATACATGTGATCATTCAATCTCCTCTTCTGTCACAAATGTAACTAAAAAGGTATATTTGTTTCTTAGATACTCTATTCCCTTCTTTGACATTGCAATTGTTTTATAATTGCCGGCAACCTCTTTTGCGCTCTCTCTCAGTTGCTGCTTGCCAGTTGCCATTTGCCAGTTGCCACTTGCCACTTGCCACTTGCCCAAAATGAGGTTGTAGGTAACTTTGTTGCCCAGCTCCCAGCTTGGAAGTCAGCGAAGCGCGGCAGTAGCAGCAGCAGCAACAGCAACTAAAGTGTTGGCCTCTACAGACAAGCCGCCGTCCTCATCCTCGTGGTCGGGTCGGTCGGTCCTCGTTGCTGGAAGACACGCGGCAGCCGCTGATGGCCGAAACCAAATGTAGCCAGCGTCCAGCGGCCAGGCAATTAAAATTTTGCGGCGACTAAAGACAGCCGCTGCTTAACAGAACCGACGCGATAGCCCCCGGTCTCCGGCCAGTAGCCCCTGGGCTGAGTCACCCCGCCCACTGCTCTCTGGTCTGCTCCCTATTTTGCCTAAATAAGTCAAGTGTTACGATGGCAACGGCGACGGCGTTGCGGCCAAATGGGCGTATGAAATGCAATTAAATTAAATTTGCAGTTGCAAGTGTTCGTGGGGCAGGCAGCGGAGGATGAACTGTAAACGCTGTTAATGGCAAGGGGAACATCAAGTGAAAAGGGGAGTGTGAATGGCCGGGAGGCGATAGCTACGAGCGACGAGGCCAACCATCAACTTGTCATAATGAGCAGTGTCAATTTTGCATAATTAACATTTAAATGAAATGGTTATCAGCAGACCTAAAACGTATCGGGAGATGTCTGGGGGAATGTGGGGGTTGGGGGATTGGGTGGTTGTTGTGATTAAGCGATAAGGCGATCTGTCAATCGGGGGCAGAATGAGGCGTCAGTGCGTGAAATTAACGAAATAATAAAATGCAGGAAAACCTAGACAAATGTTATGCACTTCGACCTGTTACTCCGTTCATATTCATTTTAAACGAATGCAAGACTCTTTGACTGGTTAGTACACACACACATACTACAAATATAATTATTAATTATTGCCAAGGCAACACATTCTGCTAAGATGTCACAGAATCGTCCAGAGTCCTCTACAGACCAAACCTACTTGGTTAAGGTGACTTCTTAAACTAAAATGCCCCCATTCAAGGGACTGGTAAGTCTTGTAAGGCTATTCTCTCCCATGGCTGTTACTGGCTTAAAACACTTTTGATTATAGCTGCCAAGTTCAAGTTTGTTTATCAGTTGCTGCTGTATTGTGACTTTTTCTATGCTACAATATGGTTCTGGTCCTATTAGTGGCCCCTCAGCTCCCATTTTTGTTTCATTCCTTGCCATATCTGTATATCTGAACCGGGAGCCATCTGGGAGCCAGCTTGGTCCGTAACTCAGCAACTACTTTAGACGTTATTAGCGTCTTCGTAACTGCATTAAATGCTGCTAAGCTGCCTGATAGGTTGGCATTATCCTTGATGCCATAGTTTCGTTCTGAATCAAAGTTTGTGCATACAAAATGCATTTACTTATTTCACCATTAGCTGTTTGGTAGGTTCTATTTAAGTGTCATTTCGATGTTCCAATGCCAATTATGCCTGACAGTGCGCCTACACACACACACACACACACACACACACATACGTGCATATTAATGTGGGGTGTGTGTATGTATTGCTTACCTAACTGTGCATCTTATATAATTTTGATATATTTACGAACTTTCTGCCTTACACATTCTCTCCCTCTCTCTCTCTCTCTCTCTGCCTCTGCCCCTCTTTTGACCGGTGGCACACTGCTTGTGTTGCCTGCCAAGCAGCCTATCGATAACAGTTGATAAAGCCGAGGACTCTGTGCCCAGCAGCCACCCACTGATGTGCTCTGCTGTGCTATGTTGTTTAAAAGGTTTTTCATGTAGTAGCGATAAAATGGCTAAAATTGAGTAACTGCAATACACACACACACACACACACGAACAGCAAATTCGCTCTCGCACACACACAGCGATTTGGCAATCGATTGAGTGCTGCTGCTGTTGTTGTTGTTGTTGTTCTTGCTGTTGCTGTTGCTGTACTTCCGCCAAGACTCCATATGGAACGCGGCTCCGAGCAGATGATGCCTGGCAGCTGGCGGCTGCTAGTTGATATTGCGGTCTATGCACGTCCCCCAGCCACACCCACACTTGGGGAAACCTATGTGTAAATCAGAAAACTGCCTTTCAAATTAAATTACACAGACAACCAGCTAAATATGTTCAGACAGAGAATTTGCTGAAAACCTTAGCTTTGTCAATTTAAATAAAATAAAAATTGTTTAAAATTATGCTTTGGATGTAATTCACTTGCTGAAAACTTGCTGATTTGCGCACAAAGAGTATGGCAAAATGTTGTACTTAAATACCACTCTTTTTTTCTGAGTGTAAAAGTGCTCCGAACCTACACATACACACACACACACACACCCACATACGCAAACTCAGTCGCATCAAATCAGCGAAGCTTAAAGCGAGCTTAAGTTCCAAAAAGGCCTAATCCGCACTTTAGCGCGTTTCTTGGCAGCTTTCCGCCCGTCATCTCCAGCCCTGCTGGCAACTGATAGTTAACTGGTGGTGCTGGTGGTTGGTGTTTGGTGTTTGGTGGCTCTGCCAGCGACTTTATTTACAAAAATTATGCAAACTATGCAATTGTTTTAACTTCCAGCGTTTCCTTTGTCGCTGTTTTTGTTGTTTTTGGGCATTTTGTTGTAATAAATTTAACGCCAGGTCGCAGAATAACAGCAGAACTCAGACCCCAGAACCAGGCAGATACAGAGACTGAGACTGAGACTGCCCCAAGGCAATGACTGACTAAGTGACTCACTGGCTGACTGACTGACTGACTGACTGACTGACCGACCGATTGACTGACTGACTGTGTGGCTGGATGAGTACAAGAATGAGGGGTTGGATACCCAAAGTGTACGCGCCAAGTATGTCTACAGCTTATTCAGATCATTTGTTCAATGTCCGTTAAATTTAATCGCAACATTATCTTCACATTTGATACAAATACGTTTTAAGGAATTCGTGTTGTATCTGCAAAGTGGCCACGTGATATGATCTTTGCAGTCGCTACTTTCATTTCAGACTTGATTAATTGCATTCGCTTATGGCCCGGAGGTAATTTGCCATTTCACATTTCTTATTATGATCAGCAGCTGCTATTACTTTGCAGAATATTATTAAACTCTTGAAAAGCATACATTCTTAAGTGTTAAATATGGAACAGAAACCAAGCAAAATAAATTGCATTCAAAACTGATAAATATCTCTGTTTTTGAGTATCTCTACATAAATTAAGTCTACATAATTGTTAAGTTCGCTTTCTGGACATGTGATAGAATTTAATAGAGTAATTTTAAAAAGTGACCCTTCCATATTTGAAGTGTAAGTCTCTGGTATGAATACAGAATTTGAAGAACTTCGTATAAAGTTTCATTTGAGTTATGTAGTATTTGAGACTGAATTTGAGTTCAAGAGGTGAGTGTCACTCACAATTACCATTGTTCTCAGTGTCTAAGTCTGTCTCTGTCTGTGTCTGTGTCTGCTAATGTCAATCAATTTTAAAGTCAATTTGCGAGTTAAAGTCTCTTACGAAACAATGGTTAAATCAAACGCACACACATCCAACCTGATATGTGTTATAGGATGTGGGATGTGGGATGTGGGAAGGTAAATGGTAAATGCATTTCGGCTCCGAGTCTTGAGTCTTGGCTTGATTGAATGCTTTAAATACAAATCGCGGCATATTTTAATGCGGCTGTGCGCCACTTGACTCGATTGCACAGGAACTACAAAAGCTATGCTACAATTCATGCATGAAACATGACGCGTTCCTGATACCAGTACAAAGAACCGCAAAAGTCGAACCATATGTTGCCAGGGGGTGACAAGGGGCACAACTTGGCATAGAGTCTTTTCTCATGCACAGCAACATTAAATGTAGTGCCTACATATACTATACACATGTGTACACATTCAAACTTCGAACATGTTTTCGATGCACAAGTGTGTATTGGATTGAAAACTCACTCAGCCAATTCACTCCTCGCTTAGAATTTTCATTTGGTTAAATTTATATGCGTATATGGTTTGAGTTGATTGTAATTTGTAATTTGTAATTTGTAATTGCAAAAGTGCTTCTCTCAGTGTATTGGAGCCGTTGACGTTGACTTGTGCATTTTGCACCTCACAGTCTCCGTGTGCGTCTTAGTCTGCGTATCCCCTTGTGGCACACGTCACCGTCACCCTTTGTGTGTCAACTCAATATTCTGCACTAACTATTGGGGTTCTCCGTCTGCGGCCTCAAATCAGAGGCACGCAGGTGAAAGCTTTTCTAATGAGCGCGTTTAGGCATTTGGCAAACACCAATTTAGCCATGCAGCAATGCAGCAATGCAGCCATGACGTCGACGTCGACGTCAACGTCAACGGCGCCGAGTTGATGGCACACCATGAGCGCAATTATTGCAACTTCAATAAATTTTCAAGTTGATTACGCACTGAGCGAAATTAATCGCTCGCATACGTCATACGCCATGTGTGCGACGGGATGGATTCTTTTCGAGGGGGGTGGGGCGGGGTGGGGCGGGGAGGGTGAGTGGATAATGCGCCTAGCAATTGCAATTAAGTGAAACTTGGACTGTGTGGCACAGGAAATTCTTGGAAATTATTCACACTCATTAACATATTTACACCTAAAAGCGAACGCTGACAAATGTGAAAGAGGCGTGTGGCAACTAGCTCCAGTTTTCCAGTTCCCAATTAAACAAACGATGCACAGTGCCGCATCTGCTGGCATTTAAGCCTTTTTGTCAACTGCCCCCCGGCAGCAGCAGTTCTCGTAATCGCAACCGTACTCGTCGTCATCGTCGTTAAAGCCGTACTCATAGTCGAAGCTGCCTGCCGATTACGATTAATGAGCAGGCACTTAAAATTGTTCTTGGCACGCGCTACGCAAAAAGCGCAAAATGCATTTTTTTTCTTTTTCGGGCTGTCCAACAGCGCATCGAGTTTATTAAGTTGTTTCCAGTTGTCCAACACCTGCCCAGTGGCAAGCAGCCAAGCCAAGCCGGGCAGGCAAACTGGCAAACTGGCGTCGATCGCCGCACGCAGCTGATTGGCAATTTGCTGCTGCTGCTGTTGCTGTTGCTGTTGCTGCTCTCAGCTTCGTCTCCCATTTGTCTCAGCCAGCAAATCCGAGTCAATGCACCTGACCAGCTGCCGCTGGCTAAGCTGCTGGCCAATTAAGTTACAGGTCGCGGCTAATATGCAGCAAACAAAAAGCACAGGCCCAAGCACAGGCACAAGCAGAGGCACAAGCAAAAGTAAAAGCCAGAACACACCCAAACAGTAGCTGGCTGGAACAACTTACAACTGGAGGCTCGTGACTCCCGACTCCCGACTCCCGACTCTGTTGTGACGTATTTGGCCATTGACAGCGCCTTAATGGATTAACATTTGTCAGTGTCGTGTTAGGCAGCCACAATGGCCCCTGGCGGCAAATGTTGCTGCCTAAGCCAGAGCCAGAGCTCGAGCCTGAGATTGAGCCTTATTTGCATTCAGTTTGTAGCCAAAAGGGGCTAAATGGCTTGGCTTGTTTGGGCCATCTAGCATTGCCCGCTGGCTTATGTGTGTGTGTGTGTGTGTGTGTGTGTGTGTGTCTAAATATTGTCATCAGTAACGCAACTGAACTTGATAAAGTGGCCAGGATTTTTAATGAGCTGCCCTGAAATACAATTGAGTCATTTATAATAATTTGTTCTCGCTTTTAATCATCGTAGCTTAACCATAATCAATATATTTAATTGTGTTTGTATCTTCACATTAATGTCACACTTCGGCTTTGGCTATCTGCCAACCAGGGAATATACTCTCTGAGAGACAGAGAGAAACCTTTTTAAAAACGAAAACGAAAATGAAATGATTTAATCGTTTAATTAGCTGCAACAAGAATGAAAAGTGTGTAAATACATTGCAAAGTTGTTCATTAGCTGATGCTGATGGGGCTATAGGTAATTATAAATACATAGGTAATTAATATTTATAACACACGAGCCCACAGAACACTCACTGCACGTGTTAAGATACTTAAACTTTAAGCAATTTTTCTTATTCCCCAATGGCGTACAGCTAATTGCTGGCTAGTTAAGTGGTCAATCACTTGAAACGCATACACTTAGAGAAACTCGCTGCAACTGGAATACAATTTCTATAGTTTTGTTTTCCGAAATAGATGTACAAATTTGTTTACATAAATCAAGCATTTTTGTATTTATAACAAGCGTCAAACATTTCAGTTTCTTTATTTTCTATTAACGAACAAAGAACTTGATTTTCTAGCTTAATTGAGAAAATGACATTTCGATTTCGTATATTTCTCGATGTGTACCCATTTCATACTCTTAATAATTCGCGCCTATGCCACGATTAGTTGTGGCAATAATCAACTTTTAAAACGAGCTGTCCGCACTGCTGCAGCGGCATTTGACAAATGGACAGCTGAACAACTGGATGGATATGCAGATGGACAGTTAGATAAGGTAGGATTGACGACATACGATGGACTCGAAAATACATAATATCAATTAGACGACCACTGCACAGCCCTCAGGCGCTGTGCTCAGAGAGCTGAGCCGAGCTGAGCTGAACTGAGCCAAGGGAATACCTCGATGGATACATATATTCGACGGAGTCGTGGCGCGGAAAAAGAAGCGTTTATAGTGCGTGTAATCAGCTCATAACTTATAAATTTCTTTAAGAGACAAGGCACACCTTAGCGTGTGTCTGTGTGTGTCTGTCTGTGTCTGTGTGTGTCTGTGTGTGTGTGTGTGTTAGTTCGCAGTTTAGCGCTGTGAAAGATGCAACGCAGCGGCGGAAGCTATAAACATCTGTATAATTAAATAAAATAAAATTAAAAATGTTAATGAGCGCCTCGGAGCTCGTCCGAGATGACGACGGCTCAAAGACCACCTTTGGTTCGGTTCGGTTTGGTTCCGTTTGCCTTGGTTTTTTTTCCTAGTTGTTTTAGTGCCAGCGCAATTTTCTTTTGGGCTCTTGTTGCCACTTGCCACTTGCCACTTGTCAGTTGCCCGTTGCCTGTTGCCACTTGCGGCTTAATAATAGGCGAGTTGGCAGAGCTGGTAAACGCAGTTTTGCGACTCAGCCCCGTAGCTTGTAAACAATTTAGCGTGTCTCTTCATATTATATCATTAAAATTAATATGAGTTTGGCGTGCCGCAAGTTATTGCCCAAGCCACACACACATTTGCTGCCGCAGTCTCCGCAAAGTGCGTCTACTCTCCCAGACAGTGGCCTAAAGGCCAACTGGTCCCGACACTTGGTCACAACTGTCGAGCCCCTGTTTAATGAGACAGACTGTTACCGAGTTAGAGCGAATCTCTCCAGGTGGAGATGGCCGGATCTGCTAACAGCTAAATGATTAGCTACTGTGCCTGCCTATGCATCCATCAGCAATCTTTAAGGTATTACCTTAAAGGATCCACAATAATGATGGCAAAAAACTTATGAAATTCGCTAATCAAACTTTACTAACTTCTCCAAATAAATCAATTCTTATTATTTTTTGAAGAATTTCCTTATTAAAAAATGTAATAAAAATGCCTTTTATGTTTTACCAAGTGTCAAAGTTTTATATAAAAAGAGAACGATAATGCTATCCCAAAATATAATGTGTTCAATTCATGAAATCTTCAACGTTTTAAAGTGTCATTGGCAATGCGTCCTTTGGTCTCGCAAACAACTGATGGCTTCAATGCCAAAATGAAAATCAAGTGTGGCGCTTTATGGCTATACAATATCTATAGAATAGCCATGTATTGTATACATATATGTATATACATATATACATATATACATACATGTGTGTGTGTTTCTCTGTGTATATAATCGTTTAGAGTCTGCTTTAAATGCACGTTTTATTCGTGGACTTTGCTGAGCATTCAATCGCTGACACACTTGACTGGCATGGTCCAAAACCAAATAAACTGCTCAGCGACATCTGCACAAACGTCACACAAATACAAATGTAAGCATGCACATATATATATATATATATATTTGCATATGCATATGTATATGTCTATATGTCTATATAGATAGGTAGAGCATTGCGTATACGAGGCGTTGTACGGGCGAGCATTTGTATCCGGCGAATATCTATCAATGTGCTTTCGGCTATTCATCAACGAAAATGTCTAAATTATTCAAATGGAAATGTGAAACGTCGCCGTTACCATTCTCAAATTTCCTGCATCTCCAGCTCTTACTACAGCACTGATTCGCATTTTCCTTGATGTTGCTGTTGTTGTTGCTGCTGTTGTTGTTGCTGCTGTTGTTGTTGCGTCTACGTGTTTGGCCCCGAAATGTGGACATGGCTATGGCTGCATTGATGAAGCGGCAGCAGACCGACAAACCGTTAGACATATTACCTACACTTGTGGGCTGTTACGTGGCACTGGTGGCAGTGGTGGCAAGCAGGCAGAGGGGCAAAGGATTGGCTCAACAATGGTCCTGTGCCTGCTGCTGCTTGCCCAAGTCAAATGGGTTTTGCGTCATGAGTGTGCGCTTTGTTTGTATATAATGTTTTGTTGGATTTATGTCTACCAAACGCTTTATATAAATATGTATGCAGACAGCTCGAGTAGCCACTGAAGCTAGACACAGGAGGCCACAACACACAAACGAGGATAGCTCAGTAAGTAAGTTGCCCAATATCTCAATAAACTTAATATCAGCTCACAATAATTCCAACTTTTAGTAGTTGCATTTGATGTATGATAATCAAGACGAAAGCTCATTAAATCCGATAGTCGCAAAGGTTAAGCGATCATTTTGTAATATTTCTGTGATTTGTATTTTATATGAGTCAAATTGATAATGCTACTCTCGCATTGCCGCGTGTGTGTGTGTGTGTGTGTGTGAGTGCCACACATGCAAAAGTATTTCTCATTTCCATGCAATTCACATTCGCACTGTAAAAAGGTTTTTGCAATTTTGAATTTGAGTTGCTGCTGCTGGCGAGGGCAAGGAACGGGCCCGTCCCGTTGCTGAGTTGGGAGCGGGGGTCAAAAAAGAGTTCCAATCGAAAATTCAATTTACTTGTCTCGGCTGCTGCTCGATTTTCGATTGTCGATTGCTCGATGTGAGCCCTGTGTTCTTTTGGTAACGTGTATTGACCCAGCTTGGCGTTAATTTACTGTTATGACGTCAGCACAAAATACATTTAAGTTGCAGCAGCAGCAGCAGCAGCAGCAGCAGCAGCAGCAAGGTGTCAAAAGGTTGCTTCGTTGCGTGTTTACTGTTTGTTGCTGTTGTTGCTGTTGTAATTGTTGCACACGGTGCAGCCGCCTTCTTTAATGTTTGTCAAAACCAAAATAGGCGTGTCAGCTGGCGGCGCCGGCGTTGTCTTCGATGTTGCAATGTCGCGATGTCGCCCAAAGAAAAAGAAAAATGGTCCACGTTTCATGGCCTTTTTGTGCATGTCAATGATGGTGTTGTTGCTGCTGTTGTTGCTGTTGTTGCTGGGGCAACGAGCAGGATAAAATCCGCTGTTTACATTCTCTAATTTCGCTTGTTCATTGTCCAGCGAAGCGTTCGCCGAACATCCCCACACATGCAGGGCGAACAAAGCATTTGGTCAGTTAACCGCGACCCCCAACCTGCAGCAGAGTCGCACTCCCGCCTGCTGTCCCTTGCCACGCTCTCATTTAGCCGCTATTGATGCGAGTTGGCTCGGAAATTAAGCCGAGTAGCAGTTGCTCAGAAGAACTCACCTCATGCTACACAGACACAGACACACACACACACACACAATCACACACAGCCATTGCCTTCTTTAACCAAACATCTTCTCTTTGCTTTTCATTTGGCTGCTGCTGCTGCTACTGCTGCTGCTGCACCTCCTGCTTCAGCTCCTATTCCTGCTATTGCTGTTGCTGCTGCTGCTGTTGCTGCTGCTGCTGCTGCTCCTGTGAGGCAAGAGATTTCAAAGTAATGTTACATCAAGTGGAAAGCACTTGCACACACTGTGAGCCTCACTGGCTGCACTGGCCTGGCCATAGACGAGGCATAGTAGAGGCATCCCATGTACGAGCTTGCCCCGAGCTTGCCCGAGTACCCCCTCTTCCCTCGAATTCGACCATAACCCTTCTTCTGGCTGCACTGCACCCATGCAGCAAGCATGCTGGCAATTCGCTTTGTTCTTCTGCTCAGTCAGCACTTTGCAAGGCAGGCGAAACATTTTTTTTGTCACTGTGTGCATTACGATTTTACAACGAAGCACAAATGCACTTGCCCAAAATCCCAATCCGAATCCGAATAAATTATAAAAAAATAACAGCTGTCAAAAATAATACAGTTTTAATTCATGGCAATGCTTCGAGCCTAACAAATATACTGAGAAGTTGTGAATAGGAAGGAATACGATTTCTTGATAGATTTCTTGATAGCTGATAAATTCCTCAAAATAATATATATATTTATATAAATTTATGTATATATATATATATATATGTATGTATGTATATTAAACTTATAGAAAACACTATTAGTACGTGTATCCTGGGTATATTTTTATCATCCTCATCATACAATTAAAAATATACACATGCTACAAATGCTGTCGCATAGCTGAGCTACATCTTCGCACTGACAATATTATAAGAAACTATAAAAAGAGAGAACCAAACAACAACAACAAAAAAAAAACCGAGTAAAAGAAGGAAACCAAAAACAAACACTGTGCAACAAAAGCCGTTGAAATGTAGTAGAAAATTTCATTTCTGTCGACAAGCGAATTTTTCAATGTGTCGTCGTCGTTGTTGTTAGTTTCAGTAATAAAACAGCAGCAACAGCAACAATAACAGCAGCAGCAGCAGCAGCAGCAGCAGCAACAGCAACAACAACAACAACAACATCTTGGCCTGTACAAAGAGTCTTGTCTAATTCGCACAAATGGCAAATGTAAACGAATTTCCTATGTTCATTAACCAATGCTGGGATGCTGACGCCGGCGTCGCCGTTGACGTTGACGTTGACAGCACAGCCTGCACTTGTCTTTGTGTCAGTCGCTGTACGTTTTGTTGCCTTGTTGCAAACATTCTCAGCCGTTGCCGTTGACGTTGCTTGCAACATGATACTATTTTTATTAGCCTGACACTGCGAATCACTTGTGTGCACACTCTTTTCAGTTGCTAGCTGCATAGACAAAAAAAAAAAACAAAAAAAAAAACAAAAACAAAAACAACAATAACAACAAGCAACATCCATTGAGTCTGTCCACATCCAGTATCAAGTACACTCAAAAAATCCCTGTTCCAAACTTTAGTACAGCCAAGATAGAATTTCTAACGTTTTCTGCCCAACATGTATAAGTTTTTCAAAACACAACCAACAATATTGAACTGGCTTTACATTTCAGATTAATTTTTCACCTATTTTATGGTATATCTAAAATACTTACAATTAATTTCATAAAGTTGCACAAAAAAATAATAATTGTTATTAATATTAAAGCGATTTGTTTGTTCTTGTCGTTGAAGTGTGGGCGTTAAACAAAACTCACACAACATGATAGCCCATAAATAGTTATACTTATTTTAACTGCAGTTGTTGTTGTTGTTCGTGGCGTTGGTCGTGGTGGTTGGTGGTGTTGTGGTGTTGTGGTTGCCGTTGTCGTTGCTTTTGGAGCTGGGGTTCTTTGCTGTTGCTGTTGCTGTTGCTGCTGCTGTTGGAACGCTAATTGCCAGCGATAACCTTTCAGACGTTCAAGTGTCAGCAATAACACACAACAAAATAACACACACACACACACACACACACACACACACACACATACACATATATATGTATATATATATATATATATATATATATAGACAAAACACAGCGTAAACTATTGCATCCTGCGCACAGTTTGATTTCGCATTTTGTTGAGTTGAATTTAACATTTAAATTTAAATTAGTTTTTCGTGCCATGTTCAACCAGCAAACAGTTGCCACCTTCCAGCAACGACAACTCCAAAAATAACAACAACGACAACAACAACAGCAGCAGCAGCAGCAACAGCAACAATTGGAATTTGTCAGAGCGTGTGACTTTGACTCTCAACTTGTTGTTTGTGTGGTTGTTATTGTTATCGTTATTGTTAATATTGTTGCGGCATTTTGCGGCTGACGTGTGCCAATCAAAATGCAGCTAAATTGGAGCCAAATTTGTTAGCCCATTTGGGCGTAAAAAAATAAAAAATAAATAAAAGGAAAACTGTCAAAAAGGTTTTGGGCCAAGTGCATGTGGGCTAATAATAAAAAAAGGTAAATAAAGGCGATCGCCGATCGCTTTTGGCTTGTGTGGCAGTTTGGGCCACAGACACAGGTCCACATTGAGCTGCAGGTCGCAGCTGCAGCATAGACAACAACCACAACAACAACAAAAACAACAAAAACAACAACAAGAACAAGAAGAAGAACAACAACAAGAGTGAGCCCAGGGCAGCACAGGCCGCAGTCGCTGTTGCTGTTGCTGTTGCTGTTGCAGTTGCAGTTGCAGCTGATCATGCGCTCAACTCACGCAAAATAGTCGTGCACGATTTGGTTCGTGATTTTGTGTAACGAAGCGCCCAAAAAATATCTAGTTGGATAGGCTCCAACTCAAGATATTTGTGCCGGCCAGCCGTCTGACGCTGATGACGACGACGACGACGACGACGACGACGACGACGACGACTATGAAGACGGCGTTGACTCTGAAGACGATCTCATGACCAAAATAACAACGCAATACGCTGGAAATTCATCTTGTCTCGCTGCGCTCCAGTTGGGTCGCTGTTGCCTCAGACTCATGCTCCGACTCAGGCTCCGAGTCAGACTCTGGCTCGGACAAAACCTCAGCTGCAACTGACGACACTTGCGCATCATTTTGGTGACTGTTTTTCCGCTCTTCCCATTTGCTGCTCTTCAAGAGCAAGAGCAACCCGAAATTGTCAGCGTCTTTGCGACATGTGTCGCGCTGTGAGAATTATCTATGAGTGCTGCTGTAAGCTAGAAATGCGTTAACAAATCCGTTGACATTCTCCAAAAAGAGGCAATGCAGAAAGCGAGTTGGATATGTTAGCCAGTAAGTTAAGCTTTTAGTTAAGCATTCGAATAGGCAAGGCAAGAAATTACTTGTGTCGAAGTCGAGGGTTTTACACTAAAAAAGTGTTTCACAAAATCCGTTTTAGATGACAATTAAGTTGACATCTAATTTAATGCATCAAGATTGCACATATTTAATACACATATTAATGATAAGAAATTCAACAAGAGTACAAATTGTGCATTTATTTTTTTATTATATTTATTTAGTAATGTTTAAAAATACGAAAAAATAAAACTGAGCGTTCCCAGACTAATGAAGTTCAATATAAGATATGACTGATATTCTCGCATAAATTTAAGTATAATTTATGCAATCGGTTCTTCAGCAGTGAAATTTATAATTATATTCAATGTTTCTAAATTGACAAGTGAATTACGAGTGTTTATCTGGCATAGAGCAACTGACAAGTGCATTAAAAGTTCGTCATGTAAACCTATTAGATACATTATTCTTCCTGTTGTTGTTGTTGTTGTTGTCGATGTCGTTGTTTTTGTATTTGTATTTGTTGTTATTATTGTTTTGTTTGTCTTACCTTGAAAATCACTGACTATTCCTGCGGCTGCTACGGTGGTCGGTGGTCGCAAGCTGTTCAACTCCACTTTACTCCACTCCACTCCACTCTACTCATGGTTCTGCATCACAGTCTGAGTTTGAGTCTCCGTCTCCGTCTCCGTGTTGAACTCCATCTCAGTCTTGGTCTTCATCTCCATCTTCGGCTCATGCCGAATGCCTGCCAGTTATTTGCTCCCATTGTTCGCAGTCGTGCTCAATATTGCGTTGCTTTTCCTCAGTCTGTCCCACTGCTTGTCTGAATGTGTGTTCTCCGACCCTGGCCCCCGCCCCCCCACGCCTTCTACATAAAAGAGCATCTGGAGCTTCTTTAGCACCCCTCCCACAAACCCCCCTCGAACGCACTCCATGCTGCAGCAGCTTTCGTTTTCGTGGTCCAGCAGACATGTCCTGGTCCTGAGCCCTGCGTTCGCCTCGAGTCTTTTGTCTTATTTGATTTATGAGTTTTATTGTGGCTCTCTCTGTTTCTGCTCCCCGCTGCTGCTCCCCAGTGTGCCCCACTGTCTCCCACGTGCTGCTGGCCTCAGTGAGTGTGCTCTGTGAGTGTTTGTTGTGCGGCTTTCAATACCTTTTGGGCGCAAGTAGCGTGCATTGATTTCTGTTCCCCTTGTGGCTGCAACTGCAACTGCAACTGCAACGGCGACGGCAACTGCGACTGCGACGACTGTGGCACTGCCAAATTTGGTGGCGCATCGCACACCACAGCGCTGCATGATGCTCACTGCCTTTGCACATAGATCATTTTGATCAGTCCCCATGGCCCTAAAGTCAGAGCCCGCACAGCCAGACAAGTGCGACTTCGACTTCGACTTCGACTTTGACTTTGATTTCGACATGGATTTGGATTTGGACCTCGGGTTCGATATGGAGTCGGATCTTGGACTGTGCGGCAAGCGCGTTGCGTGGGCGTGGGAAAAAGGCAGTCAACTAATTAGGTAAAATTCTTGGAATATTAATCAAAGCGTTCAGCATGTGATCAGTAGCCAATCACATACAGACATAAATACTCGTATAACTTGCATGCTAGCAGCGATTCTCATCAACTTGTTATACACCAATATGTGCCCAAGGGAAATTTGTTCAGTAAAGTGGAAATGCGGTCATGATGCACAAAAACAATTATTGCTCCTAAAAATATTCCAAAAAATCCACTCTCTTCTAAACCGAAACATTAATAATATTTGAAATGTAAGGCAATTGCCGAAAACCACTTTCAATTATCTGCAAAACTATTAAAGTTCTTATTTATATAAGTATTATTTATTATAAGTATTATTTTGTAAGTTGTTTTTTGTATTAAAGATTTATTTTCTAACGATTCGAAATATATTTCTTCAGTATAAACAGAAAGATGAAACTTCGCTGAATTGGCAAGTAAGTCAGCTGGAAAATTGAACTGGTCAGTTCTGTAAAGCTTGCTTTAGATGTGACCAGCAGCAACACCTTTCAGAGAACTAACTGCATGCGTCGCCAATTGCCATTCCATCAGGTCAGAAGAGGATCTCGTGGTTAGGCCATGGTCAGATGATGAGGTGGGGAAGGGAGCGAGACACAGTTGCTGCAGTCAAAATAATAAATAATTGAATGACCAAAGTGCTGTGTGTAGAGTGCGTTTGTTTGGTTGTTTAGTTGTTGTTGTTGTTGTTGATGCTGGTGTTGTTGTTGGTGTTGTTGTTGCATTTGGTTTGGCTTAGATTGAAATCGGACAAACGGCGCTGCAACAGCGACAGTAACAGCAAACAGCGAACAGCAACTTTTGTGGCTGTTTTGGCTGTTGCCACATGCCCCAAAGTGCATGCAATGCGAGTGCAGCTCATCACCAACACCGCTCGCAGCCCTGAGACCCGCCAGTCGCAGCTCGCGCTGCGAATTAAGCTGTTGACACATAACATCATGTCGCACTTGTCTTGTGGCACAAATCTCACCAGCTGAGTGAAACGCGCGCACAACATGAGCCGCAGTCCACAGTCCGTAGTTCAAGTCTTGAGCGGACCCCAGCCCAGGCCTCGAGCTGAATGGCACCATGTTGAGTGAACAGCCAACAACGGGAACGACAATAACAACAACAACAACAACAACTACAACAACAGCAATAGTAACAACCACAATGGGAACAACGACAGCGGGCATTCGAGAGCAAGTCCAAGTCATACAACGCAAGTCGTAGTCCTGCCTCAGTCCAAGAAGTTGGGGACGCTGGTCAAAGCACAACAAATCTTGCGGCATGTTATCGCTGCCATGACCACGACAACAGCAACGGCAACAGAAACAGCAACAGCAACAGCAACAGAAACAGCAACAGCAACATAAACACCAACAATAACAACAACAACAAACAGCGTTGACTTGAACGACGCGTCGCGTCGCGACGTTGGCAATTTGTGATTGGATTCTGCCGGTAAATGCTGTTGTTGCTGTGGCACTTGGGTGAAGGGCATTATAACATAACCACATCGGCTGTGCCTCTCCCATCTTCAGAATATAAAATATTCCAAAGAGAAGAAGATACTATAAAAAATATTTCAAAATGTATTTCATAATATAAATTCTTCAAATCAAATGGGAGATATTTATTAAAGCTTAAGGTAGTTGTAGTTGTAAGAATAAAGGTGTCAGTATAAGGAGCAATCTTCTTAAAACTATAAATGATTCAGGCATATATTAAATCTGATTAGGAAATCTTTCAAGTCTGTCAAATACATTCTTAAAAATAGTATTGACTCTTTGGCGTACTACAAAATCAGCTTACTCTCATTTTCGGATGAGATGCTAGGATCTTTAGAATATAATATATTATTTTATAGTTGGGGAAGTGAATTGAGAATTGTTTGCTTTGCCCAAAATGTACGTCGAGAACCTTACTTTTTGCAGCTCTGTCGCTCAGCATTGATGGGCTTCATCAATAGTACGAATGGTGCTGTGCAAGTGGGTTGGGTGGTGAGGAGGAAATGCGAACGTTGCATGTGGCACGTTGCGCATTGTACACGTTCGCGTCACTCATACACCATGTGGGCTGGCGCCATTTCAGTCGCCATGTTGTTGGCCGCCATTCGCTCGGCATCATCAATTCCAGCTGACACGTCATCCATCTTGGCAGGATGGGGGTTTTTGCAGTGGGCACACAGTGGGCAGAAGGGGGGGGGGGGGGGTGACGTAGGTGCCTGGTGACCCGAAACGCACAGAGGCCTGCGGCAAAAGTCCTTTAAACGACCTCTGGACGCTGCTGCCTGGCGCCGAAAATCTGCGGCCAGCATTAACAACAACAAGCAGGATGGAGGAGTTCGTGCTGCAAGACTGGCAGGATGGCTGAATGGCAGGCAAGTCGGCAACTGGGGAGCCGTAGTCCGCACAAGATTAGAAAATTCGACGTTGTGCAGCAGGCGAAATTAAAATGGCAACGACGAGGCAGGCAGGACGAGTAAAGGACGCAACGCCATCACGAATGCATATTGCAAGGGGATGCCAAGCACGGATGAGAGGCTGCCTTCTCTCTCCCCCTTTCTGTGTGTGTGTGTGAGTGTGTATTTGTGCGGCTGCCTCGCTGCTGGGACTCTCGACGTGCGACGCTGCAGCCATTAAAATACACAGCTGCCGTTTGCCGTTGTTGCCACTGCTGCTGTTACTGCTGCTGCTTGCTTTTGCAATGGCAACGGCAACGGCAACGGCAACGGGGCACGTAAAATGGTCGGCAGTGTGCAGGCGGCGCTGTAACGCACGCAAGGACATTTGAAGGATAAAGTCGCGTGAGAGAGAGCAGCAGTTGCTGCTGCCAATGCAGCAGCTGCACCAGCAACAAAAACAACATCTGAGCTGAGCTGAGCTGCCGTTACTTGGCATACGAAATCAACTGGCCCCCAACGAGGGAGCCGCGCGACTAAAGTAGTAGAAAAATTGAGTAGTAAATAAATGATAAACGAAAATAAAATGCAAGGTCCTGCTCCTACGCTCCTACGCTCCTACATTTACTATATATGTGTGTGCATATGTATGTGTGCATGTGCATATACTCTGACAGGATTACAAGAATGCTCAAAGGACCAACAATGCCAGGCAACAGCCAACGGCAACAAAATGACTGTCCCCATGCCAAAAGAAAAAAAAAAAATAAAAGAAGATGAAGTAAAAATAAAAATAAAAATAAAGAGAAGAAAACTCATCCCAAGCCTCCCCTTAACCCCATTCCTCTTTTGAGCCACCTTAACGTTCTCATAGTCGTCGTTGTTCTCCATCGCATTCGTGTGCTGCCTGCAGTTTTTGGAGGCAACTAAATTCACATTTGTTTTGTACATCCTCCTCGCACTCGCCACACCTCAACTTATCACCGAGCCCCACTTGAAGCTATATGGCTTCTCCGGCCAGAGCCAGAGCCAGAGCCCTCGGTAAACATCCACCTCCACTTCCAACTCCTACTCAGGATCAGTCCTAGCCCCTGATTTTCGATTGCAGCTGCATTCACTTACAGGGAGTTCTGTTTATTTAGACATGCGTTGCTTTTCGCAACGATTTAGGTTAATTTCAAATCAATTTAATTAACTGCAACATGCAACCTTCTAAAGATTGCAGTGCAACATTATTTCATTTAGTAAATTCATTTAAATTTACTTTAAGACTATAACCTCGAAGACTGCAACTCTGAAAACAATTTAAGATAACATAATACACATTATTATTATATATTTATATATACTTAAAATCGAAGAAAATCCGGCAAACTTTTATTTATATTTCTTTGGCTGACATTGATATTCTCAAACTTAGTTTTAGTTTAATTAAAGACATCGTTTTGTATAATGACTTTAATTTTGTATTCATTATTTCGGATAATATTAATATTTTCTGACATAGGGTGAAGTGGCAATTGTTAAATAGCTTGAGCAGTTGGTTTCAACTGAACTCAATTTGAACCAAGCCGGCTCCGAAATTCTGCGAATTGTCAAAAGACTTGGCAAGTGGCTAATTAAAGCCTGCTCAGCTCAACTGAAGTAAATGTTGCTGGTCAGGCTGCTGTTGCTGTTGCTGGTGCTGGTGCTGCCGCTGCTGCTGCTGCTGATAATTTAGCTGTGTGATTCTGATTTTGTTGCTCATGATGATGTTGGCTGTGCAGCGTTTTTGTGGCAGCCTCTCAAATAAATTAAATTCAATTTTGAGCTCGCTGCGCTCAGCCATTGGGCGCTGATGCCGTTGCGGAGGCCTGCAAAAATTCTTCACAGCCAGCGTTGACCTCTGTCAGTCAGTTGCTGCAACAACAGCAACAACAACAACTGAGAGAACTGCAACGGTAATCAGTGCCACATAACGCACAGGCCGCAAACTAAAACGCGCAACGCAAAAATCGTGCGTGCCCTTAAGACGCTCATAAAATAGGCAATCGGCGCTGGCCACGGCCACAAAAATGTTTTCTGCTCTATCGGGCCCAAAAAAGTAAAGGAAAAAAAGAAAAGCAGAAACCCGAATGCAGCCACAAAGATTGGCTAAGAATGGGTTGGTTAAACGGGTGGCAGCATCAGAAGTGCGGATGGTTGGCTAGAGGGGGGTGGAGGGGGAGGGGGAGGGAGGCTTACTGCTGCTGCACGTAAGGCACGACTTTTTATTATGCTTTACGTTCTTCGCGTTCAGGCCAACGGCGCCCACCCGCCTGCGCTTTTTGTCTCGGCCAAAGAATCTACACAAAATCTGTTTTGGCCATTGCCATTGCCATTGCATTGGAATGCATAACAACAACAACAACAACAACAACAACAACAACAACAACAAGAACATCAGCAGCAACAGCAGCAACATCAGCAGCAACAACAATTGTTGCTGTAGCCATAGAGCGTCGAGAGCGAGATAGAAAATAGTGCAACGAATGTCATTCTCATTGCTTGCTTTTCGGTCAACTCAACTCAACTCAAGTCAAGTCAAGTTTATGGCGCCCGCAACGAAATTGAATTGTGTTCCATCTATAAAGTACCCGGCCCGGGGCCAAATGACCAAGATAAACCGCTCAAAGCATTCACTTCGACAAAAAGGGGCAACAAGTGAACCTAAAAAAGACCTGGAAATTATGCAAATTTCCGAATCAATTGAATTTCAGAAACGAGAATTTCATAAGCATAACTGTGTAAGCAGGTGCTAAGTTTCCCAAAGTCTTCTAATTTTGAAAACTAGATTTGATATTTAATGTTGCAACAGCTGCTATTAAATATTTTGCTATAGATATTTAGATAGATATGTAGACAGCAAAATCTTCATAAAAGTGTTCCAGCTTAAGCAAGTCGCATTTGCTTTCATGCTGTTCTAACAAATGCGTTCAATCATTTCCAAATTAAAGCATGCTTTCATCAAATATTTGTTTTTACATTTATCCAAAGCACTATTTTTGTTCGATGACTGTTTTTCCACTGCAGCTGTGCACAAAAAGGGTAATCCTCAGTCAAGACGCACTTGGATATTTGAATTGTAAGTCCTGCTGGAGATCTAGCTTGATAATATTGCATTGAAACGACCGTTAATTAACGAAATTGTTAGTCAAAATGGTTGCCAAAGAAGAGACAAGATAACTGAGGCAGAGGAGGTGGCAGCTAAGCCGCAGGACAGATATTCAATCATTAGTGAATTGTCAAAAGATGTCGTGGCAGTGCTGCGGAGTATGCAATATCTGCACGTACTATATACATGTGTCTGTATCTGTGCATATATATACTATATATATACTATATATATACTATATATTTATATGTATAGCTATATGTGTGTGTGTAGATACCTATGCGTTGCTCACAATCTAACACATATAGACTATAGACGCCCATGTGACGCCCCTATTGTACGGGCCTCGGCTATTTCATTGGTCAACACATCCCAACACACGCATACACACACATACATACACACACATACATACACACATACACACATACACAGCATATACGAAATGGCAGAAATCATGCAGCAACTGCAAAATTTTGCATTCTCAAAAAAATGAATTAATTTTCAGGCCGTATCATTGGAAACTTTATGAATACCTGTCAAAAATGCAATCTTCCAATCATTTGTAATTTGTTATTTAGAATCAGTTGAGTGCTTAAGTACTTAAGTTATTTCATTATTAAGTCAGAATTACTGAACGTCGATCCTTTTGGTACCTATTAATGTCATAACTCATTTTAATCGCATTGTCCTAGCTGAGACTCTTGTCAATTCGCTATTACGCATTCCAGGGTATTGCTGTAGTTATTATCGTGAACTGTTCTCGATTTGCATTTTCTTATTTAGCTGTACACACACACACGCACACACACACACACACATACAAACACACATACTTGAAAATTTTTTAATTTTTCTTTTTTTTTACAGCTTCCTTTTGCTAATCAAAAAGCGCAACGGCAGAGGGAAAAGCAACAACGATAACACGGGAGGGAGAATGTAAAAAAGTACACTGCACAAAAAAAGACACAAGCAGAAAAGAAAATGTAAAGAAATGCCAGCCCAAAAGACTCCGATCCCAATGGCTGCCTGCTGGCTGCTGCTCCTGGTTGCTGCTGTTGGTTGCTATTCCTGCTGCACATGTCGGTTATGTTTGCAGTCGAATAAACAGCATCAATTCAACACATACGAAGAAGAAGAAGAAAAAATATATATCACTACGGGCCAAAGAACAGGGCGAACAGAGAGCCAAGCGGAGAGTGTGAGAAAAGAGGAAACAACAGCAGCAACAGCAGCAACAGCAGCAGCAGCAGCAGCGCATAAAATGGCGCCACGAGGCTTAGGCGCCAGGACAGCCACCAAAATGCAGGACACCAAACTCAAACCCAACAGTTCCACCCACCATTGCTAACCCCGTCTCCTAAGGCAGGGCACACAGAGCCGCGGAGCGCACTAAATCAACATTTCACTTTGATGAATGATGACCAATGTCCAGGCGCGGCTGATGTCCTGCCTGTCCCATATCGCATCTCCCGCATGTCCTTTGCTCTGCCCGCACAGCGCAGCGCAACATGCAACACGACCAACAGCAAAAGCGGTGGCAAAGCAAACAACAACAAGCAAGCAACAAAAAAAAAAAAACCAAACAACAACACAATCTGCAAAACTGTGGACGCAGCACAAAAGTGCAAGGGGCGTTCCACAGTTGCTGGAATGGGGCAAAAGAGGGGTTGGTGCTAGTGCTGCTCCTGCTCCAGCTCCTGCTCCAGCTGCTGCTGATGCTGGCCAGAACGCCTACACGACGAGCCTGAAAATAGACACGGACACTAATCGAATTATTGCCACTGCAGAAGAGATGTGTGGCGCCCCTGTTTCGTTGGTCCTTGTGCTCGTCCTGCGCGCTAGAGCGCACTTCGCTGCCTACACAGAATCGAATTTTTCCTGCAGTTGGCAATAAGCAAAACCAAAAAAAAACACAAAAAAAAAAAAAATACTCCGAAAAAAAACCGATGAGTAATTAAAAAGAATTTCCCTTTTGGCGTGTTTATTCCATTTTTTTCCTGTCATGCTGCAGCAGCTGAAGTCTGTGCATGTGTGTGCGTCTGTGTGTGCAGGTTCGGGTGTGTGTGTGTGGGTGGAAGCGGAAAATCGAGAGCGAAAGAAAGCATAGCATACATTTGCGGGCAGCCGTCGACCCGCATCTGCATGCGTTTATGTATGTATCATGCATGTGTTTTTTTATGTGCCTGTGTGTGTGTGTGTGTGTGTGTGTGTGTGTGTGGGTGTGTGTGGGTGTGTGTGGGTGTGTGTGTGTGTGTTGCATCGATGGGCAGCAGCCAACCAAAATCGAACAGCGTCGCCTTCGCGGTTGCTGACCGCTCACGATTGCCTGCTGTGGAATTGGGAGCTGAGCTTGCCCATGTACACCAAAATAGTGGGTTGGGTGGAGGCTGGGTGGAGGATTGTTGTGTGTACCGCAATAAACAAAAAACGCGCGCATAAATTAGATGCCACACCAGCGTCAGCAGTAGTAGCAATAGGAGAAGGCGAAACAGCAGCAGCAGCAGCAGCATTGACAACGTTTGCAACCGTTGACCAAGAAAAAAATATAAATGCAGAAAAACACACTTTGAAAGCTAATCAATGCCAGGCAAGTTCGGGCATTAACAGTTACACCTGCTTTTTAGGGTTAGAAACAAAAAGCAAAGCAAAAAACAAGAATAATTCAAGTTTAATTTTATTAAACATTTCATTATTGTAAATGAATGATCACAGAATACTTTCTCACAGTCAGCTCGTGTCTCAAACATGCCCACCAAGATTTCTGCGTAATTAAAGTAAATAATAAGCAAACTTTATAATTATATTTAGCTAATAAGTTAGTTTAAAATATGTCGCTTGAAACAATTAATAATAATATTTCTCATGAGATTAAATACAAGCAACATTTATTTTATATTATGATAAACAAATTAAAAACGCTTACATCAAATAGAATTATTTCCTAAGCAAAGAATATTTGTGGATTTGAACTTAGAAGGGAAATGAAAGCGACTCTTGTTGGAATGGCGCTGTCAGCGATAGGTATGACTAAATTTTTATGTCCATGCACATTTGCATTGGGCAAGGCTACAAAACTGGTCCATAGAAGAGGGCAGAGGAAGCAGCAGCAACAACAACCACGGCAACAACTACAACCAAATGCCACATGTGCACAGATTGTTGTTGTTGCAGTTGTTGCTGCGGCAACAGCAGCGAATTGTCAACAACAACAGCGCAGGCGCAACAAAAACTTAGCTCAGCTTTCAGTTATTGTTGTTGTTGTTGTTGTTGTTGCAGCTGTTGTTGTAGTCAATTGCATTGCAACATTTCATGATATGAAAGATTTAAAGTTTGCAACATAAAAATGTCACGTTTTTCATGGTCGCCAAGAGACGACGACGACAACAGCAACATTGTTGCTGCTGTTACTGCTATTGCTGATGTTGTTATTGTTGTTGCTGCTGTTGTTGTTGTTGTTGTTGGCGCTGCGCATGAGCATTTGGTGGCTTTGGCTAACTAACTTGCAGTCTATTTATGTTACAATTTGGCTGCTGCCAGGCAAAAATGTTGCCAACTTTGCTTTTGCTTTTGCTGCTTGTTTGACAATGCGCGTCGTGACATCTGCGCCAAGTTAGCAACAGGTCGGCTTCGACATCGGGGTCGGGGTCGGGGTTGGGGTTGGGGTTTCAGTTTTTGCTTTTGGTTTCGGCTATCTCGGGTTCATAGCCCCGAAAGAAGGGGCGGAGGGGAGGGGGGTCGTGGGGTTGGTAGAAGTCGGGGGATGCGATAATGCCAAGAACAACAAACGGGTTCTCAATCTGCTGGCTGTTCGTATTAATTTGACAACGCAACATTACGCACCAGTCCCAGCCTGAGCCTCAACCTGAGCCTGACCTGAAAGCCTCCTATTTAGAGAGAGAGAGAGAGAGACAGGGAGAGAAAGAGGGCGAGAGATGTCACTGATATGAGGCACAGACACAAGCGGGGCAACCACCAACTGGCTAAAGATTTCAGTTCGTTTCGTTTCGTTTTGTCACAAATTAAACACGTTTTTCCACAGAACCTAATGAATAAACTAGCCAAACGATGTTCACTGCTGCAAGATTGGTAAGGCGTTAAGGCACAGCTCATAAGCGACAGGCAAATACCCTGTAAGCAGTTTGTGTGTGTTGCTCATTGGTCTGAGATCCCTTCAATCTTGCAATTAAAATAATATTATAGTGATTTACATAATTATTGAAAAAAAAAACTTGGAAACAATGATAACAAATTGTGACCAGCAATCGACTTAACTTGTATATGAATTCATATTTATTCTTAATCCTGTTCTTGTCACATTGATAAAGTGGCAGACTATCAGCAATGATCTGAATGTGTTCCTTTGGAATGCATAGCAGCATGCTTAGCTGCACTATGACTTTGATAGCGATGTTCTGGATGAATGCTTGAAATCGTTAAACAATTGTTCAATCGCAATTCTCGTTTTAGAAATGCTAAGGAATTTGTTAGGTTGTTGAAGCACCTGTTTCCTAGAATCGCCTACTAAAGTTCAGTTTTGTGATTAACGACAATGGGAAGACAACACAAATAAACAGAAAATGGTAGAGAAATGGCCACTCTTCCAGAGCGGCAACTGGCAGGCGAGATGCATACAATTAGCAGGCTGTAAATTTGAAATCGAAAATAGCTACAAGACATGCGGCTGGCTACAGTGTTGCGTCCTGATAGGTCCACTTCGGGGGCCTACATATGTGTTAATTGAACATGGCCTGAGTACGTGTGCGGCTGGCTGGCCTGCTGCTGCTGCTGGATGAGAGGGGGGTGGCGAGGTGGCGCAATTTCTCCGCTTGGCTGCAATTACGCACATCTAATGCAATTTTGATAATTGGCCATCAAATTTATGAGACATGTTGCTGGCCGCAACGAAATTACGATGTGCGAACATGTTGCGATCATAAATGGCAAATGTTGCAAGCAAGGTGGATGGAGTGCGGAGCACATTTAAATGCGTGTGATAAACAGCGTGTTGCGCACATGTTGCCGTGCAACATTTCATGCAGCCAACGTTCGGGGCAGCTGTAATTATTTCTATTAAAGAGTGCAACTGCAGTCGCTGTCAGCCTGACTGCACACCACGTACCCAGCAACAGCCATGGCAACAGCAACAGCAACAGCAACTGCAGCAACTGCAGCAACTGCACCACCTGACCAGGCCATAGCATATATGGCCGGTGTGTTTTTTTTTTAGTTTGTATATATGCACATATCTTCTGCTTTTTGTATTTTTTTGTAGTTCTCAATTTGAATTTGCATGCGAGACGCGCACACGAGAAATTCTATTAGGCAAAACATTTCGCAATTGCGTGCTGATTGTCAGGTTAACTGCAACACTCCCATACCCCATACCCCTCTCAATCGCCATCCCACAGAGCTCACTCCCATTTCAATTCCAACACTCAAAGGAAAAACCTTGTAAATTCAATGTTTTTTGATTTCTAAACTGTGTTCATTTTGTACTTCAAATAAATGTTAATTGATTTATTAATTAATTAAATATTTGAGTTGGAGCTTAGCTTGAAACCAAAAAAAAAATATATAGATATTTAACTCCAGGTAAAATTAACTGCTTTAAAGTTATATTTTACTGTAGTTCTCCCGAAACAGTTTTACAATTATGAATTTTGGGAATGCGAAAAGTATTTTTTTTAATTAAACATTTTGATCGATAAAAGTGGAAGTCGATGTATTTTTTTTTGAGTGCACTCGCCTGCATGACCGATAGCCAGAGGCTTGCAACACGCTGCAGGCATCTTCTCAAGTGCCTCAGTTTCTCAGTTCCTCGGGTCTTCAAGCTCGTCTTTAGCTGCTTTGCATGCCCGCGATTATTAGTTACGGCCGCCTGAACGCATTTTTGCGCATCTCCACACACACACACATACACACACACACACACACACACACACACACAGAGAATAACGACGACCCCCATTCGAGTATCTTTTGTCTTTTTGCTTGGGGGCCCTCTCGAAACAAAACTGTAATAGTCTTAATTAAGTTTAGAATTGAGTCTGCGCGTAATTATGCGAAACGCGCACAAAAGTTCCGACTTTGAGCTCGAATTCGAGTTGGGCCACGTATGTGGGTCTGTGCATATGTACGTGTAAGCAAAGTAGCCGCCGCCGCCACGCCCCCAAACCCGCTAAGCAGCCGCCGCCGCAGCCGCAGCCAAGCCGAGCCACAATTATGCTGTGCACTTGCGCATGCCCCCTCAAACACACACACACACACACACACACACACATACGGAACACACACACATACGGAACACTGCAACCGCCCACTTTCCTTTTTAAGCTGCCGCCTGCAGTGAGCTCAGCGCTCATCATGGGTTTCTGGTTAGGTGAGCATAACTAATCTAATCGCTATAAATCTGCAGCCTGCCCCTATCCCTCTCCCTCTCCCTGTCCCTCTCCCTGAAACCCTGCTTTTGGCCTCTTGTGGACACACAAGCTTTTATTGATTAAAAATATGCATGTATTGAACCAACTGATTATCTTCGATGAAAGCTTAATTTCTGTTTGAAACTGCTTAATTTAATTTTCTTTGAGTCATAAATAGAATCTTCCAATAAGTTTGGCATTTATTATTTATATGCCGTTCAATTGATTCTTATTTATTTGTTTTCAAATAAAATTATTGCAAATTATTCATTGTTTAAATTTGCATACTTCAAATAAAGTCAATCTCGAACCAGATTTATCGGTTTAATGCAGTGTGGAACCGGTTAATTAACAGTTCGCAGCAAACCACGTGAGTAGTGTGAGCGTTTTGGTTGCCATTGATTGGCATACTCGATTTAATAAGCTGCCTGACCTACGATACCCTCTATCAGCCATGCTGCTGACCATGACAATTTTCGACTGCAGCAGCAGCAGCAGCAGTTGTTGTTGTTGTGGTTGCTGTTGTTCTTGTTGTTGTTATGGCTACCCACAACCCACAGTTTTTCAGCCTCATGCGGATGCCAATGTCGAATGCAGGCGGTTAAACACCAGGCAACAGGAACAGGATCACCGACGACTCCGAGTATGCCATTAGTTTAGACTTTGCCACCATGTCCCTCTTGTGCCTCTGCTGAGTGCTGGGCATCGCCCACTTGGCAGCGGTCGCCGAGTTGCCGTCCAGTTTGCCGTTTGCCGTTTGCCGTTTGCCAGTCGCCTTTCTCTTTCTCTCGCTGCATGGCCCATTACGCTGTCCATTTGAGTGGTCATTATAGTAAATTTGATTTGGACGCGAGCCTCAAAAGCTGCCCGGGCCACATCATCAATACCAAGTGACACACAGAGGACAGATGGCTAGGAGGGGTTGACGGTAAGGAGTCGGGAGTGGAGTGGAGTGGAGCGCAGCGGATGGGTGGGGTAGCGAAGAAATATCGAACACGTAGTTAATCAATCCATTGGTGGTCCAAAAACACGACGCGCCAGCAATTACAGTTAACTGGGCCGCACTGTTGTTGCTTCTAGTTGTTGTTGTTCTTGTCGTCAATTGTCGTTTCGTGTTGTTGTTGCTGTTCTTGTTGCTGCTGCTGCTGCTGGTGCTGCTGCTGCTGCTGCTGCTGTGGTTGCAGTTGTTGTCGTACGCATGTTGGCGCGCTTAAAACGCGTGGGCGGCAACATTCACAGTTGGCTACATTTGTTGTCTTGCGGCTGACTTTTGCCGCAATTAAAACGATCCCGGACCACATTTCATTGAACGATTTGCAAAGTAATTATGTTGTCATTAGCTGGGTACCTAGGCTGAACGGCCAGCCAACCAGTCAGTTAGTCATTCAGTTCATCAGTCAATCGTTCAATAGCTCAATCTATTTATATATTTCCATATAAAAGCAATTTGATTTCCAAAATGGGAGTCATTTCTCTCAATAACACTATTTGAGCTATTCCAAATTAATATTTAATTTACAGTTGAAATAACTTTGAAGTTCGTCATAACCAACATGTATTTTGGGGAATGAAATGTGTATGTTAAAAAGAAATTGAATACATTCATCATTTGTACTGGTAGATCGCCTATTGGAACGATGGAACCTATGACAAGATCAAAATGCTTTCCATTATTATTTAGTAAGGAGAATTAAGTAGAATTGGCAATTATATAGATTTTAACTTCGATTTCAAATAGGAATTAAAAGCGGAATATCGGCATTAATAAATAAGAAAATTAAACATCTTGCAATATTTCAACAATTATCTTTGTTGGATGTATATAATCGCCCCTGATGACGCCAGCACGGTGGTAGGTCGCCAGCTCGATTTAAATGTTCGGCGGCTTGAGAGAGTCGAGTCGAGACTCGTCCCGGTTGATTGGCATTGTGGCATTTTTTGGCTGCTGTTCGTCGAAAAGTTCGCACCTTCACGATTTGCGGCAAGAACACGCACATGCATGCATTTGGCCACGGGGCACACAGGCGATGTCTGCAGCTACAGGTCTTGGTCGATCTTGGTACCGCTCCCATGCCCTATCCATCCAGTTGCAAGTGAAGAGGGTGCGCAATTGTTGTCTCCGGGCGATTTGGCTGCCGAAGACGACTTAATTGAATGTTGCAGTCGGACAGGCAGCTGCTTATCAGCGCCACGCGCACAATTAATTCCAGCGATTTGTAACTTAACTGTAAAACTGTAAATTCACTTGCCCCTTGCAGCTGTCTCTCTGTCTCTGTCTCTGGCGCTGTCTCTGTCTCTGTCTGTGTCTGTTTCGGTTGCCTCCTCTTCTTCTGGTGCTCTTGCTGCAGATCGCCTCCAGCACCCCTCGGTCCGCTTATTCGACTGTCCGCCTGTCAGCTGGCAACAACAAAACGTAAATCAAGAAATTTGCTTATCCCACGCGGCGCGTCGCATCGCTTCCCAAATTCCCATTCCCATTCCCATATCCCCGTGCCCATAACCACATCCACATCCACATCCATATCTATATCCATGTCCATATCCATATCCATACCTATAGCTGACTGCTCTCAACATTGGAACAGGTGGCGCAGATCGCTGCGTGCGTCTTTTGCATATTAAAAATGTTTGGCCGTCTGTTTTGGGGATCAACGTTGAATGTGGCAACGACTGCAGCCTACAGCTGCATGTTGACTCTCGCCTCTTGCCTGCCGCCTACAGATGTGAGGGTCTGTTGCCATAAAGCACAATGGGTGGTAAATTGAAGCTTTCAACTATGTGTGCTATGTGGCCAAAGTTGTTGTTGTTGTTGTTATTGTTGCAGTTGTGTTGCTCTCTTTGGATCTCATTTCATTGGCCGCTGTTTTGACAATCTGCGCCAATTTAATTGGAGCGCTGTCATTAAAGGCACGCAATTAAAAATGTTGAGAGAACCAGGAAATATATAAGCACGATAAGCATACATACATATATCCATTTACTGTATATCTATTACAGTGTAATACAATCGAACTTGCTAGATGAATATTGCATTATTCTTTCAATCTTACAACTCATTCTTATCTCCATAAGCATAATCGTAGGCAAGCTTTATCTGTTCAAAAATACAAGAATGATGATTTCAATTTATTGGCATTATAAAGGGCTCACTAAGAGAAGGCTCAACAAGCACCGAAGACACCTTCCGGTTGGGTAAGCAAGCATATTGAAAATAATATCTTTGAAGATTATTGTATGGCCTCATTTAGTTGTTAATTAGTTGCCGAGTCCATAAATGTTCTCATCAGATTTGACTCTCTCTTTCTCTCTTACTCTGCCTATCTTTTTCTTTCACTCTGTCTAAATTAAGTCCACTTCAACCGAAATTACCGATGAGATTTGCACAAAATTGTGCTTTAACCTGGGTCTACAGTTCTAGTTGGAGCAAGCTCAGTTCGTCTATGGCACAGGTGTTAGGCTCCCAGTGGGGTGGTCGGTATGAGTGGGGGGCTTGCCAGGACAGCAGAATACACCACTAGGAATTGCATTACCAGACAGTTTATTTCATATCAAGGTAAATATATTTTGTGCTGGGCCATGCTCGAAATACCTCAATAATTAATTGGCAGAGTGTCGAGCACTTTTGCTCCTTTGCTGCTCCATGCTGCAGGATTGTGGGGGTGGTGGCAGGGGAGGCGCTGTTGGGTTTTGAGTCGCGTTTGGTTGCCTTGTAAACACGACCGGCGACATCCGTTTGAGATTTGAATCTTGTGGCTGGCTGATTAGCCCCACTTAGTGGAACGGTATTAGGCCATTTGACGAAATTAAAGGGATTGCGGCCAAAGCACGTCAGACTCGCTCTTTGGCGTGCGGCTCCGGCGACAGCTGCTAAGACGGTGCAAATAAACAAAATGACAACCAAAATATAATCCGAAAGCATGGACATAATGACAAACAGGCGAAACCCGACCCGTAGACGTAGACGGACACGGAAAAGTGGAAGGAGAAGTAAATGGAGAAGGAGCAGAAGACGGCGACCAGGACGACGTCCTGCTCGCGAGACAGACAAACAAATGTCGCGCTTTTCTCTACTTTTGTCCTTTTGTATTCGTTTCGTTTCGTTTCGTCTCATTCCGATTCGGTTTTGTTTTATTTCATTTTGTACGGCCAAAAAGGAAAAGGATTATAAAATACGATAACAACTGCAACGAAGCCTGTGGCCCGTCCTGTGACCCCTCTCTCTCTCTCTCTCTCTCTTTATCTCTTTCTCTCTCTCTCTCTATCTCTCTCTCTTGCTCGCTTTGTATCTCCAACGGCATCGACGGCTTCATTTGGCGTGCAAGAAAACCGTTTGGGAACTCTTGGCCTGGATGCGGGCCCTCTTTAAGAATACCACGCAATCAATGCCCGCCAGCCAAGGGATACTCTTAGCATCTTGGCTAATATGAACTCGAACTTAAGATCATGCTTCTAAAATTAAAGGACCAAATTAGTTCAAATACCTTTGAATTAATGCTAGAGAAATGTTTGAGATAAAGAAAAACAGGGGAAAATATTCAAAGACATTGGCTTATTTCCAAGTTCGCTTGATAAGACGCTATAGCAAAACTAAGCTGCGACAAGTCATGCAACAGATTTGCATTAAATAGTCGTCTATTTAGCAATGGGACAACTGCAGGGTATCCAATAGCCATGCCAAGTCAGATTGCATTTCATTTTTGTTTTGTCCTTTGACCGTGGCTCGAACAATCGTGGTTCCACAAAAAAGAGAAAAACCCGATGTTTTGTACTTTAAATGACATTCCGCAGTAAATTTCACATTTATAGCTGACACAGAATAATAAATATCGCGTTGTAATACTTATAAACGGCGTGCAAGGGACGCGAAAACATCGAAATGTAATAGCTACGAGTTGAGCACAACGACAACAACAACAACAACAAGTTGAGTGTACGCTGTACAGGTAGCTGGTAACGTACAATAAAAAATTATAGTCAAAAAAGGTACAAGCAGACAAGCGCAAATTAGTCGGGGGCAGCAGAGAGTGAGTCATACAAAGGCCGCACTGGACACACCTGACTCAAAAACTGGCTTTACACATGTTAATATGTGCTTCAGACATGTAAATTATCTGCTGCACGCAGATTTATTGCCTTTGAAGGACCCATCAGTTGGCCTCCTTTTCGGCGCACACACATCATCAACAATCAACTGAGAAAATACTCCATGCAAAATCACAACCCATTTTATTATTTATTATTCTTGTGAGTAGCTAATAGTCGGCGCAAATCGGCTGCAAATCAATTTTCAAAACTCGAAATCAGTGAAATTTGGACAATATGTAATTAACACGTATTTTATTCATTTCCATTTAGATATCTGCTAATTGTTTGATTGTGGTTTCATTGTGGGGGGTGGAAGTTTAATAAGTTGTTAAGACTCTGTCTGTTGGCTGCATTCACTGGGCGCAGTGAGGAAGCAACCTGCCGAAAGCATTGCCAATGCCTCGACAACATTGATAAATACGAAAGAAACAACAACAATGATAAATACGAAAGGAATAACAACAACAACAACAACAACAAGAGCAGCAGCAACTGCAAAGTTGTCCAGCATCCCACATATCAGCGGCACTTCATCTTGATTGACATGCGCATTCAGCGCGTTGACATAATGATGGACAGACTTGGAACAGCGAGTGCGCAGGCGCACCGGCAACTTGGATACTTGGATACTTGGCAACTTGTGCAGTGGGCAACGTGCAGCGTGCAACGTGCAACAACAAAGCGTGACAACATTGCCGCTGGCGATGCGTTTTTCTGATGCTGCAGCAGCAGCAACAGCAGCAGCAGCAGTGACTGTGATGTGACCGCTGGGATCCGCAACGAGATAGCAATGAGAAAACAAACAAAAAAGATACAAGCAAATATTGAGGAATGAGGGGGGCAGAAGGACTGCATCGCATGCAAATCACAGCAGCAGCTTTTCATACATATGCGTAATGAGAGGCAAAAAATCTCTAATGAAGTCGAAATCGGTAAACGAAATCGAAAACGGAATCAGCATCGGTAGAGGCATCGGCATCGGCATCGGCATCGACATCGACATCGGATGCAGGTATCGATGCCAGCCTCGATGGAGCGCCGCTGATGCGACCTTTAAGATTTCCCCCGCGCCAGAAAATTTTCAATATCAATTTTCATTGTTCGTCTTCGGCTGCGTCTCGGTCTTCGCTGCGTTGAGGTTTGTTGGCGGCGGTGTTGTCGTCACTCAGTCGGGGCACGATCTTGGGATACGATGTGCTATCTGGACATAAATAGACGCCAATTAAATGCTTGATGGCCATGTTGTTCTCTGATCGGCCCACGGAGCAGTCAAGTGTACAAATAAAAAAAAAATATAAAAAAATAAAAAAAGCAAAATAAAAAATAAAATAAAAAAATAAACTAAACGAAAAGAACCGAAAGAATCGAAAGAACTTGCAAGCAGTTGAACAACCAAATGCAGGAAATAATTTTACAATAAATTATATGAAATATTTTGCAGAGCAAGACAGACAGTACAAAGTACCCAAACAAAAATATGACACAGAATGTGGCAGAACCAGTTTGCAGTTACTTTTGCTGCTGCTGTTCGTGATGTTGTTGCTGGTGTTGCTGTTGCTGTTGTTGTTGTTTCTGTTGTTGCAACAAAAGTTTGCGAGACATAACGGCGTCTGGCTGAAATGAGGAGCCTTCAGACGGACCCAGAGGATGAGCCACAAAGATGTCGAAGTCGATGTCGATGTCGAAGTCGATGTCGCTGGTGTTGGAGTTGGAGTTGGAGTTGACTGCTTGACTGCTTGACTTGGGGGCCCAGTTCGATGTGGCAGAAGCCGCATGGAGGCATACTTAGTGGTGGTGCACTGTTCAAGAACTTACTCTAACGCCTACGCCTACGTCCACGCCCACGCCCAAGCCTCCTTAATTTTACCGTTACCATTAGCGCTGCCATTACGGTTACAGTTTCGATTCAGGGCTGGAGAACCACAACTTTTGCAACGGCGACAATATTTACTTGTTTACCCTTGCAGTGGGTATTACAAATCTGTATGAAACTTGGCCAGGGACGAAAATCATACAGGATATAGACTTGTATATAGATATGTAGGTCCTGCGCCTATACTTAATAAATCAGTACGAAAATAACATTTTTCCTATTCACTTCACCCAAGCCCATCTCGTTCAATTGTGGCGACCTTTCATTGTTGCTAAACGAACCGGTAGCATACATCAAATCATGTTAAGCATAATTAAGCCAATGACATTAAAAATACAAAAGTGATAAGCAACTTGCTTGGACATCAACATCATACTTTAGCTATATCGCTTCAAGGGTATTTAATCGACGGCAATCCGAAGAAGTAGAAAGTATAGTTTCTTGGTTCGGCCTCTTATTTTTTTTGGTATATTTTTTGCTTAAGTATTTGTTGCATTGTTCGGGGTCTACAATGTAAAACCTGTCGAAACTTTTTCATCGACTTGGCGCACAGTCGCTTCGTCATCGTCTGCACCTACGCGTGCCACACACAGCGGATGAACAACTGAGGTCACTTGCCGCCAATCGGCATTCTTACTGTGGCTGTGGGGATTATTGTTGCTGTTGTTGTTGTTGTGGTTGTTGTTGTTGTGGTTGCTATTGTAGAAAGCATCTAATTGCAGATCAGATTGGCATTGCCCTGTTGAAAGATATCGCAAAGGTGGGAAAATGAGAAGACAAGTGTTAAAGGTGTATTTGTGTGTTGTCTCTCAAGTGAAGCTCGCATTATCATTAAGTCAATAAAGCAAGTCGCTTCTAGCAAGACACTAAATTTTGATTTAACTGTGATATGCTCTAATACATATTATAGTGAAATTAATGTCAACAAAGAAGAATGTTTCACAAAATAATAAGCAAACTCTGGCCGAAAAGCACCAATAAGAAATCAAGAAACTACTTAAACATTTAATTAATACTGAGACTTTTTTATAACACACAAAACCCTGCATTTAAATAACTTTCCATGAATCCGAAACTAAACCCAAACACAATTGTAACAATCGAATTTTAAATAAGGAACACAAACAAGTCATTAAAATACACAATTGTGAAGTGCAGTTATATAATATATAAATAGCCTAAAATAATGCATATTTTCTTGTTGTGGGACAAGCAAACTTGGCCAACTTGCCCATAACAATTAATTACTCCAAAGGAACATACAGTTGTATATGTGTATATAGTTCAATTTAAATTTATTCCTAAACATATCGCTTATGCACAGTTAATCGAACAACAACAACATTTTCGCATGATTATCGATTTGTCTTTTTTCGTATGGTTAAATCCGAATCAAGAATTAACCATTTAAATTGACCATTGAAAGTTCTTCAGTGCTTTACAAATTAAATGAGCCAAAGCCTCTAAAAATAGAATAGAAGTATTTTGTCAATCTTTTCATTACTGGTATGGGGCGATTGGCAGCTGTTGCGAGCGTAGCAGTCGTGGCCGAGTGGTTAAGGCGTCTGACTCGAAATCAGATTCCCTCTGGGAGCGTAGGTTCGAATCCTACCGGCTGCGAATGATTTCAAACTCTCTTTTTCTCCTGCCGCCTATTTATTTGTCTGTAATTCCCTTTCAAAATTGTTTTATTAATTGTGAATATATTTAATTATTTTAGTGCTTTTCAGAACTGAAAGAATTGTGAGCTTTATATTAAAGATATCTTCTATATATTTATGATATGACAAATAAATGATAAATAGGTTTTTAGGGAACTAGCTGGGTTGCCCATTTGCTTTAGCAATTATCATTTTTGCTTAACTGTATGAAATGTGAATTAACGAAAATGGAAAATGCTGAAAATTGATGGTGCCTGCTGTGAGTCCTACGATGCGGAGTTCTTTTAGCTGTCAGTCAGTGTGGTCGATGATTGCGACCATGATGCTTATAATGATTCTCCTGTCGACGGTTTACGAATGTTTGCCAATCAGGAGCAACAACAACAACAACAACAACAACCATAATAGGATGGACATCAACATATGTGCATATATTACAATGGAGCTGACGGTGTTTCCCTTTTTTTTCGCTAACAACCATATCTGCTTTAATTAGAATTTTTGCTGTGGTCGCCCAGCATTAACCGAGCACATTGCCAATAGTTCCCAATCCCCGCCTCCACCATGCCCCAAACTCCTTTGATTTGCTTTTCCAATTCAATTATTATGAAGGCGGTTTTGGGTCTGGCTTGGAGATGGCGGTGGAGATGACTCTCTACAGTCCGTTGGCTGTAAAACAAAAATATGAGAAAAAAGAAAGCCAGCAAGAAAAAAGTAAATGCTCGCGACACTGGCACATGTGAGCAGCATATTGGAAATACCACGAGCATGCCATCCCACTCACACACGCAGGTCTGTCTCACTTGCTCGGAATGCTCTTTTCTTTTTTTTTTTTTTTTTTTTTGTTAGTTTCTCCTGCTGCTGCTGATTGAGACTTCAGTTTTGCAATCTATGGCAAATTGATGAACAACACTCACACACACACAGGCAATCACATGCACACGCTGCACACACACACACACACACACACAGCAGTAATTAACGTGCACGCGGCACATAAGCAAAAGGCAATACAGGTCCACCCCTCCCCAACCCCGAGACGCCGCGATATTCGTGCAACATATATGCATACATATGTACACACTATATGGCCATATATGCGACGCATGCAAATCGCAGCGCGACGCTTGTTTTTTGCACATGGGCGTCCGCCCAATCGTCCAATCGCCCGGCCAGCCTGCAACCCCCCCGCCGCTGCGATTGTGGCTGGTCAGCTTGTCCTTTCTTTGGTTGCGGCTGCTGTTGCTGTTCCAGTTGCTGCTGCTGCTGCTGCGTTTTTTTGCACGCTGCATTCGCCCTGCGATTGGTTGCCGGCCATCGATGAGCCGACTCTGTGAATGGGAATGTCAATGAGTTTGTGTGTGTGTGTGTGTGTGTGTGTGTGTGTGTGAATATGGGATTTGCCGAATGCCGTCCACCCAAACGCAAAAAATAAAATAAAAAACTCGACGACGACAAAGGGGCACATTCATTCATCAAGCAGAAGCACGTTCGTGGGTTTTGTGCCCATGCGTTCAACAGCAGCAGCAGCAGCAGCAGCAACAGCAGCAGCAGCAGTAGCAGCAGCAACAACAACTGCAGTAAGCCCAAGGGTTGGCAACTGCACTTTCTGTAAGCCAGCCACCCCATGCAACGGAACCAGCCCCGGCCAAACGCTGATAGGCTTAAAGGCCCAATCGCGAGAAAGCCAAGCAACATTCAAAAATTTCTATCAACTTTATGCGACGCTGCATTGAATCAGATTTTGAAGACTTAAAGACCAAAAGCCAGACTAGAGGCCCAGACAAGACAAAACAAAAAATGACCACGAGCAAAACCTTAAAAAAAGGATTGTAAAATATTATGAAAACATAGGCACGTTCCTGGCTGGAATTTAATTTTGATAAAGGTACGAAATATTGACGATACATCCATAGCATTCACAGCAAATCGGAGTTGGAGCTGGAAGTTGTCTGTGCTTAAAAAAACGAACGATTTGCTCAAATCGAATACGTAATGCCCTCACTAAGAAGCTCTGAAATAGATGTATTTGTTTACTTAAAATTTGTTTCTGTTCGGGTTTCTTGCTAACAGTTTTTGGGTTAGCTAATTTCAAATCGATTTAGGTCTTTAAGTGGTAGTTCAGAGCTCGCTGAAAGACTGATAATGCCGACTGTTAAGGGTATTAGGTGGCAGTTGCGGCACATGGTGAGCATATTTTTATGCAGCCAGCTACGGGAACAAAGAGACGCTTTTTTTAACGTTAACCAAATTTGAGCAAGTTTCGAACAGGAGGAGCCACACATAAAGTAAAAGCAAATACGGCAAATACATAGAGAGCCGGAAAACCAGAGAGCCGGAAAGCGGGTACCGCATCCAAAAGCCGTGGCCGAAGCCGATGCCAGCAACGTCCGCATTCGCGTTTTATTTATTTTGTTTTCTTTTTTTTTTTACATATATATATATATATATATATATGTCTGTATTTAAGGAGTGGAAAGTGTGGGAAGGAGAAAAATACTGTAGCTGTTGCTGTTGCTGTTGCTGTTGCTGTTGTATCGGTTGTGTGTGTGTGTAAGTGTGTATAGGTGTGTGTGTGTGTATGTGTGTGTGCCAGGGTTAACTCACCCTCTCTAAATATTCGTAAATGTCAGACGACATCACGCTTCAGTGGACACACTGACGATGCTGATGCTGATGCTGATGGCGACCGATGGAGGCGCCTCCCACGCTCGATGGCTGACCAGCAGCCTCCGCTAAACTGCACCTGCTAACCATGGGCCGCCTTCTTCGCCCACCTTATATCTAGCCGCAAAATATTGGCGCAAGGCATTGAAGGGGCAGGTTGGAGTGTGGTTACTGGAGGCAGGACATGGCCTGCTGCTCTTTGCTACAGTTTGAATTATTTGAAACAATATCCTTAGAAAAAATGCGATACAATTTCAAACGATGACAAAAAATCACGAGCAAACAGCGTTTGAGTGCGAGTCCTGAGCCTGGTCCTGTGCCCAGTCCTGGCCGTGATATGGTTACAGCTCCAGTTGCCTCAGGCAGAAACTAGGGCCAGGGCCAGACAGGTGTTTGTCAGCCAGTCAAAAAGCATTGGGGCCGGAGCAAAATACGGAGGAGCAACGTGTGCTCGCTGCTCTTATCACCGAAACTGGCCCCGGCCTGCTTCTGGCCAAGTGTGTGTGAGCCGTAATAACACAGGCAATAACAACAAAGCTTCCGCACTAAATGTGTGTGTGTGCTGTAAAAATGTCATTGACCGCGACAGGCAGCAAAAGCAGCCACCACCAGGTGGATAACATCAACCGGCTTAAAGAGTACCCAAATACACCTAATGCCCAATCTCAACAAAATACACATAAAAGAAAATATTATTTTGTAGCTCGAACTTGCGGAAGTTGCCACAGCAATATCGAAATACATACATACATATGTACATGTATGTGGTCAATCAATAGAATTTTATTCAAAATTTAAGTACAAAAGTGTTTACGGCTTATAGGATAGTGGGCAAAGGGCTTATTTCGCTCACTTTGAACTCCTTCCACGACAGAAGTGTTTAAGTTTAACGACTAAGCTTGAAGACTGCAAATGTAATAAATGTAAATGGCAGACTTATGTCACAAATAAGATTCTATATTATAACATCCAATTTGAACGAAAAGTCAGCAGTTGCCAAACAGTAAATTGTAAAAATAACATTTAGATAAATTTGCCAATTTAAATATACTTTTAGTTTGGGAAATAAGGCAAAATTTAGAAGAAAACAAATGATGAAATAATGTGAAACTAGCATTAAGCAAACAACATTGGCAAAATGGGAGACCGCATGCAAATTTTGTACAGCTTTGAAAGTCTGGGCAGAAGGTAGATGCCCGTTGTGCAGCTCAGCATATCCTAGGCGCAGCACTCGGAGGCGTGCTACATGCTACTTATCAATATGTTGGCTGGCACTTCTTGGAAAGCCGCAGACGTCAAAAGAGTCTCAGCTTCAGCTACAGCTTCTGCTGCTGCGACAGCCTTTGCCTCCGCTTTGGCTTCGAGGAGTTTGTGCAAGCCGCCTGAAGTGCACTTCTAAATAGCCATTCATTTTTCTTAGACGGCGTCAGATGGCGCAGCCCCGAAAGCGCAAGTTGCACAATCAATTTGCTGCTTGGCAAACAGGCGACAAAACTGACAGCAGAGTGATAAAGAAGGCGAGTGTGTGTGTGTGTGTGTGAGAGAGAGATAGAGAGAGGGAGAGAGTGAGATGGAGATAACTGCAGGCGCTATTTGTGCTCAAGTTTTGGATGCGGCCAACCAATGAAATGGCTCAATCAATTAGGACCTGTCATAATGCGTCTTACAGCACAAACAACAACAACAAAAACAGCAAGAAAAAAAACCACAACTTGAAGAACAACAACAGCCGTGAGTATCAGCTTTGTCAACGTTTGCTTGGCACAGTAAATGGAACTTGAACTGAAACTGGGAACCGGGAACTGGGAACCGCGAACTGGGAACTGCGAACTGGGAACTGCGAACTGAGTTAAGGTCTGGCTCGGTTGGATTGTGCATGTTGCTGCAACATCAATAAGAAGCTGCAAGGCAGCCAAGGCAGCCAAGGCAGCCAAACAGACAACATGCGTGCCTCACTTGACTGCCTCGTATCTTATGTGATGAAATTTATGCTTAATTAAAAGCGACACAACGTTCCAGGCTTCGTCTCTGGCTGCCAGACGACGCACAACGCGTTTGCCACAGCGATAAGAGCCGCAGAATGTGGCACACTCAAAGAAAAAAAAAACAACAAAAACAATGCGTTCGTAAACGAAATTTGTGTTCGGAATACTTTTTGCTTTCATCAATATCGTTGATCTTATTATGAGATCGAATTCATTTTTATTGTATATTTTGTTCTTTCTTTACAAAAAACTGAACTCATGTTTATATAGAACTCACGTTCTTCTTATAAGAGCAGAGAAAAAAAAAAATATATATATATATATACACAAAACAAAACAATTTTTCTCTGAGTGCACGTTTTAGCTCACTTGGCTTGACAATTAATGCGCTTTTGAAACGCACAGATCGACAACTGCTCGTATAAAGTGCTTAGCTCCCACCCCCTCTCCGTCTTGCTCTCTTTATATATTTATGTATATATATATATATATATATATATATATACTGTGTGCCTCTCTGCATCTTCTCTCTAATTCAATTAAAGTCTCCGCACGCATGTTGTCTACCCACAGTCCAAGCCAGACTGCCTGACGATGGATGCACGTCTGTGCCTCAAGTCCGACTCAGAGCCAGAGCCAGAGCCAGAGTCAGACTCAGATTCAGAGTCAGACTCAGACTAAGACTCCGACTTGAACTTGGGCTTGAGAGCTGCAGCGGAAAGGTAGTGTGGCCTGCATTGTAGAGAAAGGAGGCTGGTAACGTTGGCAAAACTTTTTGCACTCATTAGTCTCCCACAACGTGAATTAAGATAATCTGTGGAGTGCAACGACAACGAGCTCCACTTGGATTTGGATTTGGGCTTTGGTTAGTTTTGTTGTTGTTGCTGTCGTCGCTGTCGTTGCTGTTGTTGTTTGTCTTCAACTTCATTTTCGTCTTCGTCTGTGTTTGCTCTTGAAATTCGGACTCGGCGACTTGGGCGCTTGTTGTGCAAATGAATTGTTGCTGATTTCGTTTGAACGATTAGCGCCATGAGCATGCCAACCCCCAATATCCCCGCTCCCTACCAATACCACACACCACTGCCTCCAACCCGTTACTCAGCCAGCGCCTGGCCTGTTGCAAATGCAAATGGCCCCCGGCATGCTTAGCAATTAGACTAATTGCATGGGTCGTTGCCCAGTTGCTGCGGAGGAGGCGTACACCGTGCCCCACAACCCACCCAACCACTGACCCACCCTCGAACTGAGTCTATTATTGGAAATGTGTGTGGGCAACGCCCTTCCCCCTCCCCCTCCCACTCCCCCTTTATCACCTCTCTCACGGTGATGTGTGTAGACATATGTAAGTCTAAAGCTGTAATGCACATTGCGCATACGCACTGTGTGCGCCGAGCCTATTGCAATAAATGCTTGCAGATTGGCCAGTCACAGCCACAAAAAGAACAACAAGAACAACAAGAACAGCGGCAACAACTACAACACGGGTCCTTTCAGCCCCGTTGTATGCGTTGCGTCGATTCGACAACATACACGCAGGTGCCTGCCTCTTTGAAGCAGACACAGGCCTCGACGCAACCGTTGCAACATAAAATCAACGCCTACGCCAAAGCAGACACCCACAGCAACGATAGCAGCACCAGCGACTAATGCCCATTCAGATTCCCATTCGCACACTAACTGGAAAAGCGAGCATTATGAATGCTTTGTAAAACTTGCCTTGTTTTTTGGTTAGACGAAGGACAGTTTGTAAAGTCAGATTGGCAAATGACTGGCCAGGGAGTACATATGGAGATGTAGTCAGTTTGTTAGTTAATCAATTACAAAATTAGGAACAAGTCAAATGAACGGGAATTGATTATCATTTAAATGAGTTGAATACTTAAAATGACAATGAACAAATGTATAATAAAAGTGTTGCATAATAATATTAAATGCAGAGTATTTGGTTGTGAATGTGACCCAATGCAGCACACATATTTTGTGTACATTTTGGACAGTCATCAAGAGAAACAGCAGCAGCAATATCAGCAGCAGCAGCAGCAGTAGCAGCAGCAAAACTGTAGTCCAGGCATCAAATGGCAACAAGAACAACAAAAGCAATAGCAGAAATACAAATGCACCGTACACATATTTGTATATGTGTGTGTGTGTTGTGTGTGTGTGTGTGTGTGTGTGTGAAGTGCTCCTTTGGCCAACCAGAAGCCGGAGCAGGAGATGCCTGTACGTCAGCTGGCCCCTCTGCCAGATGATTAATCGAATTAGTTTTTATTTTTTTTGCGCTTTCACTTTGCACAGCGAACTCCTTTCATTTACATTTTCTTTTGCACTTTTGGCTGCGTCCTGTAGTTTGTTGCATATTTTTGTGCGCACCAGGAAGCGCACACACACACACACACACACACACACATATAGACTGCCACAGACACAGACACAGACATTGACAGACAGACAGACATGTGAAGTGGAGTGAGTGGCAGCTGACCAACTGCGTCCATGCCGGATTCTTTTTTGGCAGTGCCTGACCCACGTTCCGTTTTTAGCCCCTCCTTTCTCCATTTGCCCTCCACCCCTCCTTCCACTCGACCACCTTGTCTTGGCCATCGTGCTGGCATTCATCCTGGCCAAACGTCGTTAGCATGCAAAGGGCGCAGTAGAAAAAAAAAAATAGGAAACCAAAAAGGAACAAAAAATAGAAACAGGCAAAAATTCACATTTCGTCTGATGAAATGAAAGCCTCGGCCTGATGCCAACAGGGGTGAGGGGTAAGGGATGGTTAAGGGTGTGGGTGTGGGTGTGGATGTGGATGTATGTGTGTGTGTGTGTTGGGTGCGCAATAACTGCAAATTGCATGGGCGGCTCTAAGGCAATTTTTTTGTTGTTGTTACTGTTGTCTGTGGCATTTCATTTGATTTGCGTTTTGTTGTTGCTGCTGCTGCCATGTGAAACGCAATAAGAGCATCAAAGTGCAACACACACACACACACATACATAGAGATAGCTGGGCATGCAGCCTCCTATGTTTTCATTTTAATTTTCCTTTTCTTTTTGTGTTGTATTTTTGTTGTTGTTATTTTCTTTTGTTCGTTGTCTTTGGCCTGCTATTTTTAGCGAATGATTGTTGCATAAACGTCGTCTTTGTATTGTGGCTGCAATGCTCGCGTGTGTGTGTGTGTGTGTGTGAGTATGAATGTGCTTGGCCATTTATTTGCCGCCCTATTGTGCACTTTGTGCAGTCCTTTGAGTGGCAGCAGCCGCAGCCGCTGGTCGATTGCCATTGGTTGCGACTGAGGCCAACACGTGGTATGAGCAATAAACGAATTCGAGCTAAATTCAGTACTTGTGCTTGCTCAGAAGCCCCTCACTAAATTGAACTAATTGCAACATCGATGCTGACTGCTGTGTAAATAAATCGATATGTTTGCCAAAGACGATTATATATGTCCAGTAACTAGCTAGCTCCAACCATAATCTTGGCTCTGAATTTGAGAACATTTAAAAACAATTAAAAACTAAATATTTAAGTTCGAATGAATGAATAAAACTAATGTGCTATTTCCATGAAAGATATGAATATTATTAAAAACTGTAAAGCTCCTTAGAAATTGATCACGTGGTACATACCAACACTTTGAGATTAGGCTAGGTGATTTGCTGACTTTGGCCATCTGTTCTAATAAGTATCTCAAATTATTAGAGATTACGCTGTGCCCAACCAAGCAAGCTCATCCTCTACTCAGCAATGCTATTCGGATTTCGGTTTGCCTTTCACATAGTTGCTTGAGCAGAAAACTCTCCACAAACAGCACTAATCACTTGCTGAGGACCTTTGTCCTGGAACTCTTCATCAAGGTGTGGGCAAGTGAGACACTAAGCAAGTTCTTGTTGTTGGCTGGTGGGAAGGGAGTAAGGGTAGTCTATCGGCAAAGGAGCGTGCCACACGTAGCGATTGAAAGTGGGAGAACGTGCTGTGCGCATTTAAAGCAGCTAAGTAAGGATATTAATATGCGTCCTTGCTCAATGTAGATGCCGTTGCAAATGCAGGCAGGCGACCGACAGACGCGTAACAACGCACACGCACAGGACTCCTCCTCCTCCTCCTCCTCCTCCTTCCCACCCCCATCCCCCTCATCCAACACTAGCCAAGAAGAGGGGATGGGACTGGGGGGAGCAAATGGCCACTTTGCGTCGCGTGTGGCAAGCAAATGGAATTGCAGTGCAAATCTAACGCACAAAAAGTGGGGTAAACAAAACACACAACACCAGGCGACAAGCAAAAGCAAAGAAAATAGCTATGAAGAAGAACAAGAAGAAGAAGAAGTACACACACACACATAGAAAGAGAGAGAGAGAGAGAGAGAGAGAGAGAAATGATATCCTTGAAACATAAAACGTGGTTAGGGTCTTGCTTTCGGGGTAATTTTCAAATGCAATGACAAGGAATGCACAGCCCAACCCAAGACCCCAAAAATATAACGGGGGAGAATGCGAGGGGTCAATTGTTGAGGGGGTGAATGGGAGGTGGAGAGGGAGAGGGAGAGGGAGAGGGAGAGGCAGCGTCGTCGTCGTCTTATAAACATCACTCATTTTGGCCCCTTGTGCATGGGATTAAGGTTATTTCAAGGATGCCGCTGTTCCTGACTAGCTGCAAAACAGCAACAACAGCAACAACAACAACAGTAGCAGCAGCAACTGCATTCAACTGCAACAACAAGAAGAAGAAGAACAACAACAGCAAAATGAGAGAAGAAAAAAAGTGCTCCTTTTGCGCGTAAACATCATCAAAATTCATCAATCTCTGCCAAAAACTTGTGAAAAACTTCGTATTTGGGTAAAAAGTGGGTGGGAGGGGAGAAAAATGCTGGCATGAAAAAACACAAAGTGCCTGCGAATGCGTGTGTGTGTGTGTGTGTGTGTGTAGGAAGGAAGCGCATAGGAAAATGCAGAACGGCGACAAGGACCAAAGAAGGACGGCAATCGGCGCACATTTTTGGCATTTGAGCGCAGGGCAGCGACGCGTGCAGCACGCAAGACGCAGGACGACGACGCAGATCCTGACTGCCATCCCACAGCGTTAGCCTGATGAGCCTGACTAAGGACGCAGGCTCCAATAACAAAAACAACAACAACAACAACAGCTGCTTGCTTATTATTTTGCTTTCGTTGTCGTCGTCGTCGTCGTCGTTGTTGTCGTTGTCGTTGTCGTACCAGCGATAACCTCAACTTTTGGCACCCTGGCCAACAACACTGCTGCACACCTAAACAGCTACCGCTGCCCCACCGACAGCACCTCGACCACCCATTGGCGCCTTGGTCTTGCACAGATTTTATGCCAGCGCCTTGCAGTTTCTTATACACATCTATATATATCTATATATATATACAAATATATATATAGATGTGTATATTTTTTTGTTATTTTTATCTATGCTTTCTTTTTATGCTCTTGTAAAGGGTATTTTGAATTTGTTGTCAAGTTTGCAAACGCATTGAAGGAGACGTCTCCCACCCACAAAGTATATATATTATTGATCAATATCAGAAGCTAAGTCTGTCTGTGGGAGCTAGATAAGAGTCGTCAGATTCAATTGACAGCCACACCTGAAACAGCTGAAACAAGCAAAATATTTGTTAAAAAAAAGAAACAGTTTTGATCAAATTATGTCATATTAAGAGATTACCTGCGGTCTACAAGGGTATTTAATCATCGACATGCCTTCGATAATCGTTCATTCTTGTTGTTTTTCTTTTTTTATTTTGCAGCCTGACAAAACTCTTTTCATTTTGCTCTTGCTTGTCCTGGTCTTGGTCGTCCTTGTGCGCAACGTGGTCGTTTTTCTTGTGGCCCATTCGACGCCTTTCCTTAACGCTTTTAACAGTAATGACGAAAAAGTGTCAGCGTCCTCGACGAAGTATAATAACAAGTATGGACAGGCACACAGCAGCAGCGGGGAGCGGGGAGCAACTAGCGAAGGACATAGAACTGGAAATGGGAAGTGGTAAGTGGGAAATGGGAAATGGGTAGCAACGACATTTTTGCTCATTTTTGTGCCTGCTTTGGTATATTTTTTATTTTATTTTGTAGCCATGTCTTGGATTTTTCCACTTTACTTTGCTACTGGCTGCGACAACGAGTTGATGTTCTTAATTGATGAAAAAATTTGGGTTGTGACAAAAACGGGTAGTGGACGGAAAGGACAAAACAACAAGGAAAAGAAAAACATGAAAGAGCCGTAACAATTAAATGCTCTTCCGAAAATACTTTTTAAGGACATAGCCAGATCTTTCGGCATTTTTTATTTGACCTAATTTCAAATATTCTAGCAATTAAAAAAATTCAATCAGCTACATGATTTGTCGAAAATAGTTATCTACAATAAATGTAGATCTAAATTGTTTTAAATTGTATTGGAAATGTTCTTAGTGCATTTAAAAATAAAATAAAATAAAAATGCAGTAACAACCTTTTTTGGAATACAATTTAATACAAATTTTAATTTAGATCCCTTTCAGATTACTATTTTCTACAAATAATGCAGATTATATATATATAATTGGTCAGGAGCGATTACCATATTAAATAAACATGATAAATATATAAATACAGATATGCCTAATACAAAGGAAATCCCAAATTGATTTAATGTCATTGTCACTTGGAATGGAATTGGAAATTATGCTAAACTAATGATCAAAAATATGAAGAAATCAAAGGACAGAAAAATCAATTCCAATGATCTACAATAGATTTCAATGGATAACTGTTGGTAAGAGTATATTAACAGACTGATACACAAGAAGGTAAGTACTGTGACTGTTAGTAAATAGGTATGCAAAGGTGTGCAACAATTATAATTTATCTACTTATAAGTATGCCCATAACTGATCGTTATTCTAGGGATTTGTCTACGCCACTGGCAGAGTGCAAAATCTTTTAGTGGCTTATCTCATGTGTTTAGACAGTCGAGCGTCCAATTGAAAGGCTTTAAATTGTGCGGCGGTGGTGGCTCCAAGTTGCTGAAGTTACCAGCTCAATCGTTGTAAGCCAGGTCGACAAACACACGCTCATTCGGCATACAACTTGGCCATAACTCAGCAATGCTGGGGCCAGAGGCAACTGCAGCTTTAACTGCAGTTGCTGTTGCCTGCTGTGGTTTTTGTTGTTGTTGTTGTTGTTGTGTGTGTTTTTGTGCTTGCTGTAATCTTCGCACTTTGCACGCTTTTTGCAGTTTCAATTTCACACAAATTCTGCCTAATCTATGTAAATGCGATTAAATGCTAGCCTAAAAGAGTATGGTGAATGGACTGGAAACGATTGGAGGGGGTAACGCAATCCAGTCGACAAACCATCAAGTCGCCGCATCAAGTTTAATGGTCAAGCGTTAATGAACACGACCAGCATCGGATTGGAAGTCGTAGTTTGAGTCTTAGTCTCAGTCTCAGTCTCAGTCTCAGTCTCAGTCTCAGTCACAGTCTCAGTCACTGTCAACAAAAACAACAAGCACAACAAGAGTAACAACAGCAACAAAGGACACTCCACTTCTCGCTCTGAACTGAGGCTGAACTGTTGCGTGGCTGCGACCACTGACTTGCACCACGCTGACTGACTGCACTGACGCGTTGAATGCGCATGCGCAACGCATGAGTCTTGTTTGATTTGGCGATTTCAGGGGAAATGCGGACTCGCGGCGCGTATCCTGCGCCTACAAACTGGCAAACTGGCAACCGACAAGCCAGCCAACCAGCCAGCCAGCCAGCAGTCCAATTTATGTGGCCCGAACTGACCACAGCCCTGTGTTGCACTCAGAAAAAAATGTGCCACCAAATTGAACAATTATTTTGTCGAACTTAAGAACTATTCGTATATATTAGATTCCGAAAACATTTCCCTGAAGATACTAACTATAAAAATTCTGCTTTTTGGCAAGCAATTGTGTGCAACTATAAAGGAAAGATACAAAATTGTTTGATAGCTGCTTGAGGGAAAGGAAAATTGTAAATAAATTGAGTTATCAAAAGAAGATCAAAGTTTTTGCGAGTGTGTTTCTGGTTATTGTTGCTGTTTGCTGTTGCCACATCCATCGACCACAACTTAATTACACATTCGTCCAATTAAAGTGTGCAAAAAGCAATTCATCATCGCCAGCCGTTTGCCCCGTTATTGCTGGCCAAGTTCTAACAGCAATTAAATGCAAGCCGCTAAGACGACGCGTCGCACAAGCCAACCACTGTCTCAGTCTCAGTCTCAGTCTCAGACCCAGTCTCAGTCTCAATTCTCGAACCCATTCCCAATTCCCATTCCCCTATTCGATGTGAGCAGCCAACATTTTCCACGCAGGTGCAACCGAGTTTCAGTTATCGTTTCACATGCAAGCAGCGCGTTAAATGCTCATATGTAGATGTACATATTGAAATAGCATCATCCCGAGTTATTAAAATTGAACTGGTCTCTGGTCACTCTCTGCGACGCTTACTCCGACTCCGACTCCGTCGCCGTCTCCATCTCCGTCGCCGTCTTCTGCGCTGGCGAGAAAGGCGAGCGTGCCCCATTAAATTTACCGATATACATAAACAGTAATTTTGACTCTCGCTGTTGCAACTCAATCAATCCACTGAGAACAGCTGCCTGCTCGCCAAGTTCCGGTTGTCCGCAGCCACCGGAAAAAGAGGCCATCCAAAGGTGTAAAAGTGCACGAAATGATCAGCGATAGGAGATTGGGGAATGGAAAACATTGGCTATAATTAATGAATATATAAGCAATTTAGTCGAGAATACATGAGATATGAGATTTTGGCTTTTGGCAATGGGTTCAGATTCACATTTAATAATAAAGCTGAAATACTTTAACAAATGCTAAACGGCTTACAGCCAATCTTACAGTCCATTGAGTTTACAGGCTATACAATTGTTTTATATTAATTATATTGAATAAATATTTATATGTGTTTCGTGTGGACGTGTAGACAGACTGTACATTTCCCAAAGGCATTTCTCCCGTTTCCCATTCGGCCTTAAGCCAACCCACTCACTCGCTGGCCGGCAATTAGGCCAAGCATCTAACCACTTGGCCTATGTGTTGTGGGGTGGTGTTTTAGCCCCCTTGAGCTAGGCTCGAGCTAATTGCCAAAGCAAACAGCGGGTATCGCAGAGTGTGTCATTAAATTACCGTTGAGCGCTTATGATTGAACAATCAAACACGCCCACCTCAAATCCACTTGAACCGCCCACGGCCCAAAGGCCATCCCACTCCGTCCCCACGTTCATCCCATCGGATCCCAGTCGATGCAAGTGGATTTTAGACGCACTCGGCGCTAATTACACATATATCTATTTAGATGCATTTAAAAGATACAACGGCGCACCGTCTGAACTGGTTATCTTCCATTCATTAACTTAATCACAGGTTGGCAGTGCGTCTCAAAGCTGATGTTCAAACTGAAGTTTCTTCCGTCTTCTGCAATTGCATTTCGAATGCCGTTGTTATACCCTCAAACAGAGTATCATCGTTTTATCGTAACGCAGTCTGGAATACACCTATACCCTTGATTCCACTTGTTGCTTGTTTGCTTCAGGTAATATGGGACTACGATATATATGTCTATATATCGCATGTGGCTCGCATACCAGCATACCAAATGAAAGCAGTCTTAAGTCGGGAATATTGCTTGATTCAGGTAAAGTAGGATTAGAATATATATGCATATATCATTTACTTCTTATTCCAGCAGATTGCTCTGCAAGTGTATCATATCTTCGGCGTGCATAAAAATATATCTTTTTTCTTGTTCTTTAATTACAGCCACGCACTTCATCAACGCTTCAGAGAGAGAGAGAGAGGTAGTGGTTGGTGAGAATGGGGGAGTGCGAACACATAATTCATTCAGTTAATTGTCTACAAATGAAGGAGAATTAAGGCTGCCAGCTTTAAGACTCAAGCTTGGATTGGGCTATTTATTCCCCTCGCCACAGCCACATCCCTACTTCAGTAGTCCCTCGGGTAGCACCACCCACGCTTGGCTAACTGCGATCAGCGCCCAGACATAATGCCTAATGTGCCATGTGTAAGGCCAAGTTGGAATTAATGTAATACCCAAAACATTGGGTTAGCTAAAGTAATGTAATAACAACCTATTTTCTAGGTGAGAATAACTGCAATTATGACGATTAAAGTTGTTGCTGCTCTTGTTGTTTGCTGTTGCTGTTGCTGTTGTCAGTTGTCAGTTGTCAGTTGTCAGTTGCTTCACGTTGCTGTCTTCCCTTGCTATTAGTTGAGGTCTGACTAACAACTTGCTGGAACAAAATTACATGTGTGAAGAAAAACGCTGAATATCACAATTAAGCAATCCAATGAGAAAATCAGAGTGAACAAACGACTCGAGAAACACGCACTAACATCAAATAATAAATAAGTATTCGATTAATATGGAAAGTGGAAGCAAGCAAGAAAAAAAAGATACGAAATTCAAATGAATGAAATAAACAATTTATGGTATTGCAATTCATGAATTAAATATGAATGAATTAATATACAATTACTGCTTGCCTGCTAACAACTGGCTAGGATTCAGGTTAACTTTTCTGAGCGTTGGCTTGGGCGTGCTGGTGCATCATGCAGAGATCCCCAGTTCCCATGTCAGTGCGTCATCTAATTTAACTTTTTCTATTACATTGCACATTGGCCCTCGTGCATTTGTCACGCCGGCAGCAGCAGCAGCAGCAGCAGCAACAGCAGCAGTGGCAGTGGCAGTGGCAGCGACCTTTCGCATCCTTGAAAGACACTGACAGTCTATTTTTTTTTTATATATTTTGTTTTTAAGGTTTTTTTTTATATGCTGCGGGCGCTATTTTAACGCTGCGTCATTGTGGGACATTTTTGTGTGGGCGCTAAGAGAGGGAGAGAAAAGAAGGGGGATCTAGACAGGCAAAAAGATAGGGGAGGGCATACTTGCAGATGGTAAGCGTTTTAAGTTTACTTTGCTGCCAACTTAACACTACCCCAAAAGCAACAACTACAGAACCAGAATGAAACAAAAGTTTTAACCCATTCTGGTGCAAGCTAACAAACAAACAGCCAACGACAGAGTCAGAGAGAGAGATAGAGAGAGAGTGATATATAAATGGAAAGAGAGGCGAGTTTGTGAATTAGGTCAAAATGCTGGCATGAGGTCAACACATTGCACTGGGGAGCAATTCTTTCACACGATACTAACTGGGATGTCCATAAGTTATGTTTATTTGATTTCATTGCAACCACTTACTTGATCTTATCGCATATTTTGCCATTAAGCAAAAAGGGCGAGCAGGTCAACAGTTAAGTTTATGTTTTTAATTTCATCGATAATTGCAGTCTGTCGAATCGATAGAATTTATTGTTCGATTGCAAATTAAGAATTAAGAATTATATTACGGTAACTGGTATTATTAGATGCCATTCAAAATTGTCAGCTATGAGAAGGCTTCTCATAGGTTCCACATCGAAAACAGCAGAGAAAAGTAAATACTTGAAAACTTTTTCAGATTCCTCGCTGCTTGTTGTTGTTGTTATTGTTGTTATTGTTGTTATTGTTGTTATTGCTGTTGATGGTTGTGAAATTGCTAGCCCAGAGGCGTTAACTTGGTAGCTTCTCTCATGTCATTTGCACACTGACAAGTTATTAATTAAAAGTAAGTTGAAGTCACCGTCCAACTGAATTCTCCTTGCCCCAAATCAAGCCATTGGCCGTTGGCAACGCAGCTCAACTTGCAACTTGGCCAAGATCAGACTGCAGATGATCCCCATACACTGAAAAATAAAACTAAAAATCTTCAAATACACTCGGAAATAAATGGCCCTGAATTTTGGTAAATCGCCATACTTTTCGCACCAAAGGTAATTCATCTCATTATCGGAAAGTAGGTTTCTAACAGGGAAGTTAGTAGTTTTCCAAAAGTCGGGGCTTCTCTCTTTTAATAAATCCAGGGTACATTTTTCTAAAATGTGCACGAAATATGTCCAATTTCCAAGCTATTTTTATTTGATTTAAAATATATATACAGAGCTAACAGTATTTTTTTATGGCTATTATTTAATTCCGGAAAGGGATTTGCATTTGTACTTTTTCTATGATTAAGAAATAAAACCGTGAAAATAGAAAAGGGACTTTCTATTTTATATTTTATAAATAGAAATAATTAGCTTTCGAAAATAGGTACAAATGAATTCTCCTTCTACTCGCTTGGCAATGTTGCTTAGTTCTTCTGGGAATGACTTAACGATTCCTCGCAGTGTATGTGGAGAGCTGCAAGCCGGGCAAGCAGCGTGCTTAAAACTCATGTCGTATCTATTGACAGCAGCTTAAATGAGAGCTTGGACACCCGCATGCGAAATAACAGCGTCTGCCTCCTCACCTAGCAACACAACTGCCACCTGCCACCTGCCCCCTGCCCCCTGCCCCCTGCCGACGGCTACCTGGCGGCAGTATCTGGCTCAGTTGATGCCACTACCACTGCCACTGCCTGCGACTTCATCTTTACGTGCAACTCCATTTGGATCCATGTCCGGCACAGAGTTCAAAACACAGCAGTAACAACAGTTACGCGGTCTGAGGGAGTTCGCAAAACAAACGAAACTTAATTAACAAAAGGGGACAGAGGCGTGCATACGAAGGGGGACGGGGGACGGGGAGGGGGAAGGGTATGGCTCGCCAAGAGGGTGAACGTTTAGCCAGTTTCGTTTTCAGTTCTCGGCTTTTAGGATGCTGTGTGCATGTGTGTGTGTGTGTGTGTGTCTCTCTCTCTCTCTCTCTCTCGCTCTCCATCATCCCCTGTCTCACTCTCTCTCTCACACAATCTCTCTCATTCTCTCTCGTATTTGTCAACTGCTATCTCTATCACTCCCAAGGGGGTCAGTCGTTGTCTGCTGCTGCTGTGGCTGCTGCTGCAGCAGGTTATCTATATCTGCTATATCGATGCGTATCCATTGGTTATATACTCTCTCTCTCACCTAGGCATCATTCCATTTAAGCCCCAACACCAGCCCTCCCTCCATCCCTCCTCCGACGACCACGCCTCGCACACTCATGCGTCCAAAAACTCGAATCGAACTACAGCGACGCCACATGCAAATGCCACATGCAAAAAGCCCCCCTAATCTGCCGCAACCCATCTCAATCATCAGCAGTTTGCAGCCATTTACCAGTTCCTTGTTCTTAAGTTCCTAGTTCCCGCCCCCAAATTCACCTACAGCGTCTGTTCGTCTGTCTGCTTCGTCCTTTTTGGAGCCCATAATCGATGGCTAAATTTATTGCATTTTGTGTGTGTTTATTTAGACGATTGCCATATCCGGTCGCGTCACAAATGAAAAGTACAGTTGTGCCCCATTCAAATTTCACTTCTTGTAACTAACCAAATGTCGAATGTGGAGCCAGGGGATGGAGTGATGGAGTGATGGGGGATGAAGGGATGAGGGGCAGCTGATAAATTGCTGGTCAAGAAATTCTTTACAGAAGTTGCCATATTGAACAAAGCACAAATATTATTCGAAAGCTCAATTGTAGGCAATAAATATTGCCGAAAAAGAACAAAAAACGAAGGGGTCCGACTGTTGAATACCCTCTTCTACGCAATCCACAAATAATTGTAATAATAATATTATTTATTTTATATTATAATAAAATATATGTGAATCTTACATTTCTAGGATCTGAGCACATAATAAAATGAATTAATTTATTGTATAAATAGAATAAAAAATAAAACGGAACAATCATTGCAATAATTAATATATATTATGTTATGTCAATTATTTAAGAGTGAAGCTGCAGATACACAATGAGCAACTGCGAAACAGACAATAACAAACTGTTGGCAGCAAAAACGAGTGCAGTAAAGATATTTATGCAATTCAAAATAGATCTCAAATGTGCTGGTATCTGTAGAATGTATGTATGACATTTAGAAATATTTAGGATATATATAAATAAAAACTTGCTTTCAAACTGATTTTTCAACAGCAAAGAAAGTATTTTCCGAATTCGATAAACAATTATTTCTACAAATAAAGGTAAAGGTAAAGGTTTGGAAATGTATTTTCTCATTATGAAATATACATCTTGAAAATTGAAAATTAGCCATTTCAATCTCAAGAGAATTTTTCGTATACTTAGAAATAGTTTTTTTTTTTTTTTGTTAACAAGAATAACATTTTAGGGGGCTATCTCTCAGGGGGCTATCTCTCAGACAGAAATGTATATTAAGAATATTAAAATTTACCCAAATTAAAAGTTGTGTTTACTGTAGTCAAATTTTACTTTTGCCTAACTGCTCATTACGCATACGACATGTGAGCTTGCTCGCCGGCATCCGCCCCACTCTCAGTCGCTGGTCTTGCTGGGAGTATTAACTCTGCTTGCTGGCTGGCTGTTCACATGGTAGCGATTAGTTTCTGCCTGCCGCATAAATAATACTCAAATCTTTTGCGCAACCAACAATGTCATCAACGCCGACGTGTGCATCTGCATCGGACGTCGATGTCATCAGCGCAGCTTGAGAAGAATATTAGCAAGTTTAGAGCCGAATTTTGTTGGATCCTACACAGAGAAAAATGCATACCATTTAATATATGCAATTCAAATAATTAGAGTAATCACTGCTCAGTTTCCCACAAAAGTTCAAGAATAAACATGTTCCTTTAAATACATGCATACTTATTTATTTCTGCTACTGCAGTCGCAGGACAACCAATCCACAGATATTTTTCTGAGTGTGGGGATGGGGGCCACATTGAGTGTGCCTGTGCGGGTGTGTGTTTACTGAGAAAGACGAGCAGGCGCATTGCACACCCCTTTATCGCATTTAATCCCAACACGCACACACACACACACACACACACCGAATGGGGTAGGTTGCCAGTCGCATGTGCTTCATCAATATCTTTGCGTTTCGCAGCTTTACTATTTTTCACTTGCTTTAGCCCCCCCCCACACACACACACACATACACACGCACAGGCAGAGGCAAAACAAAAAACGTTGCACTCAACCCAATCCCCACCTTCTCCCTTCCCCTTCTCCGACAACATGCAACCCGCCTGACTGCCATCAATAATCCCCAAAAAATGTTACCAAAAAAAACAGCATAAACCATGAAAAGAAGAAAACAAAAAAATTAAAAACAAAAATAAAGAAGAAGAAGAAGAAGAAGAAGCAATAGCAGCAGCAGCAGCAGATATTTGCGGCGTCGGCGCCGGCAGCGGCTTTTTAAGCGCTGGACACACTGGATAAACTGCCCAAGCGGCGACTGCAAGCAGCGACGCAGGCAGCAACAGCCAGTGTTCGACTAAATAAAAACTGCATGACACAAGAGACACCCCCCCCCCACCCCCTCCCAAAACCGCCCCAACCCAAACAGCCTCCACAGCCCCTTTCGGTCGCCAGTGACGCTGCTGTCCAGTCAGTGGCGGCGAACCAATCCTAACTAGCGCCTCGTTGCGTGGGTGTCGCAGCGTAGGCGTGGCCAGGCGGGCTGCGGGCAGCTGGCAGTGGGCAGTGCGTAGGGTTACACCAAAAAGGCGCCGCCGAAAAAAAACCCACTCAGAGTCCAAATCGGAGTCAGAGTCAGAGTCGGAGTCGGAGTCGCCACGTGCGCCGCTCAATGGCGGCGCTGTCCGCTGCAACAGCGTCAACGCCGGCTGCGTTTGCTGGTCAGTGCAAGAGAGCATTGACAGAGAGCGAGAGAGCGAGAGAGAGAGAGAGAGAGAGAGGGAGACAGAGAGAGAGAGAGAGAGAGAGAGAGAGTGAGTCTCGGAGCAGCAGCAGCAGCAGCAGCTGCAGCATTTGCACTCGAAACTGACTCAAAGCTGCTGCTGACTGCACCAATACACACATGTCCAACAACTCCAACTCGCTCCCTCTCCCACTCTCCCACTCTCGCTTTCTCGCTCTCTCTCTCTCTTCTTGGCGTGCTCTCTCAGTGAGCGACAGCGTCGCTGCTGCGACAACGACTGCGACGCAGCGCTTTGAGTGAAAACGTTCAGCTTGCAATTTTGTGTTTTCTTCATTGGCGCTCTTCGCGTGCGCCTCGCTCGCTCTTAAGCTGCTGCACTCGCTTGCATGTTGCGCTCTCTGCAAAGTTCTCGCTCTCTCTCTCACCAAAATGTTGCCAAGGCACTGGACGCACACACACACACACACACACACACGCAGGCAAGCCAACCAGGCAGGCAGGCAGGCAGGCAGCTAAAAACAAATGCTGAAAGGCTTTGCTTGTCTCATTCATAATGCTTATGCATTTTGTTGTTTTGCCTCTTTTATTTTGTTTCTCTACATTTAATTTTATTTTGTATTGCAGTTGTAGTTGTTGTTGTTGTTGTTGTTGTTATTGCAGTTGCCCACCCATCCCCTTCTGGGCTGCATTGCATGCAGGTAACTGCATTTGGAATCAATTTTGTTGCTCATCGATAATGCAAAGCTGGCGTCAGCTCCAAAATCAAAAATGGCGCACATCACTCAACAACAACAACAACAACAACAGCAGCAGCTGCAACAACAACAACAATAACAAGTTTAGTTGTGACTGCCATTTAAATGAAGCTTAATTCATTTTTAATAGAGCCAACAAATTGTATTTACTTGCCGAGTGGCTTCCCTGTTATGCATTACAACGATCTAAATGCCATGAACCCACATCCTTCCATTGTCCCATCCTCAAACATCCTCTGCAAATCCCCCATTGCCAGCAATATATTGTTTACCGGTCGGCGTTCGGCGTTCGGCGTTCAGAGTTCATGTTGCCTGTCGAATTATATTTGATGGCTGCTTCTAGCGTTCTCTGGCAAAAAAATCGCAAGCAAATAAATGGACAATTAATTTGACTTAATAGACATGAGACAACAACAACAGCAGCAACAATGACAACAAACCGAACAACCCGAAAAGCGCAGTGTTGCCAAAATTGGCGTGTCATTGCACAAAATTGAACCACGCACGACCAACAACGACGTGGCTCGTCGACAGAAGGTGCAAGCAGCAAGGGGCAAGCAGAAAGCAGCAAGGAGCAAGCAGCAAGGAGTAGGGAGGAAGCAGCGAACAGCGAACAGCGAGCAGCGAGCAGCAGCGAATAACAAATAAGCAAATATAAATTGGGATGATTGCCATTGCAGGCTTGTTGCATAAGTTGCAAAAGTTACACAATATTCCAAAATAAAGTACAGCGTTTCCCCTTTTTCATTTCAATTCACAATTTGAATTGTCTCATTCATTCGAAATTCGAACGGTTTTCATATTTAATATGCATTTTGAGAAAATCTTTGGAATCTTGTGAATCATTTATTCCGTTGATTTCAATTGGAAATTAACTACCTTTGCAGATAAGACACTTTAATTGGCGAGCAATCAGCTATCTTGGATTTTGAAACAACTTCTTCTTTATCTAATCAATACTTTGAAGCTTGTAGCTTGTTGTATAAACGCCAATACATTCTTTGAGTTCATCACTTTGTTACTGTAGATTACTTCATCATGTACAAAAGTAGCAGTTGCGTGTCAGTTTATAAAATCGAAGATTTCTTATTAACATTCTTTGTATTTTCGTTATTTATTATTATAATAATAATTATCTATTATCTTCTTGTCATTTGCAACTTATCTGAGCAAAGCAGGCTAATCAAAATATATTCAAATTGATTTTGAGTTTGAGCACAGACAATCAAGGTCAACTCTCGGAATAAATCCTATCTGACTTGACTTTTCAATCATGTTTACCTATATAAATATATATATGTAACGCAGGGCAAACTATTTGCATTTACGCTTCTCTCTTCTCGAGGTCAAAGTGCCAGAGATGGCGAGAGATGGCCCCAGGGGGTGGTAGATGTGGTCCGCAGTTGTGTAGTTGGTAAACTTTACGTTCACTTTGCATCTTGACAGCTTCCGGCTTGCAACGGAAGTTGGCACTTTCTATCTTTAGCTGACCATTGCCATTGGCATTTCCACTGCGACTTAGCTCCAGCTTAATCAGAATCGGCGCACAACACATTTGCAATAACAACAACTAATTAAGTAATGACATTAAAAAATAAACGGACATCGCCGTAATGCATTTTTCGTGTATGTCTTCTTCGACATCGAACAGCAAAAGCTGCATACACTGAAATGCTCTTCAGGGAAATGTTTACGCACACACACACACCCACACACACACACACACACACACACACACTTTAGTGTGTGTCACATTAGCGATATGGAAAAAAGGCACAGCATACCTGCAAACTGACTGAAACTAACTGAAAATGTATAAAAAGTGTGTATTGAGCAAAGAAAAAGTTCGTAAATATTCACATAGAAGTTTAACACTCGGCTGAATATTCCTAGTACGAAATTTGTAGTTATTGCCCCGTAAATAACCTGACAAATTATTGAATCCAGTACAAAAATGTTGAAAAATATTTGGTTTATCAATAATCATCGTCCACTTGATATGAGGAATAAATATCAAACTCCAAGCAATAAAGTTCTTGCTGCTTATTTTCACAACTCAAATGTTTTTAATTGCAGTCAGTAATATTTAACTTATCCCCACATGTTCTGCACATTCGCCAATAAGAAGGTCCTTTTCTGATCTTGGACTTTTCGACCTTGGTGGGATTGGGACAACAAGTCTTCACTTGATTAAAGTACAAAATTACTTAATTTGTTTTATGTTCAAAGTGTATTTATTTTATATACAATAAAATACCGAGACGAAGAGGATTGGCCAAAAAAAAAAAAAAAAAACTATGGCAAGTCTCTAAAGGCATCAACTTAACGCTTCAATAAATTTTGCAGCCTTGCCAAAGTCGACGCTGCATCAATAAGGTTCTTGTGCACGCAGCCTGTATAGCCTCCCCCCCCCCCCCCCCTCCCCACTCAAGTTCCTTGCAATCACCTACCCCAGAACACCGCCCTGCTGCCTCTATGCACACTAGCCTGTGGCTGCTGCATCTACATTTACATCAACGTCTACGCTGTGTGGCACGGAAATGCGTTAAGTTTGCGCCCAGCACGTGACGCTGCTAAGCCAAAGCTGCCACACAGTGGCACGCAGCACTGCCAGTCCGACAACCCACCACACCCACCTCTGCCACCCAATCGCAATCGCAAACCCAGGACCCAAACCCAATGGCAGCCCAGCGATAAGAAGGACAAAAATTAATGGAATTTCTGCCTGCTTTTTGCTGCCGCTGTTATACCATGAAATGTGTGCAAAGTTCAGGCATATTCGTCATGTTACTGACTCTAAGAATCATATACTTATTTCCAGATAAATCGTAGCGCGAATCGAAATCGAAGTGCAACCAAGGTTAACAAGAGAAGTGTTTACCAAATGAAACCACTTCATTTCGAGCGCTTTCAATTTGGCAAATATATAAATATATATATATATATATATATATATATATATATATATATATATATATATATATATTGTATAATTCATTTAAGATAAGCACCCAGTACGAATCGAAGGTGAACAAAAGAACAAGTCAACAAGCCAAGTCAGGGACAGGAATTGGTACGAACTAATAAGGGTTTACCAAGTGAACATATTCCATGTCGATAGGCACTTTCGATGGGAACTCGAACTGTTGCTGCTGGCATAACAATTGTTTCACATACACCTCATTCTCTCAATTGCAGTGTATTCGGTTAGTCGTTCAGCTCTCGCCTCGGCTAATGCGTTGGCTGCTGTCTGAAACTATAGCTTCGGCTCCTTTGGACTGCTTGGGCTGTTTTTGGGGCTGCCTTCAGTTTGTTTTTACGACGACTTGCGAGAAAGACCAGCAGCAGCAGCAGCAGCAACAACAACAACAACAACAGCAGCAGCAGCAACAGCAATAAGAGCAAAGCCAGTGATGACGATGATGGCACTGACGATGGCATCCACGTTGCCCGCACGTGTCCTGGCAGCTGCCTGCAATTTTCCGCTTTTCTTTTCGTCCTCCTTTTTTATGCTGCTGCGCCTCAGCTTGGGCTGCCATCGTTTACGTCGGCAATTTTGCACTTGATTGCAATTTTTCGGTCTGCACCATTTTTGCTCTCTTTTATTATGGCTCAGCCAGAGGGTTTCCCACCGCCACCGCCACCGCCGCCCCAATTCAAAAATGTTCGTGGCATTGCGTATACGTCCAGTGGGATGCGCCTACGCTGCTGCAGCTGCCTGCTGCCTGCTGCCTGCTGACGTTAGTTGAGGCTAGTTGGATGGGGGCGTAGGGTTGGGGGGCCTGCTGCTGCTACTGCTGCTGCTGCTGCTGCTGCATTATTTTCAATTAGGGCGCCGCGACAAACATAGTTTATCATCAAGTTGACGCGACGCTGTCACTGCTTATAAATAATCGACTGGAGCGAAACTGGGCGCGAATGGCCACCATTTTGTTTGCTGCTGCTGGTGCTGCTGCTGTTGTTGTTGTTGTTGTTGTCTTTTTTGGTTTTTTGGGTAAGCGCCCCAAACGTTAGTGACAACATAAATTTTGAATGCAATCTAGAAAACTGAAAGCAACAACAACAAGCCCAAACCCCAAGCAAAACAAAGAGCTAAACCGAAAGACGAGCTGAGGCTAAAGGCACATAAAAATAACAGAGCACAGCCCAAAAAAAACTACAAAAAAAAATGCAGCGTTGCACGCACACACATTTGTGTGTACATGTGACATCAGTGGCAGCAGCAGCAGCAGCAGCAGCAGAAGCAGCAGCAGAAGCAGCAGCAGCAGTAGCAGTAGCAGCAGCCAACGGCCACGCCCTCCGCCCCTATATGGCATCAGTAAAACTGACGGGCGCTTGCCCCACCACACCAGCCTCCCCCCCCCCCCCAACCTGCCCCTCACAAACTGTCCGCCCGCCCGCCTTCGCACGCTGCGTGTTGTCAGGCAAACAAAAAGTTTTGCCATGTCACGTCATTCGTCGTTGGCAGCGTCCTGGCCCTGGCCCTGGGCCTGGTCCTGGCTCGGTGTTTGGTCCTGGCTTATGAGCTGGCGGGGGACGGGCACGGGGACGAGGGCCGGCCGGACGAGCAGTGTGTTCTTTTTTCGGCACATTTACGCCCAAACACATACACAGACACACATGTAGCTAAGCGCATTGCAGACAGAGACAGACCAAGGTACAGAGAGAGGGAGAAAGTGGGATAGAGAGAGAGAGAGAGAGAGAGAGAGAGAGGGAGAGCGAGAGAGAGGGAGAGAGAGAAAGAGTGGGGAGAGACACATTTGTCACGTGATGGATTGCAATGGGAGTGACATTTTTATTTCACTGATGGACGACAGCGCACGAAATGAAGCCCAGAATAAAGCGCTGCTGCAGTAGCAGCAGCAAAGGGCTGAGTTTGGGGGGGGGGGGGGGTTTAGCAGCATAGTTGGCAGCAAAGGCACTTAGCTGCTACCAGCAGTTGAGCGAAAGAGTGTAAAGGACTGCAACTGGAGCAGAGGGCTGAGGATCCGGCAATGGTTAAACGGCGCTGCCAAGTCAAGTCAAGCTTAAGCGCCTCTCACACACCCACACACACACACCCACACACACACCCACACACATACACACAATGCTTATGGAACTAAAAACCCCTTTCCGAATATTGATTGCTTAAATCTAATCACTAAAACAATATGTGTATGCAGATTTTATATTGCATTTTAGATATTTTAAATAGGAAGTAATTATTTTGAGTTGTTTTCTAATTGTTTTTCTTTTTCTCATTTCATCAGTGCATCCTCAAAACCAATAAATATATTTACACTCTCAATTAATATGCACAGTTGTGTTTTTTAGCTAAGAATGGAATGCTGCTGACAAAGTGTTTCAGCCATTTATTTATGAATGTGGTAAAGTGATAATATTATGTTGCAGCAATGGAAACTATATATATTGAAAGAATATATACAACAATAACAAATTGATATATTAATTTAATAACCTTCTGATTTAAAGTCTTTAATCAGAACTTATCATGTTGTGTTAGAAATCACATCTAAGATTCTTTTTCAAATTTGTGACTTTATTTTACAACGAACGAACTGTTTCGATAAATGCTTTAAAATAATGAGTGGCAATGCTATTTAAGATTTGGAGAACCTGGTTGAATTGCAATATATCCGTTTTAAGTGCGACTTGTAGTGTGTTTGCTCAAATTGTTGCTGCTGTCCAGTGGCTGTCTAAGACCGAAAGGCTCGTAAAGGATGTGCTCGTTGTACGCTCGTAAACTGCAGTCCAGGACACAAATGGCATGGCCAACATGGCAACACGCAGAAGGTGGGGCAAGCACTACTGGGTGAGGAGCGAGGAGTGAGCAGTGAGAAGAGCGGGGGAGAGAGAAGAGTTAAATAAAGCTGTGTCGCTTGCACTGCAATTGTCATTTGTCGCAGCTGTGAATGATGACGAGTCCGACTTAGTCTTCGGCATTGGGTTGCCTGCCAGCGGCTGTTTAGCAAAATGAGCAGCCCCGTCGACGAACTGCAATATATTTAAATTGTGAACTAAAACATTGTACCCTGCATGCAGACAGACAGACAGACAGACAGACAGACAGACAGACAGACAGACAGGCAGACAATCGAACAACTGGCCCTTTTGTTATCGCCCTCAATTGAAGTCAGCATTTCGGGCAAAAGCGATTGCGATTGCAGTCAAAGCCCATCCAAAGAGTTGAAGTTGGAAATCTGATGTTGGATTTCGAGTTGGATTTGGATTTGAGACTAAATAGGAGGAATTGCTTTGACAGTCATGTTTTTGTCTGGCGGCTAATCAGCAGTGTATCGAAGCAAAAGTCTGCAGAGGTCCTTCTTCACATTTCTATGCATACGCATTATCGATTTTGTCTACTCCTTGGCCGGAATGCATTCATTGCTTTAAGTTTCATTTGGATTAGCAGCTTGAATTTCATCTATTTATATTTAGCTTTTTTAATTTGTATTGATTTTACTAGAGCTATTAATACCAATATAGTTTTATGCGCCTGCAACTGCCTTGGGAATTATAAGTCTGTCGAGAAATGTTGGACGAAGATGTAATAATTGTGAAAAGCTTTTTAAGACTAATAATGCAATTTAGTTATATACGGAATACATTATTTATTCCATAAAATATAAGCTTGAGTACAAAATATTAATAGATAAATTGAAAATCTTTCAAATTGAGAAAAGCTGCCATTTAAATGTTTAGAAAAATGAAAAGAGAAGTGTTTAAAATGTCTTTCCATTGGCCATAAGTTGTTGCTGGGTAATTGAAAGTATGCAGTTTGTGCTGCTGAAAGCGAAAGTGTTTTTCAACAACACCAACAACAACTACCAAAGCAACAACAGCTCCAACAACAATAGATGCTGCAAGAGGAGCAGCAACAGGAACCGCAGTTGGCGAGACCAACAGACAGCTGGAATATATTTTATTACGCTTGCACTTGCACACACACACACACACACACACACACACACACACACACACACATAAGCACACACATACATAGAAGCATACTGTGTGTGTTATTATGTGGCACAAGCGACTACTACCTACATTTTATTTGATTTCATTATGTTAAAAAGTTGTTCAAGAGTGAATCATGGAGTAGAAAGAGAACTCGTCGGGTTGGTAACCCAGCTACGGGGTGTTGGGGGTGCAAGTGGGTGGGTTGGTGGCTGATGGGTGCTTATGCATCTGGAGGTGACAAGGTTGCGTTGCAGCAGACAGCGCACAGACTGCCAGAAGCAGCAGCAAGCCAAGGACGTCGCACAGTCGAGTGTTGAGAGCGTGAGAGTCACTCTAAGAATATGTTGACAAGGCGGGGTGCGGGGTGGGGTGGGGAGTGGGGTATGAAGGGGTAACTGGGGGTAACTGGTGGTAACTGGGGGTACAGCTCTAATGTTGCTGCTGCTTTGAGGATGAGTCTGCTGCTGCTAGTGCTGCAGCGCAGTCGAAAGCATTTTATTATCCTTATTTAAGTTTGAAACTTATTGCAAAGTGGGAAACTCCAAATGTCTGGCTGGCTGTCTAGCTGTCTGGCTGGCTGGCTGCTTGTTCGCTACGTCTGCTGCTGATGCTGCTGCTGCTGCTGCTGCTACTACTGCTGCTGCTGCTGCACTAAAAATATGGAAAACTTTGCAGACAGTCAGCAGCCAGGCAGCAGCCACAACAACAACAGCAACAACAACAACACCAACAACGAGACGCGGCAACATCGAGTGCAAGGCTTAAGTGTGCGGCTCCGGGCAGGACAGCACGGACAGCCCGGACAGCCAGGACGACTAGGACAGCCAAGGACGTTGCTCAAGTTGCGGCAAGCGCGAAAACAGCTGCAGCAACAGCAGCAGCAGCAGCAGCAGCAGCAGCAGCAGCAGTAACAGCTACGGCGACGGCGACGGCGACGGCTACTGCAACAGAGCATTCAAATAAAAAAACGGAAGGAAATAAAATAGAAAAATATAACAAAAAAAACGAAATAAAAAAGAGTTATATAAATTCAGTTGGCGCAGTCAGTGCATAGTTTATACTTTATATACCATGCATACATATCTAGTTGTGTATATGCACTTAACACACATATACATCCACAACTCTGTGTGTGTGTGTGTGTGTGTGTGTGTGTGTGTGTGTGTGTGTGTGTGTGTGTCTATAAGTGTGCATTTGGGGCAAATAGTTGTGCTCCAGTTTGAACTTTAAGACAAAGTTTCGCAACTTTAACGAAGGTCGCGGCCACACTGCAAAAACTTACAGTGAATTCAATTATTATGCCAGAGCTGTGCTCTCTGCAACTACATATATATATACAAATATATAAATATATATATATATATATATATTTATATGGATACTGACTGTATTGCTGTAGTTGTGGCTCTTTATGCATGTGTGCAGATTTCAAGGTTGTCTCGTCCACTATTCTGGCTGCCGAGCTCAACAAAGCGCTCAACTATCCTATACAACTTTAAGCCGAGCCAAATGGTAGTTGGAAGTATCATATTAAAATCAAATCAAGAACATAAAAATGCAATTTGCATAAAAAATTAGGTTGGTTTTCTCACTTACTTTTGACTCCATCGACACATACAACAGTATCGAGAGTCAAATGAATGCATTTCCTTGGCATTCAAGTTTCATTGTAATTTGATGCATAATGTTTGATATTAAATATTTTGCAGTTATTTTAAGGAGTAGTATATTTGTTTCTAAATTTCATAGTGCACCTTTTGGTCTTGTTTAATACAGAGTGTTGTAAGCAAAAATGTACAATTTACCAGAGTATTTTCTTTCAGTTTATAATGGGTATCTGAATGTCACTGGCATAATTAATACACTTTCGCCTAATATATTTAAAACTTTAAGCTGCAATCAGAAAAAATCATCAAATTGGAGAAGTTGTCAGTCTGTGTGCAGGCCAAACTCATTCGCATATCGCTTTACTGACCCAGAGCCAAGTTAAGTTAAACACGGACTGGCCAAGAGTAGACATCGCTTAACTGACCGTCAGCTGGCAAAGCTGGCAAAGCTGGCAAAGAGGGTAACCTGGCAAACTGGCAAACTGGCAAGCAGGCAATGCAAAATCCTTGGCTCATAACTTTGCGACAATTTAACAAGCCGCAAGAGTTTTGCAGCCACAAAAGCCAAAGTGGCTCAGGCCTCCGTCAAGTGTCAGTCTTCAGACCGTAGACCGTCTCAAGCAACGAGAGTTACTTGGCAGTGTGTGGACTCTGCCTCTGCCTCTGCCTCTGCCTCTGCCTCTGCCTCTGACTCTGACTGTGACTGTGACTCTGGCTGTGACTGGGAGTGGGACAGGGACTCGGTCTCGGACTCGCCAATTGTGACATTTGCGGCAGGTTAGCAACTGTTGTTGCAACATCGGCAACCGCACAGCAATTGCCGCCGCTGCAACAACAATTGAGTGAAATGCCTTGACATTGCGTGCGGATGCTGCCTCCAATGTTGTTGCTACTGCTGCTGCCTCTTTTCTTGTTGTTGTTGCTGTTGCTGTTGCTGTTGTTGCTGGGGTAATTGGCGTGCGGCCTGCGAGACGCAACAAACGCGTTAGCAATGCAATTTATGTGCGTTTAGACGCATATTTTGCCAATTAAATATTGCGATAAAGCATGCAGCCTATAACAGCATGCAACAGCAACAAGAGCAGCAGCAGCCGCAGCAGCAGCAGCAGCGGCAGCAACAACAACGGCAATGTTATTGCATTCTGATTCCCGCTGCTGCTCCCCTTTGGCTTAACCCCCACCCCCCAAGCTGATAAATGCCGCTGATAGCGACGCTGACGTTGGCAATTTGGTTGCAATTTATTTGGGGGGCACCCCAGTCGCTGGCACTCTCTGAATGCGCTTCCTATACCCTGCAATGAAAGCATACAGTGCATATATGGCACATGTGCTTGACAAACCTGACAAACATGCAAAGTATTTTCCATCTCTCTCAGAATAGCTTCAAGTTTGCATTAGCCAGCACTTTGATGGCTTCATTTATTTATATCTGTTTTGCCAAACTTATATTCAGATAAAGATATATCCATCAAATAAACATATATTTAAATATTTTGCTTACTTATATTTAATTGGTTAATGTTGTTAACAGTATTTCATCGGTACTCCAAGAACAACAGTTATTCGTGGTTTGCTTTTCTTAAAAAAAAGAAGAAAAATAGAAAAATTGTTTAATAAATAATTGGCAAGGCAATAAAGTTATTACACTCCAACTCTTGCATAATAAACTAATCTGTATTAGCAAGGTAATTAATGCGAAGAGAATGTAGTTTGTGCTTAGCCAACCAGGTCCGGTAGTGCAATTCTAGCCAACAGCAGTGTTTGAGGCAAGCCAATTTACCATCTATACATATATGTATATAAGTATGTACTCAATTGCATAGTCCATTATTTTTGGGAAACCCATAAAGAGGGTATCTCTTCTATCAGACTTTTGTTTATATAATTTTTTACTCGAATTGTGGTTGTTGTTGCTGTTGTTGTTGTTGCGCAACGCACTTTGTGCGTTGTTGCCACCGTAAACGCAAATTGACATCTTTCAATTAAACGACAACTGCTGACCAGGCACGCACATCGTTGCACTGGATCGCTGCATGGAGATCGCTGACGGAGGGGCTTGTGGAGTGGTGGAGTGGTGGACATTGTTTATGTCGACGTTTTTGTTGAGTCTTTTTCGTCTGGTTGGCCTGTCAAATGGCGCAATTGTGAATTGTTTTGCTGGCAAGCAGCTGACAAACACATTTGACAACCGGCAAAGGCAGTCGTCGCGACCAACGACTGAGCAGCGCTGGCAACATGTTGCACAGACAGCGCGATGGATACGATCAGCGTCAGCGTCAGCGTCAGCGTCAACGTCTTGCAACATGCGCAACTCGAATTGAACAAAAATAAATCTCACTCGCTGCGGCTGTGACACAAATGCGCCATATTCAAATCATTGGCAGCTCATTTTGACCAGCTGACACTGAGACCGCCGCCGCGACGAGGACGCTGACGCCAAGGAGGATCGGAGGGCGAGGAGCGGGCGTTGGATGGTGGGAGCGGGTGTGGGGGAGGGGGAGGGTGACGGGGACGAGGACGAGGACGTTGAAATGTTGCACGTTTTGAAGTTTGATGTTTGATATGCGAATTTGGGCAAAAGCGTCAATCGCTAAACTCACATAAATGGCAACAACCACAATTCATCGCTGTCATTTGGACAACAAACATCCACAAAAATACAATCACAGTATTCACAATTCACAAATATGCGAGTATATTCGGTCAGATACAAGCTGAATAGTTTTTCCCAAAAACAATAATATATATGTGCATTTCGTAATTAGCGAAATTGTTGAAGAATTTTTAAAAATAAATCAAATAAATTTTAAAACAAATATATTAACAGAAAAAACAGAAGTATTCAGAGGAATACAAGCAATATTAGCAGAAGAACTTTAAAGTAAAAGACTCCCAGCATTCCGGTAAATATAGTATATATAGAAATATAGATAAAGATATTAATATACATACAAATAGAGAAGATAAAGTTCGTTGCCCCTTCAGATGATCTTCGTTTTTGTATCATTTGGTTAATAAGAATGTTACGTAAGTAATTATAATGTAATCGCAATCCATTGAAGAGTCTCTGTATGCCACCCTCACCCCCCATCCATGCATCCCAATGCAGTAATTCGCCCCTGGGTGCCCAATTAAATGCATGAAAACGAAAACGCGACGCGAAAACTGCATGAAAATGAGAAATGGAGAATGGGGAATGGGGAATGGGGAATGAGCCGCCGACTTGCGATTTGCGTATAATCCATGCCGGAATTTATGCAAAAAGTGCAAAGGCGCATCTTAATAGAATACCAAAGCTGACTCTTCTACTACTCTTCTACTCTGCTTTTTGCTTTTTTACATATTATCATAATTGAGGCGCAGCAATTAAGCGAACACAAAGGCGAACGGCGAACGGACAGCGGACAGCGGACAGCCAGTTGGAGCAAACATAATCCAAATCGAAAGCGGCCATTTAAAAATGCTACTTTTTTAATGGTTTTGTTGCTATGTTGAGCATTTTTTAATGCGCGCCCAGTGAAATTATTCAAAAAATTGTAATTAAATTAAAAATGCATTTCGGCAAGCGGCTACAGACAACAAATGAATTGAGCCATCAACAACGACCAAGACGCGACGTCACGCAGCACTCTTAACATGGCCAAGAGAAATGGCCCAAAAAAAGAAAACGAACCAAAAAAAAAAAAAAGAAAAAGAAAAAGCAAAACAAGAACGTGTTGAAAGCCATGTGTGGCATGACAAGAACTTGAAGGACCGCGGCAAGCGGTAAACTGCGACTGCGACTGCGACTGGAACTGGGACTGTGCAGGGGACTCAAAGATGTTCGGCAGGGTCTCCTCGTACACCTAATACTTACTACCTGTACAGTGTACACAACCTGTACACATTGGCGTGTCAGTTTCACGTGCAGTGGCAAAAGGTAATTCATCTTGTTATTTATTTTTTTTTTTCGTTTTTTCGTTTTTTTTTTTTTTTTTTGCCCATTTTGTATGCTTATTTATTTGGCTGACGACGCGACGGAGACGCCAATTTTCCATTGGACTAAAGAGGATCACCCTCATACTTTTACTGCTCTTTCTTTATTCTCTGTGTGTTTTATATCGTTTTTTATTAATGTGTATTTTTTTTCGTTTTATTTTCGCGGCAGTTTTGTTTGTTTTGTTGCCTGCCGTTAATTAAATGTGAGCCAAGGCATTTTAATGCCCTTTGAATATGCTTAATAATGTAATAAATACATTCAAAATTATTATGTAAGAACAAAAAAAATTACAAGCTGGGCAGCTGGCATTTGCTTCCACAGTGGAATTCATTTAGAAGACAACCAAAAAAATGTAATAGTTGAGAATCCTTCAAATTCCAATCATATATCCACATCATCATTTCCATGGCATTATTATTGTAATTGATATACTTTACTGGAAGTTCATACATAATAATGTTAATAAAAAATATATAAAAACAAGGAAAACAAGTCAATTCTCGGGTGGATTCCCGCGACTCGCAGCCGGTAGGATTCGAACCTACGCTCCCAGAGGGAATCTGATTTCTAGTCAGACGCCTTAACCGCTCGGCCACGGCTGCTCTTTGAAAATAACTGCTTAGAAAAGTCCACAATCATTAAATGTTTATAAATTAATATAATAATAAAATATTTATACCAATCTCAACCACATTTATTCAAACAGTCGAAGTTATCTCTTTAGCATAAATACTTGATTGATAAGCATTAATTGTACTTAAGCCAATCTAAAATTAACTGGCCATGAAAAATGTATTCAATATTTTATCGCTCCATTTTTGTATTTGTATGAAACAATATAGTATTAGTGATAACAGGGTTTAGATAAGCATAGGGTGTCAAATCGAAGCCGGAATTGCAATCGTAATTTGAATTGATAGAAGCTCAGAGTCGGAATCAGAATCTAATTTAAGAAATGTTTGAAAACCCAAATACTGAACTGATATTATTTCATTATTACTATCAATCAATACTATTATTGTGTTTAGAAAGATCGTCCATTCACTCACTTCTCGCATATTCGACTCGGTTTTACCCCCTGGAAAAGAAAACTACTTTAGATAAGTCTTTTAATACCCATATGAGTATGATATAATATGGAAGAATAGGAAGGAATATTGGTAATTGAATTTAGACAAGTGTAAAATAAATTAAGGAAACATTTCAAGTCAATTTTATCTCATTTAGACATACAAAGACTCGTCGGCCGCACGGCAAATCAGCAATTCGAAAAGAGCAGTTAAAAATGTTAGGGTAAATAATAATTAATCAAGTTGCTGATTGAAATCCTTCAACAGCTGAAGCAAGCAGCGAACTGCATGCGAAATCCAATCATTTGATCATTTGCCAGTCGCCACTTGGCGACAATGCGTTATAACCTGCCCTCCCCTCACCCACCACACCATTGCATCTCTCCCTCTCTCTTTACGGCATTGTATCTCTCATTCGAGCTATTCAATGCAATCGCGATACCAACAGCAACAGCAGCAGCAACAGCAGCAGCAGCAGCAACAGCAGCAGCAACGGCGACGGCGACAGCAGCTCCAATCGCGACTCCAAAACTGAAAGCTAACAACAACAGCGAAAAGCGAACAACGAACAGTTTTTAATGTGCACCTTTTGTTCTGTGGCAATTGCAAATGTAACTGTTGCCACAAAAAGCACAACACAGAATAAGAGAGAGAGAGAGGGAGAGAGAGGGAGAGAGAGAGGTAGAGGTAGGTTGGGGAGGCAAGTGGTGTAAAGGGTTTGGGGGATTGGGTGCCTGACTACTGCCTGCCGAAATGTCAAATGCCAGGCCATATTTCTTAAACGCCAAATACTTTTTGACATAATAGTCCAATTACCTTATCGCGCCATCTGAGATGCGGTCGACGCTGCTTTGGCGTTGCACGTAGTTGTTAGTTGTTGTTGTTGTTATTGTTGTTGTTATTGTTGCTGTTGCTGTTGCTGCTGTTGCTGCTGTTGCACGTTGCTCGTTGCTGGTCGTTGTCGCTGCCGCCACCATTGATGCTGCTGCTGTAGCGATTATTTATGGCGATCAATGTGAGCCCAGTAGCAGAAATTCCATTTAAATTGCGTACAACAAAAACAACAAGAACAACAACAACAACAACAACAACACGAGCAACAATTGTTTTTATGCAACGGCGTTGGCGGCATTGGCGGCGGTGCTTCTGAAGCGGCATCAACAACCACCAGCAAGTACCAGAAGCACCACAGCACCACAAACAGCAACACGCTCCAGATATTAACAGCTTAGCCGTTTTACAGCTAAAAACATCACTCGATGCTTTCCGCACTTCTGACTTATTACACCAAAGCTTCAAATTATTATGTTTCTGGCATTTTTCACTACACTGATTACTCAACTGCTATTTTATATTATAATAAACATATTATAAACTGATTGCTCAACTTTGTGGCTGACAATTCAATTGAAGATTGAGCATGAACATTAGCATAATAATAACAACAAGTTAAGACTAAATTAAGTATTCTTTCATTTTGCTAAATGTTTTAAAATGTATTCAACAGATAATGCAATTAAAAATATATATAATATATATATATATATATGAGATGATTTATATTATAGCCATATATTTGACTGTAACTATTTTGCATACACGACTACTTTGAAAACATTTTACAAACGGTATGCATATGTAACAGTAGTAATTATAATAATAATAATAATAATAGTAATGACAATAATATATTTTGAATATGTATATAATGATGTATGTATGTTTATATTGAGTTGTTGCTTTAGCCGTTTAATCACTGCTGCGATCAGCTCTGATAAACTGAAGCAGCAACAAAGTTGGCAACTGGCGGAAAAACACCTTCAAAAGCCCATGCTCAACATCTGTTAAAGCAGGACAATCGATTTGGCGTAAAGTGTTGGTCACACACACACACACACACACACACACACACACACACACACACACACACTCATTGGTTAGTTGTAAATGAGTCTCGAGCGGCTTTCTGGGGCTGCCCGCGCCCGTAATATGTCTTGTTGCTTGTTTGACAGTTGTTGTTGCTGTTGCTGTTGCTGTTGCTGCCCAGAACAATCGTAGTTATATTTTTAAACGCAACAACTACGCGCTGCTCAGAGCGATATTGATCTTATTTCAATATGCCAGCCACTGACTTCGATACAGAAACCGAATTCAAACTGAAGCCTCTGACTTGGCTTTTAATTTGCTGCTGCGCTTTCTGTTTTCCAGTTGCCGTCGCAGCTTCAATTGCAGTTGCAGTTGCAGTTGCAGTTGCAGTTTGCAATTTCCTTGTGGCAGTCACTTGAGCTCTGTTGACGTTGTTGTTGTTGTTGTTGTTGTTGCTTTTGTTTTTGTTTTTGTTTTTGTTGGTATAGTCGCACCTTAGCACCGAGCAACTGTCGGCATTTCGCCATTGATCTTTACCTTTCCTTGCCTTGCTTTATTTTCAGCGTTGTCAACGTGGGCGAAAAGAAGGCGGCTCAGTTCGGTTGAGGTTGAGCTCACGGGGCGGGGCCGCACTTTGATTTAGTAAGCCGTAATTACAGCTGAGTTGTGACCAAGCCCCAGTTAGCTACTGCAAAAAGAAAACTTCCAGCAACAACAATTGCAAAACCATTTGACAAGTGGCCAAGAAGTTCAACTTCAACGTGATTGCTTTTCCCAAGATCGATTACGAACTTGTTGCGATATCTGCAAATTAATGTAACTGTGAACGATCCCAGGCAGTGCATGAAGTGAAGAGGCCATCTACAAACATTCCTATAATTAATCTATATCCAAATTAATATTAAGAGAGATCGTTGAGGCTGTCACACTGGCGATGTCTTCTCGATGGATTAGTCTCAATCCCTACAAATGAATTCACACTATAATAAAACAAAAATTGAATTGTAATTACAAAATAAAATATACTTATTAAGCTGTTGAATGCATCTTAAAAAGTTATTTGAAGTGTTGGAATTTGAAGCGATTTCTATATTCTTAGGATGGCAACTGCTTGCAGGTATATTGAACAGTTTATAAAAGATTTCTAGAGTGTAACTAAACTCAATTCACACACAAAGACTTCGGCATACGAACGATGAAAGAATGCACGGCTGTCCAGAAGGGGGGCGGCGCATGATTAACTTTGGGCAACGTTTGCCAAATTGCCAGCGAACAAGAGCCATAACCATTAAATTAACAATAACAAATTATAATTGCATGCTTTTTCCCGATTAATTTGTATAATCACACACACACACACACACCTTGATGTGTTGTTGTTGTTGTTGCGTTGTTGCCAGCTTCATTGTTAATCGCTTATTAAGAAAATGTTGTGCGCTTCGCGTTGTTGCTGTTGCTGTTGCTGTTGCACAGAAAGTTGCCGACAAAGGCGACCGAAAAGCAGCAACTTTGCCACTCGTCACTTGGCTATGCATAATTTGAAATCAAAATCGCACAGTTTATGCAAATCGCACAGGCCTAGGAAAATTCACCTTGGCATGCGAGTTGCTAGTTTGCAAGTTGCAAGTAGCAAGTAGCAAGTAGCAAACAGCAAGTTGCGCGTTGCGCGTTGCAAGTTTGTCGGCTCCTGTGTCTTGGGCAACAAGTGACGGCTTGGGCCCAACTTTTAAAGCTCTGATGTTGACTGCAGCACAAAAACAAAAGAAAAAAAAAACAAATCAAAACTCCGTAGTCAAACACAGATTCCGAGTTCGACTCAGGCAATTTGTCATAGACACCATATGACGTCATTGTGCACAAGAGAAAACGGTAAAAGCATGTGTGTATGTGTATGTGACTACAACTGCAAATCAGCCAACTGATTCGAGGGGGTCGTGGGAGGAGGCGTGGGCAGAGGGGGGGATTGGACGCTGAGGGTAGCGGGTGTTTGGCATTCGCGCGAAAAGCCAAACGCTGCACATTTCGGCGGCTGTTCTCAGCAAATCTTTTGTGTAATTGGAAGCTGAATCTTGGCGGGCAAAACGTTTTGAACCCGCTGCTTAGCCTTTGGCGTGGGAATAACGAACACCAACTCTGCAACGACCTCACTCACAGTGGTCAGCAAGCTGGGAAACATTTCAAAAAATACATTTATGGATAATATATGCATTTGGTTTTAATTCGAGTCAAAATTCTCCAGAATTCCTAATTCATATATCGATAACATATATCGATTGTGGTAAACGTTAATCGTCGTTGAAAATTCCAAATATTATACAATTTTCTCGAAAATATTTTGCAATTTTTCACAATTTTAGACTTTAAATGATTGCTATTAATTTATAATGTGATTAAATCCCTTTGCATCCGCATATATATATATAAATGTTCTTCATTAGATGATGATTTAATGCCACTGTGCCACAGTGCCACAGTGTGCTAAGCATGTTGAATGAAATGAAATATATTTTTAGTCGAATTGCGACTTTGTTGCATGTGAATTTGACTGTGGCTGTGGATGTGGCAGTTGCTGCAGCAGCTGTGCATTTCGCATCAGACCCCGCCGATCCCGATGCGATCGGAGAGCGAGTGCCCGAAATTCCCCTTCTCGAGGGGGGCTTCAGACGGGGCCCAGCTGCGCTTGCTGGTTGCCGTTTGCTGTTTGCCGTTTGCCGTTTGCCGTTTGCCGTTTTGCATGCAACACGAGCTGCAACACTCAATAATTTTCCTGTCCTGGTCTTGTTGTTGTTGTTGTTGTTTATTCTCTGGTTGCCGTTGTTGTTGTTGTTGTGACTTGCGTTCGCATTTCATTTGCGCTTATCTCGCCTCGGCTCGTTTTCATGTCTTTATTTATAATTTTATTGATAAAAATTGACATTAATCGTGCGTTTAAGACGATTTTTATCGCATTGCGTGCAAATTGCTTACAATTTTGCACCATGTCCATATAAGAGTAGCAGTAGTCGCAGTAGAATACGCATTCACACTGAATTTTTGCATATTTTATTGGCTTCGGGTGTTGGGCTCGGCGTACTTTTGCATTTGACAAGCAAGCAACAACAACAACAGCCTAACCAGCTGGTCAGCCGGCCAAACTGGCCAAGAGCAGATAGTCAGGACATTTACTTGTGTATCAACATGAAGCTTTACCGATAAGCAGCGCCAAGCCGCACACCACTCGTGAGACCCGCCCAGACAGAAGCTTCCAGCGACAAACAGACTCTGGGAAATGCCAGTTGCGAAGTGTGCAGAAATCTTTCATCAATAACTATGATGTCATTTTCATACCCTGAACCCATTTAAATGGATAAAAGCGATATAATCAAGTTGAAGCTGAATTCTGCAGCAGTTCGAAAATTCGAAAGCGCAGCTGAGTTCTGAATATCTCCCAGTCTCCGCATCTTGTGCTTGTTTTTCCAGCAATCTTATTTATAGAACATGTATAATAATTAAGATAAGCCATATCTGTTAAACACTCATTTTCGCATTCAATCAAAGTTGAACTTAGCCATCCACTTACACAGGTGGAAATCAAAGTAAATGCCAGGATGGCAACCGGAAATTCGAGTGATTATATCCAGGAAATCTAAGAACAATTATATGAACAATATATATAATATGTATATATATAATATATATGCCACATATAATTCAAATTTTAAACTATTCATTTCAGTTTTTGAAGTTGGAAATCCAAGTGCCAAAAAGCCGCAGATTACTCAAGTTTTAGTCGGCGCAGTTTACGCATACCCCTCCACCAGCACCAGCAACAGCAACAGCACCACCACCTCCAGCTCCAGCTCCACCCTCCACATCTAGCGTTATCATCATCATTGCGAGTGTTTCTTCAACTTTCTTAGCCCGAATTCAAAATGGGCGCCATTTCGGTTGATATATGCGATGGATGCGTTTGTTGCTGCTGCAAAACTGCACTTGGGGGAAAGCGAATTTTCCCACATTAATTTTCCTAATTTCGAAAGCCAACCAACGCACACACACAACTAGAAGGTATTAGGAGGGGCGGTGGTGGGTGCCCCACAGGACAGCACAAGACTATTTATCAATGCTGCAGCATTTCAGATACATGCAACGTTTTTATTTTATTTTATTTTATTTCTTGCTTATACCCTTGCAGAGGGTAATCTGTAAAGCATTGAAGGTATACACATCTTTTTAAGTCAAATTAAAGGGAGTCATTAAATTACAAACTTACCATAATAAATACAAAATAAGCATAAGAAAATGTGAGCAAATGTGAGAAAATGTAACATCATCTTCGATCCTCCTGGATCGGATCACAATAATATCAGTTAGCTGTCGTAAGCAAGATCGGTCGAAAGATGAGCGCTTTTATTGTATATTTATAATAAAATGAAGATGATTGAATTTGAAGGGTATGCAATCTTCGGAGTACCAAGTTGATCTTTTTGTCTATTTTTATGTTGGTATTATTGGAGCTGAATTCATGAAATTGGGCCGAGAGTTAGGGGCAAGATTATGATGGAACCACGCTTTCCACAGCCCGGCCCTAAGCAACCTCTCGCCTTTGGGGGCTGCAACAACCCCTCCTCTGCCCTCTGCGCTGTCAAATGAAGCGGCAAAAAAGTAGCTGGAAAATGAAATATGCCAACGACGTCGCCATCACCATCGCCATTGCCATCGTCCTGCGTCCTCTGTCGTCCTCAGTGTAAAGACAACTGGCGGCGCATTAAATGACGCCCCAGCGACGCTGTCGACTTCTTACGCAATGGCCAGTGGCTCGAACTTGCCACCCCAACACCCCATCTCCCGCTCTCCCCCCTTTCTCTCTCTCTCTATGCCTCTCTGCCTCTCTGTTGTGCTCTCTTTCGCTTTGTTTGGCAGAGCGCGAAGAAATTGCATTTTGCTGCTGCTCCACTGCAAATATTTCACTTTAGAGGACGAACACAGGTCACAGGCTGACTTTTGCACAGTAGCCGACATTCACACACACACACTCGCACACACACACACACACACACACACATACGCACACACACACACACGCACCGTCACCCCTTGCCATTAGTATGCAGCTGGCGTTGGTAAAGTTTTTGGCGCGGCCAACAAAACGCATGCGGCATCCTCTGCTGGAGCTTCGACTGCTCCTTCTGCTACTGCTCCTGCTGCTGCTACTGCTGCTGCTGCTGCTGCTTATCCTGGCCGCATCTCGTCCCAAAAGCACGTAAATAAATCTTAAAATTGTAAAACCCACAGCGCTGCTTCAGCTTCAGCTTCAGTTTCAGTTGCATTTACAATGTGCGGGCGGGCGGCAACGGGGCGGCTGTTGTGCGTGTATATGAGTGTGTGTGTGTGTGTGTGTACGTGTATATGTGCGTGTATGTGTGTGTGTGTGTGTGTTGGCCAAATGCTGTCGCCATTTTGCGATGTGTTTTGCCGCCATCGCCGCAGCAAATTACGCAAGGCAGCGTCTTTGGCTACGGCTGCGACTAAGGCTTTGGCAAACCAAACCCCCACCACATGCACACCCCCCCCCCCCTCACACACACACACACCTCCAACACCCAGCTCCGTACAAACACTCAGCCCCTTCTTAGTCACTACTTTGGCCGCCCTTTTGCTACTGCTAAGAGCGTCTACTCGCTGGCAGTTCAAGCAACGTTTGTCCTTGGCATGTCCTTTGCGCGCTTTGTGCATTTAAACTGACACATCACAAACCCCTCAGCCCAAAACCTAACCGTCAACACCCCGCAACCCCCCCGGCAATCCCATTCACCCCTCCTACCCTGCTGTCTTCGTCGTCGTCGTCGTTGTCGTCGTCGTTGGCGTTGGCGTTGGCGTCTTCTTCTTTTTCTTCGTTGTCGGCAAAATGCAGTCATTACTGAAAATTGGTTTTGGGGCTAACGCACTTGCACATTTCATGGCTATGCAGGGCACACACACACACACACACACACACCCTCACACACACACCCTCACACACACACCCTCAATTTGGCTCTTCGGGGAGCGGATACAACAACAACAACAATAACAAGCAGCAACAAATGCGTCGTTTCAAAAGTTTACTTTTCGCATATTTTTCTTCAAATTGCATGCGATTTTTACTTGTTTGCCGACATCTTTTTGGCGCCTTTGCCAACTTGCCAACGGGATGCATGCTGCATATATACTAATATGTATGTATATATATACAGATATATATATATATATATATATATATGTATCCCATATATGTCTAAGTAATGTTGCTGAGCTGCACCTTGGCGCTTGTTGCTGTCTGTGGCGACACACGCGTTGCATATTTTCAACGATTTGTTACATAGCCAAGAAAACTAGCATGACCTCTGCCACCCAAGCAAGCAGCCCTTCTCCCACCTACCAACCCATCCCGTGGGTCTGCATAATCGCATGTGGTTTGTCAGACGCTCAGCACGGTTCAACAGATCGCTGCCTGCTCAAGCCACACCCCTCTTTTGGCTTGGCGCATTCGTGTGTTGGCATGAAGGTAATTTGCTAAGACCAAAAGAGAGACTAATGTGCGGCTTACAAGGATTTACTAATGCAATCGCATAGTGCAATGCTTTCCCCAAGCTGCTGCTGCTGCTGCTGCTGCTGCTGCTGCTGCGGCTGCGCTTGCTGCCAGCCATAAATACTAATTAGTTTCTGCAGTTGCCAAAAGGCTCACACAAAAGACTCTCTATTTATTATGGAGACATTTAATGCCTGCACGCCGCATCAGACCCAACGGCTGATATTCGCTGTAAGGTGTATCGATTGTATGTATCGAATGTGTCCATAACACGAAAGCCGAGGCAACGTTTACGAATTCAACTCAAAGCAAAATGAATAAGTACAACAGCCAAGGCTTGACTATAAAGCATTGAAATATGCATTGTACTCTGTATATGAATAAAAGTAATAGAAAAATAATATTAAATTATTAGAATATAAGCTGAATTATGCATTTTTCTTTACAATTTTTAGCACGTAAAGTTCTCAAGTCGAAAGAAATGTCTTTGAAAGACTTTAGGCTCTCATAACATGGTCCAAACTGAACTGATTTGGATGTTTGAGGTAATTGCCTGTCATCTAGCTTATATCTTAACCTAAAATGGATTATTCAAGGTGAGGTATTATCAGCGTAGCTTAAATACATCACAGACTTTTCCAATTATCGACTAGATTGCAGCTTGAACGGACCCCTCCACCTCTACCATCAAATCTACTTCCACCCATCGTGGACATCATCGTTCTGGGTATTTCGAATTCCAAGAAATCCCATAATAAATGAGATAAGCCAAGTCTGCCGAAGTGTGAATTTCATATATGTGCAAAGGAGTGTCACATATTATTTCACTAGTTGTTTCTTCCATCGTAAACTATTTTAAGTCGGAGTGTTTGTTCTCTATTTGTCTAGCTCAACAAACTTAAAAATATGTTTTAATTAATGCTACTTGGATGGACACATAAGTGAATAAGATGTTGCACTCTTAAACTTAGCTTGATCTGATTTTTCCGACTGCAAAATACCTCGCAATTCTTTGAGCAGGATGAGTGTAGCTACGAAATACCGATCTTTAATGGGGATTCCTGGTAATTTACCTTCCAAACTTGGCATTCAAATAGCGGCAGATATTCGCTTCTGTGAATTTGTTGTGGGTCGTAGTTGGGCGTGGCCCAAAAGTGTTTATAGGCTATGTAAAAGAGAAAAGCATGCAGCTCATGTTTGATTTAAATAGTCATAAGAAGGCAACATGAAAGTCATAAAAAGACCATGAAAATTTTTAAATTAATTTAAAAAAAAAGTTGAGTACAATTAGAACAAATTTAAGGTTCAATCAGAAATCTGTGTTTCTTGAGAAAAATGTACATTTGCGATGCCAACCACATAAACCCAAACAGGATCTAGATCTGGTTCTGGGTCTGAGTCAGGGCCTGAACCTTACCCAACCAAAATGGGCGGGCGAAGATCCCTTTTTAATTTTTTTCTGTGCTTGCCACAACAATTTCAATGTCAACACCACAATCTTTCATGAAAATAAATATGTGCATTCTTCTAGGACAGTTTAAAAATATGTGCTTTGTGAGACTATTAAAAAACTGATCAGTTCCAAAACGCACATATTTGTTAACGATCTTCAACTTACCAGTACATTTGCCAAGTTTCAAGGCTGTAGCCTGAAGGGTGTCGATATAAGTTGTGTTCATACCAAGACACACTTTGATACCTTCGGTATCAGAGTATAAAACATGCATAAGTTCAATTAAATCTGCGCAAGTTGGCAGCATAAGAAACTATTGACTAGATATCTGCACAGAGTCATTTGGGGAGGAGGAGAGTTGCGGGTTGTGTTGGTTGTCTGGATGAATTGTAGCCAAGTCCGGCAGAATTACCAAGTTAACGTCAAGTTTAACGTTGCGTTATTAACAACAATTATTGCCAGGCAACAGTCGAGTCCGAAAATACACTTCGAGAAACAGACAATCCAAATATATATAGATCTATTTTTAAGAAAGAAAAATTAAATTCCTATTTTGATTGATATTGGTAGAAAAGTTATTATTAAAAATTTAATTTTTGTCCTTTAAATCTATGCTTTGCATTTTTTAATATTTAATTTCTAATTTTTCTAATGTTTTGTTGTAGTTGCAAAAAATAATTTCTACAATATATTTAAATAGACAACTTTTTGATTTTATGCTTAAAAACTTAACTTGGAATTGAAAATAAAATTGTAAGCTCAAAATCTCGACGATTTTTTGAATATTTCAGAGAGATGGTTTTTCGGTGAGTGTAGTATTGTAGACCTGGAGAGACTTGAGAATGGAGAGTTGAGAGTCTAGAGAGTTACGAGTAGCTTGGGAAGATTTCACACTTAAGAGGGCAAAGGGTAACTGCTAAAATAACTGCCTGCTGCCGATGCTATTCTCCATGCTATTAAAATGCGATTTCAAGCTGGCAGCCAACAACAGCAGCAGCAGCAGCAGCAGCAGGAGCAGCAGCAGCATCAGCAGCAGCATCAGCAACCCATGCTGCATGCCCCAAAGTACAAGACTCCTCAGTCCATTGGCAGGCCCTGCTGGCCAAGCTAATTTTCAAGTTACCAGATTGATTTCGCGCGTAAATTTATGCGCACTTTATTGCATATTTGCGAGTACGTTCACCAGGCCAGGACTGCAGGTCGGACTGTAGTCGACCAGCAACGCCGCTTGACTCATTTTCCCAGCGCATTTTCCGGCACGTCGCAGATAAGCGCAAAGACTTGGCGGCAGCCTCACCAGCCTCAGCTGCAGCCTTTGGCTTGGCTCTTTCTTTTGTTTTTTTTTCTTTATTTTGTTTTTTGTTTTGTTTTTAGAGACTCAGCTTCAGAATTGAGCCTTGCCTTGGCTACGTATTTTATTTGGAGCACAGTTGGCTGATGAAATGCCAGCCAGCCTCTGCCTCCTTCTCTCCTTACACAGCACACTCCCGCTCTATCTCACTATCTCTCTCAGTCTCTCTCTCTCCCTCTCTCTCTCTCTCTCTTTCTCTCTCTCTTGCTCTCTCTCCCGCTGCAAACACGATTCGATGCAAAAGGTCAATTGATGGTGCTGTGTGATAAGCAGTTGTTACCTTAAAACGTGTGCACTGCCAACAGCAACAACAGCAACAACAACCATTGCAACTGCTGCTCGTTGCTACAGTTGAAGTGTCGAAATTTTCGCATTGGCCTTTTCTCAGTGCTGTTGCACGTTGCAAGTACGCTAATGACGCGCGCCTTCAATTAAGATCATCTACAAATTGGACCTAGTTTCTTGTAATTAACTTTTATTTTGAACTCTTGTCTGAGCAGTTGCCAAGAAGACGAACAACTCTGAAGAAATATATATATATATATATGTATATATAAATATATTTACGATTAGAAAACACTTGACCTGAAGCCAGCGAAATATATATCAAATTATACAAATTATTTAAGATCAAATGTTTTCTAAAACAAGTCAAAATAATCCTCAAATGAAGACAGACATTAAGTCACAATGTATTCATAGATTAAATTTGATATCAAAATTAAATTTACAATTGCTTGTGCAACATAATGTGGTAGAAATACATATTATGTAAGAAATATAACTTATCAATAAATACTTTCTGTTTTTGTATTTGAAATAAAATTTTTTGTGTGTGTCTTTTTTAATATTCAATTTGTATAAGAACAATTCTTGAATGATTAAAATTGCTATTTGAAATATATTTTTGTATTTTGAATAATCTAAAATAGATTTTTAAAGTACAAGTTTAAGAAATAATTGTTGTTTCTCGAAATGTATTGTTATTGTACTTCAGATTTGGTGTACTCCATTTGTATGCCAGTTAACTAACACACAACAATAGCAACAATAACAACAATGCAACAGCAAACTAGCCACAATAAAAGCACACCCCTCAACCGCCACTGCCCCATCCCCCAACCAAGTCCCCTTCCAGCTTTGATAAGTGCATTTCTCGCTAAAGTTCAAGAAAGAAGTTTCTTCGGTGCGACTTTCAATTGACTTTACATTGCTTGCCGCCGCCTTTTGTTGCATGTTGCAGATGCTAGTATCTGCGCACACACACACACACACACACACACACACAGACACACAGACAGTTCGTGTGTGAGTGGCCTTGTGATATGATTTGATAGCTAGTGTTTCGCATATACAAACCAAAAATCAAAAATAATATATACACATAGTTCATATATGCATATATTCATATGTATAACAAAGGCAAAGGATAGACAGAGAGAGAGAGAGAGAGAGAGAGAGAGAGAGAGAGATAGGGTGAGAGAGAGTTGAGTAGTTGTTACTGAATATTGATGATGCAGCTGAATTCGATTATATTAACATGTCCGTTGCATTCATTAAAGGAACAGCTCATGTGTACATTTTCCAATTAAAAATTGAAATATCTCAAGCATAACGAACAGCAGCGGACAGTGGAGTAGAGATTCGTCCTGCCAGTTGGCCGGCTGGCCAGCCTGTCAGCCAGTCGAGCTGCCGATGTTGGTTGGTGTAGGTTCGGTTCAGCAACGGGAGCCCTCAAAATCAGAGAAAGACAGACTGGCATAGACTAGACTGTACACGAACGAGGTACACGAAACAAAGCATCGATATAAAAAATGTGAAGCAATCAGTGGAAATCAAGGATGGGAAATATTGGGGCATTCGGCGGCGAGGGGCTGTGCTATAGTTTTGTGAAAGGCAATCATACGAATACTGCACGTCAGTAAATGAAGCGAATGTCCTCCAGTCCTCTCTCACTCGCTCTCTCTCTCGCTCTCCCCCACTTTCTTTCTCTCTCTCTCTCTTTCTTTTTCTTTTTCTCTCTAACTGAATGAACAGCCTCACGCAACGAATTTGATATAACATTTTTAATTTGCTGCTCTCCTTTTGCACGTTATGCCGATCCCTCTCTCTCTCTCTCCCCATCTCTCTCTCTCTTTCTACACATCTACACCCACACACATTCGCTGTCCCGTTCCCGCTCCGGTCCTGCTGTCTCGCTCGCTCACTGGCTCCCTTACGCCTGTAGTTGCTTTTTTCAATAATTTTCACGATTTGTTCGCTTTTCGTGTTGCAATTTGGGCGCCCCAGCACACACATAAACCCACACACACACACACTCACACACACACTGGGTGGGCATCCTTTTGCATATACACACATACACATATATATATGTGTGTATATACATATGTGCAGTCAGCCAGGCAACCACAATCCAGCTCCATATCCCCATGCTGGCCCCCCCTGGACTGCAAGTAGAACTCGATGTATGTGTTTATTGAAGCGTATCCATTGATTGGCAGGACATCTGCACATGGCATTCATTTTGAAAAGTCGGCGCTTGATTTTCAAACACCACCCCGGCCCTCTGCCCAGCTATCCGGACTGTTGTGCCCACCCCCCCGCCCCCCCACGACTGGCCCTGCAACACACTCAACCCGCTTGCAGCCATCCATTAGCGTTTGCCATTGATTGGCGGCCAGCTTTTGGCATGGAGTTGCCCAAACCTTCCATTCGCCTTTAGGGCAGGCATCGAAGCCAACTGTACCCTAATGCATGAACCCCCCCCCCCCCCTCCTTGAAACACCTCCATTTCCGTTATGTTAGTTTGCGTGCAAAAGTGTAAACAATTTACCTGCAAAAATCATTACATTTGTTTATATTAATTAAAATTTTTCATCAACCCCCCACCTCTATTTTCCCAAGTTTATGTTTATATTTATTCCTTTAACCTCCTTGATTGGCAGCCAACCCTTCTCCCCCAGCCACCACTACTCAGGCTGAGCTGCAATGAGTATGGCCAGATGGGTATTCCATTTTTGGATTATGGATTTCTTGAGCATTCGCTGCATAATTTGTTCAAAACTAAACAGACATTTGTGAATAGTATCAATAATAAAAAATAATAGTTATTTATTAATTTATTCATTTATTTATTTAGTGTAGACGAAGAAATTTAAGCCTAAAGTTATAAAATAAATGATTTAAATTGAATGCGAAAAATAACATTAAAATAAACAATAAAATTCAAATAAATCTGTTTGTACTAAAATTGTCCAATACTTTTTGGATTAAGGATTAATAATGTCTGTAATAAAAACGATAGTAATTTAAATAATTATAATAATAATAGTTATATATAGATTTCACAATATACATACAGACGCGGTCAAAATAATAGTTCGCAACAAAAACTAATCAAAAATAGTGTAAAGAAATGTAAACAATTGTGAAAATCTTTTAAGTTCAAATATTAATTGAGAAAATAGAACTAATAATAGCGGTTGCTGTACCCAGTAATGTCTAATATAGGTTTCTGGTTCACAGCCACAAAAGAAGATACAAATATTTACTATAAATATATATATTAATTTTGATACATTTAATGAGTTCAGCATACAAAATATCATATCCAATAATAATACTCGATTGGATGAGATGCTGTACATATTTATATATATATTTCTTATCATGTCTTGTAGGAGTCTGCAGGAGTCAAGTGTTTTACCGACTTGTATCTCTATTCTTAGCCCAATTTGCTCCCGCTCGATGACCTTGAGCAAGTTGCGTCCACGTTGCATGCAACTTAGTATCGATCGTATTACGCATACGCAACAAAAGCACATCGCTTAAGAACCTGCGTCATACAGCAACAAAAAGCAAATGCAAAGAATAAAAATAAAATCAAGCGAGAATATTTTGGCATAATTTAATAATGCCATGCCCAACCAAAGCAACTGACACCCGTGCGTGTCTTGCCTCTTGCCTCTTGCCTCCTGCGTCTTGCGTCTTGCGTTTTGTGGATGCGTGCTGAGGAGGACACGAAAGATGGCAGCCCGAAAATGAAATGCCAGCAATAACGGGAATGTATTAAATTGTTTTGTGCGGAACAAAACAAACAGGGCAGCAACCCTTAGACAGCAAGGAATGCGTTGCGGTAGGTTAGGTCCTTGTCCTTGTGTGCGACTTGCGTGCCACAACCAGTCCCCGACCACGGCCTCTCCGTGTATAATTTAGCACTCCCCGAACACCCTGTGTGCTTACTTCTTCTACCTTTGGGGTAGGTCGTCAACCAGCAACAACAACAGTAAAGTCGCTGCCTAATGGCAACGCAATTTCCGCCAAAAAGTGTTTAAAACTTTGCGCCTACTGCAACAAAAACAAAACACACACACCCCGCACACACCCCGCACACACCCCGCACACACACACGCGACGGACGTGTCACAGCTGACGCCATTTTGTTTTTGAATAGGCTACCCTCTGGCGTATAGCACCTCAGAAGTAAGCCCCACTCCGCACCCCTCGCCATCTGACTGAAAGTCCCTAGTTGCAATTGCTGCATTGTCTGACTGCGCAAATGACATGCATGCAACGTGCTGCGAGCGAGGCAAACACAAAATGGTCGACCGACAAATGGCAAAACAGCACCCTTAACCCCCACACCCCCACACCCCCACAGCACCCGTACGGCCCTCATCTTCTTTTGCTTACTGGTTTTGGAGTTGCATTCTCCAAATAAATGTATGTATTTATGTGTGTATTTGTTGCACACATATAACGTATTTCATTCACCATCTTCTTCTTCTTCTGCTTCTTCTTATTCTGCTTGTTCGTCGCGTTAGACTATTCGCAGTGGCATCCACAGCTGCGGCGCCGCCAGTCGACGCCTACATGTCGGAAATGTTGGCATGTCCTTGTTGTATTTCTGCTCTAATATCCTTTATAGCAAAAGTGCTTGACGTAAATTGACTTGTTTTTACTTTTGACTTTTAAAGCGATGCCTCTGTGCCCCCCTCCCCTCCTCTCCCCCCATCCATCACCACCACCCAGCCAACCAAACAATAGAATTCGCTGTCTGACTGCTCAGCTCTGCCAGGCAGGCAGTTTTTAGTGAAGGGCACGAGGGGTACTGGGTGGCTGGGTGGCTGGGTGGTAGGGCATATGTTTTTAGGGGTAGTGGCTTGTGTTTGTTGTTGTTGTGGTTTCAATTTGGATACAGGATACAGAATACCCACACACACACACACACACACACACACACGTGGATGCCATGCCCAGCAAAACGGAAGGCCGTTTAATATTTATTTTATGCATTGTTTCAGAACACGAGCACTTTGTTAAGCTACGAGCCGACACAAGCAGGCAGCTGGGGGTGGGGAATAGGGGATGGGGGATGGGGGATGGGTTGGTTTGGGCCAAGCAGTCGTTAGATATGTTTTACAGGTGCGAAACTGTCAGTAATGTTATGATACGGTATATCAATGGAGCCCAGGAAATGCCACCCGATAAGGTCCTGAGTTAGTTGACTGCCAAATGTTGACAGCCCAATAAAATGCAATGCTGCTTTCCCGTTCCATTTCCCTTTGCACCATATAACATTTTAAATATTTATTTATCTTATTGCTGTCAGCCAGAATAAACTCCCAAAGCAAAACTTCAACAATGAATTTAGGTGATTTACCTTATTACCATAAATTGTTCGAAAGCGGAAGGCGTTCTTAAGTGGGAGGCAAGGCAATAGCTGTAAAACCAAACAGAATCAGACAACAACTGAATAATGAATGGCTAATTAGCTATTGCACAAATACACATATATAAACATGTATATATATAAAACATGTTTACAGTAATGAACTAAGAGACATAATCTGAGAGTAGCTAAAAAAAGGCGCCAAAGAAATACACCGGTTGCAACTTGAATAGAACTATTTATGCCACATCTAAATGAAAGAAAGAATATTGTGTTTTTCTCTTTGAGCAACGTCAACTGCTTTTCATACTATTCAAAGGCATATTCCGTAATCTGATTTAATGAAACTAAACCAACACAAACGTCTATTTGAAAAAACACGCCTAGCTCACCTGGCAACCGCGCGTGGGTTACAATCAGCGCTGCGTCATCTCGTTGCTACTCAATTAGCTGCAGCTTTATGCAATTTCAAGTCAGATCCATAATTACTTAGTCTAATGAGCTGAACACTGTGACCCGCATGAACAGTATGTATACATTTGCCACATTATCGCCGTGTCAATGTTTTAATAGCGTTTTCAGCATCTGCGGCTGTATCTGTGGCCTGCAACAAAGTTCGCTTGTGGAGAGGATGAACACACATATTATTATTAAGTGCACAATAATATTAAATGATTTGTGTTCTCTTTTGTTGCTGTTGTGCAATTTACAACTATTAAAATGACATCAAGCTTCAAAAGCGTGACGTAAGAGCAAAGAAAACAATAGGAAAACTGCAAAAAAGGGTTTGAAGGACCAGCAACCCGAGCGGAACTCAGCAACGACAAAATCTACAAAGCTAACTGACCCTCTCAGGTATGATCATCAAGTAAACCATATTCGTTTCGCAGGATCTTATCAAGCGCGCTCAGCAAGGCTATTTAATGTTGCTGCATCGATCTCAAAAATAAAATCAATGAAGTGCAATAAGCAACGGAGACTTCTATGTTGTTGCTGTTGACGGTAAGTGCAACATCGTTAATTAAAGGCCCAGGTGGGTTACGGGAATATCAAATACAAGAGCAGATTGCATCCTTCTCCAAGATTTCAGCATAGAAACAAGTAATGACTTAATATGTATTTGCATACGTGTTATATAGGAAAGTTACATCGATCACGATCGATTCGGTATAAATCAATTAATCATTAAATATTTACTTAATAATACTTTATTCAACATTTGCAACATTTATATTTTTAGTATTTTTTTTTTACTGGCGAACATTCCTTTCTTTTTTTTTTGGTTTGAGATGGTTAAGCGAATGTTTTCGAGCCACTTGCAGCTAATGCCATCCTCGGCTTTATCGGTCACATTTACTTATCAGCTGGCAGGATATGCGCGTCCCTCATCTACCCATACAACCCCCTCCCCCCACCGCTTCAGCTCCCACACTTCCCATTGCCCGCACCTGAATTCCAGAGACTGAGCACACGTGTCGTATGCGCAATATCGCAATATGTAATTTGGTTGCATTTTATGCGCACACACTTAAGCCCCCAATAATAAGTGGAGGCCCCAAGCAAAGTGGGTGCTGAGCGTGGAGGGTGGAGGGTGGAGGGGAGTAGGGGGAGGGCGGGGACTCTGGACATGGCCCAAAAATAAAAACACAGAGCAAAGTTGACAAAAAGGGTAGGCGGCTGGGCGGGTAGGCGGTTAGCGGGTGGGGGTACTCAGTGTGGGCGGTGCAACAAAAGCCAGGCAGCGAAAAGAGCAGCGATAACAAAGGACACAACACACACACACACACACACACACACACACACACACTGGCACATGGACATTTCCATCGATGGAGGCGCCCACGAGTTGGCGTGAAAAATAAAATGTCAAAAGTGTTTACGTTGTCTTCTCCACCCACCGAAGCACACTCCTCCCCCCGCCCCACCTCGGCTCTCCCCCTCAGAGGGGTGCCCCTGCCACCGTCGCACTCCACCTGCTGTTTCTTAACATTTTCTCTTATTTTTGTTTTGCTTTTTGTTCTGTTTTGTTTTGTTTTGTTTTGTTTTGTTTTGTGTGTCTGCTATCTCTGGTATAAAAAATTGTTGCAATGGAGTGGCGGACAGCGAAGGGGTGCGGGTGTGGTCGGATAGTAGTAGTCGTAGTAGTAGTAGTAGGAGTTGAGTAGGGGGTGGGTGGGCGGGTGCTTGCAACGTGGGCATTCATTATATGCAACAACATCAAATGTTGTCGACGTTGCAGAAGACGCGACGCAGGACGCAAAGCGCGACAGCAATAACACTAAAAACTAGCAACAACAACAATAACAACGTGGCAACAACAACAACAAAAACAACAACAACGTGGCAGGAACTGCAAGGACTCTTTGCTCAGGCATTGGCAACGACGGCGCACAAAAATCGACAAAATTTTTTGGCAAGCAAACAAAAATATTTTGCACCGAGCAGCCGTAAAGAGACACTGGCTAAGAGAAGAAGAAGAAAACGAAATAGAAGCGGCAGATGAGCAAGAAGAAGACACACACAAAAAAGGAGCTTGAAAAGGAAAAGAGTACAAAAAAAGGCAAAAAACCTCAAAGAAAAAACACAGAAAAATAGTTGGCAGAAAGGAAAAAAAAGAGACTAAAGAAAACCGAACATAAAACTAAATAAGTAACAAAAGAGAGCAAAAAGCAACGTCAAACGCAAAAGATAACCGAAAACCAGATGAAGCGACAAAATGCAAACACCGAAATCAGAGATACCCTTATTCAATACCTTTCAACTATTTACGAGATACATATATACATACATAAATATATATATATATATATATATATATATATATATATATATACATATGTAGAATACAATAGTGAATTGGAATAATAATGGCGAGTTGAGCGCACAACAAGCGAGCATCATTAAAATACAGCGGAAAGTGTGCGATAATTTAAATCAATCGGATTACTTGGTCCACCCTAATAATTATGCGCTAAATGCGAATGTGAAAAGACAGCTTTTCATGCTGATTAGAATTACGCGCACTGCCAACAGCAACAGTAATTCCAACAGCACGATTTGTGTACCAGTGTGTGTGTGTGTGTGTGTGTGTGTGCGTGTGTGTGCTTGTCCTGGACAACTTCAATGACTATCCCAACTATGCCCTTTGTTTAACTAAGGGCAAAACAACAATAACAGCGAACGAACAGCGAACGAACGGCAGCAGCAACAGAGTCGGCGGCGGCAGAAAAATGGCAGTTATCGGCGCCAATGCATGCGACTGTGCCACGTGACCGGGAACGAGGGGGTACTGCTGAAACTAATGGTTGATGCGCGCTCGAGGTTTGTTTGGGTGAGGGACGGGGCGGGACGGGGTGGAGCGGAGCGGGGGTGTTGCTGGAGTTGAGGCGACAAACGAAAGCAACGAAAAACGAACGAACGAGCGTAAAAGAAGGCAAAACGAATAACGAAAAACGAAAAACAACGCAAACAACAACAACAACAACAACAACAAAAAGCAAAATAAAAACAGCAAAAAAACAGACGTCAACGCCGACGCCGACGTTGATGGCTATGCCGTAGCCGATGCCGATGCCGATGCCGATGCCAATGCCGATGCCGATGCCGGCATCGCTGCCCAGGGCCACCCTCAGTGCAGTCAGTCGTCGCCCGAGTTTCGCAGTCGTTGCAGTAAAAGCAACAACAAAAACAAAAACGAATGCATGGCCTGCTGCCTGCTGCCTGCTTGCCTGCTGCTTGTTTGCCTGCTTGTTGTTGTTGTTGTTGTTGTTATTGCTGTTGTTATTACTGTTGTTGTTGCTGTTGTTGTTGCTGCGTTTGCTGAAGGGGGCGATTTTTGCTGCTGCTGCTGTTGCTGCTGCTGCAGCAACGTCGCCGTTGCTCGTTGTTTGTTTCGTTTTCTGCGTTTCAGTTTTTTGCTTCCTCCGTTGCCTGCACTTGTTTTATACATGTGTCGCTCTCCCTGTGTGTGTGTGGCTGTGTGTGTGTGTATTTTTTTGCTGCTGTCTTGTTGTATTTTGCAGCTGACTGCCAATTGTTTGGGCCAATCACAACGATGTGCAGCGTCGCATGTGGGTGTGGCCTAAAATGCAACCCCCGCCCGTTGCCTGCCCCAACGTCCATTACCATCGCATACACACACACACACACACACGTACACCAGCTGTGGCTGAAGGTGGACTGCGCTGCTCTCGTTTGCTGTCGCTGCGTGTCCAAAAATTTTTGCCGCCGCTGCCTGACCCTAAACCAAATGCATAGCCGTCGACGTTGGCATCGCTGTCGCTGTTGGCGTCAAAGCGTAATCGATGCCAGCTCCCCGAACTAAGCTAAGCACTCCTACTACACCCACCCAAAAAAAACCACCTCGCCCCCCTCCACCAGGCAAACCCAATTGTGTTGTTTGTCGTAATGCGTATAGTTGAAACTTTCTATTTCTCTCTCGCTCTCGCTCTCGCTCGCTCTCTCTCCCTCTCTCTATCTCTCTCTCTTACTCGCTCTCGCTCTCGCTCTCTGTCTTGCCAGTCGCCCCCAGTTCGGTCGGTCGGTTTATATGTTGTATATTAGTTTTCATCTTTCGCTGTTGTTGCTGTTGTTGTTGTTGTTGCTGTTGCTGTTGCTGTTGTTGTCCGTAAAATATTTTTGTACGGCTTTTTCATTGTTATTTATTGTGCATTAGGAACTGCACTTTGTGCATCTCGGAATGTAAACAAATTGTTGTTGATGATGTTTTTGTGTGCAGCTACAGCTACAGCTACAGCTACAGCTACTGCTACTGCTACAGCTTCGGCGTCTTGTTCTTCTTCTTCTGCTGCTTCTTTGTCTTCTTCTTTATGCAACACCAGCGTAGCTGTTAAGTCAAAACTTCTCTTTTTTGTGGGCCACAATATTTGTTTTTGTTTAATTATCAACAATAAACAGAAGCTGAAGCTGTCTGGCAGCGATTCCGCTCACTCATCAACTGCCGTCTCTTTCGCACCCAGGAAGAGACAACTCCTTAGACATTGTCTCGACTTGAGGCAACTTCTGCTTAAAGTTCTATTTCGCTGCTTCAAGTTTTTGGGTTACAATTTGTTCGCGACTTTGCTGCAAAAGTTTTCACTTTCCTTGGACCAACAACAACTACAGCAACAACAACCGCAACAACAACAACAACAACAGCACACAATAAATACTTGACGCCATTTTGTGTGAGTGTGCGAGTATGCCACTATATATATATATATATATATATATGTGTGTGTGTGTGTGTGTCTTTGCTTGGCTTGCAAGTTGCTGAAAGTCAAAGAAAAGTGCAAGCAACAACAAGAAAATGTATGCTAACTGAAGAAGCAGAAGAAAAGCGTCTGCAGCAAAACATTTAAACTTTAACTTTATTGTTTTTGTTGATGTTGTTGTTATTGTTGTTGCTGTTGCTGTTGTTGCACCTTGAAACTGCTTTAAATGGAAGCTGACACATGTTAATGAATTGGATTGCACTGGCCATGCCACAAATTGCTGCCACACATCATACACACAGCTGACAAACACGAAGTGTGAGATTCACACTTTCATTGAATGCTCTGCTGACAATAATAATAATCTTTAGCAGAACATTCAGCTTGCTGACGTATTTAAAAGCCAACGAAGGAGTCAACAAGGACTAAATGCGAGTTCCCCGGATATAGTTCAATATTACACAACATGTACAAAATTACACTGACTAAGCTGAAAGCGTAATACTTGCTTTGAAAGTGGAGCGATCTCGACTAAGAGATACCCTGCTCCCAAGACTAATACGTATATATATACATATATACATATATTTATATGATTATATTTGCTTTTCTTCGGTTGAGATCTTAGTGAAATCTTTACAGATAATCAAAATGATTCATAAGAAAGGTGTATCAATAAAAATGTTGTTTTCTTACGGCTATCAGTTTTTTATTAAAGTTTAACTTATTTAACTTATTATGAAATCATTTCGATTTGCGTATTGTAAACGAAAACTTGTATTTCAAACTTACTTTAAGATCGACCTGCTTGCACAGGCAGACTGAGGGATATTTCTAGCTCGTCTCGACTGCTTATGCCGATCAAGAATATATATTCAATATGGAGTCGGAAATGCTTCCTTCTGCCTGTTAATGTGTGCAGTGTATACAAATACATACAGTTATATTTCATATATATATATATATATATATCTAATAAGTAGATTAATTCGCACTTTGTCTTGATACACATTTTACTGGCTTAAACCAAGTAAAATGATAATAGAAACATTTGTTTAGACTTGGCTAATTCGGCTAGCTGTGGTTTTCTTCACATCAGCTCAACGCACAGATTATAATTCAGTTCTGGCGATATTAAATGACAAACATGGATAAACACCATAAACATAAAATAAAAATGAAAACAAAACAAAACAAAAATAAGGGTGAACAAATTCTAACGACCTTCTTCAAGTTATGCGAAAGTTCTATGCTCATTTTCGAAAAACTCCAGCACAGATACACATATATATATATATATATATATATATATATATAGATGCAGCAGACACACATGCAGAAGGAAAGAGAGAGAGAGAGATACATTTGTTGCATACATTTGTGAGCAACAAGAAGCACAATTTTATTTGCTGCTATTTTGCGCACAATTTAATGCTATTTTTATGCATTTAATGTCTGCTGTATACACAACAATATACATGAATACACATATATATATCTATATGTGTGTGTGTGTGTGTGTGTGTGTGTGTGTGTAAGACAGCGCAAGTTTCTGTGGGTTGACAGTGAAAGTGCGCCACACAATGGCTGCAGATGCAGATGTATACATAAGTTATCGTATCCAAAAGCTGTATACAAAGATATTTATCTATATGTGTGTGTGTGTGTGTGTGTGTGTGTGTGTGTGTGTGTGTGTGTGTGTGTGTGTGTGTGATATAGTTATAAGTAGCTACGCAGATACTGGTGGCATCCCAATGTGGTGCGGCATGCCGCATTTATCGTGCAAACTTTTCAATTTCACTTTCAACATAAATATGCTGACTTGCCACATGCCGCATCCAGCTGGGGCATTATGACCCACTTAAGTGGCTTTATTACGAGGTTACAAACTTTGGGCCACTACTCCAATGTTTACATATGCATATCTCTGCAACATGCAGCGTCTAAGTATCTACGACTACTCTGCCCCTCTCTCTCTCTCTCTCTCTGTGTGTGTGGCATTTGCAGCAGTCCGTATGTTTGGGCAAGTTAAACTTTTTAACTTGATTTAATGGGTTTTAATTGGCACCGCTTTGGTTGGGTGTTTAATGTTGCTATTTTGTGCTGCGCTTACCAACTCGTCACAGGGCATACTGGCGCCAATTGCTGTCAAACTGTGCCACATTTTTTCAGCAAAACGATAGGTGTCCACATACAAACATATATACATAGATATTCATAATAAAACTGTCAATCAAATCCACGAAATGCACACACAAACTATGCCAAATAAAAGCACATAAAACAAACTGCTGGCAACTGCCAGCTGCGAGCTGTCAGAAAGGGGGGGCGTGGTCGCACCAGCCCCAGCAGCAGCAGCAACACTGTCAAACTGTTTGGCCGAAAAAGTTGCTGCCAAAAGTAACAGCCAAGAAGTTCACACAAGTTTTTTGCATTTCACAGCTGCGCTGCTCTTTTTTGTTGTTTTTGTTGTTTTTGTTGTTATTGTTTTTCTCGTCGCTCTGCGTGGGAAAGTATCTATGAAAATATTGTTTGTTGCTACTCACAGGAAGGTAAACAAGAATTCTTCGCTATTCGAGTCTGTATTTAAGTGGCATCAAGGTGTCAAACCGGAAGCGGAACCGGAACCGCAACTTTACCATTAGATGTTTAGAAACGGAACCGAAATTAAACATTTTCTTAAAGATCCAATATAATTAACTTAAATAGTACCCTATTTTGCATATTGCCTTCTGCTGAAAACTTGATTATTAATTTCAGCTTTGCAACTTAAATTTTTAATTAATATATTTGAAAACACATTTTCTATTTCTTGTTCAGAAATTAAAGGAACATTTTCAAAGCTTTTTGCTTATACATTAAAACTTTGTGCATCGAATTCAAAATCATTTTTAAAACTCTGTCAAAACGAAATCGAAATCAAATAAGAATCCCAAATAAAATATTTGATTTAATTGCTATCGAATATTTATTTAGCGGAATAAAGCAAATCAGTTGATGGACTTATTTTTATTTGTTTTCTTTTTTTGCAGAAGAATGTAAGAAATGTTGCAATCAGTGGTAAAGTTGATGTATCCCCGATGATGCGATAGAAAAAGCATGCAGAAGTCGGTTAGCGTAAGTGCAACAATCTATCATTTTATGTTGTTGTTGTTGTTGTTTGCCAATTGATTTTAGTTGAGGACACATGACAGCTAGTTAGTTTCCTAGCCTCAATATTTGTTTAACGTCAAGTGAAAGTCTTTTTCTTTTTCTTTTTCTTTGTTTTATTTTTATTTCTTGCTTTATTTATTTATTTTTTTTCTCCGTCTGTCTGCAGTTTCGTGCAGATATATATATATATATATATATATCAAATTTTTTTTGTTGACTCTTCTATCGTTTGTTTGGTGAATGGTGCATGGTGCATGGTGCATGTGCCGTGGATTTGCGCGCACGTCAGCGCATCTGTCAGCAACATGTTGCTGGCAGCAATGTTGACGCTAATTAGCAACAGCAACTTGTGTGTCTGCAGCCACAATTTTTATTAATGGGGCGGCAATGAGCAGCAGCAGCAGCAGCAGCAGCAGCAGCAGAAGGCGGCAAAACCGCACAAAGGCCGCTTGGCAACATGTTGCCACTGGCAGTGGCCGTTGTTGCGGCAGCTTGTTGCAAGCGCGCTTCTTCTGTTTTTGGCTTTGTCGTCTTCATCGGCCGTCGGCAGCGGCATGTGAACAATGTGTCATGTTGTTGTTATTGCAGCTTTGTTCGTTGTTGTTGCTGCTGCTGTTCGCGCAATCAATTTGTTGTTGGTGTTCAATTAATTGTACTCAAAGTTGCAAAGCTGTTGCCGCTGTTGCTGCTACTGTTTGCTGCCAGCCTGCCTGCCTGCCTGCCTGCCTGCCTGCCTGCCAGTCTGGCTGACTGCTTATGTTGTTGCTGCTGCTGCTGTTGCTGTTGCTGTTGTTGCTGGCGCCAATCGCTCGTCCATCGATGGCGGCGGCAATGCGGACCGCTTACAAAGCCAATATCCAGCATTCAGCAGCCACCAGCCAGCAGCCAGCAGCCAACTAGTCCAAGCTTTAAAGATAATAATCAACAGAAATACAATATATAAAAATACATTTTTCCTATTTGCCTGCTGGCTAATGTTTGTTGTTGCTGCTAGTTGATATGTTGTTGCTGTTGCTGTTGCTGTTGCTGTTGTCGCACTCAACGGGTGGTCCACAAATCCTTGTTGCTGTTGCCGTTGCACTTGTCATTGTGGCCGCAATTGATGAAGTCTTAGCTGATCCGCGGCTAATGAAGCCAAACAATTAAGTAATTTATTCTTCTTCTTTCGGTCTTTTTCGCAAATTATTTATTTATTTATTTATTTATTTATTTATTTATCCAGTATTATTATTGAATTCTTTTTAGCTTTTTATAACGAGGTATTTTACTTCCGATTGTAAACTTTAAGTTTAAGTTAAAGCTACGATTCCGATTCCGCTTCCGCTTCCTATTCTGCTTTGACATCCTGACAACAACTATAATAATCCAAATAAGAAAAGTATTTTAAGAAAAGCCTGAATCTAGAAAGCTAACATATGATATAATATTAGCATCAGATGCATTATGCAAATGCCGAATCTTCTATGGGCTATCTATTGAGGAGCTGCCGGATCGGTGGAGCCGTCTGTTGCTAATGACCCAGACAGGACTCATTATTGTCATATTTATAACTATGCGCGTTCGAGGGATAAAAGCGCAAACAAGACGCTTTTTAATTAGCAGCAACAAGCGGCAAGCGGCAAGCGGCAAGCGGCAGCATTCGGAAAGACGTCGCGGCAAGCTGACAAAAACAAAGCGAAGGATGTCTTCGCCAAAGGATATATCAAGGATGAAATGGCAATAGCAACAACAACAATTAACTATGACTGGGCAGAAAATGAAGATGAAGACGACGACGAGGACGACGAAGACGAAGACGATAAGGGAAAGGAGGAGGAGACTGCCAAAGAAGGGTAAATAGTCCTAGCCTGGCGCCCAAAATGCTGCTAGGAAAATGACGCGAATCGAATCGACGAGAAGGACAACAGAGAAGCGAAGGCTATTTGATATCCTTCTTCTTTTTCTTTTTCATTTTCATTTTCCTTTTCTTTTGGTTTTGATTTCTTATTTGTTGCTTTGTCTGTTTTGCATTTGCTTACAGAGCAAGGCAACTTCATTTGATGTCCTTTTTCAGACACAATCTTTGCTAGACTTTTATTTTTTAAATTATTTATATTTTATGTTGAACTAATGAAAATAATGCTGATTAAGATGTGCTAATTAACATAAATATAAATATAAATATAAATATAAATATAAATATAAATATAAATATAAATATAAATATAAATATAAATATAAATATAAATATAAATATAAATATAAATATAAATATAAATATAAATATAAATATAAATATAAATATAAATATAAATATAAATATAAATATAAATATAAATATAAATATAAATATAAATATAAATATAAATATAAATATAAATATAAATATAAATATAAATATAAATATAAATATAAATATAAATATAAATATAAATATAAATATAAATATAAATATAAATATAAATATAAATATAAATATAAATATAAATATAAATATAAATATAAATATAAATATAAATATAAATATAAATATAAATATAAATATAAATATAAATATAAATATAAATATAAATATAAATATAAATATAAATATAAATATAAATATAAATATAAATATAAATATAAATATAAATATAAATATAAATATAAATATAAATATAAATATAAATATAAATATAAATATAAATATAAATATAAATATAAATATAAATATAAATATAAATATAAATATATATTTATATGTATATTTGCATATATTTCATTGATGGTATTCAATTGGAAACATTTCACACGAATTCCAACTAATCGCAGCGTATTTTCGGAGTCGGCCACTCTTTTCCATATCTAATTTGCTCTGGTTTTAGTAATTGCTTCGGTTTGGCATTCGCTGTCGCGGTGGGTTTTACGACAGTGGTGGGTGGGTGGTGCAAAGTGGCAGTGACAGTGACAGTGAACAGTGTGGACGCAGTTTAACGCCCACTTGATGTGTACATATATCATTTGGAATGGTATTTATTGTATTCTTGGCTATAGTTCGAATTAAACAGAATCTTTAAGAAGCATTTTGCTATTAAATATGTATTTCAGACCAACTTTAGCATTGAAATAATAAATGCTAAAAATGTAAAGAACTCTTATCAATATTAATGAGCATAAATTTTATGAATTATAGTTGGAAACAAACAAATTGAATTTTAGACAGAATCTAAAATTGATCAAATTTGTGCTTTAAATAATATTTCGCTTTAACTAATCAAATAAATTCTTATTAATATTTAGTCAAATAAATAATGCTTTCTTTATACAAATTGCTAATCGTCAATTAAGATAGAAAGTTGGTCACACTGTGCAGTGATTTGCGAGGGGCAACAACAAAGTGGGTTGTGGCGGGGGGCTGCAGTGCTTGGGGCGCCGGTCTGTTGCAAGCAAAAGTGTTAATGGCGGCTAATAAGGCGGCAATGGCAGTGGCAACCGCAGCGGCGGCGGCGGCGGCAGCCCGTGGGGCAAGAAGGCTGGCTGACAGAAGGAAGACGACAACGTCGTCGAATGACTTAAACAAGCGTGATAAAAAGAGAAAAGGGCGTTCAAAACAAAACGACAAAATGAACAAAAAGAAATTAACGGAAAGAGAATAGAAAGAAACAAAACAAAGCTGCCAACAACAACAACACGCTGAAAACAGAACAAAACGCGTATTCGCAAAGCAGTTGCAAGTCGCAAAGTTCACGAAGAAGGCCAGCGAAAGTTGCTTAAAGCTTAATCATTTTAAACGACGTCTGCGTTTCCTACGCTTTACGTCTAACGTCTTACGTCTTACGCTTTACGTCTAACGTCTTACGTCTTACGCTTTACGTCTTACGCCTTACGTGACGTGACGTCAGTCATATTCTATCCTGTCCTGTCCTGTCCTGTCCTGTCCTGTCCTGCCTTGTCTGTCGCATTATATCAATTATTGAATTGATGCCAGGGTTGGGGTAAGCGATACAAAATGAGTAAGCGAAAGGCCAACACTGTCTTGGACAGCCCAACCAGAGAGCAACTAAATGGCTATAAAAATATACACATATATATTTATATATATATATATATATATTTGCATATGTGTGTGTATTTGCAACGGGTATGCAGCCCTTGGACTTGGAATGGTCGTTGAATATTCTGTCTAATTTCTGACATTTGATTTGCTGCAAATTGAATTTACAAATTGACCAATTATGCAAGCAAATCATAAATCAATTATGAGTCAAGCATGCGAGTCGAGTATTCAAATGCCGGCTTTTTAATGTTGGGGCTCAATTTAAGTTGCAATATTAAGTGAAATGTGTTGTTGAAACAAATGTGCAGCTTAAAAGCCGTACAAATTGAGGCAAACACAAGTATTTTGCTATGTGATTATTCTTCTTATTTACCAATATTTAACACATGGATAAATTTGCAATAATACCGGACAAAATATTCAGCTTTAAGGCAATCAAAAGTGTTTTGCAACAAGCGAAAATCTTTGGGAGTCTGCCGAGTATTTGGCTTAAATGAAAAACAAATAAACGGCAAATTCTGTAAAATGTCTACAACAACCTGGTGGAATCTTCCTTGAGCAATTGCAGTTGAAGCCAAAAGGGTGAAAGTTAAGCGCTGAATAGTTTGGTCTTAGTTTGGAAGGTGCTCAATGGAGGCTGCTCAAGACAAAACATTTGACAGTTGCCGGCCCTGACGTTGGAGCTGGAACTGGAGCTGGAGCTGGAGCTGGTGCTGGTGCTGCAGTTGCAGTTGCCTGCCCCAGTCGCCTCCACTGCAGTTGCCAACGGATTTGAGTGCTTGGCGTGCAGCGATTAAGAAGATAAATGATTATTTTGAGCAATGCCTGAACGATAAAACAGGGCCAAAAAGGACAACGAGAATGCCGCGTCTTAAATTTCTAATTAGACAGCAAATGCGAGGCGTTCGTTTCTGGCGTTTTCGTTACATTTTCGGTAAGCAATTATTGATTTTCCCTTAAAGCATTTTGGTGGGTGGCGGGCGGCGAGAGGCAGCCGAGGGGTTCAAATTCGGGTGCCATGAACCCGCCGCATCACAGTTCAGACAATGACCCGAGTCCGCAGCCTGAAACAGAAACAGCAGCAACAACAAAAACCGGCTGTGTTATTTCATTGTCAAGGCTGCGGGAGAGCCTAAAAAAATGGTGACGCCCCCTCACGCACACTGTGCGTGTGTGCGTGTGTGCGTGTGTGTGTGTGTGTGTGTGTGTGTGTGTATCTGACAAAACATTTAGAATTGTGCGTGGAGCATTGAACTTGCGCAAGTTGATTCAACTTTTTGGTCAATGATGCAGTGCGTGCACACACACACACACACACACACACACACACACAGAGAGAGAGCAGGTCGTGCAGATACATTGAACCATGCGCCTAGTCGCCGAGTTAACTTAACGGTGCTTTCTTTTATAAATTTTAATTAATTTTTATGCTTCATGCAAATTCGCAAATTCGCCAATTCGCAAGCTTGTTAAAATACCAACAAGTATGATAGATAGATGGATGGATAGATAGAAAGATGGAAAGATAGATAGATGTGTGTGGATGCATACATAGACAGATACACAGATAGATACGCTCACACACTTGCAGATTGATGGCCCACTCACAGAAACAGAGCAACTACAACAACTACAACTACAAGAACAAAAGCAGCAATGCTGGCCAAATTAATAATAACAAGCAGAGTAACTTGGCCAGTCCAATGAACCAAAAAAGGTCAAATATTCGCTGGCATTTTTCTTGGTGATTTTTTTTTTGTTCCTTTTTGATTTATATTACTATTATTATTATCAGCAGTTTTATTATTATTTTAATTCGTTTGTGTTGCTTTCTTTTTCGACGTACTGCTTTGATTTTGGTATGGAGTACCTCGCTTCTCTCCCTCTCCCTCTCTCTCTCCCTCGCTCTCTTTTATCAATTATCATACATTTATTTGGCTTAAATGTTGCCAACATGTTTAAGCAAAATGAATACAATTAGCAACAGAATTAAAGATTTGACGTCTTCCATTTTACGGATTGTGAAAGTTTTGATTAATAAGCCGGCAATTTCATTAAATTTTATTTAACCTATCTGGCAATGAAAAGAACCACCAATGCCATCCATCAGTGCATTTGAGCTTTTGATAAGCTTAAGCTTTAACTGTTCTTTGCGCCGATGTCGTCACACAGCAGTCGTGGCCGAGCGGTTAAGGCGTCTGACTAGAAATCAGATTCCCTCTGGGAGCGTAGGTTCGAATCCTGCCGACTGCGCAGCATCTAAAATTGTTTTTTTTTTTAAATTTATTTTTGAAATATTCATTTCTGGTTTGTTTGTGTGATGATGACCCCATAAAGTATATAAATATATTATTGATCAGCATCAGCATCAGCAACAAAAGCTGACTTGATCTAGCCATGTCCGTCTGTCTTTCTCTATGCTAATCAGATCCTTAATCTGAAAATGATCTTGTTTTGTTGCTGCAGGTATCATTGAGATCCAGCTGCCATAGCAACGATCGGCAGTCCGATAAGTTCTTGCATGAAAAACCAACCCAACTCATCAGTCAGGCTCATATCATTTGGACAAAAAACTATCAACATCGGCCGACTTTATCATATATACTTTATATATATAATCTTCCTAAGATGGCCGTTCGTTGTTTTTAGCTAAGCTTCAAAATGAGTAACAATATTTATGATTAAAAGTTTTGTTTGCATTGTGTTACAATTATTGATGTTAATTTGAGTGGTGTTTTTATATTTTGCCACTTTTTTGTGGCTTTCATCTAACCGAATTGCCTATGCGAATTCTCGCTTCAAAATATTGCAAAACATTTTGTAATTAACCTTAAATTGATTGAATTTTAAACGCGCTTACGATGGGCCTTTGGCTGGCGGTTCACAGAGCCACGGGTGGCCAACCACAGCCAATGGACTTTCATTCATTTTGGCTGGCCATTAGATTAATCATTGGGCCAGCTCGGGTGCGCCGCGGGCCAGTTTGGGGGGTGCTTCGACCGAAATTTATATAATAATCTGTAACTCTGAGATACATTTGGCCACAGATGCTACAATTGGCGCATTGACCCCACACAAACAAACAACTCAGAAAAACATCAAATTAAATAAAATAAGACAAGCGCCAAAGCGCCGCTGAGATGCAAAGTGACTGATAGACAACGACAAACTAGTGCAAAAAACAAAAAACAAAAAACAAAAAACAGAAAAAAAACCAAAAATCAAACGACAGAAATCAGAGCAACGCATAAAATGTAAAACTTGCAAAACAGCGCTAAATGGGCATTGTTAGAGTGGCGAGTATCTCACATCGAGTATCTCTTGGCTAAACAATTCTGCAAGCAAGAGCTAGAAGGGGGGAGAGGGGGGAGCTGGGGTGGGGTTGTTGGGGAGACAATCGGGAATTTGGCGGGCCAAAAAGCGGCCTCGGCTAACGACCGCGCCGAGAGATCAGTGCGAAAAATACTTTGACCCAAATTCGATCTTTAAACGCGCTTCGCCTTCGCCTTCGCCGCCCCCGCCTCCACCTGCTTGTTGATTAATTGAGTTGCGCATCTCGTAGATACACACGGCAACAACATTCGCACTTGGATCGCTTGGATTGGCCAACGAGCAGCAAGCAACAACAGCTGTGCGTGGCTCCTGTCGCTAATTGAGGAAATCGAATGTTAAATTATGTGGCCAGCCAGCGAATTCGCCAGCTGTGACGCATGCGGCCAAGCAACGCAAAACGACAAACAATATAAAAATAAAGAAATTTATGCGAGCGGCGTGTATCTGTATCTAATAGATACCGCTCAGATACACTCCGCTAGAGTCACACACAAAAATTCACACGAAGCGTCGCGTTTTCGAATCTCTTTTTCTTATTTCATTTTATTTTATTTTTGTTGACCTGTTTGCCGTTTGGTGTCATCTCCTCGAATGGTTGTCGCTGTTTTCTTTTTTATTTGTTTTATTTAAGTTGCATTTAATATTTTTTTTTTGTTTTGTTCTTTTTTTTTTGTCGAAATCGTTTTGCAATTTTCAGTTTGGCACCGCAATAAATTTTCGCCCCGCGTTTCAGCATGAACAGAAAGAGTAGAAAAAGGTGTTGAAATTTTGAACGCCGCTCAGGTTTACAACGGTTCTCCGCGATTGTATTTTATTTGGGCAATGAACTGAGTACCGCTCTCCAGATACCTGGAAATTGGCTCCAATTTGAGTCGCCACACATTGCCAAATCGCTGTTGGGCACACGTGGACAACAAGTTGCTCAAAAGTGGCACAACACGAAGAAAATCAGAGCCAGGCAGCGCCGCAGTTTAAAAAAAGAATTTATCTTTATTCTAGCATTGAGTTGGTAAAAAAAACACTGTTTTTGCGTATTTAAAAATGCCATGAAAATATCTTTTGAAATTTATTAGCATTTTCAAAAAGCACAACTGAAATGCGTTTTTATGAATGAAGCTTTCCTGCAGAAGGGTAAATATTCAGATCAATTTGGTACACCAGATAGTCCAGATAGACTTAAGTAAAGACGAATAAAGACCATTTTCAGCACACAAAACATTAGACGAGGTTGATGCAACTCAGACAGAAGTCATTGTTCAAACCCCGAGTTGATAAAAACAAATGAAAAACACAAGCAATTAAATTAATTTACGCACTGAAAACATTGCATTCCAAATGCCCTCAGTAAATATGTCTGCGTGTTTGCATGTGTGCATGTGTGTGTATCCCTATCCCTGGAATAGTGTTGATGGACTCGTTTTAAAGGCCAGCTAGGACAATAAAGGAAGCTAAACGCCATTGCCAAGCACAAACATAGAAACATTGGAAACATCCATAACAAACATATAGTATCAATGGCCGATTGTGTGTGTGTCTGTGTGTGTGTGTGTGTGTGTGTGTGTGTGTGCGTGTGTGTGTGTGTGGGTGTGTGTGTGGAATAGTTTGCATGACCACTTCATAAAGCTGAGTGAAAAGTTAAACGCCCGCAAAACGGTCACGCCCACAAAGGGCATGCCATGGGCGTAGGTAACTGCTGGGGTTACGGGGTTAGGGGTTAAGGTTTTAGGGGTAGGTTTAGCATTAGAGATATAGGAGTTGAGGGTCTGCTGAGTCAACGTTGAATGTTGAAAAGAAAACTTGGCGGGCAAAAAACCATTTGCATAAAATAATTTTGCGTGTCTTTAGTAAATAAATTATACAAGTGCAGGGCACAGTGCGCAAAGCCAACACACACCTGCACACACACACACACACACACACACACACACAGATACTGATACAGATACAGATGCATTGACAAAGAGTGGCAAACAGAGAGAGAGAGAGAGAGAGGGAGAGAGAGGAATGTGCATTTGACCAACACACGCACAGCTTAAAGCATAGATAGAAACACTTGCAACACGTCCAGCTATTATCACTAGATACATCCACACACACACATCCACACACACACAGAGATACAGATGCACACATATGTGCCGGAGTTGAGTCTCTTGAGCTCCTTGCTAACATGTCGCCGGGCAATTAATAACGGATTATGAGCGACTCCCAAAGCGTTGACAATGCCAATGTGACGGCATCTTTGCGAGTCAACAAAAGTACGCAACACTGCATAAAAAACGGAGAAGCTAACAAAGAGATGAAACAGCAACAAAGCAATGCTTAAGCCAAAAGTATCCACTACAAATTCAAGAATGCACAGCAAGAAAAACTCTAAGCTTGAGCTGAACACAATTAACAAGTCTTTCCCATTTACAATCAGTTAAGATTCTAATTTAGAAAACAACTGCAAGTTTTATACAAACATTCGCATTTTGTAGTTAATTTCAAGTGCTTTCAATGTTTATTGAAACAACGGCTTGAAGAAGGTAAAACGAATAATTCGATTTAAAGAAGGCCCCATTAACTATATACATTCTTGGTAACCGAAGTCCATTTAGCCATGTCCGTTTATTAGCCTGTCTGTCTGTTTGTCCGTTTGTATAAATAAGCTGAATTTAGAGACTATGAGATCTAAAGCAGTCTCGCATACCTTAAACAGACAAACAATATTTAATTTGATGTAAAACTACATTCTTTTGCCGAATTTCGATAAAAATCGATTAACGATTGCAATTAAAACCGCAATTTTAATGAAATATACAACTTAATAGTTACAATCTGTAAAAATGTCTTGCATATTTACCAAAATCAATCAAATTATTGGCAAATCAAATTTAAGAAATTATGTAAAAATATTGCTTGCATTTCAGATAGATTCACAGCTGCTCTCTTCAACTTCGCAGTGTATTGAGTTTGGCTCAGTGTACGTACTTATGTGCTGAGTATACCCGCATTTGCGTGCTACTCCTGCGACATACAAGTACAGTTAGCGTTGAGTATCTGCGCGCTACAAATGTATCTTTCATCGTCGGCAAGCCGCTTTATTATTTTACTATTTCTACGTTGCTTTGTCATCCTGCTGCAGCGCTTTTAAGCTGCTGAAAAGGAAAATTCAAGCGTTCAGCATCCAAGTTTACCAATCCCGACCCCCTTGGCCAGTTGGCTGACTGCTGGCTGTTACTTTCTTTTGAAAAATCGCAAAAAATTGCAGCAGATTAGCTCAGCGGCGACATTCTTCGGACTGAGTTCATGCTAAATACATATACCAAATATATATATATATATATAATATACAAGGGAGGCAGCGGCATGTTCTTGAGCTCGAACTTAGTCACTGCAAATCGCCTTTGTTTGGATTTGAACATTCTTAAATCGACTGCAGGAATATGCGTATTCCATATGATGCATCATTTTATTTTATTTTTACCCCAAAGGTATTTCGTTCATTCTTACTTCACTATCAAGCACAAAAAATAAATAATAAAAAAAAACTTTAAAATGTTGTTTCTTAACTTGGTGAATCTAGTTGTCCAAATGTGTGGGACATGCAGGGTTATGTTGGTGACTCTGGCTTTCAAACAATGGAAAATTTGTGTGTTCTTATCGATTTGAACTTATCGATATTATCGATTACCGATGACCTCTACTGACACGGGCCGATATACGAATTGCAAATGCGAGCTTCAAATATTTAGCTCTCATTTTAATTGATTCGGCGAGACGAACGAATATACTCTGCTAACTGCGACAAACAGAGTATATAGGCAAATGTTCAACTATTTCGCCATCACTTGTAAATTCTATTACAATTGTTGTCTCACATTTTATGTGCGTCTTGTGATTTTCTCCAAGCTCTCGAGTGCAACATAGCCCACTCTTCTCCCTCAATCTCTCAATCCCTCTGTCTCTGTGTCTTTCTCTGAATACGCTTTGTCCTTTTCTCACTTGCATTAACTTATGCATTCTAGTATTGCTTTGGCTACATGCATTTTTTATCTAAATACCCCAAAGGCATTTTAGGTGCCATTCAAATACCCAAACAACAATTCCTAGCCTCACCCAAAAGGCCATCAAAAATACAAAAACAAAAACCAAACAACCAAAAAACCAAAAAATTTACTTGGCATGCCGAAGTTGTGATATGCTTAATGCCACATTCGCAGTCTAATTTAAAATTTGTATAAATATATTTGTATATATTTATATAAATATGTTTGCAAACCGGCTTCAATTGCAGAAGGGATTCAATTTCCGCTCCTTGGAAATTAACATGCAATTTTTGAGACGGATGCCGTGCAGCTTATGCCTCATCTGTGTGATGTAACCAACTTGCAGCCGAATGCGGTATGCTCACTGCGAGGACATAGCCCAATAGACAAGCTCGGATGTGCGATGCCTGGCAGCGACGGCAACTGCAACTGCAACTGTACACAGAAAAAACAACAACAGCAGCAACAACAACAACAACAACAAATAAAAATGGGTAGAAAAAGTGTGGCAAAGTTTTGTGACAAGTTGCAAGTTTTTGGTGAGGCAGCGAAAAGTCATGCGCCAGAGAGCTCCTGAAGGACACATCAAGGAGACGACGGCACAGAAGAACTCTGACAATGATGGCAGTTGTTTGTTACGCTTCTTCTTCTTCTTTATGTTGTTGTTGTTGCTGTTGTTGTTGTCGCATTTGGGCCGCTGCCGCTGTCGCTTCATCATCATTAGGGCCGCCCCCACCGCGACGAGAAATGTGCATAGGGTTAAGTGTTCCCGTTAGAGGGTTACAGCAGCTGCCCAACACTTTTTAGCCGCTTCTCATTCGATCTCTGTCTCGCTCCTACCCTTTATGGCAATGTTAATGACAATGACACGCGCCTTAATCCGCTAAGGCGGCCCACAATGAAACATAACGGTGCAGGCGGCGGCGTCAAGAATATGCCCATTGTTTGACCCAAGCCAAACAACAACAAAAAAGCAGGAGGAGCACAGTTCAATGCACCTACACCTAACCCGAAAATTGCACACTAGCTGTGTGTGTGTGTGTGTGTGTGTGTGTGTGTGAGTGTGTTAGTGTCTGTTATTTATTGCTACACAAAGGACGAAGGCAAGGAGCAGGCCTGCTGCACAGACGTTCAATGTCCTGCAGCAAACAGGCTAATAAAATGTGACGACTGCGACGGCGACGGCGACGAGCAGCAGCGTAACGCAACGCGAATTGAAATTTGCTGCCTGCAGCAGGACAACAACGACAGCAACAACAGCAACAACAGCAACAACAGCAACAACAAACGGCAGCAGCAGCAGCAGCAGCAACAGCCGCACGCAGGACATTGACACCCGAAACACAAACGATGCCGACAGCCGAAAAAGCGAACAACAACAAGAAATGCACGAAGCCCTACGAAGCCCAAAAAGCCAATGGCCCGCTGCTTAGCCCGAGTGGCGGAGTCAGGCACGTGTGCGTGTCCTGCCACTGGATTATCCCTACAGGACGCCGGCAAGCAACTCACAGGCTGCTTGCCTGCCTGGCTGCCTGGCTGCCTTTCTGAGTGCCTTTCAGCCAGCCTGACTGCAATGCGAGTGCATTGAACTCAG